>OV788321.1:0-600000 GCA_928718305.1 Tetramorium bicarinatum
TCCGACTGTCTTACCGTTTGCGGAGAATACGGAGTAACACGCGAATCGCCAGCTAAATCGTTTAAAGCAGTGAAGTGTCATACACGTCACGTGTGAAACATTTCATAAATATTTTGTATTAAGTATTTCGCGAAAAAGTACATCGCATTTTTAACATCGAAAGTGTCGAACCCGTAAATATATCGTACGATTTTACTGTTATTAAATTAATACAATTAAAATCAATAAAATACAATAAGTGGACACGTTTATATAAAATATTACGTTAAAGATTTAAAAATTTTCTTTAACGGAGTTTTAAGACGTTGCGTATTTAACAAAACGAAAGATTTCGATGTATAAATTGCGTTTTGTTTTTCAACTTTGCAGTTTCTTCAATTTCGGAAGTGCCGTACAAGTTTCGCGAGTGAATGTTACGTGAGTGCAGAAAATCTGAGAGGAGGAGGAGGAGGCTTGGGAGACATCGAGAGACGGCGGAGCAACTATGAGGTAAGCGATATTTTATTTTATTTCATATTTGCTTTTTTATATATTATTATGTCTTACGTATGTATATATCCGTGTATGTGAAATTAATAAGTTCCGAAATATTTATAATATATCGTTCTCCGTTCTCCATTTTAAAATATTTTCATTTGAAATAATTACATATATGTATTCTAATATAAAATTAAGTTAATTTTAATAATATTCGTACAAAGTCTTGTGAATGCAGATAGCACAACGCTAAGATAATATAATAAGAAGATATAATAACAGATAGTTACAAAATTTAACATTTGCAATATTGAAATTAAAATTATACTTTTCATTTACCTTTCTTTACCTTGAATTTTTTTTTCATTTGATTGAGTAAGATTATAAAAATTATTTTTTTTCCGAGAAATATCACTGAATTTTTCAATTACACGCATACATTTTATTTTTTTTTTTTTGAAGAATTATATAAAACGATTTATTTGAAAATTACTAATTTTATAATATTATCTATACTGAAATATATACACATATGTATACTACTATTAGTTTTCTTCAATAATATTTTCGTAGCTCGTTTATTTATATTGATATACATATGATTTTATATTACCTAGTACAAAGTAAAATATTCCCTCCCATGGGTACGACCTTGGCGTGGTGAGAGGGCCCTAGTACTCAAAGAATATTACCCAAGCAAAACTTTGTTCTGCTTGGACAATATTCAGAGGAAGCTAACGTACCCTCGTCGTCGATTTAATTAAATGAACGAACCGCAGCCGGTTCGTCGGGTTTGCTTCGGGAGTGCCGTTCAAGTAATCGGACGAATAAAACTTATATAAAAAATAAGCGTTTGTAATTAATAAAGCCGCGTTCGCGAGTGCGCGTAATAAGTAAATTTATGGCCAAAATAATTTTGGCGTTTTGCGTGTGTCCTGTGGAAGAACAAGTATCTGAGAGGAGGAGAAGGTCTAGGACAGACATCGGGTTTCGGCGTACCAACCTTTGGGTGAGTATTGTCTCTTATCTATATGAAATTAGTAGTATTTCTGATTAAATTAAATTATTTCATCTGAATAAATTAATAATTATAAGAGAAAGGGTAATTATCTAAAAATTTTATAATAGTTTTTCATTCTTATAAAGATATTTTCAAACAATATATAATTGTCTTAGTAAATATTTCACTTAAAGTCCCGAATTAAATTTTTATAAATGAGTATAAGAATTAGTTTTTTAAACATTGATTGTTTTGAACGTTTTTTTAATGTGAATTTTATATTTGTATGTTGCAGTGCCATTGCCTGATGACAACTCCCGAATATCCTGAGAGGAGGAGGAGGTCTAGGACAGACATCGGGCTCCGGCGGAGCAACCTTGGAGTGAGTATCATTTATATTAAATTAATAGTTCTTTCCTATTTTTTTTTTTATTTATCTCGGTAAGTTAGAAATAACTAGAAAAAGCGAAATTTTTAATTTTATTGTACAAAAGTTTATTTTGACAAAAATAATTTTCGAAAAATAGATAATTGTATGAGTATTTTATTAAAATATGCTTATTAAAATAAAAATTATCCTTTGAAATGTTGATTATTTTGAAAGCTTCTTTAATTTGAATTTTGTATGTTACAGTATCATCGTAGCTGCATTGCAGAGTAACTCCGCACGTTGCGCATCAGATCGGTGAGTTAAAAATTTCTTAAGATACATGTTTATTTCCCTAAGTAGGGCTATTTTCTTGCATATGCGAAGCGTTATTGGTGGAACAGCTGCAGCACATGGCCGGGGAATTGCCGCCCAAGTATCAGATGCGACTACCGTACGAATTATTGTCCGGCCTGGCGAATTCTCTGTTGAACGATATGATCTTTGAGATAGTGAAGGGTCTGATGGAGATACAGCACGTCACCGAGAAGCATCTCTTCCAACAGCGGCTGCAGCTTTTGAATCAGAAGATCGAGTGCCAGGAAGCGTTGACGGCGACGATGACGGAGGAAGAGGTAGCTTTGATAAAAGCAACACTTGCCAAGAAGCACAAGGAGGAGCTGAAGCATATGGACATGAAACTGGTCCTGCAACTCGATCAGAAAGTGGCTGACCAGCAAAGCATATTGGAGAAGGCTGGGGTATCTGGATTCTACGTGACGAGCAACCCAATGGAGATTCAAGTACAGATGAGGCTGTGTGACTTCATAATTAGGCTCAGCAAGATGGATATACCAACTTGACGCGAATGTAAAATTCTCTTTTTATACAATTTCCATTTAGTCATTTATCACTTACATGTAGCAATTATGTCATTACACTATTATGATCACATTTGTCATTTATTAATTAGTATATATTTAATATGCCATTCTAAAGGCTATGTTGAAGACTAAAGATTTATATTTATATAAAATGTTTTATTCACAGATCCAGATTTTCTTTTGTACAATGCAATTGTACATACATTATTGTATTAAAAAGTATTATCACATTATCACTAAGATTCACATCTACTAATCAAAAGTATAACTGATTAACAATATATACAATAGTTTCTTCGGAATAGAAAAAGATTTTTATTAATTACATAGATATCGTCCATGAAATATGTTAAAAGGAAAAGTAATACAAGACCTGAGAAAAATAAGAGTTTTCCCCTTATACGTATATATTTATATTTATACATTACATTATAATGATAAATAATATTAAACATATGACTATTTTTATAAAATATTAACAAAACATCTTTCCCTTTTAAGATATGAACAATGAAAGGTGAAAAGTTTTTTCTTAAGTATAATTCTTTCTCTCCATTTTGTATAATTATATGCAAGAAACATGAAATAAGATTTTTGTCAATAATATACTCTTACATATACTACTTATACAGTACATGTTACTTGTACACAAATGATACAGCAGATAAATAACGTGAGAGAAGAAGAACATATCTATATCCAATTCGGAATTCTTTATTCTGTATGTTATTTTATCAAAATGTTGGCTGTGCAGATGGAACGCGATCAGTGACTGGTTTACCGGATCGAAGGGAATCGATCTCGTCCGTTTTTGTGAAACATATACGATATACATCATCGAACATCGAAACAAAATGCACTTCCAAACCATCTGTGATATAATTAGGCAGATCGTTGTAATCTTTCTTGTTCTCATCAGGCAAAATTATACATTTAACATCAACTCGCTTCGCCTAAAAATAAAAAAGTGTGATTTATTAATCTTGTACATTAAACAAAGTAATCGTTTAACAAGTCCATAATAAATAATAATTATGTTTCATAAAGCTATAAATAAATACTGATACAGACGCACGCTTTAATAACTTTAGTTTAATAGTTTAATAAAATTAGTATATTAAATTATCTAATAATAGCAAAGCGATATTGAAGCTTATTAAAATTAATACAAGATTATGTTTATACTTACCGCAATGACTTTCTCTTTGATACCGCCGACAGGAAGTACTTTGCCCATAAGACTCAATTCGCCCGTCATTGCTACGTTCTGCCTGATAGGTTGATTTTTAGCTAGGGACAATAATGCAGTAGCGATCGTCACACCTGCGCTAGGTCCGTCTTTCGGGGTTGCTCCTTCAGGCACGTATATATGCAGGTAGGAATCGTACAGAAACGTATTCGAATTATCCTCCCGTTTCAAGTAATTCCTTGCCACAGTCATCGCGATATGTATGGACTCTTTCATTACGTCACCCAGGTGACCAGTGACTTCGAAGGTACCCTCGCCCTTTTTGCCACCCGTCGGCTTTCTCATGGTACTTTCGATGAACAGCGTGGACCCGCCCATGGCGGTCTACGCCAGTCCCATCACAACGCCGGGAGGCGTAATATCGTACATCCTGTCGTGCGTGAATACAGGCTTGCCCACAAAATCCTGCAAGTTGCTCTCGGTGACGTCGATTCTGTCAGCTTCCTTCTTGACAACTTTAAACGCCACTTTTCTGTGCACCTTCTCTATATGTTTCTGCAGACTTCTCACCCCCGAACTTTAAAAAAATAAATAAATATTACTTTCAATATAGCGATATTGTGAATCCTTTAAATATTATTTTATATTACCTTGATCTCCTCAGTTTGCTTAAACTTTTCATGTGTGACATTTACAACTTCCACCATTAATATAGGTTGACTACCAGACGAAGGGTTCGATGAATCTAATGGTTTCTCTGTAATCTTCTCGGGCGAATCTATCGACGGTTTTATTTCCATAGAGCCCGCTTCTGTTTTCTCAGTTTTCTCAGTTCGTTCTGTAACTTTATTCTCTGCCTTTTTCCGCCACGATCTACGGTTCTTGGCACTGGTCATTGTATCGTCTACAGGGATGGTAATTGTGGTATTTAATAGTGGAAAGTCTAGTTTAAGCTCTGTGCAAAGTGGACAGGACAATATTTAAGCAGAACTAACCGAAAGACTAGAGCAACACCAAATCAAACAAGAAAATTTTTTTTTATCGACTAATGGAACATTTCTACAAAATGTGATTTTATTGTAATATGAAAATAGCGAATACATTCCTTACTGTGTTCTGCCTTTTGAGTAATATCTTCAAAAATTTGGTTGATAATCTTGATTCTTCTGTGTGCCATAACCACCAGTCTTAATCGATTTCCCAGGTCCTGTACCTCGTGTACTTGGGCAAAAGTTCTAATCGGATAAATTTCATTCAAGTTTTGAACAACGTCAGCTTCATTCCTGTATAAATTGAATTTTACATTTATAATTCGTATTGTACAATGGATAATAATTAATTTTAACGCTATTTATATCAGTATAAATTACTGCTGGAAAATAATTTTATAGCACTTACTCTTCAGACTTTTTTAAGAAAACTCCCACGTAAGGCTGATTCAGCTTTCTACGTATTAAGTCTATCAAAACTGGATTGCTAATCTCAATTAGCTTAATAAACCTGGGAAACACTGGATTTCTATTGATAGCAACGACTGGAACATACAGGCCATACTTCAGGTACCAATACAGTTGCAGGCAGAGAAGTAGAATAATCTGCAGATTGTTCTCCATCGCTATTGCTAAACAACACGTATATATAAAACAAAAAACTGCTTTCTCAAAAATAGCATTGGATATGTGCATATATATACAAAAATATAAAAGTATACATTACTATATTTCTGTGATGAAATATAATAATATATTTCATCATAGCTATTACACAAAATATAACAGACAGAATAAAAATATCAGTATCAAAAATAGTACAAATTAAAGTATAGGGAGGATAATGAATAACTATTACTGAATTACGAAGCAAGTAAATTATAGAGAGAACAAATTTATTAAGTTTACGAAAAACTAGAGGAAAAACAAGATACTCGAGTTTGAAAAAGTCTGGCAGGTTAAGAAATAAAACACACATTAATTAAGAAAATCATATAAAAACTCGAATCAATTAGGTAAAAAGAAAAAAAAAGAATTACTCGAGTTTGAAAGAGGCAGGCCAAATAAGAGATAAAATAAGCGATAAAGACAGAAATTAACTAAGATCATACGAAAGCTGATCGAACTGATTCAAGTAAATAAACTCAGTTTACCTCGGGGGGGAGGGGTCTCGATCAGAGTATTTTTTCGTCGTGAAAAGTCTCACCAACGTGACCGCGGGATGAACCCGGCTGATCCGCAGCAATCCCGACCTGTGACCCGGCGGCTCCGCTCGCACCAGCCGCGGTCTGACGCAAAACGGCGACGGTGCGCGATGATCTGAGGCCGACCAGTCGCCGCGGAAGGAGCGCGCGATCGCACCGCGCTGCCGCAGGATCTGCGGCAGCTTGGCATTCACCGCTGTCACGAGTCGCATGGTCCTCCGAAACCTTCGCGAAACTCCAGCCCTTGCTACCTTGTCACTCACGCGAGAATTGCTGGACAAGCGGGAGGAAAAGAAAGAAAGCGAGAGAGGTTAGGTTATGACACGCGATACCACGCGAGTGCATAGCTTGGTCCTAACCTGATTCAACGTAACTGCGACGGAGTTGTATGTACGTACAACAACAGGAGGGAGTGGAATTGAGCAATAGAAAGAGACAAAGTGAGAGAGAACTGCAAAAGTGTGATGTGCAAAGTAACAAATTGAGTTACTCACATAAATTTCAATAAATACGCGATAAATTATATGTTATTCTAAATGTAAGAAGATCATTTTGAACGTGCTGTAATAATCATCTATACATTGAAATTAAAATAATATTTGTAAAAGAAAAAAAAATATTTGTTAGAAATTTATTAAACAATAATCGAAGAGAAAATAAAGTTTAAATTATTTTATCATTTTTCAATTTGCGGGTAAATGAAAGGAAGAATTATTATTCGAGCAATATTTCGAGGACTATTTTAAAATCAATATATTCCTTGATAAGCAAAAATGAATTAATTGATACATTATTAATTTGATAAAAAATACATATGAATTTTAAATTATTATTAAATAATGGAAAGACTATTTATATATTATGTATTATGAATATATCATGTATTTATTGAGACGCTTGATCTGAATAACTGTGGGAAATTCTTTTCGCTGACATCTGATTATTTTTCTAGACCCAAAAGTATAATCCAATCAACGCGAAGAAAATTTCCAACAGTTGCAAAATAAATATAATTATAATTAATTATATAAATATAATTCTCGGCATCGAAAACCTCTGCAAAGTCGGCAAGTCGGCAAATTAGTCATTATATTGTAATATTAGTCAAAAGAAAGTCATAAATCGTGTGCCAATCAAAGTGCAGTTTTTACGGAAAAGTGACAATTTTATTGGCTACACGTTTCTCGGAACTAGAACTCGGACAGAGTTCTCGGATCATGGACACAAGATTTAAATCAAACTTATGATCTGACTCGACTCGACTCGGAGGCCCGTATTAGTCAGTTCTTATTTTAAAACCGTCTTAAGTAACATCTTAAGATGCTAATACGGCTCTGTGATTGGTTTAGAACCATATAAGATTTTACTTAAGATGATCTTAAATATTATAAGAACTGACTATGAATACGGGCCGGAGTCGGGTCGAGTCGGTAAATCAAAAACGCTATTAGAAGCTGCCAATAAAGATCTTTTTAGCTAAACTGGCTGTACTGACTGCGACTGCGTTGAGTAAAGGCCTATGCCCACGATCCGAGAACTCTGTCCGAGTTCTAGTTCCGAGAAACGTGTAGCCAATAAAATTGTCACTTTTCCGTAAAAGCTGCACTTTGATTGACTATAAATTTCTCAAAACTAGAACTCGGACAGAATTCTCGGATCGTGGACACAAGGCTTTATAAAAATACATTAACGTGGGAAATTGACCAATAAAATTTAAAAGGATCGTTGCGCTTTTAAACGATTGGTTGACTACAGTGTATACACGTTTACCGTTCACTTTGCGCGGATTGCCGATCTCTAATAAATGTTTCGTCGGTGGCATGGAGCAGACGCGTTTGAAATCTTCTGCCTGGCCGGCGTGCTTGGCTGTACGTGAGAACTGTTTGCCGTCCGATATCCCGCATGTCCCGCTTCTGATCGAAGATATTCCTCGATACGCGTCCTTGCCCGACTACAGCGAGAATTGTATAAAGAGCGTACAGACAATTGGCGAGATCGTACCCGGCACCGCACGAGTTGCTTGTTTACAAAGTATTTCGTCGGATCGCGAGGCGAGGGTTACCCTCAGCCTCGAAGGAATTTCCGTGGACGCTCTCTACCTCAAGGATAGCAAGGATAAGCGTCTGTTTATATGGGTAAAGTGTTAGTTCCACTTCTAGAAAGCTTGTCTCGGTGAACGAAATACGCTGACTCTACTTTCCTTTAACTTTACAGCGCAGTTACATATAATGATTATTAAGTTTGTATATGTACAAGATAGGGCGTATAATAAAAAAAAGAGATGATTTCTTTGCTTTTATCATTTACCATTTTTATTTGTATTAGTATTTCCAATTTATACATCCAATTCAATATTTACAAATATTAATAGTGTCCATTCAAATTTTTGCTTAGAATGAATTGATATTCTGCCTGATTCAGTTCTCTCACGATATTATACTTTTGCAGGAAAAATCTCGTATTTTTAAAGTTTTTGGTATGCTGGAACAGAGAGAAGATGAAGTTGTATTGATAGCTCATAAACTGCTGAAAGTCCAAGATGTACGTGGCAGTTTGAATGCATTGTCGTTGTTAACTACAGCAGTTCGTCCCATGTATTATCAGTAAGATTTTATATAAAAGCTACAACTCCAGTAAAGAAAGCTATTATAAAATTTTTTTTATATTGAAATTTATCCAAGTATTAGTCTGTCAAGAGTAGAAAGCAAAGTAATGATTGAGATTCAGTATTTGATACATGAAATGCTTTGCAAATTTGCAAAATTAGAAATTATGATTTTTTGCAGGTACAAACAATTGAAATAAAGTGAGAGCGAAGTTCATATGAATCTTTTATTTTCCTGTGCATTTATTTCAACATTGGATGTTACGAGCTGGTTTTATCACTGCAATAAGAGCATTGCTTAATCGAAACATGAGTATATTCACGCAGTGTTTGAATCCTATCACTGGTATTGCTTCGTGGGAAGAAAAGGATGAATATTACGATTATCATCAAGAAGTAGCTAGATCCGCCTTTGCAGACATGCTACATGATCATGAACGAGTCAGTATCTTGTTATTTTATTTCATATTTTTTATTTAATATAAAAATAATTTTTTATTCGGCAGAATTAAAATATCTTACACTTTGCTTAATAGAATGAAAAGTATTACATTGCCCTCAAAGCTGCTATTGAGAAAAAACACCAGGTTGGTGAAGAGGCTAACGTTCTTGACATAGGTACTGGAACAGGCTTGCTGTCGATGATGGCTGCCAAATGCGGAGCAGACACTGTAACGGCATGTGAGGTAAGAAAGGAGAATCTTGAAATCTTTTTCAAAGTTCTGCTTATGCAGGAAGATCTTGTTTAGGCTTTCAAACCAATGGCGAATTGCGCCGCAAAAATAATAAAGGAGAATGGCTTTGAGGAAAGAATTAAGCTGATCCATAAGCGTTCTACAAAAATGGTAGTAGGTGAGGGTGGTGACATGCCAAAACGCGCGAATATTCTAGTCACTGAAGTGTTCGACACCGAGTTAATTGGTGAAGGAGCATTATCAACGTTCCGCCACGCACACGAAGTTCTTCTCGAGGTAATGCCAAACATCGCATGTGATCTCGCTCATTCAAAGATATGTTTATGTTTTGCTTTTATATTAGGAAGACAGCATAGTCGTGCCGCACAAAGGAACAGTATGGGCGCAAGTAGTCGAGAGCACCAAAGTCTGTGCTTGGAACCGAGTAAAGCCTGTTGAGAATGGAGAAATATTGGTTGACGCTCCACCGACTATCCAAGCATGCTCTGGTGCTGCAGCTGTGCATGATATACAACTATCACGTCTCTCTCGTGATACTTTTGTGCCTTTATTGCCAGCACAGCCTATTTTCAAGTAATGGTCTTTCACTTCTATAAAAGAGGAAGAAATATGTTTATTATTTAAAGTCCAAGAATTAATTTATCATTTTCCTTTTTAAAACTATTTTTCTTTCATTTATTTTTGTCGATCAATCAATATTAGCTCCATAACCGTAATCATGGCCTGATTTAAAGATTCAGTCTTCCTTTTTATGAACATTGCAACAATAAGTGTTTAACGTCATGATTATCAATCACTTGCACAACACTCTAACAATAAGAGGGCTATGGAGATTTCTGTCAAGATCTCCTAATCCTTAGTTTATGCGGATTTAAAAATCCGTGATTATAATAATAATTCTTATGATAATTTTCAAATATATTGATATTAAAAATGTACTTTAGGTTTGACTGGTCCGGCAAGAAACCTTTATTGAACAACGAAAAAGTATCATTATTAACGCAACCGATAACAAGCGGGACCGCACAAGCAATTTTTATGTGGTGGGATTTGAACATGGATACGGATGATCAGGTAATGAAACATCTATATTATTTTTTAATCATCTTTATAAATATCATTTATCATTTTCAGGTATTATTAAGTTGTGCGCCTGTATGGGAGCATCCAAACGTACCTGATGACATAAAGGAAGATACTGCGTGTTTGCAAAGGATGGCGGACTCGATACCCTGGCGGGATCATTGGATGCAAGCTGTCTATTATCTTCCAGAAGAAGTACCTATTACATGTGGCGTCGAAGTCAACCTTATCGGTTATCATGATGAATATTCCTTCTGGTTTAAATTACTGAATGGACCCATGTAAATTTTGGTCTTTTGCAATATTTCTGCGCATTTTATATAATTTATAGTTTTATTTTTTTTACTCTCTGAATTATTATTAATCGATCTTATTAAAAAGCTTGCTATTTGAAAGTAATTTTAATTATGATTGCTACATTAAATAAAAAGGAGCATTTCTTTCACAGAGACGAGATTCCAGATTGCCAGAGGCCCGAGTGCACTTGCTGGGCACATATCGCATATTCGCGGACGCGTATTGGTCAATTAAATGATACAGTCCGTAATCAAAGATATCTACAGGCTTTGCAAAAGAGGATCACTCCAAACAGCGTTTGTCTCTGCGTCTCGGATGGTTGTCTGTTAGCTCTTGCGATTGCAAAATTGGGCGCAAAAGTGTTTTTACTCGAGCAAAATTTCCTGTCGCGTAGAACAATGGAGACATTCGTGCAGGAAAATGGGCTCTCCGATCGAGTAAAGATTATCGAGTCGGTCGATAATCTACCGGGGGCAAGCGAAATCGATTTCATTTTTGGCGAGCCATATTTCCTGAGCTCCATCGTCCCTTGGGAGAATTTACGATTCTGGTATCTCTCTTCCAATTATCCATCGAGTATTGCGAGGATGCCGGTTGCGGCGACGGTCAAAGCCGTCGCTGTCGAGTTCAAGGATTTGCAGAAAATAAGAGCTCCTCTTGGCACTTGTGAGGGTTTTGATCTTTCCTCTTTCGACAGACTTTTTCAAGTTGGTTCCGTTAGTTCTTATTCTCATTTTGTATCATTCAAGTTCATGCATCATTCAATACTAAAGAGAAATTCTATTTTCAGGCATCTAGCGAGAAAAGTGACAACCCTGTAGAAGCGCAGCCACTTTGGGAATATGCTTGCAAAGCATTATCTGCTCCCTTTGATATTATAAAGCTCGATTTAACACGGAATGTAAATTTCGACGAGCGTAAGAGAATAACGGGAGAGATTCCGATTTTAGAGTAAGTGACTTATAAAATATTGAATAAACACTACACTTACATAGAAAAATGATATTTAAGCGTCGGTATTTAAGAAAACAGATTATAATTTTTTATTATAATAACATTCATATTTTTCGTTTTGTAGCAATGGCTCCTGCAATGGTGTCGCTATATGGGTGGACTGGCAATTGGACTCAGATCTGTCAGTATCTTGTGGTCCAATTGAAGAAATAGTACCTGGCAAGCCTGTATTCTGGGATCCATATACAAGACAAGGCGTGCATCTATTTCGTAGAATATCCAACGTTACGAAAAATAGCACTCTTTCGTGGTTGTTCACGTTTATCCCACAAAACGGCGAAGTGGAATTTGAGTTTAATGTATTGACGAATGATTGATTGTATTGATGAACATTCATTTAAATATTGTAAGATATTAAGATGTTTATTGTTTTTTTATTATGTTGGAGAATGTTTCAAACATTAAACAATAAAATTATGGAAACAAAATTTTACGATACGAAGAATGATGTCAAGATTATATGTAGATGTTTTAAGGGCTCTTTCACTCTAGAGGTTCAAATAACAAAAAGAAAGGAATAAGTAAATGAGAAGTGTTTGAATAATTTGAAAACATGATTCTAGCACATATTAGCTGTAAGTACATTTATTTAAAGTACATTCTAAGTACATTTTATTTAAAAAAGGTTTATAGAACCTTAATCACATTTTTCTCAAAATCTTCGAAATTTTCAAAGTTGATGTGTTAGATATTTTAAAAATTAGTCAATGATCGGAAGGTTTTTTTTTTAAATATCTTACTCTGTAACTGTAAATAGAAAATTTATTGAAACTCTTACGTGTTAACTTTACACAGTATTTTTTTCATTTTCATATCAACGCCTTTTGATGAGCGCGTTGAAGTTAGTGAAAGATTTTTTTATCTATCTAATTTTCAAATATCTTACTATATTTTTAATACATCTTAATATTATGAGGTACTATCCGGTAATATACGTAATTGTTTGGCGAGTCTCTTACCAATTAATTTGGGATAAGCCTTTTGTTTGATAAGAAACTCCTTGCTTTGATGTGTTACCGCACCATTTTCTAATTGAAATCTGAAAGAAGAAAGATCTTCAAACTCTTTGCGTAACTTATATATGACGTAAATTTTTAGATATATTGATTATGAATTGATCCCAATTTTTCATTTATTCATTAATTTAAAAAATTATAGTTTATTCGAAGAAAGAAGATATTTATACAGATAATTTGAAAGAAGCTATGTACTTGCCTACATAAATAATGTAATAGACCCAGCATTTTTTCTCTCAGTTCAGGATCGCCTTCTAGAATCGACAGTGCGCTCGCGCCTGTTTCCAGTGTTGAAAGACAGCCCTCCGTCGGCTGCGTCCTGATCACATATTCACTAGCGGGTACGCCGATCAATTTGCAAGCTCGTAGAAAATACAGGGCTGGGCTTGAGTGATATATTGCCTGCAGGATAATAATAAACATCGAAAAATTCAAGAATCTATTGTACTGTCTTATTATCTTTCGGTATATTGTATCCTTTCTAAGTCTAAATTACAAATTATATGTTATTAACACAAGTTTATAGATGTCATCATGATGATTTACTTTTGCTTGCGGCCATGTTCCATCCAGCAGAACCAAGTTATAAGCCTTTTGTTCGTTAATCCCAACTGGATCCAGCGTGTCCAACGCGACAGCACCAGGCGATGGATATAGCAAAATAGTATTCTTATCATTTAGTATCTCCGCCAGGCCTTCATGCTTAGGTAATGGAAACTTCTTTCCCCTTAAAGAGAAAGGAAACAGAATTGATTTTATAACATCTTTTCCAATCTAGATTCGTGGTTGGCAATCAAACTAAAACAATCACCCCTCATTCACCTGAAAATTAGGCACTTTCCCGACTCTAATGCCAATGCCAGCATCGGCACGGTACGCAGACAGCGCTTCGCCTCTGCTGGATGCTGCAGGATTATTATCCTCGACGCTGGATTAAGACGCTGCTTCGGCAAACCTGGGCACCAGCACACTTGTACAGGTCTCCTACAAAGGCATAGAAATGTCATTAGATTTGAAAAGTTCTTGCAGTATGTTTAGAACTTTTTGGCACCTACTTGCATTGTTGACACTTGTCTCTCGATTCGGGAGGATCGGCGGAAATGCCCGCTAGTTCACTCCACACGATATCTTCGCTCGTCATGTCGAGCAATTAATGAAAATTCGATATTATCTAACAATCTCAGACATAACGATGCGACGGTCGGGCTACGCGATCGGAGCGATATAACGAGCGTCAGGTTCCGCCGTACATTGATGCCGGAACATTTATGGTGATAAAACCGAGTAAATCATATCGAATCGAATCGAATGTGGAATACATGTGCGAGAAAGATTTACAGCGGAAAAATAGCGACAGTACGCATTGACGTGAGACGTAAACTGAAAGAAAAGTTACGAGATACGAAGAGATTTTTTTCTTTGGAATTGAGCTGTCTATCTTAGTCAAGATATTGAACACGATTTCCTCTTTGCCTCAACGAGAGAGAAGTTTTTTTTTGTGATTATTTAACGTGCTTTCACCTGCATACAGGCACTTCGCACTCCGTTCTTGAATTATTATATCTTTCTAACCTCTTAAAGACCTTCTTAAATAATTCTGCCTGTTGTCCTAACGAAATTATAAATAATCTTGAGGAGAGAGGTTAAGTACATCAGAGGTTAAGCATGCTCCTTTCCCCTCTTTTTTTTTCAAAACTCGTTAACATACATATTCACGGTAAAAAAGACCTAGGAATGTTGCACAATTAATATTTTTCAGATTGCAGGCGTGCAATGACATCATTTTCGCACCACGTCGCACGCATGTTATCGACGGTCAGTAAGGTCGCGCGAGGCGGCGCGCGCGTGGTGACAGATGCGCCAACTTCTCGTGCAGCTGTGTGCGTGTTCCTGCGTCTGACATAAGCGTCGCGCCGTGATGTTCCGAGGCTTTTGAGCGCCCCAGTCTCACCGTCCGGTCCAGCGACTCTCCTACGGCGTATCCGATCACCGTACGTTATTTATCACAATTGCGGCGAAATGGCGCGTTGGCGACGTGTCTCGCCTGGACGGACCTCGTCTCGTCGTGATTGCCCGCGACAACGAACGTCGAATTAGCCCCGAGGCATCGGTGGAGCGGGGCACCGATCGGTCGCCCCGCGATTAGAATTCGGCGCAGCAAAAATTTCACCTTAACGGTATCGGAGTGCGTACTCGCGCGAACGATAACTCTCGTTTGAGATTGACCGGATTTGCGGCGGGATCTTCGGCGATTCCGTCGCAACTCGGCGAGACCGTGCCGTGAATTTTCTACGCACTGCCAATTCGCCCACGACGCCTGGCTTTTTGCGTTGCGAACTCTGAGTTGCGTCTGCTCGATTAGAGTGGTCGAGGAACCTCGCCAATTTCTACGCGAGAAATTCTCGCGATCCTTTAACGGAACGGCGGAGCGAGTCTGCGTGTCCGGGACGGTCGGTCGCTCGCGATCGGTTATTTAGAGGACGGGGAATTCGGAAGTGGCATTCCTTTCGCGGTACGCAGGGACGTGACATGAATGCCGCGTCGGGCGGTATCGTTCGATCCGCTCGTCCCAATTGGAACACTTGGAGCTCTATATCCGCTTAAACGTTTCTTTCTCGCGATATTTCTCACGGCGATTTTAATAGGAACAGACAAGTCCAATGTTTATGTATTTTTAATTCGCTGCCTTAGTAATTTGGCCTCTCCAAATTGCAGATGGCAGAGAATGCGCTCGAGGAGAAGATTAACAAGATAAGGCAACGGAATGAGGAAATCCGAAGAAGGCACGAGGTAAGAGTTTCAATGCTTTGATGAATAACCGTCCTGGGTGGGAGAATAATGGATTCTGTCGTGCAGGAAGTGGAAGAAGATAAGAAAAATGCAGCCAAATTGAATGCGCTGGTGCAAATGGTACCGTCTACAGATTGGCCAGAGAGGAAGGAACCGCCAGAATTTTCTAATCCACCTAGAACGAGCAACAAGTCGAAACCTGCCAAGGAACACCACGAGCATTCTCAGCAATATCAGCCCGCGAGTGGCGAAGCACGAAAAATTCATACGTTTGGTCAGGTATGCGAAGAAATTATATTCGAAACAAGATTTTAATTTAGTAACCCTTTAACTTGATAAAAGGGGATTTCTTTTTTTAAACTTTGAAATTGTTTTGATAGCTTGAAAATTCCTCATCGATACTTGCTTTCTTTAGGGACAAGGGCCTCCACCTGATCCTAAGTATAACTTCCTTGCTGATGCTGAAAGAGAGGAAGTTGAAAGAGAAAGCACAAAGGACAACTCAAATAGAGGACAAAAATATTCGAGGGGCATGTTTAGAAGGAAACCTGGGGGAAAGGATGGCATGCAAAGAGTATGTAAAGCTTAAAACAAAATGCTCTAAATAGACTGGACGCATTTCTATCTTTTTAAATGATCTACTTCTTGAAAAGGATTATAGAACGAACAGGGGATTACACAGGGATGACCATCAGCCGGAGTATGAAGCTTGGAGAGCTGAGAGAAATCGTATCGATGAGGATCGCATTAGCAGACAGAGAACTGCGGAGGGTAATTGGCGTAGGGAATGGGATAACGACAAGGTGAGTGCTACGTAAAAAGGAATCGTGCATTACCATCATAACAGTATAGATACATAGATTATATACAGATGTAATTGCAGGCACACATTGTGGATGAGATGGCGAGATCTGAGGCTAAATTAGGGGATTATGTAAAAAAGGATTATAAAGATTTTGATAGAAGATACCACGTTAATGGTGAGAAAATAGATACTTATTATATAAGCAGGAATAAAAATTACAAGAGTTCCAGATTATGTGTTCTCATTTATTGGACATATATGCATGCAATTACTTTTTGCAGGAAATGATTATGCAAGTTATAATCGCGGCGGTCATCGTTCCTATCGGGGAAATTCGAGACATTTTCATAATAATTATGAAAATTCTTCCACGTATCATCAGGATGGACATGTTAAAAATCTTTCTGGTTCCGAAAAAAGAACTGTTGTTGCTACCGACAAAAGCATAAAAGTCACGTTGAATCAAGGAAATATGACAAAAGGCCCAGTTATGAGTGTCAAAGGTACATTAAAAGCGACACTGATATGTTTCCGAATATAAAAGGTATGTGGAATATTTTTTCAATATTTTATCGTTTCAGTAAACTCGCCAAGTATTGCTGGAACAGGACGAGTCGGGCCGCGACAAAGAAGTCGCGTAACATACAGCAGTCATTCAGATGTTGAAATAACTTCCCCTGATACTGAATCCTTTTCACGTCCAAAGTCGTATGAAGACAGAACTAAAGGTGTTTATCATGAGAATCTACACAAATCCTCTAATTCGCGAAAGTCGCAGCTTCCACCGAAAAAGAAAGACTTCAGCAATAAATCTCCTTATTTTCGTAAGAAAGAGATTAGAAAGGAAGATGAAAGTTCGCAGAAATACGAAACAGAATCACCGCAAAAAGAACATAAAGAGTCGCAAAAGTCTTGTGAATCTGAACTTGTAAAACCTGAGGAAAACATTGCGGAGCCATTACAAGATGATAAGATTATGACAGTTGCGAACGAGAAAGAGAGCAATATAATTTCTTCTGGAGAATCTGACATGAGTAATGTAGAAAAAAATAAGGATAATCAAAATGGCAATTTGGATTCACATATAAACGAAAACAGTGAAGTTTATTTAGATAAAGAAGGTGAACCTGTCTTGCAAAATTCAGATTTATCTGCATCTAAAATTGATACAGAGATTGAAATGTATAAAAAAAATGAAAAGCTGGAAGACAAATTGGATGAATCGCCAAATGTTCAAGCAGATGTAACATCCGAGTGCGAAACTACTGAAACAAATTTAACTACATCAGTGAAAGATGATGACGATGATGATAAAAATGAAACTAAATATGTGGAACACTCGTCATGTGATGCTAATAAAGATACCAAGGAAATTGTAATGGAAAGTAAAGACCATAATTCAGAGCAAACTAAAGAAATCTTAAGCGATAACTGTGATAATAAACAAACTAAAGATGTAAGTGAGCAAGAAAACGATGTTAAGCACGACACGAAAAACTCTCCAGAAGAAAAAGAAATAAACAGTGTTATTCCGTCTTCAACTGATATATATTACATAGCAGAACAAAATGATAAATTGAGAAGCGAAGACAAAGCTTTAAAAGAAGAAAATTTGACCATAGAAAATGAAATTGTCATCACAGACGAACAGATTAACACTGATAATAAACAGGATGACCAAGGTCGCCAAATAACAGAATAGATTAATGAAACTCAAGAACGCACAGATAATAATGAGAGAGAGAATAGTGTTGCAAGTAGCATTATAGTTGATAAGATAGAATCTCTAAAAGAGGATGTAGAAGAAAAAAAGGCAGCTTTGAGTGACCAAAACTGAAAAATAAAGGAGGGAAGTGCGAAATAAAAATGTATGAAATGTTACAATGTAATTGTAAGTTACCGATAGATAATGTGTGATAGGAGACAAAGCTTTTATAAATATTTGTTGAAATGCGTGATATATATTTCAAAAGTTAATTTTTATGGCAATATACGAGTTGAAAAAATCAAGTTATTCGAATAGTTCCCAACGAATTCTTATTTTTGGAACAAGCATTCGAGAATGTTACGTGGATGACTGCAAGCTGGTCGAGTGATAATACATCGCAATTCTGTTTTTTTTTTGTTTCAGAATTTTATACACACATATATATATATATATACTCTGTTATATTATGTGTTTAATTTTATTTCTCTGATTTCTTAAAGATTGGTGTAAATTTTGAGTATAGTACTATATAAATGCTACATATATATATATATATATATATATATATATATATATATATATATATATATATATATATATATATATATATATAGCACGTATATATTATATATATATTACGTGCACAATTTTACGTTATAATCGAAACAAGGCGCTTTTATAACAATAGAAAAAAAAATAGCAAAACAACTGCGTACATCTCCGAATTTTTATATGAAATGTAACCAAAAGATAAACTCACTCTAGTTCAAGTGACAATCAAAGAATATTTTGGCCCAAGCAATAAAAAACGGGATGTTTTAGATCAAGAACAACTGTGAGATTAACAAATTCTAACTAGATCTAATAATGATTATACCATAATATTAGAGCAAAAGCAAATTTTACCGATCGACAATGTTATTTCAATTTATAGTTTTTATATATACATATACATATATGTATTTATTTATACTGCAGTAATATTTGTTTTTCTTTTATCTTTGTTTCTTTCGTTGCTTCTATGATTCGTTGACAGACTATTAGATAACTTTCGGAGGCTCATGCGACTGAAAATCATATCTGAATTGATCGAGTTGACTTCTTCGAAGAAATAAAATCATAGAATATATTCATATTCGATTAATTTTTTTATACGTCGTATATCATAATAGAGATAGTAATTAGATTCGTCGGAAATGAGGATAATACATAAGTGAAAATTCTAGATTTTCTCGATAGAACACTTTTCATTCGATCCTAATTTTATGTTGTCTAATATAATATAAACTTTCTTTTATTTTATTTATTAGGAAAAGTGACGTTGCCATATCCACCATGTTTTAGAATTTCAAGCCTCCATAATTCTGTTACTTTCAGTCATAGCTTTCAGTCATAACATTTCTGAGATTATTCTAATGCGAAAAATAATAAAGCATTGTTAATAAATCTAATTATATATATAAATATATTGAGTAACGAAATATCCACTTAATTTATCCTTCACTTTTCCTTCTACTAATAAATACACCTAAGAAAAAAAAATTCAAAACGAAATTTAGTTCCGTGTTGGAACCAAATCCTTGCAGAGATGTCTCTTTAAAGAAATAATATATGTATCATATTACCGGGTAAAATGTAAGTAAAGTACGCCTGTAAAATTTTGTTAATATATTATCACTCCTCATACGGATAATGTATTTTCATATTTTTCATAATACGGAGGCCGCTTTACATCATTTTATAACGTTTATAAGTATATTCTGCCTACACAACACCGATGAGGTTTGCTCTTCTCGAAACGCTGCGAAATATGAATATTCCTGCAGAAGCGCTTTAAAAGCCTATATTTGCTTGTTTTCGTCCGCGTTAAAACATCATCAGTTCTCAAAGTATCTCTCTCTCTCTCTCATCGTGATTAGCTTATAATCTATTTGAGACTATTTCTCTGGATTTTACAACGGATTTTATGTTGCAGCATTCTATTATTTTCTCAATGATGAGAGATTCTGGAAGACATTACTGGAGGCTCGTTTTTCACGATATATCAAAAAGCAAAATTAAATTTTATACGACAAATATTATCTATTGTCCAATAATCATGAAGAGAAGATACCAACTCAATTTTCATTCAGCCACTTTTGATAATTATTGTTGATACAAAGGAGTAAGATGATCCCTCGTTAACAATTTAAATTGATTTCGTGAACAGCGTGATTTTACTTACATTATGTGCCATTGATATGAAACATCAATTATGCATGACCGTAGCTTATGAGTTAACTCTTAACGTCTACAATTCTCAATATAACGCTTGATATCATTTGACAAAGATCTTTGCTCAATAAATAGTAATACATCATTATCATATAGCAATATTGTTATTATTTTTATCAATATTATCGTTCGGAAGACATTATTGGAAGACTCGTTTCACGATTATTAACGCGTTTTAGTTAGTCTGCGAATTTTCCATGTCTGCAAAACGCTCAGCTGTGGCTTCGAGAAAGGAAAAAAAGCAGCACGAAAAATCTATAGATCTAGCAAGGATTTTTAGAAAGATTTTTAAAAGATTTACATATCCAAAAGCTTACAGATTCAAAACCTATTCAATAATTCAAAAAGCTTGTAATCTGCGAATGTAATCTGGAGATCAATAAAAGCAAGCATCCACGCCACTAAGAATTATCATCTTAAGAATACCAAGAATCCAAAAATTTATAAATTTAACAATTTGTAGATCTTCAAAAACATAATAATAAGTGCTGATAATTTGTATAGAATAAATTTAACGAGATATATGCCGTATAAAATCCTTCTCGAGCCATCGCTCGAGCCAGCATTCTGCAGTTTCACGGAACGACTACATTATCTATATTCCTTAAACTAACGATCTATACGATCTTGGAAGACGTTGGATTATACAACTAATTGTACTCGGTTGTACATAACTGTTCACGCATCGTTTTGCGTCTCGTTTATACGGCGATGGGACGACACGCGGCGGGCTATTCCAAAAATTATTTGGCGAATTCATTATCAGCTAACGGCTATTATCGCTAATGTAGCATGACAATATCACCGTGCGTCCCGTCGTCGCGATTCACAATTCGACGCGTCGCATAAAAATTATATACGGGTATATAACTCCGCAGCGATACAATTATAAAATCCAGAAAACTGTAACAGTAGTCAACTACTAGTTAGGCTGCGCTTTGCTTGCTGCTGCATGGAAGACATCGTTACTTCATGTTTTATTGTCACGTTCAATGCGCGTTTGATCTCTCGTTTTATCTAAAAGGCTCCCGAATTGCAAATGCAAATCGGAGATTGGAAGACTGACGTTTGGATAAATTTTATGCAATAGAAATATCGCAATCCTGATCGAAATTTTAAATGCTCTCTAACGAGTCGATTCTTTTTTCTTTCTGAAAAAAAAAAGAATACTACAGTTGGGTTTAGAAAATAGTACGTTCTCTAATTTTGATTTTTACGTTTCTAAACATCACTCGCTCACAGTTATCATAACTGGGAAAATTGGATGGCGTATTGTTGTTCTAAAATCATTAATTCATAATGATTTAAATGTAAATTTACGACGAAAAATCACTGACGGCGTGATGGATTTTTACGCGAATGGAAAGATGCTCTTACACTTTAATGGTTTGATCAATTAAAGATTGTAAAGAGAAAGATCGTTAAAGAATATAACTGCGTAATGTAAAATTTTCATATTAATTAATCGCTCTCGAGCACGTGAAACATTTGATTCTTGACGCGGTACAAATTTAAGAACATTACTTATGAGGAATTTTATGAAATTTTATAAATTGCATTCATATTTTTAAAAAATTTCACAATGATGTACATTTTCCTAATTTAGTAGCATACTTTGTAAAAAAAGGTTCGTTGATCAGAATGTTATTCAGAAAAATTTCTAATTTTTCCAAAACAAAATTTTCCTACCAATTATCCGTTCTTCTATTTTAGATTTTATGTAGTCTCCCGCATGCATCAGCAATTATTACACGAATACGGAGTAACGTATTAAAATCGAGAGTCAAATATTTCAGCGGCTCGAGAACGTTTCGGTAATATCATTTTGGTACAGGACAAGAACAACAAAACGATCTAGCTGGCGCGAGATCGCTCAGAAGGGTAGACCGATCTCGAAGGCATCGATCAGCGCAGAGCCGGAATCGTAAACGCCGATTACGCCGAAGAGAATACCGAGGAAGATGACGAAGCAGTCATATGCGACAGCGCTCCATTCCATCGAGTTCCTCTTCAACTTCAGATGGAAGTAGCAGGGCCAGATGAATGAGAGCATGGTGCCGGTAAAGGAACCGATGAAACCCATCAGTATGCTGAAGTGCGGGATGAAGATTGCCATCAGAATGGTAAACACAATCACGCCGACTCGCCAGGCCAGGCCCCAGACCTTGAGCTCGCGATCCACCGTCCAGATGGTCGGGAAAAGCGTCTTGGGCCGACCACGGAAGAAGGCGCGCTCAAGGAGTTCACAGGCCGCGTAGTATGGTAGCGGGTACGAGAGTATTGCTTTGACGACCAGGCACAGGTTCACCAGGCCCTTGAAGCCGGCCGAGTGCAGGTTGTTCGTGATCACCTGCTGCGTGTCGTTCTGGAAGGTCAGGAAGCAGATCCAGCCGAAGAGCGACTTGAACGCGGCCGCGGCGATGTGGCTCCAGTTCAGCATCCAGTCGAACTTGGAGCGATCGATGAGATTGCCTTCGAGGGTCGGCAGAAAGATCTGCGACGTGTAGCTGAAGACAATCACACCGAGTGAGATTGGAAAGTTCTTTATGTCGATCGTCCACTTCACCTTCGACCAACCCCAGTCACCAATCTCCAGGATACAGTAACCGATGATGATCGCGTTGATGAAGAGGTGAGACATCGTGCACCAGAAGCTTAGCACGGAGACATGCTGCAGAGACTTGAGGAAGCCGAGCGGCAACAGGAATATGCCGATTAGCATCATCCAGCTACGGGTGTCGATCGCGCCCTCGGGAAAGGTGCCGATCATCAGATCGCCGCACACGACCACGTACAGAATGCAGGTCATTAGCAGCTCGATGATCTGAGCGATGTTGACGGCGCGGGCACCCCACGTCGGCCCGAAGCACTCCTTGGCGATGGCCACGTACGAATCTCGTACGCGCACACGTTGACCTGTCACCGTGTCCAGCTCGTACAGGCACTCGACTAGGATCTTGCCGGTGTAGCAACAGATATGCGCGATGCCGATCATCGCGGCAATCGCCCAGTAACCACCGCGTAAAACGGCGAACGGCAGAGAGACGATGAACATTCCCTGAAAAACGAAGTGATTCGAAAAGATACAGTTATGAGAATTTCCTTTTACAACGATTTTTCATAATTGAATGCCACACAATACAATGTTTCAGCTTTTGCTTTTGAATGGAAGACTGTATTGGTGAAAAGCGAGATTAGGGCTACCAAAAATTCCATCTTGGATCTTGCAGTACCTGAATAGCATTTGTAACGTTCCAAGCGGCTTGCCACTCATTGATCTTGACACCTGATCCACCGAACTCTCCACCACCTTCGTCGTACTCGCTGAACTCACCGCTGCTCGCGCTTCCGGTTCTAACTTTGTCCCTGAAATCGGAGCGATGTAGATGATCAATTAAACTCGTGGTATACAGAAGTAGTAAGTGGGATCGATTCGGAAACATAACGTATCCTTACCCGTTCCTCTGATAGCTAAAGGAATCCTCGGCGATTCCCACATTGTTTTGATCTCGATACGCCTGATCCCCGTTCATGGTCATCATCTCGGTATTATCGTGACCCTCGTCGAAGGACTTGAACTGGCCCTGACCGGGCCGTCCTTGAGGGTGGCCCTGCCCCATATCACCGCCGCCGACGCCGCCACCGCGGATCAGCTCCATGCACGGACTGTTCTCCGGCCATATGGCCTTCAAGGTCTCCCAGGCGACGTTGACCGTGGCTCCGAAGGAAGGTATATAAAATCCACGGAAATTCGCCATTTCTCCCTATCTGTTGCTTCTACGGCGATATGTTTAATTCCTTACAGACGCAGTCCCGTACGTAAATTGAATACAGCGACTGAAGAGGTGAGGGAGGTGAAGAATGGCATTCCCCAACGAGGTAAATGGAGTGTCGGACATTACTTCGGCTATCCAAATTTAAAACGTCCGCGTCTTGCAGGTGTGTTGCACAGAGAGAGAGGGTATGCAAGCGGTGAGAAAAGAGGTGTAAATAAGTAACGAAAGAAATAAGGACGTTGAGACGTGTAAAGGGGATGCGTTTGTGGGGAGCTTCTCTCCCGTTACATAGAAGTCCCAGAGTCCTTAACGTCACAGATTAATTTGTACCGACATTATCAATGAGGTAAATCGTGCTTACCAAATGGCGAGTCTGGTGTCTTGCTTCGGATGTTCCTTCTGGGAGATCCCGCTCCTTGGTTCCCTGACGATCGAGCCTCGCGCAGCGTTTAGAAACGGCTAAACTAAATACGGCCGCGACTCCGGTCGAAAGCGAGGCTTCATGAAGACGCAAAGAGGAAAGAAAAGAAGGCGGAGAGGAATCGGAGACGAAGGGCGCGAGAGATCTAACTATCTAACTACTCGAATTACGGAGCCGCATGATGAAGAGGATGCTGTGCGATCTGCGATCTACACCGCGGCTTGCGAGGCCAAAATCGCGGGGAACCCGTCGATCCGCGGCATCGACCAGCAGCGGGGACACGGCGGCGTTTAAGGGATCGGGAGATCGCGGGGGTAATATGGCCAGCCTCCCCCGAATGCGCAGGATTCGATCGATGCTCCACGAAAGAGAGAGATGTATCGTCATCTGGCGCGTGCCTCTCGCCGTATCCGCGCACCCCTCCAAACGGAGGTGGGATAAAACCCGCGACCCTTAAGCTACAGAATTACGGATAATCACGCGAGTCATGATTTCACTTAAATTAATCGCAGATCCATTTTCTCTTTTCAAGATGAAAAAAGACTGCGCGCTTCTCGGAGTCTGACGTGGGGATTTGGGATTGATGCCGACGATAGAGATACAGCTGTCTTGGAAAGAAACGTTTGGATCACTTTATTCGTATCATTATTAACCACACAATCTTGTATCAAATAGAAGAAGATTAGAGATTAAGAATTTGGTGCTCTTAATTAAATTTACGGAATAAGATTGCAGTTATTACGTGCAGCATTGTAGGAAGAAATCCTTTGTAATACTGTGATTCAACATTGATATACCGATCAATCGTGATTCACGACTGTCATTCTGCAATTGCAAGTTTTTAATTTGCGAGTTTTTAATTTATTACTTTTTTCAATATAGTAAGCCATGGTTAATTAATTTACTATAAAACGATCAAATTCCATAGCTATAGAAAATGAATTAAGATACTTAAGACTACGAAGAAATGCTCACTCGCTTGGAAATGACATAGTCTGGATGTTTCAATAAATAAAGAAACCATCTTATTTATTATTCATCTTATGCACTTCGCTCTGGATAATGATTACAGACAATTGGCTTTAACAATTCTTTAAAATTGTTTGCGTCCCCGCGAACTCGCACTGCATTGCGTTTTCTCTTTACTTTCTCACAATTGTGCTATTAAAATAAACAAGGATAAATATCCTCAGTAATGAGACAGGATCCATGAAAACATAACTGAGCTTACGAGGGCTCGTGACACACGATTCTTTTCATTTCTTTTCTCCCTATTAGCGAGTATAAAGTAATTAAACGGAATTAATAGCCTATGCGATAGCACACGCTTCTTAAGTACTAGAAAGAAGAGAGAATGTGCATTTTTAATACAAAATGTCCAAGTATTTATAATCGCCAAGTTTTTATAGCTTTTCTAAGCTTTTATAACTCAATGTTTCTACTAAGCTCCTATCTCTAGATTAATATAATGCCTTATAATCTTGATGTAATCAAGTCATTAAATAATTAAATTATTTAGGCATTTATTGCAAGAAATCGTGCCAAGTAAAATTGAAAATATTTATAACGGAGGTATATAAAAAATATATATTCTGACATATACATACATATCATGAACACTAATGTCCAATATTCTAAATTAATCCTCAAACATTATAAACGACATTCTCTCCCTCTTATACATATATAATACAGACGATAATTGTGTACTCGATAAATACTTGAACATTTATGTCAAAATGTTGTCAGAAGAAGGCAAAAATATAAAGCAAAATAAGATTTCTGTTGTGCTTAACATAATTGCATACAAAAAACTAATTTATCTTGATGTATAAAAAAGATTCCAATGATTTATCTTTCTGATGTCATAATTTAACGCGACTGTAGGAAACAGGAAATCTTAAGAAGCACATTTCATCACCTAAACAAATAATTACTAAGCTCAACAGCTTTTTCATGTTTGAGAACGGCGAAAGGAATCGTACGCCACGAGAAATCCTTCCGTTGGCTCTGTGAATATTATGAATATTATGAAAGATACATGTACAGCAATAAGTTTACTAAATAACAATAACAATATTTTTCTCCGTTCAAGAACAAAACGTAAGAACATCGAGATGCTTTGCATTATTGCACTCGCCGCTAAATCGCGTACCAATTAGCTGAACGTTTCTTTTTAAATAAAATCGATCTGTCAGTCTTCCATATCTTTTATTTTTCTTTCCGGATGACATGGCTACTACCAACGGAGAAGAAGTATAACGACGTTATGTACATAACTTTGAAGAGGAGAGAAAAAAGCCTAGTATTTGTGCAGGAATGATACATACACACACACGCACACGTCAGCAAATGTACAAACATCGAAAATGTGTGATACAACTATCGAAGTAGCGCGATGTTACGGCCTAGACTTTGGGCGAAAGAAATACGAACTAAGATTTGTATTTAAATAATGTAATCGTCTATAGCAAAACTTTTTTGTACTATAACTACGTTTCCCATCATATACAATATTCCCATCGATGAAATTGAAGGGTGAAACTCCACGCGGCTGAACGAGCACAATCGTGAGTCAGAGCAATGGACTTAAAACAATCAGTGTCATTCCATTTTCTAAACCGATGATTTGAAAATAAAAGGAGAACGTGTCATATGTTCCAAAATATGGCATCTTTTCCATAGTAAACTAAGACACGAACATCTTGTTCTCCAGTTTTTTCAAGCGAGATTAATATATTGCTATATATTATGACAAAGTACAATTACCATCAGGATATATTACGTTACATATTACGATAAAACGCAGGCAGTCATTCGATCATATATTCATATATAATTCTTTCTTATAATTTGATTATTTTCAGATTAAGCATATGATGCACACAATTCGTGCTTTACAAATTTCGTACAAAAATCGCTACCGGTAATAAAAGTATAAAAATATCCGATTGTCTTTTCACCGTCGAATCATAAAACGACAGTGACTGTTTTAATTCCAAAGGTCTCAAGATTGTCTCGTCTATAAAAATCCAATAAGAAATCTAAGCGTGAAACTTCGAAAGCGTGGAACTTCGAAAGTAGAATAATTTGATTACTTAGAAACTAAACTTAAAGAGAACCAATGGAAATGTTCGCCATAGTGAACGAGGCTGCGAAATTGCAATTCGCACGCGTTTACTCACTCGCTTACGTCTCTCTGCGTCTGATGGGAATCGCTGCTTGAAATTAGGCTCTCGATCGCGCTATCCTGTTGCGAAATCGTCTCTGAGCTTCTGGTTGTACAAAGTTTGGTGGACTTAGCTTCTACGCGACTGCACTTAAGATTCGGATCTATCAAATTTGGATTTGACGCGGAATGTATAGAAACGTTAGGCTGTGCGGGCACCGGTCGTTGACACGAATGCAGCATTAACTCTGGTCCACCGCCATACGTAGTCAGGAAGAATTGCCACAATTCTTCGGGGATCTGGCCGTAATCTGAGCCTGCGAAAAGGGAAAATACGCGTGAAAAGAAAAAAGTGAAACACTCTTTTTTTATCATGTGGCAATTATAACTTGACTTCTTATCGAGATGAAAGAAGTCTTATTTGTAGAAATGGAAGAAGACTTACCAACTTTAAGACTATTTTGCCCATTTTTATTTACAATGATGGAATTATTATCGATTGGTCCTGGTGGCTGCGTCTCTTTGCCTCGGACGAAGCTCTGCCATTGTCTCAACCATGCCATAGCCAACGCGTAAATGGCCGTGGGATTGTCGGTATTCAACCGTTGGAATAGTTCCATCTCGTACTGTCTACGTTTCTGCAAGGATTCGTACTTTTCTTCGCAGGTCGGACACTCGTACAGGTGCGTACAGGCCGGGCCTCCTCCAAATCTGAGGAAAGAAATAGAAATTAGAATTATCAAAACATAATATTATCAATTATCAATAATCGGAGACTTACGCATTATACAGGTATTCCCAAACTGCTTGCGGTATAGGCATGCTGATCTTGTCGACAAATTGCGCCCTAACAGGGATCACTCCTCCGTGCGGACATAGGAAGTCGGAATTGTCGATCGGACCTGGCTCGGAGAACGTATTGAACCGGTTGATCCATTGCCGGGACACGAAGAAGTTCAGATCGGATACCTCACGGGACGAGATCTCCATCAACTCCATGGTTTTGTCGCGCAACTGCAATATCTCCGGTGACCATTTCTTATAGAATAACACGTACGCCTCGCAGTGCTTCACTGTTTCCGGCGACACCTCCGTAACGCACTGATCATCGAACTCGTACCACTTGTCGGCGATGGGATTCAGCGCGTAACAGGTGTAATGGCCACCGCCGGCCGTACCGTGGTGGCAGATGACCGATATCAAATTGTAAGTAGTGACCTTGGACACGCACTCCTTGTGTAAATAGGGCCTCATGTCGAGACCCTCGAGGGGAAACGACACGTAGTTGGCGATCTTTGAGCTGAACATCAGTTCGTGGCGAAACCTCTTCAAATGAACGCACAGAATCTCAGGCAACTCGAGGACCTTGGAGAACTTGATGCCGTTGCGCAGCTTATTGCACTTCTCGCAGCTATACATGTTGTCGCCTTTCAGCTCGTCAGCGCTGAAAAATGCTGATAGACAGTCATGCAAGCTGACCACTGGTCCCCAGAACCACGAGCGCATCCACTGCAGGAACCACGACAGCCAGCCTGACTGATTGGTCACGTAGACCACGTCCGAGCACGGCCCAGCCTTTTGCGGCGTCAGTGATCCCTGATGCAGCATGTCGATGTGATCTCTGCTCGGGATTGGTAAGGACAGATCTTGGAAGGTCTCCACTCGGGTAGAAATCCGATCACACGTCAGGCATTGCACGCTGCTCAAGAGCTTGCCGTCGAAGGTGTCGCTGATGATGCTGCGCGTCTTCATTTGCTTCTTGGTACGATGCTTGGCCGGCGAGTTTGGCGGCGAGCGCTGCGGCGGAGCAAACGGCAACGTCGGCTCAACGTTTGTTTTCTTCATACTCCTGTTGGTGAATTTGTTCCGCGGCTTCTCCGTCTGCGCCACGCGAGAGTAACGTCTTTTCGTGCCGCGCTCACCCTCGTCGCTCAGAGAGCTCTGCTCGCTCACGCCCGAGTCGCAGGTCTCGTATTCGGCGTCGGACTGACTGGAAGCATTACCGTCAATCTCAGGCTCGTCCTCGTCCTCTGAGGACTGGTCTCCCAGTCCTTTCAGCCGCAACTGGACGTCCCTGTCATCTTCGATGTGCTCTTTCAGTTCTTCGTGTAACTGATCCATGAAACATCTGAGAAATTCCTGAGTGTCATGTTGATGGTATCCTCTAAACATTGGATGGACCGTCCTGATGCCTGAGAGGATGCCATGCGGCACGACGTATCCCCTGGTTTTCTTGTTCCACATATCTCGAATGAGATTCAGATAGTTTAGACTCAGCCCAGGTTTCCGGTCTTTCGACATGTAACTGACCATATGGCCGCAATCCAAGAAGAACTGAGTTAAGGGAGATACATTGGACAAAGCTTGAAGCGCTGCATTCATGTAACATGTATTGCCGATGTTCTGCAACCCCACTAGACCTCTTGGCTTCCCGGAGAAGTCCTTGCTTTCATCTGAATCCGTACTGTCGGGAGAATCCCCAGATCGTTCGTTAAATGAATTCCATTTCTCTGAATTGATTCTGTTTATCGACCAATCTCCATAAAACCTATTTAAAAAAAACATTAAATGTTTCCTTTCCACAGAAAGATAGTTCTAAACTTAATTCATACTCGCCTTTCATATTCATGTCATATTTACTTAAAACAAATTTTACTACTAATGAAAATGTGAATAAAACCAATCAATGACCATTCTATTTATTAGAAATATTTTTGTTGATCATTCTAAAATCATCCCTCACTGTAAGGATTTAGAGAATTGTTTTTAATTCAACAATTCAATTTGTTTCAGAATGAGAATACACAAATAATGACTTTAGCATTAGCAGTCTCTAACATAATCTCTATAAAAGAATTACTTACTTATCAAGCATCAACCTATCCAAACCATCTAGCTTGGATTCGAAGCTGCCAGGAGCGTCCCCGGCGAACTTATTACCCATAGTCTTGAACTCAATTTGTGTCGGTGATAACGGAGGCGATGGCACATGCTTGGCGATGGCCTCGCTCTTGCAGGCGTAGCACCAGATCCTGTTGGTAGACAGATTCATGTGGGCGCAATGGGTTGGGAAGTTCTGGTTGTGGATGGTGCTGTGATCGAGGTGCGTCTCCGCACAGCCGACCCAACGGCAGTCGGGGAACAGGCATAGCCAGAGGTTGGGCCCCGGAGTGTCGCAGTCGCTGCATTTGGCGAAGCGCTCCTCCCGGCCCATCACCGCCTCGATGAAGATGAGATCGCCGCGGTTGGCCAGATGCGGGCAATTTCTCACGACTAACGGCATTTTTCTGCTTTCCCAGGATTGACGTCCTGCTCACCAGCACGGGTCAAGGTAGTCTCGAAGATGCTCCCCCGTCGGGGCACAATCACGCTCTCCTCGCTCGACCTCGTTCGCGCGTGCAGCAATCTCGGGATTTCCGTACGCCTTACGCGAGGCTCGTGACAACACGTGTCATTGTCATCGTCATGCTGTCGTCGCCGTTGTTGATCATCATAAATGTCACTGTCGCCTTCTAACCTGATCGTGACATATCGCGCGTTGTGATCGACGATATCGGGCCTCGCGTACGAAAATGATTGTCATTGGAGGTATATCCTGTATAAACGAATTCTTAAGGCCCGTCCACATGTTCGCGCGACTGCCGACCGTTCGACCAATCGCCGGCCTCAACTCAAATGGCGACCATGGGTGTGTTCGGGGAGACACTATTAGGGTCAATCCAGACGAACTTGCATAAGTGCATAAGCATATACATAAGAGAATGGATTGGTTTATTTTCTTTCTTTATGCATACGTTTATGGATCAATCAATTTTTTATGCATATGTTTAAAAAAAAAAGAAGCGTCAACGGCACATGGTATTCCCAAGCGGTCACCCATCTAAGTACTAACCATGCCCAACGTTGCTTGACTTCAGTGATCGGACGAGAACTGGTATTTTCAACGGGGAATGACTGTTGACGTTAAGTTAACGATCAAATTAACAAGATAAACGGGCAGTAGAAAATTAATCTAATCATTGGTTTATTCCATGCTTATTTTTTCGTACATTGAATATTCCTACGAAGAATTTTATAAATTTGCTGCAGTTCTTTAAACTGTTATAAAATATATAATAAGTAAGCAGTTGTGTGCGTCTTTCATTCCATCTTATATTTTTCTTGTCAACTAGAAATATTTCAATGAATCGCGCTCGAGTTGATTATTATCGATCCAGTTGATAAATCGGGTCGGTAAATCAGATTGCTTCTTTAACCTAGCGATTTAATGCATATTATTGTACGTTCGTGCACATAGAGGCGCCAGTAGTCGGATGTCATTAAAATAAAATTGGCAAATATATATATCCACTCTCAGACTTCTCCCTGTTTCCTGTTTCCTCTGCATACACTCCTCTTCCGCGCACACTTGTGTTATGTGTGTACCGATTTTTGACGTTCAGGAAACGAGGACGGGAAGCGGTTCACGGTGGTGACGAGATATCAGGACTGTCGCGACAATAAATGTCAATGCTGACGGTGCTTCCTGGGAAACGCTCGCTCGTGTCTCGAGATGCCTCTTGATGCTCCGAGACTCGATATCTCCGTCTACGATTTCGCCGACGTTCCACAGTTCCGTTCGTGATTCTGAACAGCTGATTCGATATTCGCATCGTAATGTGTGCGTAAAATACGTAAATATCGTTCACGCACGTAGAGGTACACCCCGCCCTGTTGCGGAGCACACTTAACCTCCCGGTTTTCGCCGCATTTCGTTCGTCTTCCGGAGGACCAGCTGAAACCGACGAGATGACCGCCGACAAAGTCACTCTGGGTGACGCTCTGTCGAACGTCGACGTGCTGGACGAGTTCACGCTGCCGGACGAGCAACCCTGCATAGAGGCCCAGCCATGCTCCGTCGTGTACCAGGCGAACTTTGACACCAATTTCGAGGATAGAAATGGCTTTGTGACTGGTATCGCCAAATATATAGAGGAAGCGACTGTACACGCGAGTCTGGTAAGCTTAGATATTGATTGTAAGCTCTGATGTATGCACGATTCAGATAACAGACTAATGTCGATTTCTACCAATGTAGATTAATTTAAATCTCGGCTCAACTTGCTTTGTATCTTTTTCCAATTCTTAGAACTAGAGAAAGATAAAAAATAAGTTAAATTGAGATTAAAGTTAATCTAAATTAATAGAAGTGGATATATAAATCCTTGTTTGAAAAATCTAGAACGAGTTGCTGGAGGAAGGCTTGGAGCATGCGGTCATGCTGTATACTTGGAGATGCTGCTCGCGCGCGATTCCGCAGCCGAAATCTAACGAGCAGCCAAACCGAGTGGAAATTTACGAGAAGACGGTGGAGGTGTTGGCGCCTGAAGTGAACAAATTGCTTAATTTCATGTATTTTCAGGTGAGCTTATGCTTTGTAGTAACTTTGGCCAAACTGATTAATAATTTATTAACAAAACATGGGTATAATTATAAATTTTTTTGTCGTTAATGAAAAAAAAAATATATAAAAGAAATAATTTAGGGACAACAAATTATATAATTATTTTAACCAATTTCATCGACTGAATCAAATGCAGATTAAGTTTGGCTCTCTCTGCATAACATATACATATGTATTCATGCGTATCTATATTTCAGAGAAAAGCAATTGAGCGATTTTCAGCAGAAGTGAAACGATTGTGTCATCACGAGAAGAGAAAAGATTTTGTATCCGAGGCATACTTGTTGACTCTAGGAAAATTCATTAACATGTTTGCTGTATTGGACGAATTAAAAAACATGAAATCTAGCGTGAAGAATGATTATTCCACATATAGAAGGTAATCTACGGAGAATAAAATTTTAATTGAATCTTTTTTAGCCGCTCTTATTCTTAAATATCTTTCTCTTAATCTTTTAGAGCTGCACAGTTCTTAAAGGTGATGTCGGACTCTCAAACATTGCAGGAATCTCAAAATTTGTCAATGTTCTTGGCGACGCAAAATAAAATTCGCGACACGGTCAAAGAAAATCTCGAGAAGATCACGGGTTATGAAGAATTGCTCGCCGACGTGGTCAATATCTGCGTTCATATGTTTGAAACTAAAATGTATCTCACACCTAATGAAAAGCACATGTTAGTGAAAGTGATGGGCTTTGGTTTATTCCTAATGGACAGCGAATTATGTAACATCAATAAGCTTGATCAAAAGAAAAAATTGAAATTGGACAGAATCGATAGAATCTTTAAGAATCTGGAGGTAGTGCCATTGTTCGGAGATATGCAAATTGCACCGTTTAATTATATCAAACGCTCGAAGCATTTTGACGCTTCAAAGTGGCCACTATCTTCGTCGTCAAATAGCATAAGTCCACAGGCCGATCTTATGGTACACCTTCCTCAGATCAGAGAGGATCATGTGAAGTACATCAGTGAATTGGCAAGGTACCGGCAATATCTTGTTCGTCATCTCTTTCTCTCTTGACTTGGTACTTTGATTTGATAATGCGATGTTTGACGATCGTACAGATATAGTAACGAAGTCACTACGACGTATAAGGAATGCCGAAGTGACACGGAGAATCGAGACACTGCGGAATTGGCATTACGTGGATTACAGTTACTCTCACAATGGACCAGTGTTGTAACAGAGCTGTACAGTTGGAAGCTACTGCATCCCACTGATCATCACATGAACAAAGAATGTCCGCAAGAGGCTGAAGAATACGAAAGAGTATGATTACTTTATTAATATCCTTCATATTGTCATGTTTATTAATACAGAAAAATGATTATTTTTATTAACGCTACTTTTCTTACATAGGCTACACGCTATAACTATACTGACGAGGAGAAATTTGCGCTTATAGAAGTTATAGCGATGATTAAGGGATTGCAGGTGTTGATGGCACGAATGGAGACTGTTTTTATTGACGCGATACGTAGGAATATATATGCTGAGCTGCAAGATTTTGTGCAGCTTGCATTGCGTGAACCTTTAAGGAAGGCAATCAAAAATAAAAAGGATTTGATTCGAAGGTGAGAGCCTGAATTATATTAACTGTGATATAAATTTCAGATTTCTTTCCTCTATGTATAATACGTTATGCATGATGCATTGTATATGTATATGTGATACATTATATATGTGAGTAAAATTTATAGATATTCTTTAATGATTAAAATAGTTTAAAATGAAAAAATCATTTATATTTCTTCTTTTGTCTTTTTTGTTTTAGTATAATTGTTTCCGTTAGGGAAACTTGTGCGGATTGGCATTTCGGCGTGGAACCACTCGGAGATCCCGCTTTGAAAGGCAAAAAAGATCCCGATAATGGATTCGGTATTAAAGTCCCGCGAAGAAATGTTGGTTAGTCTTCCATTAATATACTGCATATTATATTTATTTCTTACATTTATGTTGCTATCGACTTTGAAAATTGATTACGATGAAACAAAACAGGTCCATCTTCCACGCAATTGTATATGGTGCGAACCATGTTGGAATCGTTAATAGCCGACAAAAGTGGTGGGAAACGTACTCTGAGGAAAGATATCGACGGCCAATATCTTGTACAAATTGATCAGTTCCATAAAACTAGTTTTTACTGGAGTTATCTTCTGAATTTCAGCGGTGAGTAAATTATTATTTCTAAATTCTCACTTTTTTTGCTTTCTCTTAATTTTCTTTTTCTTTTCTTTCACAGAATCTCTACAGAATTGTTGCGACTTGTCGCAACTATGGTACAGAGAATTTTATCTGGAAATGACAATGGGTAGGAAAATACAGGTAAATAATTATTATTTTTATTAATTTTTATTTTCTTTAACTTGATATATTCTAATGTAATGATATATTCTAACGTAATTTTCTCCACATCTCATATAAATTACCAGTTAGAAAAAATAGCCATAAAAAGATGATTGTATCCATCTGATTTGAACGTGTAAAAACTATATGTAGCACTGATTAATGAGTATACATTTTGCGATTTAATTCCTTTAATTCCTTTCCATTTTTTTGAATATCGAAATTACTTTTATGAAAATAGCCGTTTCTCTAATTTATTCCATGACTAGAAATGCCAAGTACGTCATCAGCATAATGAGGAATGCAGCGACCTAATCACCATGGAGAAACGCATTCAGGTATTTCTCGTTCGCAGCGCGTATAATAGATAACCAAAACCACGTCCCAAACAATGTCGAAAATTAAAATTTAAAGCTCAATCTCAGACATTATTTAATCTTGCAAAATTTAATTGTTGCAAAAGATACCACATGGAAATGAGATTCGTCGTATTTTATATTCCCAAACATTTAATCGGTAAACTGTTTCAGTTTCCCATTGAAATGTCTATGCCATGGATATTGACTGATCACATATTGAGAAGCAAGGAACCATCAATGATGGAGTAAGTTCCTACATGATTGTCAGTGATGAAATAGCGCTATTTATAAATTATCAATTAAAATGCAGCACATACATGTTTTATAATATTATATAGTCATTCTACAATATATTATTAATTTTACAGGTACGTTTTGTATCCATTGGATTTATATAATGACAGCGCCTTGTACGCACTAACGATATTCCGTAAACAATTCCTATACGACGAAGTGGAAGCCGAAGTAAATCTATGCTTCGATCAATTCGTTTACAAACTTAGCGAACAGATTTTCGCACATTATAAGCAGCTGGCAGCCAGTATCTTGTTAGACAAACGATTCAGAGTAGAATGTGTAGCCCTCGGAGCGTATTTACTTCCATATCCCCGTGCTAATAGATACGAAACGTTGTTAAAACAAAGGCACGTTCAACTGTTGGGAAGAAGTATCGATTTGAATAAACTTATAACGCAACGTATTAATGCGGATATGCAAAAATCATTGGACTTGGCCATTAGCAAATTCGAATCCGGCGATATAACTGGAGTCGTGGTAAGCCTCATATGCGTGTGATCACAATCTGCGAATACAATTATTACGCTGTAAATAAATATTACCTGCAATTAATCGATGTTTGATATCCGACAGGAACTAGACGGATTATTGCAAGTCAATCGTCTTACTCATAAGCTTTTAAGTAAGTGGCTTGCGTTAGATGAATATGATGCCATGTTCAGAGAGGCGAATCACAATGTTCTAGCCCCATATGGAAGAATCACCCTTCATGTCTTTTGGGAATTGAATTACGACTTTTTGCCAAATTATTGTTACAACGCCGCCACAAACAGGTATAAATGTGTTACATTTATATTCGCTCAGCGTTCTATTCTATCGATTTGATATTGATTATTAACATGTATTATTTGACAGATTTGTCAAGTGTCGCGGTCTACAATTTGTACAACCCGTTCATAGAGATAAACCACCCCAAATGTCGCATCATTATCTCTGGGGTAGTAAGCAGTTGAATCTGGCTTACAGCACTCAATATGGACAATATACGGGATTCGTCGGTCCGCATCATTTTCGTACTATATGTAAGCTTCTTGGATATCAAGGGATAGCTGTAGTTATGGAAGAGCTCTTGAAGATTGTTAAGACCTTGATCCAAGGAAGCCTGCATCAATTTACGAAGACATTGATGGAAGCTATGCCTAAAGTCTGCAAGCTTCCGCGGTACGATTATGGATCTCCCGGAGTTTTGGGCTATTATCATGCTCAGTTGAATGACATTGTGCAATATCCAGACGCTAAGACTGAATTGTTCCATAATTTTCGCGAATTCGGCAATACGATTCTATTTTGTCTTTTAATGGAACAAGCTCTGTCGCAAGAGGAAGTGTGCGACTTGCTACACGCAGCGCCATTTCAGAACATTCTGCCCAGACCTTACTGCAAAGGTGAAGAATAATTACTTGACGTCCATAAGCTAATTTGGATAAAAATAAAGAACATTTGCGAAATTAGATGTTTATTGTTTATATATGTAATTTTCAGAGGGAGAGAAACCTGAGACTAAGCAGAAACGACTAGAAACAAAGTATGCGGCTTTACAAATTGTTCCAAACGTAGATAAATTAGGTACCGCTAAGGTAAGTAATATGCAATGTTTCTTCCAAGTACAGACTGTATTTTTCTTCTTTGATCTAATTTATACACGATTTGTCTTTTCAGCAAGCCATGATTGCCAGGGAAGGAGATTTGTTGACGCGTGAGCGACTGTGCTGCGGTTTGTCGATATTCGAAGTTGTGCTTAGCAGATTACGAAGTTTCTTAGACGATCCTATATGGGTTGGGCCACCGCCAGCAAATGGTGTAATGAACGTGGACGAATGCACGGAATTCCATAGGCTTTGGAGCGCACTTCAATTTGTATACTGTATTCCCGTTGGTGATACTGAATTTACCGTAGAGTTAGTATAACATTGATAACATATGCTTCTTCATATAATCGTGTATCAATATCGTGTAACTATGATTGCTTTTCTCTCTTGCAGGGAATTGTTTGGAGAAGGTTTGCATTGGGCTGGATGCGCCATGGTCGTTCTTTTGGGTCAACAACGTAGGTTCGAGGCACTTGATTTCTGTTATCATATTCTTCGAGTGCAACGTGTAGATGGTAAAGACGAGAACGTTAAAGGAATAGTAAGTATATAATCTATAGATATATGCATAACTGATGATTTACTTATTTTACATTCCATAACAATATGTATGTCATTTATTTTTAAAGCATTTGAAGAGGATGGTGGATCGAATAAGACGATTTCAAGTATTAAACTCACAGATATTTGCTGTGTTGAATAAATATTTGAAAAGCGGAGACAGCGATGCAGCAAGTGTGGAACACGTGCGCTGTTTTCAGCCCCCGATACACCCTTCACTAGCGCACGCGCAACAGCATTATCACGCACCTGAATATTTACGTCAAATAAATCATCAATAAGCGATAACTGTAAAGCAGTTATATTTTGCGTCTTGACTGGGTCATAATGCAATTTAAACAGGACATAAAAAAAACGAAATTATTCCTTGTTGTTACGAAGGAATATTTCTAATTGAAATTTTCATGTTTTGTATCATCTATGTCGAATTGTCATTTATAATCTATTTAATTTAAATGCTATAAATGTTTATTAAAATACACTTTTTATGACTGAGATAAGATTTATAAAATTACAAAGAATTATAAGCGACAAAGAGTTTCATTCATTTCTAAAGCACGCCATAATTTTAATTAATCTATTTAATGATACATTAATATCTATTTAATGATACATATATATGATGCGTATATCTAGATGGATTATATAATGCTTTAACAATTTACAGAACTGATAACATATGATATAACATCCTAGATATAAAATAATCTATAATATAAATATAGCAATCCGCCAATGTAGTAGAATATATGGACTTATATTTTGTAAGATATTCCAAGTTTAATCAAAATAAAATATTATGTATGAATACTATTCGTATTATTATTATATTCACAAGTTTTTGTGTATTGATAACTATATATAAAACGAACATGTTTTGTAATACTACTTGTTTATTCATTTACTCCGATATACTAAATGATGTCGAATGAGTTCAGATATTAAATGCCATTATTATTTCAAAACGATATGTAAGGACTATTATATCTATAATGTCTCGACGAATAATTAATACAAATTAACAAAATTATTTGACTTTATTTTCGTTAAGATTACAATTCTGCAAAGAAATCGGATCGATTAGTAACTTGACTGCTAGGAAGATTGTGCTCGAGCCATTTTCGTTTTCCACCTTTTTTCGGCTCGGTGACGTTTAAAGTCTCGAAAAACTGTACATTCCAGAATTTGATATCATTATCGTGCGAAGTGGATGCTATCAAAGTCCCGTTGTTACTGATATCGAGTGCCTCGACGGAAAAGTTGTGTTGCCCAACTACACCGAGTTGGCGATGAGGAAACAAACTAGTTGCCCTGTTTATTGTATAAATATAATATTACACGAATATTGTATGATGTAATCTTTATATATCCAAGTATGTCGCATGATTCTTTCTTTATTGCTTACCTAACTGTTCCATCCTCTTCACCAGTTACTACTACATTTTCCGTAATGGGAATCATACAATTTATAGCCTTCTTTGTGACACTAGGAAATTCATCCGAATGTAGCCCAAATTCTCCCCAATTGTACACGTACATTTTCCCTTTATTACTAGCTGATAATAATTTACTTTCAAATTTAAATAAGCCAAGGCAAGTCAGCTCATCATCGTGCGCCTCAGACTGTGTACGAAACATGTATAAGATCAACTTATTGTTAGTACACCGCACGATATGATTATTAAATCATATGTTTTATTTCATTACCTGTACATGCAGTTTTCTTTCCGGTATATTTATAGTTGTCAGACCATCGCCACTGGCGCAAACTAAATACTTGGCATCTCTATTAGTTATCATTGCACTGATGTAATCTTCTACCTCCTTTATAGAAAATATCGGCTCGCTTTCCTTTTGCCTGAGGTCCCAGACTTGAAACATTTTTTATATATGTATAAAATTAATTTAGTTCATTAAGTCTAAGAGATTTTAATTATCATTACGTTTTACTACACCATCATCGTCGCCTGTTACAAACACATGCTCATTGATTACCGTCATTGTGTATATAGGTTGCCTAAAATGCAATTAGAAAAATGCGATTATTATCGTCGATATTAATGGATATACATATATGATATATATGGTATACCATATATGATATATATGGTATACCTTATATGATATACATACTCGTGGGCTCCTTCATACAATCTAGTTAATTTCTCCGTTTCTACATCAGTTATCGCAATACACAAGTCTTTTCCAGTTGAGAATAATGACCGTCCATCCTCACTAAACTCAATGTCTCGGCAAGCTTTAAGATGCAATTCCATAGTCGATACAAGATTAGTCTCTTCATTATTATATTTATACCTAATGCAAAAAATGAATATAACGTTTTAAAACTACTGATTGATTTATGTTTGTTTCTATCAATGCAGATTAATTTTAATCTCTTTAATATATCTTCTATATTTCCTTTCAGTCTTAAGAATAAGAAGAAAAAAAAAAGAAAAGCAAGTTAAATCAAGATTAAAATTAATCTATTATAATAGAAATGGATATTAGACCAAATTTCGTTTAACTTAATCTGTGATTAATTTATTTAAGCCACATCTATACAATTTTGTTCACTAGAATATAATTGTTTATTTTTTGTTTTATATATGGAAAGAAATATTGATCAAGAATTATATATTATATTATATATAGAATTGAAAGCAATTCTATTGATCAAATTAATCACCTGTTAAATCAATGATTAAAGTTACTATAAAATATATAAGTATTATTAATCTTACATGAAGACATCCCCTGTGATACTAGCTACGCCTATAGTATCCATTTTAGGATGGAAACATATATCTGTTATCATATCATCTAATATAATAGAGGGTGGATGATTCCTGTGCAATTCCTTCGAATTCAATATAGCTTTGACAACTTCATCTGTATCCAAATTAACAGAGTCTTCCTCAGCATTGCCTTCGTCTTGCTGAGACGAGGACCCAGCTGGAAAAATTTGGAAGATGGGAGACTCTCCTTAAGACGAACTTTCATCAGATCACTTTAGCTTACGATTTAATTTATGAAAATTTACGCACGAATTGAAAAGAATAAGAGGAACTACCTGCCGAAGTAGATGTCGAGACTTTTAACATTTTTACAGGAATTCCATTATCACTGCTATCTGATGTGGATTCGCTCATCGAACTTTCCTCATCCTCGTCGCTCGTATCCTGATCCATACTCACGTCACTGTCGTCACTGTCAGCATCAAATATCAAATTATCTGCGAATATTGTATCAATTATGTTCGTGATACATGAACGCCACAAAAGGCAAACGTTTACAAGTTTTGTGATATTTGTTACAAACCCATCGATTTACCCGTTCTCCAGTGCATCCTCGCTACTTAACGCTTCGTTGAAGCTTACTTTCGATATAAACAATTAATCAAGTAAACAATTAATAATTTGATTGTATTATCGCAACCCACAACTCTGCATGACAAATTGCCACGCGGTATCGCGAGAACACGTGCAATTGAGGTTATGTTCTACCTGCAAGTGAAAGATGGAAGGGAAAACATGCCTGGCGTACATATGCCGCTTATCGTACACTTTTCCTTCGATATCGTTGACGTGAAAGAACAATTCGGAGATTAATTCGATTGATTTGATAGATTGATTGAACGTGAGATAGATACGTAGCTGTAAATTCCGTAAGTATTGCGATTCGCGATCAGCTGTAATCTAACCTCAAAAGCGCGAGGTAAACACGCTCGCTCGCGGCGGCCAGGATATCGTCCACCTCGAGCGGCTTCGCGGGCGAGAAATGCGAGATGTATCCCGCAAATCACAAGACTATATTCGTGCTGGATCACACCCCGTATTTCGGCATCTCCACCGAATGCCCCCTCGAGTTTGATTTTCTGAAGAGCAGGGGGCAAAATCTGATCCCGCTAGCGCCGGTCTGTAAGTCCCTGTGGACCACCAGCGTCGAGGCCTCGCTGGAGTACTGTCGCATCGTGTGGGATCTCTTTCCCACGGGCAAATTGGTATGCAGACCGACTATACTTTCAGTGTCATCAGCATTTGTTAACATTGTCTCTACCGTCATTATTATATTTTTAGATTAGATTTGTTGTCACCGACCGGGCAGCTTATGTTCTGAACTCATGGAGCCCATTGCAGCAAAATTTGAATCATGCAAGTATCCCTTTTAAATTTTTATATTCTTTATTTGTTGAATAATGAGTATCTAATTAATCCTCTTTCAGCAAACTGGATATTTGAATTATTTTCTCAAATATCTTCTTGTAAATTTCGCTTTGTGTAAATAATTGAGTTTAACGTTTAGCTGTGATATGACCTACTGGATATTGTAGTAGAAATGTTGAAAAGTAATCCAGAATTTTTTTGGATTTTTTTGAAAGCTTAGAATATAAAAATAATATGTATTTAGAAGATCTATTTTGCTGAATGACATTTGTAAGAAAATGATTACTGACGGAGGGTTAAAATGCAAAAATCTGGAATTATTCATTCACAGAGTGCATCTCTATGCTAGCATGCATTTAATGAGAAAGAGAATAATGGAAGTGATTTTACTTATAGATAATGAACGGCACTGCCATTTTAGGAGTGCCAACGAAGACACCAGAACCTGGCGAGGACTATTCTGTGATACACGGTTTGCGTGTTGCGATTGAAACTTTGAATGAATGCTCCGAGATACAGCATGAGAAAAGAACCTCCTTGAATGAGAATACCAGCAAATTGATAAATCGAGGCAGAGTAATATGCATTACAAGTGCACGTGACAATAGCAACATGAAGAGCTTGGAAAACATATTTTTAAATGAATTAGCGCAGGAAAATAAGAATGCACTAGCCTCAGATCAGTCAGTATCTCTCTTTTCCTGATATTAAATTATTATGCATCATATTTATATTTATTTTAATTTACAGTTTAATTCCCGTTGATTATTGTCATTTAGTTATACTTAACATATATCCCAACAATATTGAATCTCAAGTCACTAGTCAAGGTCCTCGAGAGGTAAATCTTTAATAATTAATAATTATTCTGATTTTTTATTTTATCATTAAATAATAATAAGGCGTATTTCTCAATTTTTTGTAAGATATCTGTCATGTTCTAATTTTAAATAATTTATAAATTTATTATAGTAATCTAAAAATTTTTAAGTATCCAATTTTTATAATATTTGCTATGCATATAGAAAGTAACTTTTAAATTAATTTTTTTCTTCACAGGTATCACCATTTCTTACAGTGGAAGTGCATTCGATCAAGGCTTCAGCGCTTCATTCTAAGTTATCCCATCTCATTTTGTCTCATTATGATTTGGCCAGCACTACAGTAACAGGTATACCCATGAAAGAGGAACAGAACGCAAGCTCGTCTGCTAATTACGATGTGGAGATATTTCATTCTTCTGCCGCACACACCGCTATTTTGAAAGGTTTCCGTCAATAGAATTTCTCTTCCGATAATCTTCAAATTCAAATACTATAAAGTTTCATTGACTGCAGGTAATCCACAAGATTCTGCATTGATAAAAACATTTAGGCGTTTCGAAGAAGGCTCGGAATATGAAACGGTTACGTTGAAGTGGTGCACGCCACGCGGTTGTAGCGCATCAGAAATGCAAAACTGCACAGCGATGCATCGAATCACACCAGTAGACGTCAATAGCAGACCATCGTCTTGTTTGATCAACTTTTTATTGAATGGAAGATCAGTGATGCTAGAAATGGCCAGGAAGGCTGGTGGGAAAACCATCTCTCATCTGTTAGCAGCGCATGGTGGCGAAATTTTCATTCATACATTATCTACTGCTCGAAGTGTTCTTGAGGATCCTCCCTCTATTAGTGAAGGATGCGGTGGACGTGTTACCGATTATAGAATAACAGTGAGATGCTTTTGTAACTAATATTTTTAATAATACAAAATTACAAGATTACAAATCTGTTATTAATTTTGTGTTAAAAATGCTATATCAATGCTACTTTCATTTTTAATACTCATATTTTTTTATTATGAATGAAATTTTATTTGTGATTTAATTATCTTGATTCGTTGATATTTTTGTTGCAGGATTTCGGCATCCTCATGCGAAATAACATACTGGTACCGCTAAAACGTACTTCTAGTTCTAGTTCTGATAGTCTAGCAGAAAAAATGAGATCAAGACTGGAACGTCATACCAAATATTGGCCCATGACTATTTCAAGTACTCTCATGTTTAATTTAAAACAGGTTTGTATATCGAGGAAGTGCTGTATCATGTTTTTATAAAGGAGTTTTGAAAAAGTATTTTTATTTTTATTGCATATATAATTATTAGAATAATAGATTAAAACTATTTATTAATAAACTTATTACATTTTTATAATTAAATTTAAAACATTCTGACTAAATATTTATTTTAATAATATAGAGATTTAAAATTATTTTATACTATAAAAATTCAAAATATGAAATTCAGAATGTAGAATTCTAAAGATCTTGTTATTATTAAATATTAAATTCTCTTAAATTTTTAAATTATTAAATTCTAGAGAAAAATATTGACATTAAGCATTCTTAAATTCTTTGTATAGGTAATAGATCCACTTCCAGAATTAATGGTGAAAGAGGAGCTCACCACAGAAGAGGTGCTCCAATGTAAACAAGTGATTTTTAGTGTGCTCAGCTTAGAAGCGAAACATGAGACCTTGCCTCTGCCAAGCATTGGCGGAGGTCGTGGTGGAAAAGGTGGAGTACGCAGAGAAGAACATTATCGTTTGTTATGGGATGAGATAGAAACGTTTCTTAAGCATCACGCAAATAACTCGGCCGCACATACTGAAGTCCTTAATTGTTTACTGGAGATCAGAAATAAAGACGAAAAGGACAAAGTGGAACTCGATCAGGCTTTGCGAGAATTAGATAGGTAATTAAAAATTAAATTTGATTTGTGAATTACAGTTTACTTATTATTTTAAATTATACTGAAATTTTTGAATCATTACAATGGGATTACTTTTATGTTTTGTCTTATCTTTTTTATCTTTTGTATTTTTCATTTATTACTATTTTTTTATTCTTACCTGAAGTCTATTATAATATGGACATCAATTTTACTTGCACTTTACAATAAATTTTGAAAATTTTGTAAAAATTAAAAGATATTCAGATATTCATATAGAATACGCTATAATAATATTATTTTTAATGCATTATTATGAAAAAAAATTGCATTATAAGCTTACATTTTATTATTATTACAATTTTATTTTATTAAGTTTAAAATTTTGAGCAAATTCTTGCTATAAATTATTTTGTAAGATTTAAATAAAGAAGAAAATATATCTAAAGACTTAAAAGTATTCATAGAGAATTTAAATACAAATATTTTGAGAATTCTAAAAATATCAAGAAATTTAAAGATTCAGAGATCCAGGAATCTAAAAGATTAACGATTTGTTGACGATCAATCTTTTACAGTTTCGGTAAGGAAGATGGAACCGCCAGGGTCAGCGTTATCCGAGCAACGACGGATTCGCCGATGTCACCGCCGGCAAGTGTGTCGATACCTTTGACCAAACAGTTACACAAAGGCAACATTACCGCGTCGAAGAGCCTCCTGGACATCTGGTTACAGCGCAGCGCCCCAAAGGACCGAAAACCGGATTTCCATGGTAGAATCAGTAGCGATGGTCTTAAAGCGAAATTGTACCCCAATTTGAAGGAAGTTGGAAGAGAACCCAGAGAAACCATGCTAGAGGGATAGTGGATACAAGAGATGGAATGCACCGCATAGAGGCAATGCCATCTGTGACATTGTAAATATTAATCGCATTAGACATATTAATAAATTTATTCATTGTTCGTAATCACGAAGACTGTATAGGATGTGTTTAACAAGTTGAAGGTACGCAAAAAATTATGACAATGATTATACATTTCTTATATTAAAAGCAAATGTATATTTTGTGTTTGTTATGTCGACAATCTTGAAATAATAATATTAAATTTATAAAATCGTAATTTTAAATTATTTAAAAAAAAGAAGAAAAATATTTCGTAGTTTTTTGAACGTCCTATATTTAATAATTTAAATAAAATTCATATATATATATATATATATATATATATATATTCTACAGAATTATATGTTTATACAGAACTAATAGTTATAAAAAAAGCAAATAATAAATCTTGGAAAATTCATAGATTTAGTGAAAGATTTATATTCACAGAAATAAGGCGAGAGAAAGAGTTATTAAAATAGATTTTATAAGAAATTTCCATCAGAAATTAAAAATTTAGAAAGAAAAATTAATTTAGCACAAGACCCTAACAGATTTAATAAAAGTTTAAGATGTATATGAGAGAATTGAGAAGAAAGTAAGATCTATTAGAGACTAGAAAGGAGAAAAAAAATGACTCCTGTCTGCGATACACACTTAAAATAATAAGCTGGGGAGATTTCGACTAAAATGTGGAAATTTAGCTTCGGGTCAAGGACGAAATTAGGATTTAAGGATACGATCATCGACATGTTCATCATCGGTCAACTTAATGTTGTGAAGACCACCTGCGTGGGATGAAAGTGTATCAGTGGTACAGCATCATTTCCAGCTCCCTTCCTCTGCCGCCAACACCCCTCCTGCTGTTTTATTAGTCGACACGTCTGCCGAGTGTCTGTGCCGTCTAAGCGATACATCGACCTCTGTCGAATCTATAGTTCAGTTCGGCATGCGCTCGGCCATGCTAATCGATAAACGTGGAAGGATGCCGGGGCGAGAGGAGCAGGGAGAGAAGGCGCTTGGTCGTGTGTATTGCGTGTAACTCGATGTGACGCGCACACGATCTCTCTCAATTTGAGAGAGCTAGACAATGAGACGGAGGGAGATGCACAAACGGAAGAAAACCCGCTTAGTGTATGTACCCGGAGATTTGGAAGTTCGCAAGTAGTATAATTATAATTAAGGACCAAGGCATTCCTGCAGTATTAAGATATCAAAAATTCTAGAGAATTGAAAATTAAAAGTCTTAGACGGTAGATTCATCTAAAGAATCTAAATTAAGAATCTAAAGAATATTGACAGTTAAAATTGTTTCAATCTTAGGTATCACGAGTTTAAGAATCCAAAGGTCCACCCGCACGTCAGAGTCCTAACGATTCCTTGGAAACATCCCGGACTCCTTACTGATCCATCTCAATTTATCCGTCGTTCGCTCGTCCAAAAGGAGAAGATAAGAAAGTGCCGTTAGAGGAAAATTATGTGACGATCAAATCGATCCATTTCGAGCGAGGCCATTACTTATGCTGCACCTTGTATAATGCAAGCCGCTAAAAGAGAGATAGACGGGACCGCGGAGAAGGGGCGAGGGGGTTACGAGAGAAGGACGAGGTGGAGCACGAGGAAGAGGACGAGAAAGAGGAGGAGGGTTGCGGAAGGGGACCAGTGAGTACAAGTGCATGACGTAACGGTTCATTCATCCCGAGACAGGCGATAGAGGATATCCCGGTCAATGGTATACTTATGCATGTAAACGCGCGCATACGTGTGTACGTATGACGTACGTAAGTATGAGTATGCAGCATGCACATGTCTGTCGCGCTGCTCATTTTTTTCGGACGTACGCGCCACGTGCATGCGTGCGTGCGGAGATGAAGCAACACGTGGTAGAATGTCGAAGTAGAGATGTCCGAGTGCTTGGGTTCTTCACCAACAATTTTCTGTCCTTCAGACGCGGATTTTTTATGCTCAAAGTTGCTACGAAGCTTTCGCTATTACTGCTTTCTTAGATTTTCCAAACGTTACTTCAGAGAGTTGTTAAATACTTTTCTCTTGTTTTCTTAATAATTTTGTATAATATACAAATTATTCTGTATTTTTCTCAATTTCATTTTATCGATAATTTTGTGTAATACACCCAAAAAAGCACAGGTAAATTAAAAAAAGAATTGATTTTCTAAAATTCTTTGTGAATTACTGTAATCTGTTTAAAATGAGTTCAAAAGCATTCCTTTCCGGCAATTCAAAGAAGATTCCACAGTATATTTTTGACTTCTCATGGAATTTCTTTTGTACCCGCAAAAGAATTGATGGCATAAAAGCGTATTCTTTTTAAATTCTTAAAATATTTTTATAACAATGGAATGGAAAAAGAATTCATTTCATAATCGGAAGTATAAAAAGAATTCTTTTTAGACTTCTCTGTGTGTCATCTGGATATAAATACATAATATCTCGCTATTCTATATAATGTTAATTTTTGTGTGTAATGTAATGTAAATTGGACTATATTATCGGTTTTGCTTGTCAGACTCTAAGATATAAGTCTTTCGATTGAGATAGCTGCAGGGGATTTTTGACAATTTCCGCAAAATTTGAAATTTATCAAAAGTGTATCTTGAATATTTTTACAAAGAATTCGACTCGATAAGCTTCTTCCTCTTCAATCATATCGTAAAATACTTGTCAACATTGCACTGTTCTTATCAAACATGTTGATAAGAAATACGACAAAGTTAATAAACATAAGGCATCACACTAATAGGAAGTAATAATATTTAATGATCGCATTATCTTATTTGTCTAAAATAATTTGTGATGAGTTTTTTATCATAAATTCCTGTATTTAGTAAATAAAGCAGTCACTAATCGTCATGGCATTATTATGAATCGATGATAATGTTGAATGGAATTCTTCTGTTCACCAATAAAAATAATTGAATATAAAAATTGTCTTGGAAAAAAAATTGGTAGTATTAAAATCACGATGAAATGAAGAAATTCAGCTGCAGCTGTTTACTGAACGGCTATGCATCAACGATTAACATTATATTATAATATGAAATAAGCAGTGTTATACAGGGAGTTATTATATGAAACATATATTATGATCAATATCAATGAAGTGCGATAATACGCGCTGCATGTAATTATTTATAGCATGTGTTCTCAATATCCTACATCGTAAATATTAAATATTATGTATATATCGCCAGCAAAATAGCGAATGCTTAAATAGACGTATTAATTGTTGCTGATAGCGCACGGCGCATAGTCTGCATCACGCCATACCGATACTGAGAGCACAGCGTTTATATAATTGAAACTCTCGCGTGTATAGCTGGTACATATCGATCGCGGCCTCCGAGGGTCACTGAACGAAACGAAACGAGGGAACGAAGCGGGCACAGCGCGAGCATAGCGGCGTCCTTCCGCGCCAATAAATAATTATAAGCAGGAATTTTAGCGTAAAAACTGACGAATGCCGAGCTGCATCAACATCAATTAAATGTTGTGTAAAAATGAGTTAATCAATCAAACAGAGCACATTAAGCTTAAAATGCAAAACTTGATATTTCTAGTAAAGATACGTTTACGTATCTCTCTTTGTTTTTTATTTCTCTTTTTTTTTTAACCGTATGAGTCTTATGAATATTTATTCTTACGCGATAACGCGTTTCAGTTTTAATTTGATTAACTCGATTTTACTACGTCTACATAATGATACTATAATTTAGAACGAAAGAGACGAATTGTTAATCCAGTGTTAATTAAATGAGATTATTGTACAGGTAAGCTCTTTGAGCGAAGAATTAATTGATTTGGAAAGCGAGGCAATATTTGAAGGAATATATCGAAATTTAATATTTTAATTTATGTATCTCATATAAATACATGTATATGTATGTATATATTATTTATTTTCGTGTTTCGTTTACTGGCGATAAAATATGTTTCCTCGACGAAATATTGATTAAGGTTCGTTTCTTCTATGTACCGCTTCGATATTAAATTTATTTGCTCGAACGAAAAATTATTAATAACAATGTAACATATTTCTTGAAAGTTTCTCTTCATCCATAAATCTTTGACATTATAATAATAATTATTAATATCTTCCTTAAAATATTGATCTTTATATATAAGACTTTTCTTCTTTTAATGGAGACTACTACTGAGCAGTTGGTATATTAAATCTTAAAATATTAATTCTTATTTATTATAGATTCAGATCTTTCCGTATACAGAGCTATTCTTCGATTAATGTGACTTTAATTAGGAGAAATCTTTGCACGGTTCACTCTGTATATGCTACAGCAGGACCAGAAGCTCAGGCTTGAATTTTTCAGAGTACTCCGTGGAGCCCCATTGAGAGAACGCAGCGGTAGCATGAAACCCGGTTTCCCTTCGTAGGGCTGCCGCCCTTCAAGGCTCACGGCCGACCGGCTCTTTGTCGACCCTTTGACGTCCCTGCAGGATGTACGAAGCACTAAAGCGAAACGCAGGGGCGTATTAGATGGAGAAACATACAACGTGTCTCTAAATTTTTTTATTCCGATTTTTCAAATGACACCGAACTACGTTTGGATTTAGGAAACTAGTTTTATACAGGAATAATTGGTACGAGACCATGATTAGAAGAGAAAATGCAAAATTAAATGCATGTATATAAATCGCTATAAAAAACATATATTTGTACGATAGGAAATATAGTGAATAACTATAGTGAGATTCTTTTTATGTTAAAGTGAGAATATAAAGAATTTTATATTTATATAAAAGTAGAGATTAAAAAGGTTCAGAGTATTACAAATGCCAGGAAAAAAAAATAATTGTCGAGAGAAAATAATATCTTTATCTTAGTCGAGGAAAAATTATGTAATGTTTGTTATTGCAAATTTCTTCGCCTATTTTGTCTAAAAATTTAGTTTCAACAATATATTTCTCTAAAACTTTTAAATCTTTCAGTATTCATGTACGCAATTTTGAGACCTTCATGTCTTCTACTTTTTCTAATATTTTTTCAGATTTTTTTGCCACTGAATAAAAAGTAGAAAGAACTATCAATCTCTTTTGACCTTGCTGTAAGAATACGACTTGAAAGATTTCGACTTTCCTGAGCGAGAATTGTACAAGAAGTTTTTGAAAAATCGAAAAACCCCAGGTTCCTGCATAAAATTGGCGAGTTATAAGTCCCAACGCACCAGAAAACGTCCGTTACTGCGCCGCAGGGCAGCTGCTCGTAGCAGAACGATTTTCAAAGGGCGACTTCTAATGAGCTCCCGCTACCCCGACAGAGGGTCCGGGAATACTGCTGGGAGATTATGTTCCCGTCCGTGCGCTTCGTCCCTTCTCTGTCCCTAGTCCCTGGCTTTCTATCTTCACTCGGTTTCCACCTCTGGAGGTTTTTCCGAGCAGCCAGATAAGAGAGTTTCCTCTCGACACTGAAGCGACCAGATTTTTGCCTTGCACAGTGACAGAAACATGATAATAAAGTAAAACCTGATATATCTCTTGCTGTAAAATATATTAGTTATTTATATAAAAGTAAGATGAAATTTCTTTTTACTATAAATGGAGCTTACACTCCGCGTTATTGCATGCTCTTAAGTAATCGCATCCGGGAACCGTGCAATTGGATATCATTCCCCGGCTTACGAAATCCGTTTTCTCGATTACAGCGATTGTCTCGACCTGTTCCCTTTTGTTTCTCGGATCCTACAGAGTGGCGCGTGGGAAAAGTAGCCCTGTTTTAACGTTACAATATGAATGAATCTTCACTCTCCGACGGAAAGCGATTCTATAGAACTGAACGTGCATTTCTTTTCCTCAAGTAAGTAATTTAAATGCGCACCTGTAGATATGCATCTATATGATTTACCGGTCGATTCTTCCTCAATTCTGTCCAATCGATATATGAAACTCCAACTTTTTTTTTTTCCAGAGAGCTGGAACGGCGCGAGGGACACCACGGGCGAGTCCGCGCGCACACCCGGCACACGGTCGTATGGTAAATGCCATGATAAACACCACCGTCGGCGCGGGTCACGTGCACACGTCGTCGCCGAACGTTACGTCACCGCCGTCTTCACCGACGTGGCCGTCCACACAATCGCACTTGTGTGACCTTGTGTTTTGTATATATCATCCCTCCCTGCCTATGCTCCTCTTTCTCTCTCTCTCTCTCTCTCTCTCTCTCTCTCCCTTTGTCGCTCCTCCCTTTCCGCATCCAGCGAGAATATCCCTCGCCTCGCCCTCCCGCGCGCCTCACCGGCATCACGTGTGGTATGAGCCGGAGAAAGGGAGCACGAAGTGGCGGAGGTGGCGCGGGGGGGGACAGAAGGGTGGTTTAAACGGGTGAACACGTCGCAGCTAAGGTCGCGGCGGACGTTACTAGGTCACTGGAGTGACCGCGATGCATTGCACCCGCTTCCGTCTCTCCCTTCGATCCCCCTTTCGTCCTCCTGTCTCTTCCTTCTCTGCCCTGCCTCGCCCGATGCCCTTTCTTCAGTGTTCTCTGCCTTCCTTTGGAATCTGCGAGGGCGGAGAGGACAAATACGTAATTCAGATTCTCTTCCCTTTCGCGCATAATGAAGCGAGGTGTTTGCGTTACGATTTAGTCGTGATCTAGTCGAAAGTGACTCCTCTTGCGGTCCTTGGAATTGTATCTACGGATGTATCTCTATCGAGAGATTTCTTGTGAGCTCTTGGGAGCTCAGCGTCGAACGTCTCATTTCTTGCCGCGTTACTCCTTGATGATGAACTGCGCGACTCCAATTCGCAGTCGGACGCATGTAAATTTAAAATTCAAACTGAACTCGCGAATTATGCGAGCTGTTTACATCGCTCGAATTCGAATTGTCTCTGAATGTCTCCGCGTTTGCCTTTGTGTTTAAAAAAAAATTCTTCCTCCGGATCCTCCGATCGGTCGCTCTTTTGCGTCTCGCAATTTTCAAACGTCGCGAATTAAAATGGAATTTCTGCAAATCGCCCAGAAACCTGACTGATATTGCGAAATCGCAGCGTGTTTTTTCGTCGATCGGGAGTAGCCCTGGCGCGCGTTGATATCCAAGTTCGAGTTCCCGCTTCGCTCGTTTATGCTTCGGCAAACCGGTTCCGACGATTTCAGCACCAACGAAAAACCGGACTTCGGTGGAACGCGCGCATGTAAATCGCATAGCTTCAAAGTACATACAATCAAAATTGACAATGGACGGTGAAAGCGAACGTATGCAATATAAAAAAATATAAGACAATCCATAGAAAATATTGCGCGTGTATCCTGCTCAACATTTAATTAAATGTAATTATCGCTTTGACTTTTATAGATGTAAATTATAATATAGAGATAATATACGCTCTTTTTCCATCGAATCTAAATTATTTTGTAAATAAATGAAATCAACTTTTTTACGAATTAAGAATTAAAATGCATTTCACAAAATTGACTTTGGTCACTTTTGATGTAGGATTTACAGAGAAATTCATAAATTTCTGCTTTTACATTAAATTCGATAAATGTCTCGCGGATTAATACAAGAAATCTGTTATTATAAATGAAACATCTTTCTTTTCAATTCATTGCATGAACAAGCAATAATCACTTCAATCGCGAGATATCTCTTATAAATTCATAAAAAAGCAAGATATATACGTGACACACATAATTAGATTGAATTACTGCCACATAAATCAGCAAACTACAAGATATCGCCAACCCTGCTCTTTGTATTCTTTCCTATGAACGTTCAATAGCATTACAATGCTCGTTTGATCCGTTCCATCTAGACGTCATTTACCTTGATTCATTCCTATTGTTCCTCCACTGCAAACTTTGCATTTTCGTATTTTATACCTGGTCAACTTCTAGGCCCTTTTCTTCAGGTATATATATTTATGGGAAACAAAACAGATTTAAAAGTATGCCCGAAAGGTCCCGAAGGTTCTTAGAAATAACAATAGCTGAATAGCGTCAGGAAATACTTACAACTCCTCTGTATTCGAAAGACTTTTAAGTCCCTTTAAACAGAGTAAAAGGTGAGAAACTTGGAATTTTTCAGGCACCATTCTATACACTGTCAAATATATATATATATATATATATATTTGCAGTTTTCTTCTGCAGATTTGTCAAGCAAATGTTATTTGAAAAGCAGACAAAAGGTTGTTCGTCATTGTTAAGAATTTTACCATTGTCACAAGTATAAATTTTACTTCTCCAGCAATATTAATATGTATGATAGTTTAATTTTAGAAGGCGTATCGCGAGAGATTGCTTTTTAAATTTTAACATCTCTTCATATATCTTCTTTTCATTTTTTTGTATAAAATGGTCATTTTCAACAACTTTTGCATGGAAATAAAAACGATGCATTTTCCCTACGGGATAATGTTTCTCGTGCGTGCAGTCGTAGTCGAGAATATTTATTAATAATTAATGCTCGATATTCTTCTTCACTTTTATAAAAGAGAAAGCATTAAAAGTCTGCAAAATGGGGAGTAAAGAGCCGTGCGGAGATGTGTGCTTCCGGCGGTCGAAAACAGACGTGGTTTTGCGGTCACAACTGCAGTTTCACTTCGTTCCCCAGCAAGATGAACAACGACGTCAACGACGAGGAGCTACGCGACGTCGAGAGAAAGTCGAGAAGATGCGAGAACCGAGACGTGTTTTACTTTCACTTTGCTCACGTATCCGCAATGTCGCCGTGTCACGTTCGTTCAAAGCCTCGGAGAATGATGAATCATCGTTTTGAAAATTCATAATATTCGCAGAGTTTCTCACCTCGCGTTTACTTAAGCGCAATTCTATTTTTCCAATCTTTATGAAAACAATTGGGAGATAATATTTTATTCCATTGAAACGCGATGAAAGTCACACGCGTAAAAGGTCTGTTAATTTAAAGCTGTAAAAAAAGGGCAAATGACAAAGTAGATTATAAATTAAATGAAACGAATCGAAGCTCGTAGAATTTTCAGAATTCCGATAACGCAATTTTAAAATTGTATGCTTAAAGTATTAATAATTTTTAATTTTACTTTTCTTATAGCACAAGTATACTTGCTACTGAGCCCGCCTTCTTGAAAGAATGAATTTCCGTAAAAGGAATCGAGAAACGGGCTGAAATTGCAAAATAAATGACTTAAAAAGTGGAACGTGGGAGAGGTAAGAAAAAGGTCGACTGACGTAAAAGTTAAAGACTTTGAGAATTAAAAAGCTTAAAAATGTAGGGGCTTCAAACGTTCATTAAAGTATTTATAACAACAAAATTTAGAGTTCCCAGATCAGAGAAAGTTGCGATAATAGTAATCAATATTCTTCAAAGAAACTCTCGAGTAGATACGTTCTAAGTACTTAAATAATTAGAGTATTCTTAAAACTATGCGCGCGTGAAGTGTGTGTGTGTGTGTGTATATGTATGTGTATATATATGTTTGTCGCAGGCCGGACGCTATTTTACTGAGCTTGATGGACTGAAAGCATTACTTTTATTTCTTTCTAAAGTTTTTTTTTTTACTTACAAGGTATTTGGTTTGCTCCATGCATCACTCTGACATGCAGTTTTCTCATTAGGTATATAAATTATGGTAATGATTCGGTATTATATAATAATTATAATTATAATAATTATTATTTATCATTATTATTAATATAATATTATCCTTGTGTCCAATATTTTCTCTGCCTTTTTTGCTACTCACGGAGTGCTTTGCTCTCTTCCTCCCCCTCTCCTCATGCACATACATTTCACCCAATCTCTCTCTCTCTCTTTCTCTCCCTTTCTTTCTCTTTTCAACAATAATCGTCGCTTCCGAAGGAATGATTCGAGAACTCCGCCGTATGATATATATATGTATATATATACATACATATTGATTCATGTCGCGCGTGAAACTGATAAGACGTGATCGACTAACTGAAAAGTAACGCACGCGTCCTGAAAATAATCCACGATTCAGCAATCAGCAGGCCCCTCTCAAGGATTCCAAAGATACGGAAATTTAATTATCGACGCATTCGGGAAAACTGAAAGCTGCCGCCTTCTCTAAATGTCTAGGAGGAACTGAAATCTTCCTGAAGGGGATTCACCAAGTCTCGTACCGATGCTGAATATTTACGTGAGTAAAATTCTCTCGCTGTTTCGCATTGTATATGGTCTCGGAGTAGTCGGTAAATAAAAAAAGAAGCTCTCTGCTTCTTATTGCATATGCATTTGCATACGAAGTCACGGTTTTACGCACTCTACCCGTAAAGTTCACGGTTGCTTTACATGTAAACATGCAACATCGCTTTACACTCGCTTGCGAGATCATTCTTCGAAGCTGATCTATCGGATTATTGACCTCAGAGGTGGGATGTATAAAAAAAAAAAAAAAAACTACGCGCGACGAATGTTTTGTGACGATTGTGAAAACCAACGAAAAGTTGCGGCGGTCAATGATAAATAGAACGTCACGAGAGAGTCTCGTTTATTTACGCGACATATGGTGTCGCGAAGGGTGGATTAGAAGGTGGACGACGAGAGATGTGTATCAAGCAAGTTTTGCATCATCTTCTTGTTTGTAGAACGGCAGTTTCAGTTGTGTTTGCGTTGAAGAGCGGCAAATGAGGAGCCGTGGAAGAAGGGGCTTTCGAGTATTCCGAGATCCGGCAATTCTAGGATTCAACAATGTAAATACCTCAACAAAAAAACCCCCCCCCCCGGCAAAATCACTTCAAGATTCTATGAACGTAATTCCATGTAAATTGCCAATTAAAAAATGTAAGGATTTCAAAATTGAAAGTTTCTCATTGACTCTTTGATCTTCTCAAATTCTAATTCTTCAAAAAATCAAAAGTTCTTAATGTAATTCGAAGAAACAAAAATTGTAAATGTTGCAAGTGCAAGACGCTTCAGGAATGACATGGCTCGAAGAAATTAATAAAAAAGGAAAAAAAAAGCAACTAGAAATCCGTCAAGAGTGCCAAGGATACAAAGGCTTATCACTATGTTCGTGAAAGGTCCTTTATTTCTAACAACACTGAGTATATACTTTCACGTTTCCTCGTCCGCTCCAACATACTTTATACAGGAGATCCATAATCAAAAGATGGTGCAAAACTCTTGTTGACATTACGTGAACGCGCGAGATTGTCCGAACAACAACGGCGAGGATCCAACTGTATCATCTGACGTCTGACGTTGACGAGGATGCGGACTCGTCGGTCACTCGGTAAAAATCGTTAACTAGAACGGGAGGAGCGTAAAGAAACGAGATATAACGAGACCGTGGGCGAGATGCGGTAAGGATACGAAAGGGGAAGAGAAGCAGAGTGAGAGGCTTCAAGGATCCCGGAATCCATCCGGATCTCCCGAGATCCCGCGCGAGTCCTCCTCTTTTCTCGCTCTTCTCCTCTCCCCTTCCGCTAGAGTCGAGGATGAAGCGAGCGGCTGTGCTCCGTCCAAGCAATCGCGCAATAGAGTAATTCATCCATTCATCCGCGTCCGTCCGTGCATCCATCTCTATACTACCTATCCGTCCGTCCGTCTGTCCATCGTCCGTACGTCTTTCGGTCTATCATCCGTTCGATGATTCAGAATCGACGACGCGGTGCCGCGATGATCGACAGACTTCTGGCGGGCACGAAAGTGCTGACGTTGTTGCTCGTCGCGTCACCGAGCTGATCGGGTCACTTCTTGCTCTTCTTGTTGGGCGGCTCCTGCGCGTCCTGCGAGTCCTCCTCGGTGTCCTCGCTATCGGTAGGTCGTGGCGTCGCGTTGTTGCTGCTATCGTTGGTAATGAGGGAATCGTTTGTGTCCTCGCTGGGATGATCGCCTACGACGGGATGATCGCTAGCGGTGATTGGCGTCGCCGGTTTGTCCAGCGAGTCCTCGGTGAAGGACGTCGTCGTGCTGTTCTCGTCAATCGCCGCCGGATCGAGCGCTGCCGGCGTGTCCTTGCCATTCGCCACTGTCTCTTGATTGCTATCGTCCGATGGCTCCGTCGCCTCGCCGTTGCTGGCGCCGTGCGAGTTGCCGTTCTTCGTCGAGCCCGGGATGCCATCGAGCAGCTCCGGCTTCAGCTCGGATGCCACGTAGTGTGTCCACAATGCCAGTTCAACTCTATGTGGGCTCCATGTCTTGCCGTTTGACGCTGGAACAAAGAAAACATTTTTATGGCATTTCGGAAGTGTGTCCTAAATGTTATCCTTTCCTCGTAAAAAATTCTGATATGAATGGTATGAAATCCAAAGTATTAAAATTCAAAGATTCAATTTGAGATAAACAATATAAAGATGTTCTTAAATTCAAGAAGATATATCGTAATACATTTTGCTTGAAAGTGCGGAAATATATAAAAAAAATTAAGAGATACTAGAGATCCAAGGATCTCCCCGATGATGGAAAACCTCAGTAGCGTAGAGAAATAATGTGAGAATCTTACATTCAAGGACTCGATTCGCGTAAACGCGCGACTCCGAGATTGCACGTGTGCGATCGTTAATGACTCATAACTTACTCTGTTTGTTCAGCCTCTCGACGGTGTTCTGAATGTGCTGGACGAAGTTTAAGTATTCCTTAGTGGTGTAATCGATACCCTCGATCTCCGGTATCGCCATCAGGCACTCGTCTGCCATGAAGGGCGCGTTCTCCGGCGACGCCGCGGCGAGTAGGGCCGACGCCATCGTGGTACCGACGCCCTTTAGATTCGATAGCGCCGTGATCGCCTGTTCGAGATTCGGGAGTTTCTTGAACGCCTTCTTTGTTTCTGCCATCACGGCGCGCGGTGTGTTCACCTTCACCAGGTAAGACAGCTGCGGGTAGAACTTGCCTCGCTGCAAACAAAATGGCGGTCAGACCCGTGGAGCACTTGGATCCTGGTTCAAGTCTCGCAAAGATCTTTCCGTTTAGACTCCTCGACAAATCGAATCGTCGAGGTGTCGTTACACAACTGGATTCGGACTCTGCCGAGATCCACATACTTAACATTTACGCGATCAACGATTTGAAGTGTAACGATGTAAATTACATGTATCTTGCAAATCTTCTCGAGAATTATTTTCACAGATCGTTTTCTTTTTTACGATTAATTGAGATCTTTGTATGTAATCTTTTTATCTGTGAGAAAACTAGTTTCGCGCAGAACATAAATTATAAGCTATAATATCTTTTTTTTCTTCCTAATCGCATGTATCAATTCTAAAGAAGATAGCAATCGTATAATCACATTATTGTTGTTAATGCAACTTCTCGCACCACTTTCGAACGCTATTAAAACAGTTAATAAAATTCGTTCAATTAACTAATACTCGAGATAAAGTCGCGTTTCGAACTTGGCGGGGTCCGATACTCGGTCCAAACAAGGGAAACTCAGCTTACTATCTGCTTCCATTTCATCGTCTGCACTAGCTCCTCGTGATTGAGATGCGCGTCCTTGCCACGTGATTTGATCTTCTTCGGAAGCTCATTCTGATACCTGCGGATACAAACAACAAAATCCATGCGATCAAGATTGATCCATCGTTCAAGTCGGAGGAGAGCGTGCGCATACACATACACATACAACACACACACATCTACGCGCGGACGCATGAGCGAACGAACAGGCGTGACGTAATCGCGCCGCCGCCACCGCCGCTGCGGAATACAGGAATTCGTTAAAGACTCGATTAAAAATACAAACGCTGCTGCAAGAAGCTCGACACGCCCCTCGTCAACGATTGGAGGATACTCATCTTTATCGCGCACGTGGATCACACGTGGATCCGCGCCGTGACGTTACGTATCTTCTTCGATATCCATTACTACCCTCTGGGATACAAACACTCGGAATGATCGGAGGAACAACGGAAGCTGACATTTAAAAAGTTAAAGATTTAAAGTTATAAAATTAAGAAAAGCCGAAAGCCTAAACGCTATGAAAATTAGACGGATTAAGACTCCGATAATCCGAAAGAATTAATACGAGATATGAAGACTGAGGGGCAATGATGCTCATTTTAATGATTTTTTTCCCCTCGCGCTAACAAATTATTAGGATAATTCGAATCATTTTAACAATAAATTCCGCAAAAATAAATGGGTTTCCATGTAACCCCAAATAAGCGGGATTTGTTATATCTCAATGCTCTTATTTTCAGGGAATCACAAATTTGTTCGGGGAAGTTATTAAATCCGTAATTTGGATTGTTTTATATTGCGAAATCCCGTGTAGAGTTAATTATAATTTATAAATTGCCTATTGGAATTTTTGATAATTCTTATTGTATAAGTACATATAAAATAATTAATTAGTAGTTACACAAATGAGCTCTAACGAGCTAGAAACATTGTTAATAAATCATGATAAAATATTTTAAATGCTTAATCGCATTAAACAAATAATACATTCAAAGTTAAATCTGTATTTTTCTCTGAAATCTGAAAGTTTTCTCTTTTCAAAGTGAATAATCCAGTTTCAAAAGCGATAATTGCCTCATCCGCATTTCTGACGTGCATCGCTAGACAATTGCCGTATTTTTCTTCTTTTTTTTAATGACATTGCGCGATTTTCTGTTTTTCTTTCAGATAAATTTTCACGCATTCGCGTTTACTTTTTATTTTCAATATTTTCCGAGCCAAATAGCGACGTTTCACAAAGTCGAAACGCGCGCTGCACCTCGTAATGCCGCATATCCGCACACGGCTTGGCACCGTGGAAAAGCAGCCTTGACACAAACTGGCCTCAATGGGAATGAAAACAACGGTACTCCACTTCTCCTGACCCCTCCATCGCCCTCGCCGTCGCTTCTGCAACACGGAAGAAACTGGCGCGTAAAGTCTGTCCTCCCTTTTCCCCCCTCCTAGCTCCCATCCTCTTACTCATTCGTTCTGTCACTGTCCCTGTGTACTTCTTTTTCTCACAGTCTCATCGTAATACGTCGTGTTCGATAAAACGATCTTGTTCGATCCCACTGCGCTCGCGAAAACAAACAATACGGAGCTTATCACCGCACGAGATTAATGAAAAAAATTGACGTATGTAATCTTGCTTTTTCGAGAGAATTTTGTTTTTTTTTTACGTTCTTTACGTAGATTCATTCATTATTTTAAAATGTATTACGTTTAGAAGTTCTTTCATAAAGACAAATTATCTCAGAAAATTATCCTTTTTTAAAGTAGTTAAAAATTCTGTTATCACCATGTTTATCTTTGTTATTTTTGAGAGAGATTGCTTCTATATAATTAAATTTTTGGTTTCATAAAAATATTTATTTATTTATAAGATAATATTCTTTGTCTAATATTAATAGAAACAGTTGATGGAAATGATCGATTTAAAAAGTAAATTGTTTAAATTAAAAATAGAAAAATCGCGAGAAGTTGTTAGGTGTTAATTATTGGTTTAATTCTATGAAGAAGCTCCCGTTTTTTTCTGATCCTTAAATCCTGAAATCATTAAATTCTTAATAAAAATATAAATGTCTTAAATATAATCCAATTAAAATTCATAATTTATAGACACTTAAATTTCTGAATTCCGTTGTAATATTTAAGTGTGCATTTAGTATAACTTTCATTTTTTCCAAGTATTATATCAGTTGTTCGAGTTTCTTTAAATTCCTGAATATTAAATGTGTTTTGGAACCTCTTGAATTCTTAGATCCAGAGGTCCACAGTCTCATAAATGTCCTGTGGATCTAAGAATATTGTATAATTTTCAAAAATAGTAAAAACGTTATATTATGTATAATCATTTTTTTACAAATTGTGACTTTAGTTATAACTTTATAAAATTTCAAAATATAAATTCAGAGAGCTGCAAATTTTATCGAAATCCTATTTTTGAAGTAAGTTAATACAATCTTACTTAAAAATTAAACTATCAAATATGAATAATACAGGCTATTATTATTATATAATATTATTAATCTTGGTGTGACGCGTGGTTTCATGCTAACGCAAGTGATTAATAACTGAAAAGTCCCGAATTCAAATCCCAGCCCCCATTCCACCTACAATTTTCACCAGGAAGTCATAAAGGATCTTTATTATAGATCTAGGTAACATTAGGAACTGAAATAATCCTGCTACACCAAGTAGCAATTATAGTTATGTAAAATACTTTTTAAATCAATATACAGAATAGACATATAAATGTACAAATATTATATACTTCCATAGGTATATACATCCGCGCGCACGCGCGCGATTCATTTATCCTCCTCTTTTTCTCTTCTAAAAAAAAATCTTTGATCAATCAGATCAGGTAACAAAAAAAAAGATTAAGCTATTCCCCGATAATCATTCGCATTCCGCATCGATCTTGCCCTACTCGTTCGATACGATCTGCGTAATAAAATGTAAATCGCAATGAAGAAGGAAAAATGTGCATTTTTCTCTTCTTTCATGAGCCACTCTGTGTCCAGAGTGTCATTCTATCGCGGGACGGTTGGCCACGTGACGGTGAAAAGCTGTCCACGAGAAGTCCGCGGGGTAAATCCCCGCGACAGAGCCGCGGCGCGAGGGTGACATACGGGCGCGCACACGCGGCGTTGCCGCTCTCTCGCTTCGCTCGCTCGCTCGCGAAGAGCCAGCGCGAAGCGGGTTCATTGTCCCGCGTGCGCCCCGTGGTGGAGCGCCGTTTCCTCCCTCGGGCCGCCGCGATGTCGGCCCCATCAGCGGCGGCGGCAGCGCGTTTTCTCTCTCTCCTTCTGGCACGCTCTCCACCTCGCTCGCTCGTTCGCTCCGCTCCTTTTTCCTTGTCGCACACGCATACATACAGGGGGCAACATGCACACATCGAGGAGATGACAGCGTCGTTGAGCGTCGCCGTCGCGCCAGAGTACATAAAAATCGCACTTACCAGTTGTCCAGCTTGATCAGCTCCTCGGGCTTTTTCGACTTGTGATCGGCCTTGAGGCGCAGCGCCTGCGGATAGAGTTTGAGTACGTGATCGAATTGCGTCGCGGTGCCCTCCGCGAAGAAAGTCGCTGTGTCTTTCACGGAAGCCATTGCGATAACGCGGGCTTCGATCGACGGCCGTCGGGGCGCAGCACCAGCGCCGCCTACTGCCGCTGCTCCGTAAAGCGCGTCCGCCACCGTCGCCGCTGGGCTGTTACCCACCGCCGCCGCCGCCGTTGTCACGGGCGGCGTTGCCGTATCTCGTCCGCTCTTTGCCGAGGAATCCTACTTCACCCTCGCGAATTCCCTCACCAGTGCGGCGCGAGTAAGCGCGTCGCGTGGGAAATCGATGATCGGTGGTGGGAGAGCGCGTACCGAGAGCGACGTTACGAGGCCTCTCTCGACTCTCGCCAACGGAATGATTCGAGAGGACGTTATACTTGTAACGTGGAATCGAAAACGAAGTAGGAACAAAAAGAAAACGGGCACTGAACGGTCGGTCCTTTTTTTTTTTTTCACGGAGTCGACTGCTCTTCCTTCCTTCTCCCTTTTTCTCTCTTCCTGTCCGTCCCACGCGCACCCGGAGAGATTTTACGCGAAGTGCTCAGACGTGCGAAAACAAGCCTTCCTCCCAGCCACTGTGCGCTCGACTCGTCGAGAGAAAATCACACTGCCGTAAGAACTCTCCGTCGAACCTCGCTCGACACTGGCCCGGGTGGGGAGCCGACGCGACGTTGCCAATAGGCGGCAGCACCGCTCGGGTTGCGCCTCTATTCGCCCCTCTCCCGACTGCGCCTCGTTCCCACCACCAGCGGCTCCCTGCCTCCGTCTCTGTCTCTCTCTCGCGCCCAAGTATCCCCTCCTCTCGCTCTACACTCACCACGGGAATACGTCTGTCACGCTTTCTCCGCCGTGCCGCCCGCGACGTTTCTCTCGCTCCGCCCGAACACACGGCTCCGTCGCCCTCACGCTCCGTCTCGCTCCCACAGAGTCCGTATATCTCCCACTCGATCGCCGCCTCTTCCGTCTCCCTTCCACGCCCGTCCGTGTTCCCTTTCCTCGTTCCCGCCGGTGTCCTTGTCTATCTCCTTTGATCGCGCCTATATATCTCTTATGCGTCTGCCTCTCTTTTTTTTCTCCTCGCTCTCTCTCTCTCTCTCTCTCTCTCGCTTGCTCGCTCGCTTCCTCGCCCTTTCTCACCGCGTCCGTCTCGCTCGCACGCACGGGGCCGCGAAATTCGGTCGAACACACGCGGCGACGTGCCTTCGACACCTTGTGCAGTGTGTCGGAGGGGAGCGTGAGGAGATTCCGCGGAGAGGCTCCTTTCTCCACCGAACGGTGCAGCGCGCGCCTTCTCTCTCTCTCGCTCTCTCTTTCTCCTCTTCGCACGCAGGAACAACGCGTTCGCGCTCTCTGTCCCACCGCCTGACAATAAGCGTATCAACGTGACTCTCCGGTTGTCCGTTTCTCGCGTGCGTGTCTCTCGTCACGGAAGATTCGGCGTGACTCCGTGCTCACTCGCGTAACTCGCGCACGCACGCCGAGAGAAAGAGAGAGAGAAAAGAGCGACGTAAAATCGCGCGTTTCTCCGTACGGCGTCGTACAGTAATTTATCTGTCCGCTCCCGTATATTATAAGCTCGCTCGATTTTCTACCAACGTCGCCCGACAGGCGTGTTTCCACGTAAGCGACTGAGGTTACGTTGCGCGACGACCGCCTCATCGACGACGGAGCCACGGAAAGCGGCGATTGGTCGAGCGCGGTCTCTTTCTCAGACTATCTTTCTCTCTTCCCCCCCTCTCGCTCTTTCCCTTCCCCTCTCTCTCTCTCTTCCCTCTCCGTCTCTCTCGCTCGCTCGCCTATCGCGTCCGCCGTTTCGACGTCGATATCCCTTTTTCTTACGAGGAAATATCACGGGCGAAATTCGCGACAAAATCCAACGATCGCTCTTTGGTACTCTCGCACCGCTGAATCGAGCCCGCCGCATTGACGGGCCGCGAATGCATGCGTGCACGCGTGCGTGTGCGTTTATGCTGCGTGTACACGCGAGCGCGCGCACGTCAGCAGAACGGAGCGCGCCCCTGCTCGGGAAACGGGAACGCGGAGGAAGCGGCACGTAGCCAGCCAGCCAGCCAGCCAATCGTTGGTTTCGCCTCGCGCGCGCGCGCGCGCGCGTGTGTGTATGTGTGTGTGGCCGTAGTACATCGGCCGGCCGCGCGGGGGCAGCGCCGTCGCCCGCCGCCACCGCGATTGGCACCCCGCCAGACCCTCTCCCCTCCCCGATGACCGCTCCTGACAAGCGAGCGAGAGAACGAGCGAGTGCTCGTTCCTCCCCTCGTCGCGTTCGTGTGTCCGGACACCGCATCCACCGTCAGCTGCGCATTGCGCCCCCCCCTCCACGGCGCCCTCGTACTGGAGGATCAGCGGAGACGCGGCGTTCAGGGATGGATAAAATAACTTTGAGTCGCTCGTTGTTCGGGGATGTAAAAGCGGACTGAAATTTCCAGCAGACGAGATATTCCCCTTATTACTGATATAAATATGGGGTTTACAAAATTAACGCGATAAAATGAGAAAATGACGTAATTAACCGCGCTATCGCACGATAAGCTTCGAAGTTGTTCGCATTGTTGTGTAAGGTCGTAAGCGAGCAATTGCTTGAGCCAGTAATTTGGGCGAAGAGACGCTCGAGATTATTTTTAAAGTTTACACATATATCGTGTACGTAAAGTTTTCGGGTACAAATATGTAAAATAAATTCGCTTTAAGCTTTCTCTTTGTTACTCTTATTTTTCTTTTCTCTTTTGTCTTCTCACGTATAGCTAGAAGACTAATAAGATAAGCAATCAAAGGTCCGAAAAGATTCGATATAATTGATGCAGCGATAGATATTCGAGCTAAAGTTATACAGCTGCCTCTGCAGGGACGCATGTACACTTTGCACACATGCGGACGTCTCGCGACGAAACGCTCGACTGTTTCTGGCAGTCGTTTTAGACCGATTCTCGGAGGGTGAATCTTACGCAGCTGCGTTCGTGGTGATATGTCGCTATGTGCGTATTTGCTAAATTTTATCCGCACGTAAGATAAAACAAGTAGAACGGCTGGCGGGTTGTGTACTTTGGGACATCCAGTAGAACGTGTCGGGCGGCAATTTATCAAAATCAAAGCACACCGAGTGTGTTGTTTAAACTCGAAAATCAGGTGGCAGAGCGCGATATGAGGAGAAGAAATAGAGGCGCGCCACTGGCAACTTTGAAAATAATTTTCGTTCTTCTGTAGAGGAATCACGAAAGGTCAAAGATACAGCGCGTAATCACAAAAGGTCAAAGATACAACAAATGCAATTTTTAATAGTGAGATCGTAGAATTTAAATGGAAAATTTTAAGCGTCAAATTAGAAAATTCTAACAAAATTTTTTTCAACAAAATTCCCACGGCAGAATCTTTAATAATCTTGAAAAATTGTAAAAGAAAAAGATCCACATCGTGTACGATTTACTTGCTGAAATATTCTCGCGTGTTGAAATAATTATGCGAAAGCATTCGTCGCATAAATTTTAAGAGCAATTAAGAAAGTTAATAAATTTTTAATTAAATGTGAACAATTTTTTAAAATATCACGAGTAAATTGTCCGAGTATTTTTTTCCCACAATATATATCCGGATCTCGACTTCCTGTGCGTTTGGTAGGTCCCACAGAGGGACCCACTTTCAGAGTAATATAGATAAAGTTGCGGCACAAGAAAAGGGCGATAAAGGTGAGGGAACGTCGGGCTTTCCCAGGAACGTCTACCTACATCTGGACGCCCCGCTTTCCACCGTCTTCCAGCTCCTTCCGAAATAACTCTGGTGTTCAGGCGTTCCTAAATTTAAGCGACTCCAACTCGGCCGGATTCGATCACCCTTAAAAACTGCGATAATACCTTTTTCTTTCTGCCCGCCAGACGGAGCCCCGTCAAGCGGAGTGGAACGGAGCGGAGCGGAGCGAAGAGGAGCAATTGTATGGAATATAGGCACAGGCACGCAGGCCAGACAGATAGGCAAGCGAGCGAGCGAGCGAGCGAGCCAACCAGGCAGGCAGGCAGGCAGGCAGATAGGCAGGCAAGCAAGCAAGCAGGCAGGCAGGCAAGCAAGCAAGCAAGCAAGCAAGCAAGTAGGCAGGCAGGCAGTCAGGCAAGCCAGGCAGGTAAACGGACATGCCGGGTACATAAGCCCCAGCAACATGGCCGTCGACTCACCGTTATGCGCCTCGTGCCCCCTATACAAAAGAGAAAGGGCCGCGCCGGTCGGTCCGCCCCCTCTGTCCCTCGGGCGCTTGAAATTCAATTCCGGCACTGCCGCACTGGCGCGGTTGCCAGATCGTCTCCCCGTTCGTTCGCGCTCGCTCGCTCTCTCTCCTTCTCTCGCTACTGTCCGTTATCGAACGTTCGATTTACACCGCGCGCGCGGCGCGGGAAGATTTTCGTCGAGGCGATATCACCGCGCGTAGCGGCGACTCCGCGGGGAAAATTGTGGCGTGACGCAAAGTCGAGGAAAATGTAAATAGCCCGATGTAACATTAATATAATCGCAACACCGAGCGAAATGAAAATGCGGCATAAAATAAAGAAAAATGCAATTAATAATAGATTACACTCGCTGAACGCTATTCCCGAATCATTTGCGTTCGATTTCCGTCGCCTCTTCGCGTCGCGCTTATATGGACGGTTATTTTGCCGCATCGACGAAAAAGCCGGAGTCGAGTCGATAGGACACATTGACATGTATGTACACGGCGCAGTGTACATACACACAAGTTTTCGCTTTACCGCGACAGCTTTTCAAACTGTAGGCGTGTTGAACGAACACGGCTGTCGAGAGATCGGTTCTTCATCCGGAGAACGTATCTGATTAGATCTACACGTGTACTCCAATTACGAGCGATTGTTATCGACGCTCATACGGCCGTCGTGTTTTCTGACCGCAGCCCCGAACCAAAATTCGTCCCCATCCGTATCTTAAACGTCCGGAGTACAAAGCTAAGTGCCAATGTTCAGTTCTTGCTTGTCTATCGACGAACACACGTTGCGTCCGCTCGCGAGGGAGGCTAAAGCGTAAATTAGTTTAAAGTTTCTCACGTTTATAAATATATAGAGTACGGTAAAACTGTAAGCCGTCACTTCAGAAACGTGTTATACTCGTAGGAATGATCAAAACAAAAGTTCATGTAAATATATCCACAACATCTCGTTCTTTAAATAGAGTTAGAACGGTAGAAAACACAGTGGTTTTGGCTTTCGTGACTGTACTTGACAGTACAGTTCCTTAAAATGTCAGTTTGATTAAAACTCGCTCTTGTTAGTTTGCCGCATTTTGTTTTTCCAGTGCTTTGTGAAAATGGAGCCTTATTCAAATGCAGAGATGGTAGACACGGTTAAAAAAACGAGGCATTTTTGGACATATATTTGTATGAACTTTCTACTTTCTACTTTTTTTCATTTCTGTAAGTAGAATACGCTTCTGAAATAGCAGCCTACATTTTCGTTGCACATTGTATATACAGATTAGTGCAAAGATATAGATATGAAAGGTTCCGCACAATTGGATAAGTGAAAACTTTCGGGAGCGCTTCTTTTTTTTTCTCTTACGAATAAAAAAAATTGACGAGTGTCAGCAAGGTATGTTGTCAGCAGAGGAAGAATTGCATAAAACCGAGCCGATCTAATAATTCCGATGTTCCGGCGACACTGAAAACCTTTCGTTTCGCAAACGTAGACGCGATACCGAGGATCGAACTACAAGCAAGAAAAAGAATAAGCAAATAAATAATATTGCAAGCGATCGTGTCGCAGAGCGTCGTACATTTGTCAGATATAAAAAGTCGAAAATATGATGGGAATTGGAGGCGTGATTTCTTGGAAGCGAACGCATTGGCATTTCGCGCCAATTGCACGTTGCAATTAATATAGATACGAAAATCGATTGTTACAGATATTACATACACGTGGAATATATTTATAGCGATTATATTTTCTAGCCGTATATACGTGCTGGAGGAAGGACGGAAAGAGGGAGAGAATAGCATTTAATAACTACGTATTGTTTTAATAAGATTGACCGGTCACAATTATAACTGAATCAAAAAGAGAGATTCTCGTTATGAATTTTCTATGACACACGTTAGAGACTATTTTTAAACCGATTCAATACTCTTTATACTTGTGCCTTCCTATTCTCGTCTACTCGTTCCAATTCTTGCGGCGGAACAATAGCGAATTAAAGACGCATTAATTCCTTAATCAAAATTAAGATATGTTAACGAATTCTCTTCCGCTTTACGTTGCGAGCAACGTCGCGGCATCGTCAAGTGGCGAAGGGACGGTAAAATGTAACCCAGAAACTCTCCGAAATTCATTTCCAGCTTCAGAGATCATTGATTACATTTCACACGGTGAATTTCCGTCCGGATTCTTGATCGTTCACTCATCTCACGAGAGGAAAAATCGAGGCTGAAAATTAGAGGGGCTCATAAGAGAAGCGTAGAGGTGGGCCGGGGAAGGGGAAGAGGGAAAGAGAGATATACTCGTGATGTCGCGCGGTGACTGATTCCGAAAACGGAAAATCCTGCTGCTGCTGCCGCCGCCGCCGCCGCCGCCGTATTCGAGAGCGCGTCATCGGCGACGCTCGCCACCGCCCAATGAGGGAAATTGACGACATCCACTCGGCTCGAGGGGTATCGCGTAACTGCTACACGATTCGTGTGCCAACATCGCGCCGAACGTGATGTTACGCGGAACACGTGGGGCTCTCTCATTCTCATCTCTCTTTCTCTCTCTCTCTCTCTCTCTCGCCCCGCTCGCCCATACACCTCGTGACAATGTCGCGCCGCTCTGACGTGCGGACGCGGTCGAAGGAAGGCAGCGCGAGAGCGGAGCGAGAGAGCGTGCGAGGGACGAGGCGCTTTATCGCGCGAACCAATCCGAGCGCTGTGACCTTGAGCCGCTTCAGAGAGAATATAGCTAAATATAGCTGTGTGAACGTGTGCGCGCGAGCGCGCGGGCGCTCGCGCAGGCCGAGTGTATTCGAGCTTCCAACCTAGCGTTCCCTCGCTCGCTCGCTCGCCGGCTCGCTCTCGAGCCGTGCCTTCTCTCCGCGACTTCGTGCCAGCGATCGATATTTATTTATTTACCGCGGAAACTCACCGCGGATTAAAGTCGATCTGTGGATATTCCCGCGTTCCGCGGATGCGTCAGCGACAGCCGCGTAGCGCCTTTACCGCCTCTCGTCGATCGGGAAGAACGGAATAATTTTTCGTTTGAAATCTCCCTCTCGCCTCGAACGTTTCAGAAACTTTTCTGAGCCCGCACGGAGTTCCGATAATCGCAACGATAATCGTATCTCGAAGAGCTCGACTCGCACGCGAATATCGTTCGAGCGCGATCGTCGTCCGTACATTCGGATAGCATCAATTTCACTCGTTTTATACTGTGTGATCTATCAAAACAGAATTATCAATTTCTCGGTAAGAGATTATCAAGAGGCACGATAATATACGAGCAACGGCAAGACAGTCCATGTATACGTCAGCCGATGGGTTGAGAAATTCTTAGATTATTGAATCTCAATAATGGCTGAACCGATCAAGTTCTGAATAGACTCAATCGACAGCTTGGATTTGAATTATGTAATAAAATTATTTTTATTTTTCGTTTATGTGCCCTGCAAGCACATATCGCAATGTCTGAGATGGAAATTTTTACATTAACTTTAATCGCGCTATTTTTTGTAACACGCGTGAAGTTTTTTTAAACATCCCAATATAAAAAATATTTATATAACATTATATAAATATTTAGATAAAAATTTAATAAAATATTTATATGATATATAAATATTTATAAAATAATTTATATTTGTTATAAATAATATTTATTTATAGACTTTCAAAATTCAAACGGCAAAGTTTGTATTTTATTATGAAAAAATGCGATTTACTAAACATCGGATTGATAAAGACCTCGCGCGACGAAGGGCTCGTGGCCCTTCAAAAAATGTTGTCCCTTTCGCTTTTTCGACATAATTCTACGTGAGATTGATGAGAAATTATTCCTTACAACTGTACACGTGCATTTTCAACATATCGCGGCTGCGAGGCGCGTAGTTCTGCAACAATTCTCGGATGGAGGAAAACGCACGGCAAGTTATAGATTGCACGGTAACACGGCTAAGCGGCGGCGGCGGCAATGACGAGACTCCGAGAGCGAAGCAGTTCGCCTTGGTCGCCGTGCGCGCGCGAAACCGCTCGACTCGTGAGCGAGCGCGCGAAGCGAACGAGCGACGGGATAGAGCGGCGCGCGTTAAATATTTCCCGAATATATAGTATAATACGACATTGCCGCCATATCTATCGCGCGGCATAATGCCGCGATTATATTATTGCGATATTATAAATTACATCAACAATAAACGCGCGATAATAATATAATGTTATTACCATATCAGTCATTAATGTTATTTACTCTATCGCGATATTATTAATATTGTTAATATCGCGCGTATACGTAGGCGCGCTACGTGCATGTTTACGTATCATTTATTATTATAATTGTACATTTCGAGAGAGAGCAGCAAATCCCGGCGAATATGGGTATTGAAACTATTGAATGCTCTCTTCCGAATATAGAAGATACATTGAAAAGAGGGCAATTGATTTTCATCTTCAATAGCGGGGAAAATGGACGAGTTTATTAATGGATTGAGAGTCAGGACTTATTGATTAACGCCAATTGAAGCTTTCGTGCTATTAATAGATAATGCTTTGTTCTTTAATGAGTATTAAATCTCAACGAGAATTCAACGTGTGCAAAGACGAATTCTATTATTTTTTGCACCAGGATCACTTTATAAGTCGTCAACAAGCCATTTTTTAATCTGGACACACAACGTCCCGCTGAAAGTAAATCACAGTTTTTGCACCGTGGTTACCGTTCTTAAAATAACAGTTTTATTTATTGTATCATTTCTTCTGAATCAATAAATTTTTCATCTAGCGGCGTCTAATTTTTCCGCATTGAAAGACTGAGATGCAAAGCTTCGAGAGGGAATCTATATCAATGGAACGAGAACACCAAATATATACGACAATAAGTTTTTTTTTTTCATTGATGTTATTATTACTATCAAGGAAAGTATTCACATAACGCAGATCTGCTTATCACGCAGATAAAAAAAGCGCGTAGTACGACGTGAGATACGCGACGAACGGTCGGCCGGTATATGTCCGCGTGTATCCTTTCCGCGATTTAAGGCCTCCCGCGATAAGATTGTCATTCATGCATCGTGAATCAGGGACTTTATTTTTAGACCGGCGTCTGAATGAAAGTGGAGTAACCCGTCGTAGTACAACAAGAATAGAAGGAGAATAAGAGAGGAGTAGCGGCGGGAGCGAGGGGGAGAACGGAACGGTCGCAGGGGGGCGGCAGCGAGCGGGGGGAGCAAGGGTGGCAGACGCTTCTGCCGGGATCCGCGAGTAAATCGTAGTAGATCTTCCGCACACGTGACTCTCGCTCGTCCCCTTTCCCCCCAGCCGTCGCCGACACCACCGCTGTCCTCCCCCCCGCATGGCACGTCCCTTCCGCCGCCGCTCGTCTTTCGTTCCGTCGGACGTGGACACGCGAGACACGCAGCCAGACGTACGCACGTGCGCACTCGGACACGTTCGGTTTCGTTGGTAAACGAAACCGAACGGCGGGGAGTTCACGGGCGGCGGCGGCGGCGGCGGCGGTGATACGTGAAATGATCGACGAATGACGTATGACGACGACGACGACGACGCGACGGCGACGGCGGCGCGAGTGACGCGCGTGGGAGCCGAAAGCGCAAGTATATGCATACATCACGCGTGTCTATGTATGCAGATATGTCCGCGGTTGTAATGTTTAAACAGATAGACATTACGTAACACGGTGAAACACGATGACATACACAGTGTCCTAGAAAAGGTACGCTCAAGGTGGCGTGTCGCGGTGACAGGTTGTTAGTACACTTAAACACTTAACAAGGCAGTTGACTAACATTTTTCATGAATAGAAGATGTCTATTTATGGAAAAGAGTCTCCATCGAGTTCTTAGGACCTACAAAGATCTATGAAGTTGGCACTCCAAAATGCGAATTTTTTTCAAAATTGATATGGCATTTGGTTGTCGACAATTTGTCCACAAATAATCATTTTTTACCCACCTTGTCAATAAATTTTATATGGTGAAATATTTAATATTTATTAATATTATGTTATTAATTATAAAATATTTTATATAATAATTAAATAAATTAGAAAAAAAATTAAGAATAAATAAAATAATAAAAAAATTTTTAATAAATTAAAAAATGTGTGGACATCATTTTGTAAAAGTTCGTATTTTGGGGTACCAACTTCACAAACCTGACTTACAATTAGACGCAGGGCGAAAAGCTGTTTCTCCATTGATTTAAATTAGAATATGATTAATTTCGATTATTTTTTAATTTATTTCGGTCGATACATGATCTGAAAGGTTTTAAGACTGTCACTTTCATGTCAATTCACGTTGTCAATAATTTGATACGAAAGAAATAACAATCCCATGCAAGTTCATTTTATGTATTAAGTACTTTTTACGTGAAACGAGACTTTCTACATGCATTTGGAGTGCAGTTTTAAAGTCTGGCGTGAAAGTATAATAGACTGTCTAAGACAGATCCCTTAATATATAAATAATGTAGGAAAGAACTTGAAAGAACGAGGTACGAGCTGCAATAATATAGAATCGTGTATTCTGCGCTTCGCTGCTTTATACCTGCAAGAAAACTTGGTATCATTGCCGTATTAATATTGATAGATAAGAGTTCTTCAATTTTTTAGGTGAATTTACGCGATTTTGATACAGAAAATGTGTAATTATATTTAGCCTTAAAGCCTTTTTTAAAAGCCCATTTTCTTTCTTTCTTTTTCTATATAATTTATAAATATACCAAAGTAACGTCGTACAGAAAAACGTAAACTGCAAGACTTATATCCATTACTATCAATGCAGATAAACTTTAATAACTTACTCTTTATCTTTTTCCGGTTCTAAAAACTGAAAAAAGATAAAAAGTAAAATTTTACATAACCGACAGATAGAAATTAATCTACATTGATAGAAAAAAATGGACATTACTCAGGTAACCGAATCGGTCAATCACAACCAAGAATTGTCGAAAACAATGCTATCACTATGAAAACGTAATACTTTTTTTTTTTAACTAGTGGCTGCGACTTGCGATTTGTTCACCGCTCAGGCTTACGTTTTTCTTTGCGAGACCATCCAGAACGAACGTGCCACGAGCCCACTAAAGACAAAGTAACAATAATGTAACGTCAATGTTAAAATTTTCCACTCAACAATATAACTACAATGTAACATGTCTATATAATAGTTATATATTGAGTAGGAAATTTTAACATTGACATTATATTACTGTACTTTGTGTTTACCGGGATGGCTACCCCTTTCCCGATCTCAGCCACTCCGCGGTGGCGAAATCGCCGCGCGCGACTTTTCGATCACCCTATACAACGGCGGAAGAAACACATCCCCGGCGAGCACACATAGGCGCGCACGTACGTACGCGCGGTGCAGCTCACACGGACGACGCGCGAGCGCGCGATTCAATAAGTGGCAGACAGGGATCATTGACACCCGGTGTTGGCGCCCGCGCGGGGCGGCCGCGAAGGTTGTACTACGATGTTTACGGTTTAATTCGAGATATACTCGAAATGTCACGTGTGCACGCGCGGCGCGTCGCGCACACACCGCCGGGAAATGTGGGAAAGGCGGCGAGGTAAGGGGTCAGGGCAGGGGAGAGGGGCGGGCTGGCAAAACGAGGCGGGGAGGTACGGAGGGTGCGAAGATCGACGTGCCGTCGCACGCGGAGAGTGACTCATCGCTATTACGCGCGCGGGATTCGCCCTCACCCTTTCTCCCCTCCGTCCTGCCCTACCCTCTCGTCTCTCGTCGGCGACACGCGGATCTATCGTTCGCGGTTCTATCAACTGGGTCAGTACTGCGCGCTCGCCCACTCGCTTCTCTTCTCGTTCCGAGACACGAAGCGCAGCGCGGAGATCGCGGCCGTCGCATCGCGGCAGAAATCGACGGGGCCGATCTTCGGCCTGACTGTCGGATCGAAAGATCGGAGTTGGATTGGCACGCGATCACGATATCGGGGCACCGAGGCCCGGATTCTTACGGTCGATTCTGAGATCGCTCCCTTAAAAGCGATTAAACACACTGTAAACTCCTATGCTACTGCTCCTACTCAATATTTCATTCATTTTGACTATAAGGAAGGTAAATTTTCATTAAAATTGAAGTTAATTTATCTAATTTAACTTCCATGTCAGTCAAAATTTTATCTTCCTTTTAGTCAAAATGAAGTATTGAGTAGGAGCAGTAGCGACCTAAGGTAGTTAAAAATTACTCAAATTGAATCTAATTTGACACTATGAGTTTAATAGTGCACAATTTTCATTGACTTCTGCTCGATTATAAACGCATTTCCAACATATTTATTCTCCATAGAAACGCAAATGAGTCGACTTTTGTTGTATTCCCCCATATATGTATCTTTGAGCTGAATTCCCAAAACAAATATATAAATCAAACGTGTCTTTATGCCTCGTGTTTTGATCATTCCTCCATTAACTTGAGATAGAATCATGACGTCATTAATCGCTCTCGGAACGAACCAAGCTCGTTTCAGTTAAATGCACGTAGATTTTACAGCTCGTAAAATCGATACTGAGGATACATTTCATTTGTGTAATGTTAAAGGCTAAGTAAACGAGATACTAAATGATAATTCGGCGAGATACTTTTAAAATAAAATAATTTAAAGTAACGTGTTTTTTTTTTTAATTTAATTTAATCGTTCATATCTTTAACAGTTCTAGCAGGAAGCTAGGTAGAGAAAAATGTATAACAGCCGCTTATTATTACTGGATAATTATTAAATTGCTACACGAGAGTTCAACTATTGTATGTTGAATATCAATCTACTTAAAAGATAATTCGATATTTAAATTCGCGGGTTTGAGAAATATTTTTTTCTGATGTTACAGGCGGATTTTTAGTTAATGGATACTCTTCGCGTTGCTATTTTTATTATTGGAACTTTATTCCTTCTGTAGAGGAAACGCATTTCTCTTAATTCCATTTCTACCAACGTAGATGAATTTTTTCATCTCGATTAAAAGTTTTAATTCTAATTTTAAAAAAGTTTTTTTAATTTCTAGCTTTAAAAATTGAAAAAGGTAAAAAGTAACTTTTAAAGCGTTAAAGTTAATTTACATTAACGAAAAATTAAATTAAATTAGGATTCTCGATTTAAATAAAACCTAATATAATCAATAATAAAAGTATTGCGAATCAACATGAATATATTGACGCGTGTTTAAATTAATATACATATTTGTATAATGTTCAAAAGTTACAAAAAGTACTTAAAAAATTTCAGCTCGCATTTGCGTTGACTCTCAACGTCTTTATTATTATATTAGTTTTCATTTAAACTATCGAGAGCACATTAGTTTTCATTTAATCTACATTGATAGAAATGGACGTTATACACGTAGAAATTATAATGTCCATTTCTACCAATGCAGATTAACTTTAATCTCGGTTTAACTTACTTTCCATCTTTTTCTAATTCTTAGGACTAAAAAAAGATAGAAAGTTAAACCAAAATTAAAGTTAATCTGCATTGGTAGAAATGGACATAAGACGCTGAACAGTTTATTTTGACGTTCGGTCGTCGCTCGGAAGAAGAGCGAAGAAGACCGCCGCGCCGGCGGCGGTTTAAAAATGATGCGAACGCGACACGCTCTCACGCAACGTGCGTGCGTGTTATACATGCGAAAGAGTTCGCATCGTCACGATGTATGTCGCAAGTCACGCAACTCGGTTCCTACGTTACAAACCGCGAAGTTTTATGGCTTCTTACAGCAATACACCATTCCCGCTGCCCCGACGGCAATCCAATTGCTCCGCGGTGTACAATAAACGAGGAAAAATTCAAGGATTAATTTCAAGATCGATTTTAGGTCGCTCAGTTTTAAATTGACCGCCCATTCGTTCATCGTCTCCCGCTATTTCGGTCTTAACGGGAAAACTATTTTCTATTGCAAGTTGAGAATTGTGCGAAATGTGCTTTAAATCGATAAGAAAAGGAAACGCGCAAAAGACGTGCGTCATTAATGCAATACTTCCTTAATGATTTTATTTTTTCACACACTACGCTTTTAAAATGTTTCTTCGCTGAAATTTAAGATAAAATTAACGTAAAAGTTATATTACGATATTTGTTTAAAAAAAATCTTCCTGCTTAATAATACGATAATAGTAGTTTACATGTATATGTTTTAATTGAGGTCGGTTTCAGAAAAATTAATTAAGCTTTTCGGGAAGACCGTATCTCCAGCTGCGTCCTACCGCAAAGATAGCGATAATCAATTCTAAACATTTCTGAGTAACGCAAGATCACTAAGGGAGCAAGATTAGGGGCGGCGTTCGCGATCATTTTTCTTACTGCGAATATCGCTTACTGCTCGTTTGAGTTTCTTCCCTTTGTTATACTCATGTTTATATGCGTGTATAAATTATGTATCACGGATATTCATGCATATTATAAGTATGGATTTTCTTATTCCGCGAAGTGCCTCGACGAGCCGCAGAAAACGACTCGAGAGCACGTCGACGAGGGAAAAGCGAAGAAAAAAAAAAAATAACCGCTCTTTCGATGACGGGGACTTGCCTGTCCCGGGCGTCGAGATTCGCGTTCTTTCCGGTGCGCAACGTCGGGGACGCACAGTCCCGTGGCTTGCAGCTTGCGTCAGCCTGGAACGAACGCCTGGCTTGGCGTCAGAGGAAAAACACATTAGCTGGCGCGTTTCCAGAACTGTCCGCCAGAGGTCGGCCCCTCACGGGCCGTCCCAGCACGCGCCGCATTCCGAGGGAACGCGGCCAGGTCGTGCCGTCGCCGCCGACGGGTTTGATGACGTAAGAGAATAAAAGCAGCGCAAAAGGCTCGCTGGTTCATTAGCGCGGACTGTACGGCCGTCCCCCGGGCCGCGATCGCGAGCTGCGCGGCGCAATCTTTGTCCTTTGACTCCGGGGCACGCGTGTTTGCGTCCCGGAATCGTCGACGGCGATTCGTCGAATCGTCGTCGTCGTCGTCGTCGCTGAATTATTCACGGCAGCTCGTACAGCCGTTTCCCCGGAAAACGCGCCGGAATAACCGACTCCTCGAATTTTACGATCGCATTAACTCGCGACGGATTTTTCGAGATCCGGAGATGGCTGATAAGCGGTCCAGGAAGACGCTTCTAGGATTCTAAATAAAGCAAACGGACTGACTGAGCTCCGAGGGGAAGAGGAGAGGGGACGTTTCCAAACGTTCGAGAGTTCATCTTCTTTGCATGGGAGCGCCATTCGATATCCGTTAAATAGATAAATACGTAATTTCGAAAGAAATTACGGGCCATTGTAGGCTTTTGCCTTTAATCTCCTCCTAAATTAGATATTCGGCCGGTTCGCCCGCGGCTTTGTTCTCGCCTCGGGCGTTTAGGTCGCGAAAATTTGTACGTCCTGGCCGCGCCTGGCGGCGGGTTAAGTCAGTTAAGTTTTTGCAACGTGACGCGAGATTGTGCTGCAGCTGCACCTGGCTCCTCTACCCGTGCAGGTGGCTTAGGAGAGCCTCGCGACGACGATGTTTCTCCTTTCCGCCGTGTTTCTCGCGGCGGGATCTTTTATTTTGCTGGATAACTTACAAAGAGCACACATATACACACTCGCACCTGGCAAGTGCGTCCTATTTATAAACATGAAAGCTCCGTTTCCTCCATTCGGCCACGCGCGATCGAAAAACAGATTTGTCTCGCCAGCCCCGTCCACGCTTTGTCCGCTTTTTATTTTATTCATCATCGAGCGATCACGAGACAAATTTGAAATTCTCTCATCAGCGAATTCTTTTGTCGTAAATCTTTTTTTTTTTTATTATTTCTATGAAGAAGAGAACAATTCTCGGCCTCGCGATTTTCGTTACCGAGAACCATTCTCAAGAGATGATACCTCCCGAATCTCACGCCAAATCTTGGAACTTTAGGAATACCTCGTATCGCGATAGAGACCGAGCGATAATTTACAGATCATCAGGGATAATAAATTTCGCGAGGAATTTGAATAACGAAACAACGGGAGCTTCATAAATAATACGTTCCGCGTGAATCTCTGACCCAAGAATCCCCGTTTTAGAATTCGCTCCGCGGGTCAAGGCGACGATTCTTTGTCGTTTGAAAAATCGAAGATTAGGATGCATAAGATGGATCCCGTGATTCCGCGACGAAAGCGGAGGATCGCGAAGGTGAGCCCGAGAGCATTCAGATTTTCAGGAACGCCGAGGCACCCGCGATACGCTGCTCGCGCTATCCAAGGACTCAAACATCCGTGACCGAAACACGGCCGGCGGGTTTGCGCGAGGAACGCGAGACGAGTGCCTACGTAAGCGATACATGGATACGGGCTTCGCCTGCATTTCTGTCCCCCTTCCCTGTCTCTACGACGGAGGGCGGAGAAGGCTGCGGGAGCGGCCGGACGCGGACGGGCGGGGGAGGGAGGGAGGGTGAAAAACACCTGTTACGGACTTCCGTAAACACGAGGTGTTCTGTTTATTTTCGTACTACGTCGCCTGTTTCGTACTACATTAGAATCGCGAACCCCCGTTCATTGTCACGTCACGCGGCTTGTCACGCCCTGCTTTACCGACCGCCGCGGCAGACGAGGTGGCGCCACTTCTCGACTCGACTTACGCGTTCGATATTTGCTGCAGAAAGTGATATTGGAAAATTACCGTTTAATTAATGTGTTTTTGTGCGAAATTTTGTGTAATAAATCGGAATAAAGAGGAAAAAATTTAAATTTGAATAGTTTCTGTATATACATATATGTATATACTTTTCTACTTTTAAACAGATATAGCAAAGAAATTTTTTTTATTGCAAAGTGCATTTCGAGCAAAATTAATTTTAAAATCGGATAGTTGTAGTTTTTCTTATTGGCAATAGCAGGATGCGTCACGATGGCTAATCGTTAGATCCTTGTACTCTTTCCTCTTTTTTCCTCTTCCACTCTTTTTTCAAGGAGACTTTGAACTCGGATAATACCGTAGTCACCTCGTGCGGCTTCGGCTGCCCTCGGCGGCATCAGATTGTATATTTGACTCTGGATAAAGGTTAAAAATCCGGCGTGGAATAAGGAATACAAAGTGTATGCGCATAATAATGAGGTGCGTTTTAAATACAGGCACACACCACTTTCATCCTTTCAAAATTTACATGCATCGCGATTGAAGTTTTAATGCGTGCTACAGATATATTGTATGTTAGACTTCATAAAAAGAGCGAACTTGAAGAATCATTAAATCCCGTTTTTTTTAGCTAATCCGTTCTTACACTATTTATCCTCCCTTTTTACCTCTCCCTGTTGGAAAGAAAAAGAAGAAAGTTAAACGGTGCAAATTCAACTAAAAAGAATAGATCCCTTGCTTAGATGTTAATTTGTATTTCCTATTTTCGTGTTGCAAGTAATCTTGCATTATATGCATAAACGCAGAAGTCGAAATGCAACTGCCGTGTCCGCTGAAAACCTAGGGAGAAATCTATCCCGGAAAAAGGAAGCATTTTATTACCTTATTTATTCCATCTTGTTTTTACAGCGAGGTTTCTCTATCGCGGACGATTTTCTCGATCCCAGGTATCGTCCGTCCTGACGCAAGTTCCAAGAACTGCGCGCGTTCTCATAATTTCCATCCCCCTCCCCCCCCTTGCCCCACACCTCTGACGCTCGGATCAACGCTGCTGACGTCACAACGACTGACGTAAGCGTCAAAAAACTGCTGAAAATTCGCCATGATTAGGGACGCACATATCGCGTCCAGCACCCTGCCATACATCCCAATCCCCCCAATCCCATCGCGTTCGGCGACGACGTCACGCGACGTCACCCGAGCGTCGCCGAGGCCGGCCGAGTCCGGCCGAGCCGGGCCAAGTGTAAACGCCTGATAAGACAGATAAGACTTTGGCGGCGGACTGTTGCGATAGTACGCGTGATCGCCACTGACGGTTCGCCGTGGTACAGTCGTGGACCGTGTCGCGGATGTAATAACGCGCGGTGATAGGGAAATAGATGCGATGCCGAGGCTCTGAGTTCTAAACGCTCTTCAGGAAGAGAAAGAGTCTATCGGGGAGAAAGTCATAAACGCGGTGCGCGAGGTGCGTGCGTGCGTGCGTGCGTGCGTGCGGCGCGCGTCGGTGGTCTCCACTCCTGCGTCCGTCTCTCGCGCGCGCACAACGCGTACGCGCACCCAGACCCGCGGCGAGTACACGATACTCACCCTCGGACGGACACCGCCCGCTTCAGGACAAAGGACGGCTCACCCTCGTCTCCCTTCTGTCCCTTCTCGCGCGCTCCAATTCCCTTTCTAACGCGCAAATCCCGTGTACACTACTCGCGCACGTAGCTTCCTGTGTGCTTTGTGCGCGCGGTCCTCGCTCCTCCAGCGGCCTGCGATATCGTCCTCTCTCTCTCTCTCTCTCTCTCTTTTTTTCTCGGCTGCCGCTGAGAAAACCTCGTATTCAGCGAGTTTCTCGCTACCCAGCTAGTGCTGACAAAATAAATCGCGTGCGTGTCCGCACAACGAGGGCCTTTCCTCTCTCTCTCTCTCTCTCTCTTGTTTTCTTCTTCGCCCACCTTTCCCGCTGTCTCTCCGTCTCTCCCCCCTCCCACCCCCTCTCTCGTTTCCTTCTCAAGTGCACTCCCTCACGTCGGGACGTAGCACTCCGTTCTGCGTCTCCCCGCGGTGCGGGCAGCGGGCTATCGGTGTACAGCGAGCGCCCTCTCGCTCCTTCCAGCAGCAGCGGCACGTCGTTTCCCGTCGACTCCGTCGTCTCGGAGGACAGAATATGGAGGCGATAGCGAAGCACGACTTCACGGCGACCGCCGAGGACGAGCTGAGCTTCCGCAGGAGCCAGGTCCTGAAGGTTCGTAGTCGTAGCTCGGGAACGGTGAGAACCTGGTCCCTGACCCGTCCCGTCACCTGGTTCCGTCGCCCGACGGCCTGACGAGGCGCGTAGCGCCGCGCCGCGTCGCGTCTCGCCGCGTCGCGTCCGCGTTCCTTCCCGTCGCGTCACCGTGGTCACGAGACCACCGCGGCCGATCCCGAAACTCGTACCGTCCGTCGCGACCGATGTCCCAAAGATACGAGGAACGCTATTGTGTGTAACGCATACGCGGGATGAATCGTCAATCGGCGCACACTGCGTCCGGAAAGCTCCTGTGCCTGACACAACATTTCATGAATGTCTATTGCTCGAGGCAGTAAAGATTGTTATTGTTTGGAGCAATAACGACAGTGATTGCCGTAAAGTAACGCTGCTACTGGACTTGGTCCTTTTATGTACCATTTCTACCAATGATTAACTTTGATCTTGGCTTAACTTTGTATCTTTTTATTGTTTTCCTAGAACGAGAATTTATTGAACGTGTATATCTATTGTAAAATTGCATATCTATTCTTTGAACTTTGAAAAAAAAATAAGTTAAAAAGTTATGTAGCACGGATTTATTGTGAATTTTGATATTTTTTTACATTTGTCCAAGACTATTAATTTTGCTTCTTATTAAAATGTAAATGTCAAATGACAATCTCTACTTATTGTTAGTAAAAATTATTTTGTAATATTTTTTATTTAATAATTAATTTCCTATAAAATTAAAAAATTGTAACAGTTACTAATTCGAACAGAAAGGAAAATAGTGAGAGAGAATCTCTGATTCTTTTCCCTGTAAAATTCTTCCTAAAATTGCAAGTGATGCACATTTTAATTTATCATGTATTGCAAATATTTTCCTATATTTGATAGTAGCATTACCATATATCCAATTAAATAATGCAAATTGTAACGTCTTTAAATGTTTAGATATTTAGGTCATTGAAAGTTGATATCATTAAAAGTTTTAATTTCTATTAAAAGAAGGCAGTCATTAATAATTTATAGGCAATTATCAACAATGTTTGCAGTTATAATAAACAATCTCATAAAATTAATTCTACAATATTATATGTAAAAGTGATATAGTTAACTCTTTTCTACTGACATTGTAAAAACACAGTTTTTATTTTCTATCCTAAAATGTCAATGTAAAAACGCTTTTTTGCAGATTCTAAATATGGAAGATGACGTGAATTGGTATAGGGCCGAATTGGATTCTAGAGAAGGTCTTATACCAAGTAATTATATCGAGATGAAGAGCCATGAGTACGTATTATAAATATTATGTTATAATGTATTTAAATATTAGGAAAAAAAATTGCTTTTTTTTTTATAGAAATGTTTGTTATAGAACATACTTATATGACAATTATTTTGTGTCCATTACAGCTGGTACTATGGGAGGATAACTAGAGCAGACGCTGAAAGATTATTGATGAACAAACATGAAGGTGCCTTTCTGATCAGAATCAGTGAAAGCTCTCCTGGTGATTTCTCCTTATCTGTAAAGTGAGTATTATATTCAATAAATAACTTGTGTGATTGTAGTCATAAAAACTTTTGCAACAAATGAAAGATAATTGGTAATATAACTTTTAGCAGAAATCTTAATTGTATAGGAAATCTTATCCTACATTAAAGTACTTTTGCAAACTAAAAGTAATTATTGTTTAAAACTGTTATTAATTATTAAAGTAGTATGAAATAAATGACAATTTATATTTATGTGCAGATGCTCCGACGGTGTGCAGCATTTCAAAGTATTAAGAGATGCACAGGGTAAATTCTTTCTGTGGGTTGTCAAATTCAACAGTCTCAACGAATTGGTGGAATACCATCGTACAGCATCCGTTTCTCGCTCGCAGGATGTTAAGCTGCGTGACATGGTCCCCGAAGAGGTAAAGATTGATACAAATTTTTTTCTAAAGTAGAATATCTAATAGAATATATTTCAACGTATTAATGAATGTATATATAATTTTTCTTGTACAGATCTATATATTTATTTTAACTCAATCATAATGCAAAACCGATTTGTCATAATTTTTAGTGTTTGGTACAAGCGCTCTATGATTTCGCCCCGCAAGAACCTGGCGAATTGGAGTTCCGACGAGGAGACGTAATTACTGTCACAGACCGTACAGATCAGCATTGGTGGCACGGAGAAATCGGTAATAGACGGGGACTGTTTCCGTCTACCTATGTCACGCCATACCACTCCTAGGTAAAAAATCTGTAGTCATTGTACAATTAATTTTGTATCTATTTTTACCTTTTTTATAAATTTATAAATTTTATTACAAATTTTATTTTATTAATAAAAATTCCTTACAATTACGTAAAGAAATGATATATGTCATCGCAAATGAGACATAAAGGAAAAGATTCAAATTGAAAAAAAAAAAATTAAACGCGATTTCAAAAGAGAAAATTATTGTAATATTAAGAAATATAATTTTAGTTTTCTGTATTTGCTTTTATATCTTATGTTTATACATATCTTTGTGTTTATACATATCGCTCTTATTTGGACCTGTTAATGTGTAATTTTTCAGGCCTCATATGGCCGTGCGCACAGAGGCCGTTATTGGGAACAGTGGCCGCCTTATCCCACCTCTATCACCTACAGGATCCGAGTTGCCGCGGATTTGATAAACAATATTTTACAAACCTCACCTATCGAATGGGCCACGAAGGTATACTGGTGGTCTCGCCGAAAAGTCTTCTAAGTAAACATGGCTAAAAATGAATCAAACATATATCCCAACACCAAAATCCTTGAATACCGAAGAAAAATAAAACGTCGCGTTTATTCTTAAGCGAAGAAAAAGAGAAAGAATCGTCATCGATATCGACATCGAAACATCCAAGCACGAAGATAATGACATCTAGAATTTAAGGACGTTTTGAGTATTTAGAGATAAAAGATGTACGACGATATCCGAGGATCTGAAGATCTCTAATGCTGTCCGGGGATCCAAGAATCCAAGAATGCTTTTACAAATGTCTAGGGATGTAAAGATGCCTAAAAGATGCCTAAGGATCTAAGGATTCAAGCATTTATAGAATTCTAACACTTTACAATGATGATCCTTTATCTGAGTATCTATGGATATCCCTAAGGATCCAAGGGTCTCTTGCGCGGTCTGCATTTGCAGTGGGATCGCGTTCGAGAATAACCGAATATGTATATTTTTGTTTTCCTTTTTTTTTTAAACCTTCTTTTTGAGAACTCTACCTTTTCTTTACTTATTGCGTAAAGCACAGAACTTCGTAGCATTATCGTGTAATTATTATTAATTATTATCTTTTATGGTTATTATTGACTATTAATGTTATGTTACATTTTATTGATAACAATATATTATATTAATTATGGTCGCGTGTGCTTTGTTTACTTGTGCCCAACGATAACGATTATTCCTTTGGATCACGAGATAACGTGCTATATTAGTAGCAACGAATTCTAGCCGAGTGCTGCCGCTTATATAGCACGTTATTCACTTATTGTAACGTGAGTGATTGGTCAGTCTGCCTGTTCATTGCACGCTAGCGAATATGCCATTTGGGAAACTTCCTGCTCGTACGCTTTTAGCTTTATCAGTCGACCGCGATAAACTCTGGAAGCGGAAACTCGCGTTTCAAGATCGATGTCGTTCCGCCGGCTTTAATAACGATGCTCGTCGTTTGCTCCCCTTTATAAGTAGGATCAAAACATTAAGATTAAACATTAGATTTGAATAAGATCTAAATAGAAATTACGTAGTAGAAATTGAATTCGGGGAGACTTTTTCAAAAGATATCCATTAAGTTATCCGAGTTTAAGCAATATCGCATCTCTTCGAGTAAAGAAATGTACAATTATTTAATTGCGTTGATAGACTGCTAAAGCATCATCTCATTACGCTTATGATTCAATTTGTGCAAATTGAATCTTATTAATAAGCAAGAAAAATCAGACGAAAGAAACGGTATATCACGATAAGTCATTCAAAAATGTCTACGAATAAATGCAATTAGACTCGAAAAGAACGTGTACCATTAATGGAACACGAATCACTCGACTGTCATTTTATTTTTATTAATTAATAAATTAACAAATTAAATTTGCTCCGAGAAGAAAATCCCGCTACTTTTACGTCAAAATATATCGTATAGCATGATACTTTTGGACCAAGCATGTATAATAATAACTCGAAATAAATGTCCAAACCAGATGATCGCGAGCGATCCCCGCAAGACGCGATCTTTTTTGTACGATCGTTGTTTCTATAATAAACTTAAGCTATATCCTAATATCGATTATAAGTGTGAGCTGACAAACCACGTAAACGAGATACACCACTTTACGCATGTAATTGCCATTCAAGTGCATTAAAATATGAGAATACTGGGAAATTAGGAGAATGCATATTCAGAACACGTGTTTGAGAACTTTGTTCATTGCTGTTGATTTGTACGATGTTCAACATTCAACAGATGGTTTCTTACATAGCGTAATGTACAACTTGCAATTATTATTAAAGCGATGATATAATGCAGATACGAAAGTCGATGCACCATTATAAAATGCTGCTATAATAAATGACGAATTTCGAACTGCAGTGTTCCTTTTTTACACTCTAATAGGTCAATTCAATAAATAAATAACATTTCTCTTTTAGTCTGCGAGAGACCTTTGCGATTAATCCCCGATACTTTCCCTTCTTTTCTTCAACAAACCAGTCTGTAGGATATATATCTTCCCGCGGTCTCCGACGGTCTGATTATCTTAACGACTTGCCCACGCTTCAAACCAAAATATCGCGCCACTGGATCGCCAGCTTGTATTCGCATCAGTTGGTTCTCCTTCAATTTGTATCTCGTCAATAGTTCCTCTTTCTCATCCGGAGTTAGAACAATGTGCTCGGGTACCAATTCATGTTCGGTGATGTTGATCAGTAATTCAGATTCCAGAAACTGTTCCAGTATGTATTTCGGAGCCATGTCTGTCAGCGATTGCTTAGCCGATGGTGTCATGCCTTGCTGGACTACAATGATTGCTCTGTAACATTCATTAATGGCGCCTTATAATCTCTCGCAGATGTTGAAAACGAATCAAACTATGTATACAAATTTAGCATCTAATACTATTACAAAAAAAAAAGTAAAAATTATGTAATATCAATAGCAATATAATTATTTTTATTGGATCATAATATACTTTTTAAAAATAAATATTACTCAAATTATAAAAATAAAAGATTATGAGATATTGTAACATGTGACATGTAACGACAGTGGCCAACTTGTAATTGAACTTTGGATTTAATCCTGATTCTTGTCTTATATCTGTTTTATTCAAAGTTAATTTTAAAAAAATAAAGATTGGGAACAGGGTGATAAATGTGGCTCTGTGATAATGCAAGTGATTAAAAACAGAAATTTTGGGTTCGATCTTTCATTCCAGATATCCTATTAAAAAATTGTGAATAAAAATTAAGAAACTGTGAGTTAAACAGATTAATACACAGGATTGTAGTTAAGACTCTATCATAATTAGGAAAAGAAAAAGCATATAAAGATTATATCAAGATAACTGAGAAGATTGAAATATTAATTGATAGCACATGAAATCCTGATATGGAATGTAACTTGTTCAGGATTCGTACTTCAATTAATATAATAAAATATCAATCACATAAAAAAGTATTGTAATATAAAGCAACCTGTGAATCTTCTCCTCCTGCATGCGCTGGCAATACGTCTTGATGGTTTTGATGCCAATTTTCGGTTCGTCGGGGAAGAAGACAAACAGCTGATCCGTAGGATCGTCGTTATGCGCCACGAGAACAATGAGATCGCTTCTGGCTGGCCTTTTCTCGCTCGGCTTATCGCCAAACTGTTCCTTGAACAGTTCCAGCGTTTGATCCAATTCATCCTGGGTGACAAGGTAACCTCTGTCGTGGCATAATTGCATCACGGTTTTCCTGATACGCCACAATTTATATGTCTCGTCCTCGTCATCCATACTTTATCAATCTGGAAAACTTTCGAACGAGAGATCTACATTTTATACTGATTCACGAAGTTCGAGGAGATAATTATTCATAAGTTTTCAAATGGCGCGAATCAACACTTACCACGAGGGACGCCGAACGAATACAACAAGCGAGATGGAGCAAATCTCCGTTCTGAAATATGCGCAGATACGATCATAGATCACGTGACCATTGCGAGCGCCCGGAAGTGGCGAAGCTGAAGGGAACGAAGACCGGAAGGCCGACGCCAATGCTCTAAGACATTTCTGTAATAATTAATGAATCTGACAATAATTAAATTAATTAAGTATTTTAATGTCAGATAGAATTAAATGATAGAATAAGATTTATCACGTTAATGCACAGAATATTATAAAAATTATTAAAAGAAATTATTTGAATGAGAGGTTAGGTGAGAATGAATGAATTCTCGGCATCGAAAACCTCTGCAAAGTCGGCAAGTCGGCAAATTAGTCATTATATTATAATATTAGTCAAAAGAAAGTCATAAACCGTATGCCAATCAAAGTGCAGTTTTTACGGAAAAGTGACAATTTTATTGGCTACATGTTTTTCGGAACTAGAACTCGGACAGAGTTCTCGGATCACGGACACAAGGCTTAAATCAAACTTATGATCTGACTCGACCCGATTCAGAGTCGGATCGAGTCGGTAAATCGAAAACGCTATTAATCTCGGTTTTACTTCTTAATCTTTTTCTAATTGTTAGAATTAAATAGAAATGGACATTAGTTTTTATCTTTTCCGAATATCCATTTCTATCAATGTAGATTAACTTTTAATGTTTTCGGCTTGATTTTCTTTTTATTGTTTCCAATTTTAAGAAAATTACAATGAGATAAAAAATAATTTAAACCAAGATTAAAGCTAATCTACACTGTCAGAAATGGACATTAGAATGAAAAAAGATAAGAAGTAAGTTAAATTACCCAGATAGAACAAGAAATCACAAAAATGTCAAACTGACATCGAAATGTCAAAATGACCTTAAAATGTCATTATTATGTCATTTTATCACTGCCTTAGCGTTATTTTAATGTCAATATGATGTCATTATAATTTTTGTTCTAATTGCGAGATTAAAGCTAATCTGCTTTATGTCCATTTCTATGCAGATTAACTTAATTTTTTATTTTTGATAAAACTTCAGTATAACGCTCTCACCTCTGATTTTCTTCTAATTTTGCAAATCGGCTCCTTTTCCGTCAAAAACTCTTCCCTGAAAAGGAAATTGATCGCTCGCATCTCCTTTTTTAATTTTATTTTTTATTTTTTAAATGTCGGTAATTATGAAATTAATAATATATGTCCTTTTTACCGTCTAAAGCAGAGGATATGTGCTTGAAATTGAATTAATTTCTCTTGAAATTTGTTTTCTGGAGAAATAAATTTAATTTGCAGCACATATTCTCTGCTTATTTTTTCTAATTCTTGAAATTAGAAACAATTTCACTGGACCGACCAATCAAAAGGCTCTGTTGAATCGGCCAATCAACGTTCCGGATAATCAGGCGCCACTCTCTGGACTCTTGCGAGTCCGCCATGAGAGCGCGAAGGCTACAGAGCTCGGGGCGAACGGTTGCCTAGGTACCGCGAGTGAACGAGTGTGTTTGGCGTAAACAAAGCTGACAGGCCAGTGGCTGGGGCTACGCATCTCCGTCGACCGTCGCCTGACGAACCGATTTCGCGCAAAATGACGTCGCTCGACTTGCGCCAGCAGAAGCTGGAACAACAGGTGCGACTTGAGCCTAGCGGTTGAGCCGAGACTTTTGCTTGTCACGCGTAAATTCCGTCTTCGGGGCGCGTAACCTTGCTCCCTTGTCGTACGGTATGGCGACTTATTTAGCTTATTCAGCCGAGGAATATCCTTATGATCCCGAAATATATCAGTTTACGAGAAGTTCAGGAGAGACTGAGTCGATTGGTATATCGTTAGATATCGTTAGATACGCGAGCAACCAGAAACATCGAAATCCAAGCTATACCTTTCAATACGGTTGGATGAATAATTAATAAACATTAATATGTAGCAGCTTTCGAATACTTTCCAGTTTGCGAGGCAAGGTTGCGTTTTAATAGAGATTATACCGTAATTATCTTATTTATTATTTAAAAGTTTCACTTATTATCCGAGATAAATGAGAAATGTTTTATAAACTTGAAGCTTGATTGAAATTCAACACTATATTATTGTATTGCAAAAGAGAATTTGTCAAGTGAATTGAATGAAGTTTTCGAATATAATTGTGAATTACTGAATTGATTGACATATTTAGATAGTTGTTTTTCAAATTTAAATTTAGCTGTTTATTTGTAATTTTGAATTAACAAGTGATGTATTACATTATATTATAATTTATTCATATTGTGTGTTAATCAACACAGAGGCAACTGATCGCGCAGAAGATGAAGCAGAAGAGGCAAACTGGTGCTAGTGGGATGGTACAAGCATCCAATGTTTCTAGTGCACAATTGACGAGTCACTCGAACAAGTGGATGAATCCAAACAAGGAACTTCATGGTAGCATATGAATAAAATGATTATAATTCCCAATAAATAAGACTAGGATTACAATCAAGTATAATTATCTTAGATTTATATTATATAAGATTTAAAGATGTATAATATATTTTTAAATATTCACTTGATCATAATATCACAAGAATGCTTAATAAAGTCGAAAATATTTTGCTTCGATATATTTGTAGCGTACGATGGCCCATTACAATATGCTATGTTTCAAACAAATACAGAGGTAGGACCTTATGCAGAAAGAAAAAATAGTGAGGGAACAATCAATGGTAAATTTATTGGTAGATTATTTAAAAATAAAGTACACTTGTCCATATATTATTAGATTGTCAAAAAATTAACGATGTTTTCTGCCATTTGTCAACACCAAGCTTCATCACTAATATACAAATGAAATATGTATCAATTTTGTTTGTTTAAAATTAATTACAATTATATAACAAATATAAGTAATTATAAAACAAAATTAATTAAAATTAATATTTATTGATATTATTTATAGCAATGGTTAACGATAGAGGCTTATACGAAGGTTCCCAGAGCACTGATTGCGCCGATGAGGAATCATCACCCATAGATTTGCATTCACCCTCAGAATCTCTGCCATGTTCTTCACCACTTCGAGTAGCACCCTCGGAAGGACCTAATACTCTTATTAATAGGGATAATAACTCTTCCGTATGTATTATACATATTATAATGTATAAAAAAATGTTCCGTATAAATAGTTTATTCATAATATCTCTTGGCTTTGTTTTGCAGAGCCCAGAACTGGAGGGAAATGTAGAAGGTAATATCGAGACATTTGTATTACAACCGGCAAATAAAAAAATGCATTACAAATGTCGAATAACGCGCGATCGAAAGGGAATGGACCGTGGTCTTTATCCGACTTATTTCTTGCATCTAGAACGTGATTACGGGAAAAAGGTATATTTACATTCGCTTATTTTGACAGTTCATCTTCTATATATCGATTGTACTTGCAGATTTTCCTACTGGCTGGCCGAAAAAGGAAAAAAAGCGCAACGAGCAATTACTTGATTTCGACCGATCCCACAGATCTCTCAAGGGGAGGGGAATCTTACGTCGGTAAACTCCGTTCGAATCTTCTGGGGACACAGTTCTCAATTTATGACAATGGATACTCGTTGATGAAAGACGATAAACGCGACGAGCGTTTCAATCCGCGACAGGAATTAGCCGCGGTGGTGTACGATACGAACGTTTTAGGTTTTAAAGGCCCACGTAAAATGACCGTTATTATACCGGGCATGACGCCCGATCAAAAGCGAGTGGAGATATGCCCGCGGGTTGAGTCAGAAACCTTGCTTGGTAATTATAATTTTAATATTAATGTAATATAAAGGTTAAAAAATTAAAAAAATATATATATAAAACTGTGCCAAAAATGTGAAATAATAAATATTTCATCAGAGTTTAAAATTATATAGTTAATTGTATAATCCAAATTACTAATAAAAATTTTATGATTACATAATGCAATAGCTAAAATTACATTGAAACTATTCAAATATATTTATAACAATAATTGTATCTCTTTTTACATTTTCAGAACGATGGAAACTCAAACAAATGGACAATTTGATAGAGTTACATAACAAAACTCCCGTGTGGAACGACGACACGCAATCTTACGTGCTTAACTTTCATGGGCGAGTAACTCAGGCATCTGTAAAAAATTTCCAAGTCGTCCACGATAGCGATGGTAAAGCGAAACTGAATATTGTTTTTTTTTGTATTTTACATACAACATATATGAGATGATCTTTCAAACATTTTTCTATACTTCATTTTAAAATATTTATTGTTTGATTTTAATTAATTTTAGTGGACTATGTCGTGATGCAGTTTGGACGTGTCGCGGAGGATGTTTTTACGATGGATTACAGATTTCCTCTTTGTACAGTCCAGGCATTCGCCATCGCTCTGAGTAGTTTCGACAATAAATTAGCGTGCGAATAACAACATAGTCGAACACCATCAATCGAAATGTCAGTTAAGTACATACTTGCCCATGAGTTACTATATCATTTTAAATCATTAACTTTCTAATGGACAATCAGTAAATTACCAGGTACCAAGTCTGAATATGGTATCCGGCATATTTGAATATTGAACCGTTTTATAAGATAAAACGTGAAGAATCGCTCTAAATGTGTGTTCACTTTCCATATTTCGTAATGAGTCTATTTCTATACTAAATGTGTATAATGTGGACTGATAACTTCATAATATTCACGATAAATCGATTTAAAGATGTTGAACTTACATAAAAGTCGATAGCGTTACACTTGAAACACGGCACGTTATGTTTTGATTATTTTCATTATTTCACATTAATTGCCGATGTAATCATTACTGCTGTTCACTAAAAAGACAATGTAAATTTCTCGGCCAATAATTTAGAAAACTAATGCAGTATACATTTGTACGTTAAACATTGGACATATTTTTACGAATAACTTATATATGCGAAATGTTTATAAATAAGACATAAGTATCTGATTTTACAGTGCCTTGGCATAATATTCATTGTGCTTCTAAAAAATGATACATTTAGTCTCTGTTTTATTTTCATTAAGAAGCAAACGATTTTGTTATTAGAGATCACTACTGAAAAAATATAAAATGTATATTTAAATATTTCGTTAATAATTCGTGTGCACATTAATTGTCAAAAACGAATATCAAAAAGACTCGTTTTACACATATTTCACATATATTTCACGAAAGATTATGTTTATCAATTTACATAATATTTAATAATCTGTATTAGTAGATTTCAATCGTAATAAGATTACAATTGGAATTATATGTATATATGTGGCTATACAAATCATACAACTCTTTATTTTACCATCATATGGAGATGTGCAATTTTCACTATTAAAAATTTTTAAATACTATATATCTATATAAAGGCACGTAGCACGCGCACACTATTAATCAGAAATATATTGTGCACATCTTCAAATTTCCTCTGATAATAAATTCATGCGGTACATAAGAAACCTTCATATTTCATATTGATATAGAAAAATATCAAATATTATATTATTTATAATTATTTAAACATTCTAATTATTTTGCATCACTTTGCATTATGCATAGAAAATAATCAAGAATTATTTTTGAATTAAATTACAAACATCTTAAAAAATACAATTCAAGATTAGTTAAATCTGTATTCACATATTATTTATATGTGTGTGTATTATTTTAGTTAGAGATATAAGAAAATGACCAAAGTATTTTACTGAAATTTTCACAGTTTTTTTTGCGAAACAATTGAATTATTTAAATGTTTGCCAGGCATTAGACGACTAGATAATATCTGATATATGGCTATTATCTAATTATCTGAATATACGTTTATTATGATAATTTTTAACTTAGCAATGTTTGGCAATTAATAGAAACATATTTATTGCAATACACTTAAAAAATAAGTACCTGTATTATGTAGCGATCGCTATACCGTATTTATATCCGTAATTATTTTGTCTTTTTATTTACATTATGGAATATTTTTACATTCCACTTTGTCCTATACTCTATTAATTCATATGCGACGAGATACATATATATTATTCCTGTTAGATGTGTATTGTCTGTATTTTGTATGTTTGTGTCACTGTTACAGAAATATTCTTACTTATATTTCTGTTATGTAATTAAAATTAATTGGAAATATTTGTCAAACAACAAAAGGCATTTTGCACATTCGATACAATTATACGGCTTATTTATCGATGTAATTGAAGAGTATATGTCTAGTCTTTTATTGTATCGATCATTAATTTGGTACATTATGTATAATAAGTTATGCATTTTTCTTTCATAAAAATGTCTGAAATATGAGAGAAAATCATACTGAAACACTTTTACTAAAACGATGCATTAGTTTAATATATGAAAAAGATATAATTTTAACCATATATTTAAATATTTTTATTAAATGCTGAAAAATGTGTTTCGATGTGAGAAATACAAAGAAAGGGATTTCTAATATATTTAAATCAAGTTTTATAAAAACGAATGCATCGTGTTTGACTCTAATAGAATATAAACGGGTGAAGATACATAATATAACATGTATATTATTTATTATTACAAGATTTATAAAAAAAGATAACATTAAATATTTTCAGCATTTATTTGGGCAGTAAAACTTGGTAGATTAGTGAGCGCATTTTCTTAGTTTTTATATTTTTCATGTATAAAAAACCGCTATTTGTATCTCGATTACAATAAAGGCACTTAAGGTCTAGCACTTATCAACATAAATAAAAATTACGACGATCACTTATTCGGTTTATTATTTATAATAGGCATACACGAAATTATTTCAATTCTGGTTCGCGATTAAAATTAACTTGCGTCATTTCTCTATAAAGAATAAATATTAATAATGTAGGAGTTTAATATTTTTGCAATTTAATTAACAGAATATAAATTATTCGATTGAATCTTACGATATCTTTCCCATAATATAAAAAATGTTATTTATATAATACATAAATAATATTTTTTATATATTTCACCAGAGTGTGCCGCAATCATAATTGACAATTCTTTAGAATATTCAAGTTAACTTAGAAGTTCGTGTGTTCTCTTGATAAACAACGAAGCAAAGAGTACGAACACTATCGTTCCATCATTGTGCAGAATGTGGAATCTACAAGAAACCGAAGTGCAACTCCGTATTCTCAAGTTCAGTAATTTTATCAATATATTAAAAAAACTCTATACAAAATGTATATGTATCTATATGTATGCGATACGACAATATGTGAAATATGTTAACTTGAATCACAGAATATTTTTAGTTTTTATTTTTTTTTTTCTCAAAAATGCATTCAAATTTATATGTTCAACATATCAGTATTTCAATGAATGAACAGGTACCAAAGACCTGATATGAACCGATCGAACAATTTTCTTATACATACATATATATATATCACTGTATCAACCTTTTATAATTTCTTTGTATCATGAAAGCGCGATGATATGTCTCAAGTGATTTGACAAAATATGACGAGCAATTTTTGTGAATAGGAAGGTGATAATACATTGTTGAACAGGACGGAGATGAGGTAAAAACTGAATTTTGCCTGCAAAGATATGTGAATTACACTCGCAGTCTTTTGTTTTTGTGTGCAACTTTTATAATTTATCGGCCAATCTGTCATTATTTAATAGAAAATAGTTTCTCGAAACGATATTTTTTTTATAACGCTATATATATTATTCTTATGTACAAAGATTTTAGATTTATTGCCATTGTTTGTATTGACTATTATGTAAAAAAAACAGCCTTTCTCTTCGGGTTTTTGTATAAAAAAAAAGATCCGAACGGAAATGTCAATTTCTACATCATATAGAAATTACAAACAATACCAATACATTATACAACTTGAAATCTTTTTGGCAACGATAAAATTTACGACTTAAACGATCTTGTCACGCAAGATCGCGTTTCTTTAAATATTATTTAGCAATTAATACACAAACTCCTGAAATATTTTACAAGTTTGTATATAATAGAATAAATAATTTCAATCCTTATTTAGCAAGACATGCTTCAGATCGTAAAAAATGCATATATATTATTAAATAGGAGTAATGACGTGGGATGATACTTCAATTTTACAAACTAAATACAAACAAACAACACGCAGATACTAATAATAATCCAACTTGGAAGCTCAATAATACTGAATTTTTATCAGTTTCGAGACTTTATCGTTACTATATAACTGAAAATATTCCCTGTTATTCTAATTGCCATATTAGTGATTAAACTAAATATTTGTAAAGGTTTCTATTTTTCTTTGCATTGTTTTTACCATTTTATGTGCATCCTTTTCTCAAATCGGCTTGAGTGGTTTTCGCTGTCGGCCGTACAAATCTGAAAGCCGGTATACGCGACGCGGGTCTAGGAATTCCGCTTATCACAGCAGCTGGTTTGCTTCCGGTATTCCAATTGGTTGGCTGTCTCAACCGAGTCTTATTCTCAATTTTAGGCACTACTTGATTCGAACCCTATAAGTCAATGAATTTATGTAATTACATGTATTTAATATATAATAATTTGTTTTTAATTCTTCTAAATAGCAAACACGTACAATTTGTATATTGTAATTTAATGAATACGTTTAATTTAGTCATTATTGTGAAACATTGAAATTTTAGTTTTGTAATATCACAGTAAATTTGTCCAAAATAATAATAAGTACCTCCATTTTTTCATCCATTACAATTTCATCCTTGGTCTTTGCTATGTTACCTTCAGCATTTCCTTGAAAGATATATGTATATTTTATTTAGTTAAATTATTATTCATTATTATAGTTTAATAATAAAAGAGAAATTATCTAATTACCATCGTTGTTTAGTGCATGACTAGACCCAGTGGGGCTGACTATCGGAGAGCTACATTTCATACTTAAGTCAATATTTTGTAAATGTCTGTCAACCTCGCAATGCTCTACACCGTTTTTCAGAATCGGGGAAGGTAAATCCGTTTTCGGTTCAACCCACGTGTTCTCTAGAACTTCTTTGTTCGGTTTGGGCGCTGAGTCCTGTTTTAAACCTGAAAATAAGAAAAATATTTAAAATTAGTCATTTCTCAGCGATACTTTTAATTCAAAATTTAAATTCAGTTTCAATTAATTCGATATTTTCTAAATATCTGATTTAGCACTTACTTTCTTCTTGCATTCGCACTAGTTTATGTAATTGCTCGATATTCATTGTTTGTCTGGTGCACGAATTATGACTACTGCTGTCAGAGCATGTACTGAGTCTGTCATCAAGGTCGGGAGCGCTGTGAACGCTGTGAGTGCTCTCTATGCTCTCCGTCGAACCGGCAATCACACCTTTCGTTGGAAACTGATTATTCGTATTTACGTTCGCCTCGAGTAACCGTTGCTCAGAACCACTCTTCATTTTGCCGTACGGATGCAACCTGCTCTGCAGCTGCGACTTCTCCGCGACGTTCTGCACGATATTGGGTTGCGAGCCCTTGATGTATCCTATGCTAGACATGCGATTAACAGCTATACCGCCGGCGCCCTTCAGCGAACTCGACACAAGATTAGGATTGGACTTTTGCAGAAACTGCGGTAACTTTGACAACGTCTTCGGTACATTTCGCTTTTGCTGCGCCTTCGAAAGAATGGGTTTGCAAAACGTGCCGTCCATGTTTGGATGCTTCTCGACGTCCTTAGTAACGATATTGTCAGTTCTCTCGATGGGGTTGCTCTTCTTGGTGAAAGTATAAAATTTACGTTGGTCCATTGGCAATTCCTGTTGAGCGATTACAGCCGTTTCGTTGTGGCCTGCATACTGATTGGCCGTCGCCGTCGTAAACGCCGTCTTCCTGTATGTGTGATATCTGTTAGCTAAAGAAACATCAGTCTCACTTTCGTTACAGGCTACGTGAATATTCTTCTTATGAATATTGTCCCTCGAGCCGGGATGATCACTAGGGATATGATTGTACGTGGAGTCCAGTTTGCGCTCGCCGCTTCGATGAATCTCTGCCAATAGCTCTCGTCTCAACGACATGGGAGCTTTTAACGTGGGATACACAGTTGATTGTGGCTGATCCAGATGCTTCGTAGTAAATTTCGATGCTGCGTTCAGCACGTTTGAATTAATCGGCGTGGATTGGTTATACATAGGCACCTTGAAAGACATATCTAAAGCGTTCTGTCTCGTGCTTGTTTCGCGCGTGAGGTGTACCACAGATTCGATTTCATCCGGCAGAATATTACACGTTACGTTCAAATCCGCTTTATTTACGTGCATTGTAGGTATGTACGTGTCGTTAACGATCAACTCGGGCGAATTCGGTTTCTCGGCGCCTTTCGTTAAGGCCAGATATGTGGTATCTAGCGACTTAATGTCACTATTCGGTTTATCTTGCGATTGCACGAAGGTAGCATTAGCTTTAGGCTCAGTTACAAAAGTGGAAGACAAAGTAACTATCTCTCCTTTATCGAGACTCAATGTAGACGCTGAGGTTGTACCAGAAGCTCCAGCGTTATACGTCTCGTTCAAGCCTTTATCCAGTTGAAGAAATTCTTTGGTATTGCTTAGAATCCTTGTGTGATACATCTCGTCCGGTGTAATTGTATTGTCAGCGTCTTGCATCACAAATGTTTCGTTGATGTTATCGAAGCTTGAGACTTCTTCCATGTCGTTATTACTTTGAGTTATGTTCTTATTTGTCATTGGTATCGTATTGCTTTTATTGAATATGGACTCGTTTGTAGACGTGATAACAGACATACTCAGAATAGAAGGTTGCGACACGTTCATCAACAGATCGTTGAACTCGGGTTCGCCTAAATTTATAAATGAATCTATTCCTTTGGACTGCGACATATTTATGAAGGCTTCCATGCTTTCCTGCCCCGACATCATGGCGTTTTCGTCGGGTAAAACGTTCATGGCCGTTTTCGTAGATGGCTTCAGAATTGGTGGCACAGATTCTTTATCTCCAATTATTGGTAAACACTTTTTCACCTAGTAATGTCACAAAATTTTACACATTTAAATAATGTATTTCAGATCTTAATTCGTAATTCATAGCTATTGTAAAATTTTTTAATTTATTCTATAAGTTTAATATAACTGAGAAATCCACTTTAATCAATCTTACTCAATCAATTTCTAATATTAAATATCTTTGTAGGAAAATACGAGAGGAGAGCAACATACATTTTCTATGTCCATTTCTTGTAGCTTTTCTATATTCGTTGTAGAAGGCGGTAGTCCTTCGAAAATTGATTCGAAGCTCATTCGAGTCGAACGTTTCTTAGGTCTCGTGAATGTTCTTGTATCGATGCATCTTTTGTTATCTAGATATATATTAAATTTAGTGGCAATAACAAGCAATACTCGGATTATAAAATTAAAAAGCAAGCTGAGAATATTTAGCAAACAAATTAGTACTATATTATCATGCTTTGTACTTCGAACATCCAATTCCGGTTTTGTCTTTAGCCAGGCATATAGATCATGGATTGCAGATTCGGTTGGACATTGTGGAGGCATGTACAACCTAAGAACAATCGAAATCAAAATTTGATCCATGTTAACTTATTAATTTTGAAGTAATAAAACAATACTTAATACTTGTTACATTACAGTACAGAACACGAAAATGTTTTGTCTTTTCCAACTAATCTCAATCTTACAAACTATAATAAACTAATTGATGAGAACTAATATATAGACAACTCTTAAATATAATTAAAATTGACTCCAGAGTAGTGAGTATCAAACCATACAAGGAAAAATGGAAGAAATCTATCGAATCGATATATTGACCATATTCTTCTACAAACAGCTCTTCTGAAGGCAGTTAATTTCAATCGTATAGGTTATATTTATCATATATTATATATTCATTCTCGTTTTATATTTTTATTCGTTTTTCGAGCAGAAATAAAAAGTGTGGGGGGGGGGGAATTAGTAATGAAGGTAAACACAGCGAGTGTGTTTTGGGAAGATGCGGGAGCCGATTAAAGGGTCACGGACGGGCAACACCTACCAATCGTCATCGTCGTCGAGCTGCAGGTCCGACAGGTCGATGCGGTCGGCCCCGTCGACGAGGTAGCCATCGTAAATGTGTTCCGCACGCGTGACAGTCTCGTTCAGTTCCGTGGTGCCCGTTGACATATTTCGCGGCCGAGGATTATCGAGTTGCGCGTATACGTGCACACATATTTCACCGTTCCCGGGTACTTCGTCCCCCTCGAAGACCAGACACGCGCGGACACGAAACGACCTCGGCGCGGGAGGAAGAGAGAGAGAGAGAGCGTAAATTTAACTTGCGACCTGCAGGAATAACGGCGACGACTCTCGCCTCCTCTCGCTACGAATCGGGTGGGAAAAAAAATGTTGATCACGGCCACCAAAGTCCCGGGCCTCGCCGCGAGACATAACCAACAGCGGATGCTACGCAGCGCGAGACTGCGTTATTTTCGTGCTAATGTCACGGCGCGCGCGGCGGCGAGATGATGATGGACGCGTAGCACACCGGACAGAGAACACCGATGCCTAGGGATTTTCTGGTAAATTAAAAAAATCAGAAAATTTTATATTAAATTGGCCAATAAATTGTGAGCTAGACCCCTCTCAAAAAGTTACGAAATTTTTCTTTAATAATATTAGAAAAAGAAGAAGACTGTAACACGGTTCATTTTTTTTTCTCTGATATTATTAATAGGAGATTTATATGAAAAAGCTAATTAAAGCTAATATGAAGTAATTCTGCGAGCATTGTTCTGATTGGTTAAATTCCAATCTAATCTCAATCTCAATCCGTAGTCTGATAGAAGAAAATTAAAACTGAAAGAAGGTTTGAAAAGCAAGTCAAAACCTAAAATTAAAGTTAATCCGCATTGAAATAAACGTAATTGCGCATTTCCAACTTCCAGTGCAGAAGGTGCAGCGCGCGCGGAGAGCGAGAGGCGATTCATTCCCGCGCTACGACCGGTTCGAGAGATCGCGATTGGTCGCGATTCGCAACCGCCGTTCATCCCTCTTCGTGTCGCGCGCTTATCCGCGGTCCAACCGTCAAGAGGCAGCGACCGGTTCGCCGTGGCCCGTTGTTCGTTCCCTGGTTTTCGTCAGGTTTGGTTCTCAACTCCCTCTGTCTCTCTCGTGCGGATCCCGACTCCGTGATACGAAGGTACGAACCCGACGAGCGGAATCCTGGCTCGGGCGGGCCCATCCGGGATAACAGGATGCTCCGCTCTCCACGTCGCGTGCGGGCGCAAAAGCGCACGGCGACGTACCTCTCGCCGTGACGCGCGCGCACTTTGTCCCTCCACGTTCCGTCCCGCACCACACGGCTCCTTTCTCACGGTTTCCCGTCGTCCCCGTGCCACGTGCACGTGCGCCCTTCGACGCCCGAGTTTTCCCCGGCCGCGAGCGGGAACGTCACCGAGGCGCGCTCCCCCGAGCGCTCTTGTCCTCTCAATGTCATTCCGCGCGCGCGCCGTCTCGCTCCCGCCACGCGCGTCGCGAACCGACGACGGTCCGGAGTAACCTTCCGCCCGGATCGGCCCGGGCCACGAGGTCGAGGAGATCGCGAGGGTTCTCGCGCCAACTCCTGGCACGTGCCAGAATCTGCGCGGCCCGGCGGAAATCCCTCTCTCTCTCTCTCTCTCGCTCTTACACATCCCTCGACGCGTGTCCGGCGCCGCTCTTCTACGTCACTGCTATTGCACCGAAGCTCTCTATATAATTCTTCACGCAATTTTTCTCCGAGTATGAAAATCTCTCTGGTACACAGAATTCTAACACGCTCCGCAAGCATCACGTTGCACATACCTGTGTCCCCGAGAGATTCGACCGATCTGAGTTTACCACCTGAATTTATCACCTTGTAGTTGAGTTTAAACAGTCTTTCACCGAGTGTTTGATTTCCCTTGAACGACATGAGATAACTTGTTTCTACAAGGGAATATAATATTGAGCAAGATTTTTTTTTTTTTCCAATGAGTTTTCCCCCTGTGATTGTCAAGAATTTATGTTACTTAGATTTTTTCCCGCTTTTAATGTGCATATAAAAATACAGTCGAGCTACCTACATGCTTCTTTATCTATTTATTCTTGAATTACGTTGCGAAATTAAAGCGTTAGAGACCTGCTCTAAAATTAGTCGCTTTGTCTTTTCCTTTTACTCATGTACAGCAATGTACATTCGCATAAATGTTAGCACTGCTTCAAATTGATCGAGCTAAAGCGAAATTACAGTGTGAGACGTAAGATTCTCAGTCTACGTAAAATTCGAGCAAATCGAGGAAGGTCCGACGATATACAAAAAGCTTCCAAGCTGAACGTTAAGAGAACTCTTAGATTAATGCAAACAGCCGGTTAAAGGTACAGAATTGATAGCGATACATTTGAATTGTAGTAATATGACAACCAATCCGGAACAAGTCGCCAATACGAGCGGTACAGAATCCGTCGAAGATGAAGACGATAACCATCGCAAAATTTTATGTAGCACTGACGTGTTAGCTGCTCTTCGAGGTGGTATTACTGCACCAGGATTAGAGGTATTGCAATATTAGTTCCCGTCTTTATTCGGCAAGCAATATACACATACATATCTTTGAATTTATATAAACTGATCTTGTAAGTGCGCGCGCGCGCGTCATTTTACAATAGTATTGCAAAAATCTTTTTCTGAATCGCATGCTTTCCCTGACGCTTGTTTGCTTTTACATCCCATTTAACCATTTTTGATTGAATGATACGTCATGTTTGTTACGAATCTCATCGAATTGTGGATGTCACTCATAGTTTACTAATATTTGAATCAAATTTATAGATATATTTTTTTCATTGCCGATTCATATGAAAAATAACTGTAATTCTCAATCGATAACTTGTTATTAAAGTTAAAGTTAAAGACAAGATTTAAAAAAAAAAACTCTATAAAATATCAAGTATTAAATTGTCGCGTTTGATTGTAATGAAGTTTTACAAGTGTGTAAATTGCATTTTTAGCAAATGCAGTCTCTTCCTGCTCCCGTCAAACGCAGGATCAAGGCACTGAAACAACTGCAGCTTGTCACTACTAATATCGAAGCTAAATTTTACGAGGAGGTCCATGCCTTGGAATGTGAATACTATAAAATGTGCGCGCCGCTGTACCAGAAGCGGTGTGAGATAATATCGGGCGCTTATGAACCAACCGATGACCAGTGCGTTTGGGATAGCGATGATGAGGAAGAAACGCTAAATAATTATATGAAGGAGAAGGCAAAGATCGAGGATCCTGTAGAGATGAAGGATGAGTATGTTTCTTTAAATTGTTATATATGTGTATCTGTTTATCATACATATAAACAAGTTACAAAAGATTAGGTCTATTTTAAATTAGATTTATTTAATTGCTGCAAATGCTAATTTGTACAATATGATTTTAGAGCGACAGAAGATACTAAAGGCATCCCAGATTTCTGGCTAACAATATTTAAGAATGTAAGTACATTATCCGACATGGTTCAGGAACATGACGAGCCAATCTTGAAGCATCTACATGATATTAAAGTACAATTTTTGCCATCGAATCCAATGGTGAGTTGAGTGACAGAACGAAGTAATATTATACGAAGTAATATAATTAATAATTAGCAAGAAAGCTTAATTCAAATTAAATTTTTTTTAGGGATTTATTCTCGAATTCTATTTCACGCCCAACGAATATTTCTCAAATTCAATGCTTACTAAAGAATACATCATGAAATGTACTCCAGAGAAGAATGATCCGTTCAGTTTTGAGGGGCCAGAGATATATAAATGCAAAGTAAAGCTTCTATTTCAATTATTTTTTAAATTAATTTTCAAGTAATTATGATACTAAAAAGCGAAATTTTTTTTCTTTTAGGGCTGCGTGATTGATTGGAAAAAAGGCAAGAATGTTACGATAAAAACTATCAAGAAGAATCAAAAACATAAATCCCGAGGATCTATGCGTACCGTGACGAAAACGGTTCAAAATGATTCTTTCTTTAATTTCTTCAGTCCACCAATTGGTAATTGTTATTTCACTATCTTTAGTATATTGTATAATAAAATTAGAAATCAACATAATTGGTTCGTAATTTAACTTTGATATAAATATCTTTAGTGCCAGAAGACTCGGAAGCTGACATGGATGATGATACTCAAGCTCTACTAACCAGCGATTTCGAATTAGGCCATTACATTAGAGAACGCATAGTTCCTAGAGCTGTACTCTATTATACAGGTAAGGTCTATAATGTTCATTGTTGTAACTTCTTGTCGTGTAATGACAAATGTGACATAATATTCTTATTCAACATTTAAAGAGGTTATGAATGTGAACTCACATAAAATTGATGAAAAATCATATTTTAATTTCAAAATTTATCTGTAATCAGATTATTCGTGTATCTTCGGATAATTTTCCTCATGAGACAGATTTAATTTCAGGCGAAGGTTTAGATGATGAGGATGAGGATTACGAGGATGAGGAAGAAGGAGATGATGATGATGATGACGAGGACGAAGAAGAAGAGAACTCTCCTCCTAACGCGCCTTCAGGTGGGAAACAAGGCGATGATCCCAATGAGTGTAAACAACAGTAGAATTACATTAATTGTAACGGAAAAAAAAATCGTTCGTGCGTTATAGTATGCAACAACACACTAACGACACCTCTGACCGATAACTGCCTAGATAATCCTGCACCTTGTGGCTCCAAATGTAATCCCTATTCTCGTGTCAAGTCATCTAATCATATCATATCTCCTATTCCAGATCAAGCATAGAAACTCTTCAACATACCAGTGATACAAAAAAAAAACATTAAAAAATAAAGAAATTATGCGTACCACACCTTCCCTATACTCGCCGTTGACGATGAGTAGAATGTGCGCCTCATTATACCTGTGCTATAAGGTTTAAACATAAGTATATGATATTGCTCTCGCTCTCGAACACTATTATCAATTTTTAATTGCTTCATTTTATACTACTTGTTACGTTTATATGCGCCGACAGAGAGGTTGTTTGAATTCTTTTCCGAGAAACGCACGTTGCTCTATGAATAAATTTTTGGGTACTGTTGAAGCATTTTTAATACAAAAGTGGAGAAAAAAAACTTGCCAGTGTTTCATTCTTCCTTCTTTATTCCTTCATAAAGTATTCCTTCTGTAAAAGACATCCGTAAAAAGAATGAATTTTTGGTATTATTTACAATTGTTATATTAGTCATGCTTTCGTCTATAAACTTCCTGCGGAAACGTTTGCTACAACGATTTTGCGTTACGTCGAAACGGCTCTGATAAATATTCTATATTTTAACGTTATAAAACGCACTGTCAGATATACATCTATATTAATAGTATAAAAAAACATTTACATACATCGTTTTCAATATCTGAATAAAATCTTAATTTGAAACCAGATCTTTCCAAGGAAAATTATTTTTCGAAATTTAATTTTATTATAAAATGTCTAAAATTTTGATGCTATGGATGTGTGTATGTATGTATGTACGTGCGTACGTACGTATGTATATATGTACGTATGTATGAGGAGGCAAATTTTATTCTGTATTTTGTTCCAGAACTTTTCAGAAGATAATTGTGTCTCAATTCATCAACAGTAATTTCAGGAAATATAAGTTCTCGTAGCACGTCAGTTATACTACACTGTGAAGCAAACGATATAATTTACAATATAGAATTGAACACGTAATGGTATACAATTCCATAACATTTTTTTATATCTGTATTTAAAATTTCATATGAACATACTCTCATGCATATTAGATTTGATGAACACCTAGGTTTTGCGTTGTATTAAAATACGGCAATTGTGCTGTGCAATATTGCACGTCAATACGATCGAAAACGTACAAGTCATCGAAATGAATGTATTAGTTACTGCAAATATGTGATTATACACACACATTCATGCATTATGAATGATTGTAAAGAATAGCACGTATGTTCTTGTAGAGATATTTAAAAACGATTTGTACTAGGAGAATTGACAATGTAATTTTGCACAGCATATAATCTAATATTTTTGTATACAATGTAATATAGGGATATATATATATATAAAAGAGATATCTTACTTCTAATAAAACAAACTACGCATTTGATATTAATTATGGTACCTAAAATGTTGTAAATAAATAACTGTACAAGGACTGAAAAATTGATCGAAATAATTGCAAATTAATTTCGCGGAAATATCCCAAATAGAATATCGTCGTTTTTCTCATTAATTAGTGTGCACCTAATGGTAAAACGATAATAAATACAAAATCGCTTTGCTTATCAATTCTTATTATTGGGGCGGTTTACTTGCAATCGAAATTTTAGCCGTTTGCATGTGTCGCGGCGAAAGCGTTTGTTTTAACAATCCTCTAAAAAGTACTTATAAAAATACAATTTCTAGATATGTATTATCTCGCTCTTTAATTCTTGCCCTCTTTAGAGTTTCATGTATTTGACATGATAAAACTCTAAGATAACTATTTAAAATTTTTGTTAGGCCATGACTTAAAAGTATGAAGATGATATAAGATAACGTACGATGAAGGTAGGAGAGTCAGGTATCAGTTTGCTCTCGCAAAATGTACCAACCAGACTATAATGAACTAGAAAGAGATAAATCGTACGCTTCCCTTCCATTTTGTAGGAATGATAGGTCAGTCTTGCCCTGATCCCCTCCTTCGTTTTCAAGTGTATGTGAGACTATTATGGGAGGTTCGTTATTCAATTACCAATTTAAACACAGAAAAAAATTATTTTAATTCTGTGTCTGTCTGACAATATTCTTTACTAAGCGCTTTCCTCTTCATCTTCGTCTTCGCACGATACCGCCTCGGTACTACGAGGTAACAGCAAGGCTACATGATTGTATCTACGGAAAGTGTTTTATTAAAATCTTTAAATATTTCATAATTTATAAGACAAATGTATTCTCTAAGAACGCAATAAAAAAAATATATATACGTTTTGCTGTTCATACGTATAATTATAAACGTTTACTACAACATTAGATTATGTCGCAGAATCATATTTTTTACGTATTATAAATTTTATTTTATTATACTATATACAGTGTTTTTAATATTTTTACTTACTTGCTGCTTTTATACTTTTCCTGTATTGCTGTTTGCTGGATATTGGGGGCATTTGAGAAAGTTCTGTTCAAGTACGCAATACATTCCTTAAGAGTCTTCAAGTCATATCCGGTTGACAGTTCCAATTCGTGTGGCCAAATCTCTTCAAGTAACGTATGCCGCGCTAGTGCTATCGCAGACGCAGCCAAATGACTGGGCAAATATTGTAAATATGGATCTCCTTCAAGCATCGATAACTCGCACAAGTACTGAAATAGCAAGTAAAAATTAAATAAAAAAGAGAGACTTAAAAAAAGGTAAAAAAAATATAGTGACATTCAGAGTCTAGACGCTTATAATTTATTAAAACTTACCATCGCCAAAAATTTAATCTTGTCCGACAAATTGTTGCTGATACAATACTCCGTAAGAAATGTGAAATGCGTCGGTACAGTTAAATCAAACGACAAAACCCTCAATATCAAATTCTCCATTTTTATCACTTGTGTCTTTGAATACGTATCGTCTGTGATATATACAAATTCTCCTACTTCGGGCGGATAAATCTCCTCGTATTTCCTATTGAAAACATAGGACACATTGTACTCGTAAAAGAATTTCATTCAAAAATGGAATTATCGGGCTATATTTTTGATAAGATTTGTCTTCTGAAAGATATCTCGAGATAGTGATAATTCAAAATAAACTTACGCCGCGATAAACATAGCGGCAGTCCCAACGAGCTGTAACTTTGTTCTTACAACGCTCATGTACGATAAAAAGCGATCGATGTACGAAATGGACAAGTAAAGCGTCTCATCTTGCAATCGATATTCTTCAGCTACCTCTACGAGCCAATCTATCAATATAGATCTCATTAAATACGTAATATCAGGTTGCTTCTTCATGTAACCAGGCTTTGGTCTATGCAATGTCTGAAAAAAGAAAAATTTGATAAAAAGTTTAATATTAAAATAAAGAAAAGGAACTTTCGAGATATTTCTTTCTCGTACGTTAATATTACTTTTTTCATAATGCAAAATATTTAGCTTAAGCAATATTAATTTTGCTCAATTAAATCTGGTTAATTTAATTTTTACTCAATTTACTTTAATTTATACGAATCGAATTATCGCAATGTAGAATGAAAATAAACTCATACCTCTGATACTCGTAAATAATTGTATATATCAGCCCTGTATTCATCTACATCAAAGAAATTTGTTCTCAATTCCTTATTATATTCCCTTCTGATTCTGTACTCCTCATTGGAAGAACTGCTATATGTAAGAGACTTCTCCAATGACATCCCCACAGACATGGGACTATCTTTCGATAAGACATCATCCTGCTTAATTGGACAGACTTCTTCAATCTTACTACAAAATACGTAAGTAGAGGTACTGTCAACAGTGCGTATCTCTAATCTCGGCTGTTCTCTGTCGGACTTTGCGACCGTTTCTCGCACAACTTTCGTCTCCTTTTTCTCCTTTGAGTTCCTAAGTGCAACAGAAGTCTCTTCCTCCAACTTATCCTCGTAAATCTTGAAGGTGGGTTCCTCCTTCTTGTACAAGTCCTCTTCATAAATTTTAAAGGACTCGGGTTGCGTGGGTATAAATGGTTTCGCTTTGATATATTTTTCATCTTTATAGATCTCCTGCTAAAAAAGAAAAATGATACACTATGATACAAGTGAGTTTTAACACTTAATTTTACATCGCGAATTATTCAGCAATAACGAATATTCGACGCAATATTTATATATTTATTATCTCGACTTCACGATAATAATCAGTTATAATCTAGATTAAGAAAGAGGCTAATTTAATCTCCGCAATCGCGGCAAAGAAATTTGAAATCCGCCAGAGGAAAATAATTTCTCATCGAGATTCCGACTTGGGAGATCCCTCCTAATCCTCGATACCGGTCTTAATTTATTTTCGCGATCGCATCTGTGATGGATTCTTATCTGAAGACGTGAACGATACAGGTTGAACGACACGACGCGGCAATGTGGCTCCGATACCGATCGGCCGATTTTTCGCGAATGCGCGCGAGCAACGAGAAGTAAATAATTCTACGTACAGGCTTCGCTCCGCCGTTTCGTGGGCAATTGTTGTGCAGGACACCAAGGACGGCGCGTTTCGTTTGGTGCAGCACTTGTGCTTGCGTGCCCACGGCACCGGTGGCGGCGGCGGCGGCGGCGACCAAGTTCTCCTTGCCGCGTAGATCGGTGACGATGCGATTCTCCTGATCCTCCTGGTGTATCCTGATCGTGGCCATTATCGCCGTGGCTCGCGACGGTACCCGCGAGAAATCGAGACGGCAGCGTTATCGACGTACAAACCGACCGGGACTGGATCCTTCTCCGGGGGATTCCTCCTTCGCCGCCGAGGACGAAACACCGGGCGAGAAAAAAACAGCCTTCTTCGCTCTGCCGCGAAACAACGGGGCACGTGCGCGCGTCCGTCCCGGTTTCTGTCGCGACGAAACGTTCGATGCCCCCGGTCGCTCCTACAGCCGGCGGTGCATGACAGGGATTGCGGAAAAAGCGGGTGCACTCGGCAACCAACGGGCCACGGTTGCCGTTTGATTTCAAACAAACGTAACACCAACAGCTGGCGGAACGTTATCGGAGCGTTGCGCGAAATCGGCCAATCGCAAGCGTGGGAAACGCGCCGGCCAATCGCGGCGTTGCCCGCGGCCGCCCGGCGCGTTCGGAAACCCGTCCCGTCACGCGCCCGCGCCTGCGCGGCTCTGATGGAGCGATTTCGCGCGCGAGGTATTTGCGGCCGATTCTCATTCGGACGCGTCAAAAACATTGTGAATTAGAATTATGTTCATTCTCTAATCAATGTGTTATAGATTAACTTTAATCTTAGTTTAATTTAATTTACTTTTTATGTTTTACTAATCTTTACTAAAACTAAAAAAAGATGAAAAGTAAGTTTATTATTGTCAAGTGATACCTTTCATTAACATAAATTGAATTATTAATTTTGTTTTGTTTAATAAATAAGAGATTAAATGAGGAATAACAAATTATATAACTAGAAATTTAGCTTTACTTTACGAAATTTACTTTACGATTACGACGCTTACGATTTGCGATACGACCAATGTAGACTTAGCTTACGCCTTGTGTCCACGATGCTAGAACTCGATTCGAGATCTTGATTCGAGAAACGTGTAGTCAATAAAATTGCCACTTTTCCGTAAAATTGCACTTTGATTGGCTATAAATTTCTCGGTTTGAGATCTCGGACCGAGTTCTAGCATCGTGAACACAAGTCATTGGCTGATCCGATGGTAAGCGAATTAGCCAATCACAGTCCAGAATTTTTTGAGAATCGTATATTGCTATTTTGAAAATTTTTTCTATAATTGATCAATTCTTTTTGCTCACATCCTACTGCTCATACTTTTGGTGCGTCAGAATTAGCTCTGATCTACAATAAGTGTACTAAGCTTTAAGCCTTAAAAAATTAACCAATCACAGACGAAGATGAGGAGAATAATTGATTGTCATTGGTCAATTTCTTACAGTTTAAAGCTTACTACACCTATTGTAGAACCGGGCTTATGAGAAGGGGATGCGTTTGTGAACGTGGAAGTGAATCAGCGTACGAAAACGAGGCCAAAGATTAAGTGGAAGATTCGCGATCGTATTTGGATTTCACGTTGTTCCACACGACGGTTTTCCCGTTTCGTGCCGCGTTCCGAAGTAGCGCGTGTGATGACATTCGCTCGCGCCGAAACGACGCGCGATCCGATTATTCTCGCATGCCGAGCGGCCCGTGAACTCGTGAACGCGGTCAACTTCGTGTTACGCGCTATTCGCGTGCGTGTCGCGGTTTTCTAACCTCAATCTCTCTCGAGCGAGGCACTTTCATACGGCCGTATCGCGTGAAGGGAACGTCGCGTCGGTGAAAAAGAGAGAGAGAGAGAGAATTCCGCTCTGGGAACAGGAGGAGAGCCGCTCCGGGAATGAGTCCGCTGAACAGGGGTCCTCTGATGGGGCCCAGATTGCCGCCGGCCGGTGTCCGGCAGCTTCCGCCGCCCAGATTCGTGGGCCGATTGAGCCCGCACGGTATACCGCCGCGAATGCTACCGCGACCGCCGTTGAACCCGATGTTCGGCCCGACCGGGCTGCGCCAGAGGCCGCCGCCGCCACCGCCGAGGGCGCCCGCCGCCGCCGCCGGGGTGTCCCGGCCCAACGGCATGCTGCCGCGGTGCTTCCCCATCGGTCCGAGAGCGCGCGGTCCAAGGGCACTCGGTCCGAGGGCGCCCATGGTCGTCTCGCCGATGAGGCCACGCAGCTCCGGCTTACCACGTGGCCCTCCCATGCGACCGTGGGCCCGACGGATGCCGCCACCGCCCCCGCCACCGCCGCCGCAGATGATGCCCATGAGGTTCAGGTTCGGCGCGGGCAACGGTAGTACCAAGGGCAAGGGCATGGGTAACTCGAGGAAAGTCAAGGTCGAAGTATGTACCACTGGCCCTTATTGCCGTATTGTTAACGTTGCTGTCGTCCTTTCAATTTTATTAGCTTGGTGGAAATCTTAAAAGAGCTCTCGATTCATTTGAGTATCGACAATCGTGTCTGTGTCTCATCTGTAAGACGATTGTAAGAGAGCATTTCTGAAATGTTTTAACGTACCTTTGTTACATTTGGAAGCTGTAATTTGATGACAAATTTGCATTTTGATGATAAGATTAAATTTTATCTTTACAATGTATGATAATTTATCATACAGGTAGTTAAAATCTAATGAAAAGATTTTTATAGTTGTTAAGTTTAGACACACTTAATCTTAAATCTCATTGGAAAATGTAATTATCCAGGAATTAGAATTAAAAAAACCATGGATGACAGATGAAATTCGTAATGAGATTCAAAGAAAAAACAAACTGTATGCTAAGGCAAAAAAGAACAAAGATGCAGTAGAATGGGAGGAATTTAAGGATCTACGAAACAAAGTAACGAGGATGATAAGAGATGCAAAAAATGAATACCTTGCAAAACATCCGGAACAGGTATCTTTTTTTGTCTCTGTTATGTCAAAAATAACATTTTCTCAATTTTATATTTTTATTATTAAAATTATGTTTTTTTAAAAGTATCTTTAGAGAAGAGATTAATACAATTGCAGCAATATTTTTTTGTCACTACAAATTTGCATGTTTTATATAACATTTTAATGATATGTATCTTTTTATTCTTTATCCATATTACTTAATATAATCTTATTTATTTATTTTAAAATGTCTCTGTAATGTGTGTACATGTATGTATGTGTTATCAAAATTAATCAAAATATGCATAATGCACAAATTATTAAGAATACGTGCACAATAATCATTTGCATGCTACTTTATTCTATGTAAAAAATAAAATTTATAATTGAATATTTTTCAAAATTAGGAAAAAGCATGTTTGTAATATTTCTTAATATTTTCAGAGATAAGAGCACATAAACATATAAACAGATATGTTTTTAATAAACATATGAGGACGGATTATAATATGCAATAAATTATTTTTTTTTATATTAAAATTAAACATAAATTAAATAGCTAAATAGTCAGATTTAATATTTCGTTTATAAATGCAGCATAGATTAATATTTTTTCATCTTTATTAAGGAATTGTGAGATATTACTGCGCATCTCAGATTTGTATTTTTTCAACTAAACACAAAAATCGTATACATATTCTTCTTAATAGCAATTGTAAAATATACGATATAAATTATATAAATTAATAGATAAGAAGCGGGAATGGAGTTAATAGCAAATATATTATTATAAAACAGTACGGTTTTTTTTTTTATTCTAAACATATATTCTGCAAAGGTGTAATAGGCGTTGTGCGACAAAAGTTCAGCCTGTTCCATTCAACGTTGATGGCTTACTTTGGTTTTACAGGGTGATCAGAAAACAGATGATAGCAATACGATTGAATCCGAGGGTGTTCAGAAAACTGAGAATGCAACTGAACAATCAGAACAAACGGAGCAAACGGAGGAGACGCAGCCTTCCAGCGAACAGGCACAGTCTTAAGCTTAAGAGGCTACTCCTCCTGTTAAATAATTCTATAATTCAAATGACACACAACACAAGTATCTGTTTTCAAACTTCAGAACGATTTAACCCTTATATGTTTTGATACTATCTAGTAAATTTTTTACCTGCATTTTCGTTTGAGTTTCTATGTGATCTTGATATATAAATAACATTTATCTCCCTTTATTATTTTTGCAATGTAACATCCACGTGATATCTTTTATATATTATTTATATCATAAGTATACATGTTATTAAAAAAAACCTGCTGATAAAGATAATGTTGAGAAAATAGCAGCTAGTTAAAATAACAATAGTATTAGAGCTTTAGGCCATCTGAGAATTAACGATATAGCTTATCTCTTTTTTTAAATATATGTTGATATGTAGCTACTCATACAAACATAACGTCGAATATAGTTCATTACATAAGCACTTGACAGTTAACTTAGATGTAATAATTTTTCATCATGCATGTAAAAACTGGCCACTTGTGAATAAATTTTTTCTCAAAGTCCTTCATATCTAGTATGCATGGCCAGTATACAGTGTCGCAAGTTATATATATGTAAGAAATAGTAACTGAATTATAAGGTTTAAACTAGAGCTCGGAATACCCGGATAACCGGGTACCCGCCCGTCCGTTACCCGATGCGTACGGTTCCGCACCGATTCCGCGGGTACCCTTGGCGTACGAGTACAAGTACCCGTTTTGATTTGGGTGCGAATATGCGGGTACCCGCAGAACCGGTGCGGAACCGTACACATCAGGTAACGGACAGGCGGGAGGGTACCCGTTTTTTTGTTACACGCCTCCTTTTTCGAGCTATAATTTAAACTGTATGATGTTAAAATAGATAATAAATTTATAAATTATTCATATAAAATGAGTATTTTATGAGTATTTAACGAATGAACAAGGAAATTTTACATAGCTTGTGGCTCTGTTAGATTAATAATAACTTTTATAAATAATCATGGCTATATAAATATATATGTATCATATTTAAGATACTTGTTCATGTAAAAAATGACTTCCATAAGCTATAGAATGACACAAAAAGAAATGAAAATTTGTAATTGAAATGCGTATTGTAAGAATAAATCATATTTCTATAAGTTCTAATTCTCTGGTGTTACCCATCATTCTATCATTATGAATCACTAAAATTGATTGCGTGTTGAAACAATCGTTCTGAAATATGAAAATAATCTTTTGTGATTTTTTGCAATTTTAATAATTTATCATTTAAATATTCATGAAACAATGATTAATTTATGACGTATGCATAAGTCTCATGCTAATGTATGAAATGTAAATAGAAATGTGTTAACGTATACATTATTGACACTTCCAACATAGAGAAAAATACAATTGTGATTAGATTATAAAGATTTTTTTATATTTTATTATTATAAATTAGAATATATATTTAATTTATAAAATGTTTTAATGATTCAACTTTTAATGTTGCAAGTAATATACATATAACTATTGTATATTTTACGAAAAATGATTGATTAATGCTTCGACAGGATATGCCCCAATTTGTAATTGTTTAAATCTAAAAAGGAGTAAGTAATAAAAAAAAGATTTGTGCTTTGCATATGTAAACGAACTTTTATATAAAATTTCTGAATACCCCGGCTAAAAACTCGATAAGCTTTAGATGTTATGAATAATAAATTATTTATCGCTTAACAAGAAGATAATAATAGTACAAGATTATGGTATTATATTTGCTTATAACTGAAGATAAATGAAATAATAAAAATTTTACAAGACATTGTAAAACATAGGATTAAGAATGACAATGCAACGTTGATATGTCACGAGCAATTATTTATACAAAGATTTTCGTGTAAAAAGAAAAGTGATAATTTTTAGACTCATCTGTATCCAGTTGACGAAGAGCCGTACGATCAGAGAGACGAAAATTATGTCAGTTCTGATGATGATGATGATGATGACGCATCTAATTATTGCGAGGTCTGCGATAGAGCTTTTCCATCCAAGGGTGCTTTCTCCGAGCACAAAAGCACGCACATGGTTTGTGGGATTGAAGGCTGCACGTTTTCGGCGCATCCCTTGCTCGTCGATAAACATATTAATATGCAGCATCGTACTGGTTTATATAAAAGAATTAAAGATTTGTCGACACCGGAAAATATCGATAAATGGATAATAGAGCGGAAAAAGTAAGTTTAATAATAATAATAATATTAAAATGTAAATGTATTATACATATGTATAGTAAGTGCAAATAAAAATTGTTTTGCATGAAAAAAACAGGAAGTATCCCACTGAAGCCAACATAAAGTTACGTGAAGCGGAAGAGCTGGAAAAATTACAACGAGGAGAGATAATCAAGCAAACTTCTAATGTATGTACGAAAACAAAAAAGATGGTGAACACGCGCGGGAAAAAACGCAAGCCTCGCAAACGACATGCACGCGAAATTGATAATTCTGTCCACGCAGAAGAAACATACAGAGGTTTACATCCGTTTCCTGGATTAAGTAAGTTATATTATGGGAATAATTTTGTCAGCAATATGAATATAATTTGCTTATAACGTTAAAAGATCTTTTAATTGTAAATAAATTAATTGACACTTCGATTCTGTATTAAATCAATCATATTTATATAAAACTGAAGTTATATTAAATTAATTATAGTCTATAAGTAGTTTATGTTTTACAATTCTTTTCTATTATTTCGTCATGCATTAAATAAAAATATAATATCCGGATAAAATTGATTTTCTGCTACAGCTGTTTTGGATGAAGAAGATAGCGCGATTTACTTAAATGAACAGGTGGAGCAAACAGATTTGCATGAAGTTATTGACAACATCTCGGATGAAGATGATATACCACAAGCATCTATGTCACCCGAGTCCATTAATTCACCTATAATCAGCTTGCCTGTATTGCCTACTTTAGTAGCCGATTATGGTAGTGAAGATGACGGTAAATAAACACATTTTTTAATATATAATTGAATATATTACTCTTATCAAATATATTTTCTATAAAAATATCTTGAAATCTGTCGAAATCTAATTATTAAAAGTAAATTTCTTATCGGTATATATGCTTTCATAAAACACTTAAAGACACTTAATTTTACCTTTAGATGAAGGTCCAGAAGAAGTACCGGTAAAAAAGATGAAAATGGAGAGCCAGGATGATAAGATAACAGAAAATACAATTCATGAAGAAAGTTCCACGCAAGTTTCTAAAGAGACTTCTAATATACAATCTTATACCAATGCGGGTAATAAAGCAAATAACAAATCTCCAAATACTGCAGCTAAACGTCAGGATAAACAAAATTGTGAAATGAATCAAATATTGATCAAAAATGAGAAATTTCTACATAGATATCATAATAAATTATTAGAAAAATTGCTTTCACGTTCCATACAACATGAAAGAAATTTAATTTGTCAATGTGTAAAATATATTATAGAAAACAATTTCTTTGATTTGAAATAGTAATACTTATGTAAAAAAATCTAGATCTAATTTTATATTTATGTACTTTAAACTTTTATAAATACAAATGTATAAAAATGTTAAAAAAGAGATTTGTGATATTTTTGTTAAATCTATATATTATATATTTTTCTAATTATAATTTTTGTAACAAATATAACTTTATTATTAAGGAAAAAACTAAAATTATTTATAAACCTATTATTTATTTCGTACTATACATAAGTTATGTATGTTTCTTTTTCTTCTTCGTGTGTTTTTTTTCAGATTCTTGTACACTATTGTCTCCTGACGCTCTCTTTTCGCCGGTTTTTATAGAAATAAGATTTTTACTGTGCTTGCCAGATAGCGCACTGGTCCATTCCGTTTCCGATCCCTTAATAGCATATTGTTCCAAATTTTCTTTCTTCAGTTTCTCTAATTCTGCTTTTTGTTTAATTTTTAGCTCCTGCAATATGAAATGTTATTTTCATATATTTCACGTAAATGGAAATTAGACAATAAATGATATATGAAGTGCAAACCTTAGCTGCACTTTCCAATTCTTCATGCAAACTTTGTCCACCTAGAGGATCTAGTTTTACTTCTCCGTTAACCGATTCTTTGGTTAGCATAGTGTTCTCGACGTATTTTTCTGCGATTTTATTGAAATATTGGATCGATTTACGTATTATACGATTGAACAGACCGAGCAACTGCGAAGACGGTAGATTCAATTCTTCTGCCAATTTGTCAACGGTTTTACATTGCAAGCCCAAGCCAAGCAAAATCGCCTAAAAATCGTTGCGTATTATTATACAAAAACAGCGAATACTTTTATTATGGAATAAAAATATCAATCAGAGTATCTTACCGACTGCACTGGTGAGAAATGAGTACCTCCCATCAGATTTAAGAAATATAAGCGCGCTAACGCTGGCACCAAATCCATGATCAAATGATAGTCTGTCATGTTGTTACTGTACATTTGTAAACGTTTTAGATCATACGATGTAAAATAAACGTCCAATATTTCCTTACTTATTGCTGAAACAGATATAAATCTCAAAGTTTAAATTTATGAACATTCTATGTTAATTAAGGAATGTGTCAATTGAAATTAATTTCGTGGTATCTGAGTAGAGAACTTAACTTTCCAATATAGGTATGTGTTGAAACCAACGATATTCTAGTTTTTTTAATGAAAGATTGATTGAACCATTGTGTACAATTAATAACATAATACACTTACTGGTAGGTTCTAAGGATATTGTCTTGTTAATTAATATGCTCAATGCAAGTGACGCTGTATAGGTATTGAACGAATAGGAGAGCAGACTTTGGAACCGCCGACGGAAATCGATCCAGTAACTCTGTAGCCACGTATCATTATTCTGTTCTGCATTAATTTTACAAAGCATTATGCAAGAATGCTCTCCCGTTATGTCGTTTGCTGTTTGTCTACAAAAAATTTCATGTATTTAAGATCAGTCAATTTTTTATTCTATTATACTGATATACATACCTTAAATATACAGGTATGAAATTGATCCGCTTCCAGAATTTCAATAAGTTCTCGGTAACTCCGAAAGATACTCCAATATAATCCAGATGTTCTGGATGTCTTTCGCTCAACTTCAATAGAAGTGGTGGAAGCGAACTGCGAGGCTCTATAAGCAATTACAAATAGAACATTAATATTGTAAATCATATTTTTAAAAAACTAATTTTATTTGAAAAGAAAAAATATTTATAAACAGTCACGTATATTACCGATGGTTTCTTCTAGTAAACTGACCGCTTCATCGGGTACATTTTTTATTTCCGTCATTGGTTCTTCTACAACGCTTTCATTGATATTGGGTATTTTCATTTCGTAGTATTGCTTCAACAGCTGCAACGCGCGACTACCATATCCCATCTGTAATTTATTGATCCTTTAGCAACTTCATGTAAATTTTTAAAATAAGTCAGCAAGTTCTACAGACGAACTATATATACCCCTTGATAATCAGGATGCGTAGCAATCCTAACAATGCGTGCGCCAGACAACATTGGGAAATCCTCATCTTGATATTGCTGAGCAATTGTCCATGGTATTAGATCGCCCGCTGCTCTACGACCTCGTGCGAGACCATCGTTTATGCTAGCTTTACTAATTTGGCCTTCTAAGCAAATCTGTTAAAAAATAAATTAATATAAAGAGTTAATTAGAATATTCTTTACGCATAAAATAATAAAAAATAATTCAGAAAATGTACTAAAAAACAATATTAACTTTTTAACATTTAATTTCATATACAATTTTAATGAAATTTACAATGTTCAAATGTCAGAAATTTATTTAACATCTACTGTTTGTAGATTAAGATATATCTAGATTTAGATTTCATAGAGTTATACTTACTTGAAGAACTACTAATATCTCCGGTAAAGTTTTTTTATTAGAATCTATAGGTCCCAAGAGACAGAATAAATGATGCGCAGGTGCATCAGACATTATTTGCAAATCATTAGGTGTATTCTAAAATGTATTAATAAATAAATTTATGCTATATAATTTCATGAAAAAGTATATTTTTGTGTTAAGAAAAAATGCAGTACATACTTTATAATGCGATGCAACACATAGAGAAACCAATCTCTGCAGAAATAGCTCAGAAGCTTTGTGAAAAGAGAACAATGTATCTCTGAGAAAAATTAGAATACATATTAATTTTTTAAATTATAAGCGTTTATAAAATTATGCGTATCATTATTTTAAAAAAATAATACCTATTTATATAGTACAACTGACACATATCGGGAGGAGGGCATCCGGAAACAATAGGTGCATGTGTTGTAACATTCAGGCAAAGTAAGTCACACAGCCATTGTTCCACAAAATCACCTGGCTTGTAACGTATTGATTCATCGAGAGTGAGTTCGTGCAATTGTCTCCCGATAAGAGTTTTCTCAGTTTGTTCCTTTTCGTTTTTTCCATTATGGCTATTTGATCCAGCAGTCTGCGTCCTCAATTGCTGCAGCAATTTGAGCGACAAAGACCGACCCGTGCCTTCATATCTATAAATTAATGATTGAGAATAAGAATAATCGAGAATAAAGAATTGATCGATATTGCAGGCAAGTTTGAATGCTTTACCCATTTATAGTTGACGCGAGAAATATTAGGTAAGGTCCAAGCATCGCTTTGACATAGGGCAACGGAATTGCTGCTGCTTCGTCAATCACAAGCAACTCTGCTTGATTTAACTTGTGGGTATCTGTTGGATGTATGTACTGTAAAAAGAAAAACATTATTCGGTTTGGTTACTGGGTTTAAGTCGCCTGCATTTTATTTGATTTCGACGTTTCATGAACATTTCGTAAATTTCAGAAATAATATTAATTTATAATAGTACTACCAAAAATGTTTGAATATTCTATCATAGATCAAAATGAACTGAAATGGATATATTTCATTTCTAAAAATGCTTATGTATATAAAATAATTTATAGCTTTTTAAAGGAATTACACACCTGAATTGTTTGGCGATGATCTCGGAACACATTTACGCGTACAGTAGCTTTGTTGAACTCTGGATTCGTGGATTGCACTAAACCATAATCGAGATGTTCCTGGTATCCGAGCGCGTCAAATCCTATGAGTATACAAATTGCGTTTTACACGTGTTAACGGTGTCTCATATCTGTAAAACAACAATTAATCTAGTAAACTTACCCTTGAAAACAAATTCGAACAGCGTGTTCAAGTTTTCCGGACTGGGACTTGAGATATATATATTAGAATATCCAAAGGTAACAGCACCAGCGATGGCGAGTCCCAACGCAGCGGATTTTCCACGTCCTCTGGCTGCGGTCAGCGATACAGTGGATCTCAAAGTTTTCTCGGAAATACACTCGATAAATTTAAGGACCGCCTTTGCCTGAAAATATTTAAATTATGCATAGAGTTAGTGCAAACATCTAATAATCTTGTTATACGATTTATTAATTTATTTTTGTGTTAATTTACCTGGTCGACCGTTTTACAGCAATTAATTAATGCAGATACAGGCTGAGTATCCTGCAGACTCTCTTTTAAAACATCCAAGCTTGACTGTTCTTCCGAAATGGCTGCCTTATGCATAGGTTCTATTCTCAGATTATGAGAGGAGATAGGTAATACATTCAGCTGGTCATCAACTACCAAACATCGAGGACACGAAGCCAGTGATAGCAAAAATCTCTCGTTAAATCGGCATACTACATCCTAAATTGATAAAAAATAAAAAATGAGAAATTATAATTTCACAACGTTTCAAACTTTATTTTAACCTTCACAATCATTTCACCACAATGGCATCTTATTTGCATCAACATATATACTCCACTTTTTCATTTATTTACAGTGATTTAAAACATTTCTAAAAATTCATGAAAATGCTTTAAGGTTTGTAGAACAAATATTTGTACTTAATTTTGGAAAAAAATAAGAAGTGAGGATACTCTTGAAAGTTTTGAAAAATATCTATGGATAAAAATTATACGGATATGGAAAATCCATGATGATACCGTACAAGTTAAAAATTAATATGTTATTATTGCCTTATGAGCTTCCGTGCGAAATCTCTGATGGACATCCATGTTCATCGTATACAATTGTTTCAACGAGTTCATAGATTGCAGCAAAAACACAATGATTCCACCACCCTCCACAGTTTCAATAGTACGCGCCAATAAGTTTGGCGTAATCGCTTCAAAATCCTAAAATTAAATACATTTTGACAAAACTGTAAATCTAAATATGTAAGAAAAACGATAAAATATATATGTACCTGTAATATACACATGCCATACGTGTTACCTAATATTTTATGCGTCTCACTATAGTAACAATAACGAATATTGGTCGAAATGACAAACAACTCGAATGGGTCGTCCTCGTTAACGTCCAATTTACCCGACTTGATTTTCTTCTGCAGCGATTTCATTCGTTTCTTTCGGTGGCTACTAAAATCTAGATCCTTTTTGTAGCACCACAGCACAGAAGGTCTGGCTTTGACAACAGTCTTGGACAACATATGATGTAGCAACACGACCTAAAGAATATTTCCAACATATACACGTATTAAGGGATATATTTTAAAGCTTAAAATCTAAGCATTCGAATTACTGTATGATAATAATCAGTAAACTATATTTTACAAATTTTTATGAATTCTTTCAAACAATAAAGAAAATTAAATTCTTAAATACAATTTCTTAATTATATTCTTTGATTTATATTATATCCGCTGTTGAGATTAAATTGAAGACGAAATTTTTTTAATGGCTATTTGAGCCATCAAGGCAAAAGCTGCGATCCATTTGCGACATTGCAAATGCAGCAAGGCATTCCTCTTCTTCTTCCTTTCAGTGAAGGAAGATCATTTCAAAGATCATTTTATATCTATAGCATCAAGTGAACTGCTACACATTTTCGCATATTCACCTGGTCCTTCGCTTTCTCGCCGACGACGGCGAACATCGTCCTGTGTCCCAAGTTAACGCCATTCTCTATCAAAACACGTATCCGATTATCTATTTTCTTGCGAACCATTTCGAATATCGCACCTCAAATCTTTTTCAAAATTATGCTGGTCTTCTTCTTTTTTTAATAATAATTTTTTCCTTTTATCGAAAGCAAATATAGCCAGTTTCAATTATTTACTCCAGAAAATCACGCCAGCCGCCCACGTGGGCCACAAGTGGGTTTGTCGTTAAACACGTTGCGCCTAGATGGCAAACTGCATTGCGATCACAGATATTACTAGACTGCTGCGTCAGAAATGTCTAGTCATACGAAGTTGGCCACATATCAACGCAGCCGGGAACTGTTGCGACAGCCAATCAGAAGAGTCAATTTAAAAAAATCATTTTTTGGTTCATAAAAAATTTGCTTTTGATTGTCGCAATAGATCCCCCTACATTCACTGTCGATAAATCGCTTCAATGCATGGTGTATATCCGTGCTACATTCACTTTTGTCCATTGTCGATAAATCACTTTTTGATGCAGTTTGTATGCTATATATCTATACAATTTATGGATATTCCGTGAATTTTATTAATAAATTATTAATAACAGAGTAACCGCGATTATTTATTCGATTGATGCATTAATTGGTAAATGGAACGGACAAATTGTTCACATACGCAGATATATCAAAAATTCTTTCAGAAATATATTGTATGTACGATATGATAAGTGATGATATTTCTTGTTCGGAAGAAGCTATATCCTTGTTATTGTCGACACTGATGCGTTAGTGCAGTCAGTCAAACGAAATACTTACATTATACCCTGGTGAAAATAAAATTTAGAGCGGAAGTCGAATGTAAGGAAAGGGTGATAAAAGCGTGAACAAAACGTCTAGGAAGCGAAAATTGAAACACTGGAGCGTAAAAAAAGCGTTAAAATTTTTTTACGCTTCTTGTCTTGAACAAATGTCAAATACTTTATTCAACATGATTAATTACGACTAACTATTAATTGCATATGGTTTCATCTGATAATGCACAATTTAATTTTCTTTAATGATAATCTGATGTTGTGAACGAAAAAGAGGAAAAGATATAAGTAATTGTTTTAAAGGCCGACCTGATTGTACCGAATGTCAGAATTGCGATTAAATGTATTTTTGACTTCGTATTTTCTTAGTTATAAATGAAATGTTAGTTCTTAACTAAGATTTTAACTAAACTTTCATCCGGTAGAAACATGTCAACCTGTAAAGACCCTCCACCACCCCCGCCGTTTCCACACGGCGGTCCTCTTTTTTTACAACACATTTTTTTATATTTTTATTAATTTATTTTTCAATTTTACATTTATTTATTTTACATATAATAATATTACAAATTACAAAAAAAAAGAGTATTATAATATAAAAGTAAAAATATAATATAATACAATAAAATTATTATACTCTTTCTATTATCATTATTAATTTCAAAAATCAGTTGAAATAATTTAATTTGATCGGAAATACTACTGATTTTTCATATAAATAAGAGACAACACTCACTCAAAGGTTGGTGCGCCGAGGCCCGATGTCCGTCCTCTCCTCCTCCGTCCGAGATCTCCTCCTCTCAGATACTTGTTCTTCCACAGAACACACATTTTATTTTGGCCATAAATTTATTTATTACGCACACTCGATAAATATTACGAATTTTGAAAAACGATATAGGACTTCTTCATTTCAATCCGTTTTACTTCATTACGAGAAAATATAACAGTGCTCTAGGACATTTTTGCAATAATTAATGAATCTCACAATAATTAAATTAATTAATTATTTTAACGTCAGATAGAATTAAATGGTAGAAAAAGATTGATTACGTTAATGCACAGAAGATCACAAAAATTATTAAAAGAAATTATTTGAATGAGAGATTAGGTGAGAATGAATGAATTCTCGGCATCGAAAACCTCTGAAAGGTCAGCTGAGGTATCAGGAAAGCAGGATGAACAAGTAGTAGGTATACAGGAATTGTGGGTAAGGGTATGGCGTCTCGCGAACGGGGTCTCGCATCGACGCGGTGATTGGTCAGTGCGTGCGAGCCCGCTGCCATTGCCACCAGTTATACCTGCTAGCTCTCGATTGGTCGACGGCTGGGCATGAGCGCCATTTCTACGGTAATACCGAGTGGGAGTAGACATGGCGCTACTAGAGGAACATCAACGACCTCCACGCTCAACATGCTTCCCGCGTAATAGAAACGATTTTTGGGAAGTCATGGACGATTGTAAATTCGCGACTCTTGCCGTTCTTATGATCTGTAATGATTCTAAGTAATTTTTGTCACAATTTTTATGATTTTTCAAATCTCGATGAATACATAATATATTTCTCGCTGTTACCTAATAGTAATTTAATATTCATATGTAATTCATTAAATTAATAATATATTTTTTAATTACACTTGTTTATTAAGAAAGACAGTAATATCTCGTGCCAAGTGCCTAAAGATTTAATTATCACATACAGAATTTCCCAAAGCACTGTTATTTCTCCGGCCTAGATTTAATCTGACTGAGATGGACATATTTTGCGAAATTCACAATAATAATTGAGATAATATCTTAATAATTAATATCTCGACTGCAAAACTGTATAGGACTTGTTCATTTCTATCCGTTTTACTTCATTACGAGAAAATATAACGATGTTCTAGGACATTTCTGTAATAATTAATGAATCTGACAGTAATTAAATTAATTAATTATTTTAATGTCAGATAGTATTAAAACGTAGAAAAAGATTGATTACGTTAATGCACAAAATATCATAAAAATTATTAAAAGAAATTATTTGAATGAGAGGTTAGGTGAGAATGAATGAATTCTCGACATCGAAAACCTCTGCTAAGTCAGCTGAGGTATCAGAAAAGCAGGATTAGCAAGTAGGTATTAGAAGAATTGTGGGTAAGGGTGTAGCCTCTCCCGAACGGAGTCTCGCATCGACGCGATGATTGGTTAGTGCGTGCGAGCCCGCTGCCATTGCCAGTTATACCTGTTAGCTCTCTCTGATTGGTCGAGGGCTGGGCATGAGCGCCGTTTCTACGGTAATACCGAGTGGGGGTAGACATGGCGCTTCCAGAGAGAAGCCTGAGAGGTGTCACGGCCCAATTTTAGGTGGTCGTGAAATCCAATGCGCCCTTTGAGAAAGTGGACATGAATTATGTAGCAAATGTTCATTTTCTCAGGGGTAATTCCCAATGTGTACAATTTTTGGTTGCGTTCCGTGCTATGTACACGAAACGTCGGTAACGCGACAGTTATGTGAGAGCGAGCGAGACGACAATACAAGACAGGAGAGCGAGCGAGATGTCAATAAGAGCGAATGAGACAATAATAGGAGCGAACGAAAGGGATATAACAATAAGCACACGACAAGTCTCGATCCCACGAACCCTTCTGAGCCTTCTTTCTATCTTGTTATTCTTATCTCGCTCTCCTATTTATATCTCGCTCGCTATTACTCTTATTGCATCTCGCTCGGTCTTATTAATTTGCTTCCGCGCTCTTAAATTCATGAAATTAATACCAAAAAATTGTTTATTTATATTTATTTATTTTCTCTTATACATTTATTTCAAAACTATAAAATTTTATAAACAAAACTTATTTTTCAATCAAAGCCTGGTTTTTGTGAAACTTTAATGCGTCATTTATGAAGGACCCCTCTGTCATATATGTATATACACACTGATTGTCTAGTCTAATTGCCGCACCATATTTTGTAGACACACAGAAAAATGTTTATTACAGCTAAATGTCATTAAAGCTTCGTTCCCCGATTCCTGTTATCATTCTTCTATTCTCAATAATGTTACTTGTTCCTTTACTCCCTGTGTTCCTTTCTTGCAGCGAGCACGATCCCACGAGCATTCGAGAGTGCAAGTCGATCGTTCTACTAAATTTTTAAATGAAAATTACAGAAATTGTATTATAACACAAAATTCGCGAAGTATTGCTAAGAACATATTATAAATGTAGAAACCGCGCGACGTGTCTAACAAAGAAAAAAGTGAAAACGATATGCCGACAAATGTAATTTAAATTCTCAATGATAATATAAAAAAATTAGAGAATAAAATAATTCTCATAAATTATTAGTAAGTAGAAAATGTCGACGAAGAGAACGGCGCGTCTCACGTATCAAGGACCAATGTAAAAATTAAATTATAAAGTGAAATAATACTCACTAGTTATTAATTGAAAGATTTCATCGACGAGATGTAACGTGACAGTGCGAAGCTCCTCGCGGAACGTGTGACTTTTCGAAGGCCTTGGAAATAATGATAACAAGGTAATTTTGATTGTGCACAGCAAGGCCACGTTTAACAACAATCGAATAATAAACAAGCGACAAGAAAAATATTGAATTCCAAAATAAAATAATTTTGATAAATTTTTAGTAAGTAGAAGCTGTCGAAGAAAAGAACGGTGCGTCTCACGCATCAAGGACCAATGTAAAAATGGTACGATTATCGAAAAATTAAATTATAAAGTAAAATAATACTCACTAGTTAGTTATTAATTGAAAGATTTCATCGACAAGATGTAACATGACAGTGCGAAGCTCCTCGCGGAACATGTGACTTCGCTCGAAGGCCTTGGACACAATGATAACAAGGTAATTTTGAGTATGCACAGCAGGGCGCCGTTCAAGGTTAATAAAATAATAAACATACAATAATAAAATAATTGAATTCCAAAATAAAATAATTTTCGTAAATTATTAGTAGATAGAAACTGTCGACGAAAAGAACGGCGCGTATCAAGCAGCAGTGTAAAAACTGTACGCAGACCGTATCGATTGATATCTTTCAGCGATTGTCGAATAAACGATCATTCTGCTTAATTTTTAAAAGAATATTATATTTAAATTTAAATAAAATTGTATTATAAAACAAAATTCGAGAATTATTAATTTTTTTTTCTGCGGGAAACTCTTTTTCATCAACTGACAGAAAATCCCACGTAAAGTCTGAATCTCTAATCGGTATAAAACTTTTTCATTTCAATCCGTTTTACTTCATTACGAGAAAATATAAAAGTGCTCTAGGACATTTCTGCGATAACTAATGAATCTGACAATAATTAAATTAATTAATTATTTTAATGTCAGATAGAATTAAATGTTAGAAAAAGATTGAATACGTTAATACACAGAAGATTATAAAAATTATTAAAAGAAATTATTTGAATGAGAGGTTAGGTGAGAATGAATGAATTCTCGGCATCGAAAACCTCTGCAAAGGCGGCTGAGGTATCAGGAAAGCAGGATTAGCAAGTAGGTAATACAGGAATAATGGGTAAGAATATGGCCTCTCCCGAATGGGGTCTCGCATCGACGCGGTGATTGGTCAGTGCGTGCGAGCCCGCTGCCCATTCCAGTTATACCTGCTAGCTCTCTGATTGGTCGAGGACAGAGCATAAGCGCCGTTGCTATGGTAATATCAAGTGGGGAGGTAGACATGGCGCTACTAGAGTATTATCGACGACCTCCACGCTCAACATGCTTCCCGCGTAACAGAAATGATTTTTGGAACGTCGTAGACGACTGTAAACTCGCGACTCTTGCCGTTCTTATGATGATCTATAATTATTCTAAATTATTCTTGTCACAATTCTTATGATTTTTCAAACATTTCGATGAATACATAATACATTTCTCGCTGTTACCTAATAATAATTTAATATTCACATGTATCATTCATTAAATTAATAATATATTTTTTAATTACACTTGTTTATTAAGGAAGACGGTAATATCTCGTGCCAAGTGCCTAAAGATTTAATTATCATATACAGAATTTCCCAAAGCACTGTTATTTCTCCGACGTAGATTTAATCTGATTGAGATGGACATATTTTGCGAAATTCGCAATAATAATAATTGAGATAATATCTTAATAATTAATATCTCTACCGCAAAACGGTATAGGAGTTGTTCATTTCAATCCGTTTTACTTCATTACGAGAAAATATAAAAGTGCTCTAGGACATTTCTGCAATAATTAATGAATCTCACAATAATTAAAATAATTAATTTTAATGTCAGATAGAATTAAATAGTAGAAAAAGATTGATTATGTTAATGCACAGAAGATTATAAAAATTATTAAAAGAAATTATTTGAATGAGAGGTTAGGTGAGAATGAATGAATTCTCGGCATCGAAAACCTCTGCAAAATCGGCTGAGGTATCAGGAAAGCAGGATTAGCAAGCAGGTATACAAGAATTGTGGGTAAAGGTATGGCCTCTCCCGAGCGGGATCTCGCATCGACGCGGTGATTGGTCAGTGCGTGCGAGCCCGCTGCCATTGCCACCAGTTATACCTGCTAGCTCTCTGATTGGTTGAGGGCTGGGCATGAGCGCCGTTTGTATGGTAATACCGAGTGGGGATAGACATGGCGCTACTAGAGTATTATACTAGGTTACTCTCTTTAGGTTATGGCCAGAAATGTGACGTATGGAGAGGATTGCCGACGGGCAGCGCACGATGCGTCTTCCGAGATGAATGGAGGAAGTCCGAGGTGCGTGTTTGAGTTGCGCGAGTCTTTCCGGCGTGGCTGGACACGTGCAAGAGAGAATATCTCGGACGAGGCGATCGCCCGCTCCGGTTCTCCCACGCGACTCCAACGCTTCGCGTCTCTCGTTCACTTTCGGCGATAATTTTGACAGGAGGGTTTTCCCTCCGCGGCGGTGTTTTCGCCTTTCTGCGTGGCTCTAAAATTCGTTCTCGGCTCGTTTTACTCGCAAATAGATTAGGGTGATTTGCAGAGCTCTGCCGATCTCGTAAGTAGTTTGCCGCCGATCGACGCTTTAATCTTTAATGGGCTCGCGTCATTAATATTTTGTATCTCGGTACGCCTAAATGGGAAGTTAATGTTTGAAACTCGCTCCTCGATACGAAAAATGGTAGAAAAGATCCCACTGCGAAAGACCATCGCACGACTAGACTTTCCGACGGTCATAGCCTTCGGCAATCCTCTGGTGGACATTCTTGTGATACTGAAGAACGACGAGCTGATTAAGAAGTACAATCTCAAGATAGACGGCGAGACGGAGCTGTGTGAGAAGAAGCTGCAGGAGCTAATCGCTGATTTACCACCAGAGTTAATAAATACATTTTAGAAACATGTTTTATGTTTGCACTGTAAATTCTAATTTTCTAAAGTTTTAAATTTGTTGTCGTATGTATTCATTATATGAATTTGTTTATACCATTATGTTTTCTTTCAGCAATTTATTTTTGAGATACCAAGATAAATTATACACAGGAAAAATTACAGATAATTTATACACGATAAATTCTGTATAATATTTGTGTTTACAGAATGAAATTGTAGGATATATTTAATAAATTTGTTTAACAATAACATATGTATGTTATATAAAAAATATATACAGTGCAAGCATCAATTTTTTTAAGTTTTTATTTGTATTATACAATCAATGATAAAAAAATATGTCACATGCATGTAATACATAATAATTAGAGAATTATATTATGTACAGATAGAAAATATAAAAAATAAATATAAAAAAATTTATACGTTACAGGATAGAACAATATACAAATCCCGGAGGATCTGCACAGAATACATTGAGGATCTTGCAGTGGCTCTGTGATGAGACCCATGAATCCCAAATCAGTGTCTTCTATGGTGGTTTGGGAAATGATCAAAGAGGTTCGATCTTAGAAAAATTAGTTCAGCTTGCAGGGGTGAATGCAAGGTTGGTAACTTGTTATAACACACGCAGGAGATGCTATTAAGAGTTTTACAGAATGTGACAAGATCTATAATTTTATATTGTATATATTTCAGGTACACCGTACATCCGACATTGCCTACCGGATTATGCGTTTCTCTTGTGTATGGTACATCCCGCAGCCTCGTCGCTAATCTTGGCGCGGCTAATGTATATACGTTGGACGATCTGAAAAAGGCCAATCCGCAATTAGATAGCATAAAAATAATTTACATCGAAGGATACTTCGTAACGCACAGTTTGGACGTGGCCAAAGAACTGGTTAAGCGGGCGCAGGAGAAGAATATTATTGTAGCGTTCAATCTTAATTCTTTCTATATATTCCAGGTATGAAACATAAAATTAGCACACTTATGTTAAATAATATATAATAAGTAACTCATATCAAATTAATCCGATTTTTCTTTCATCTTAAATTGAAATAACAGACGCATCATTTATTTCTTATTCATCTTTTCTTTTGAAGGATCATCAAGCGGCTATTTGCGAAATGGTTGGCCATGCCAAGATCGTGTTTGGCAACGCGAGGGAAATGATCGCGTTGGCACAAGCGTTAAACGTCAAGTACGACGATGTCGCCGATATACCTTTTCTACTGAACAGCTTGAAAAGGATCACGATGGACGTTTCCAGCGCCAATAGTAAGGACTGGCTGGCCGACGACGGTATATTCATCATGACGCGCGGTGGATGCGCCCCGGCTATTATCGTCTGGGGCAGAGGACAATCCGTTCAGGTTTGTTTCGATCGACTAAATAAGAGCAATCAAGAGAGACAGTAAAGATCTAAATTCTTTTTAACAATTGTTACATCCAGGTGCAACCTGTTGTGCCTAAGACACCTGTTGTGGATACTACGGGCGCCGGTGATGCTCTGGTGGCTGGCTTCCTGGCCGGTGTTCTGGCTCACTGGGATCCAAAGAGTTGCCTAGAATTGGGAAGCAAGGTCGCGTCCTGCATGACAACCAGGCTCGGCGTCACGCTGCCGAGCGGCGTACCCCCCGACTTTCTGCCATAACGATTCGATCTCTTTAGAATACTAATGACTAATCGTTACCTGACGTAATTGCATGGTTATTTATTGCCTGAAAATTCTATTAGCGAATTATCGGCCGTTAGAGCGATAACTAGCATTCCTCGTTGATGTTATGTCCGTTGTTAGATATTTATTTGATATTGAGTTTATTTATAGCGAGCGCGCGCGTGTTTGTGACGCGTTGCAAATTTTTACAGTATTCAAGAAAATTTTATTTATTGAAGACTACCGTTGCGTCGAACTTGGAAGACTGTACATTTCTAAATGCAGCACTCGTATTATTATTATTATTATTATTGATTACGCAAAGTAACAGAGAGAAATATTAGAATTTTTTTTTATAATCGTTACCACTATAGATATGTAGTTTATCCATCCGATGTTGCAGTGTCCAGAAATATGTAATAGAGTTTGTAATTAACAATTGTATAATAAGTTTCCCTTTCTATTTTTTTATTATAAAGTATAGAGTGACGTGTCAATGTTGTTTATGTCATAAATATATATATGCAAGAAAATGTTATAGAAAGTATCTGCAATTGTCGTATTTCAATTTTTTATCGTCATGATATTCACTGGCTTCCTAGACAGGATATTGCGGCTATCTTACAGCTACGTCAGTCTTCTGTTAATTTGGCACAGATAGCTTTATATGTGTGCTTTCCAGCAACGACACTGTGTAACACAGTGAATTATTTCATCTCTCTTTAACATTCAAAGAACAACAAGGACGAAATGCGACATTATGTTACACAGTGTCGTCTGTGTACGTTGCTGGAAAGCACCCTATATCTACCTATATGTATATATTAAGTTATTTAAGCCAAATTATCACAGCGTAACGAATAAGATATGAAAATTATTTACTAATTTTTTGCTTTAGTTTTTAAAAAGCTACAAGAGGCTAGATAGCTCAATATTAAGGACGACTGATTAAAATTGAAATAGAAATAGTAGAAGACTAAGTCTAATAAATATAATTTTACTTGAAGCAGAATCTCTCACACGAATTGCAAGCATCCATACAAACATTTATCAGACTCCTCTCTTTCCATCAATATTTTAATAATGAAGTCCCTATTTTAATACTTAACAATCTAAGATAATTTTATTACAATGCCTAGAAAGCATGTTTGCTATTGAAACTGAAATATTGGGCTAGAAAAGTAAAAGTCCTCAGTTTATAAATATTTAATAATCAGTCTTGTAGTTAATAAAAAAAAATCAGATGAAAAAAAAATATATTCGAGGACACAGGTTGAGAACCCCTAAAATAGTGTGTTATCTGCTAGAAATATTCGGCCACGTAGTTCAAGGTACGTACACGTTGTATGCACGTAAAGGCGCCAGTGGATGAGTATTATTCGAAGCGCGGGCACGTCAGCTGTCTGAGGCTTCTCTCTAGTTCATCTAAATTCGTCTAGAAACGTAACTAAACATCAAGCTGGACGGACGGCGAAGGCGATCGTGACGCACAATTTTTGTATTATCAATCTCTCCGAGGTAAAAGAAAAAAGAAAAAAAATGGAAGCAGATGAAATGCGTCGCTCAGGCATGAATATCCACGATGCGTCGGTGCGCTATCGAAGGTTCTGACGAGCGGGCATGGGACAGGAAACGAGAGGCATGCCGATCGAGGAATTATACATCTGACTTGTTGTTGCATTCGTACAACAACAGTAACAACAATAACAACGACGACGACGACGACGACGACGACGTTAGGGTGCCGCCTTTCTTGAGACGTGCCACGTGTACGTCACATCGATTTAGAGTAACGTCTTCATCGAGATCATCATGACGCCGCGACTGGCGCGGGAGAAGCACGTCAAGTACTTCCAACGGTTACTGCAGGTCATGCCTAGCAGCCTGGTGGACTTCGACTCCACCAGACCGATGATAGCGTACTTCGCGTTCTCCGGTCTGGACCTGCTGAATTCGCTGGACGAGATCGGGGAGCGGGCCAAGTCCGAGGCGATCGACTGGATCTACCGGCTCCAGGTCCAGGATGCCGGCCCGCGGTCCGGCTTCCAGCCGTCTACAACGATCCCGAAAGATATACCCGAGTACCAGTGTGGTCACCTGGCAATGACCTACACCAGCCTGGTGACCCTTTTGATCCTCGGCGACGACCTCGGTCGAGTGGACAGGCAGTCCATCGTCGAGGGGGTCCGTGCCTGCCAGAATCCTGACGGATCCTTCACGGCCATGGTCATGGGTTGCGAGAGCGATATGAGATTTCTCTACTGTGCCTCTTGCGTCTCGGCGATTCTAGATAATTGGTCGGGCGTGGATATCCCAAGGGCTATCGACTACATTTTACGAAGCATCGTAAGTGTTTCCTGTCAAATTGATATTATTATTATTTGCAAGACTAATGTCTATTTCACGGAAGATTAACTTTAATCTTGGTTTAACTTACTCTCCATCTTTCTTTTTATGTCCATTTCTACCAACGCAGATTAACTTTAATCTCAGTTTACTTTTTATCTTTTTCTAATTCTTGGATTTAGAAAGAGATAAAAAGTAAGTTAAACTGAGATTAAAGTTAATCTTCCGTGGTTGAAATGGACGTAAGAATTAAAAAACATGAAAAGTAAATTAAATCGAGATTAAAGTTAATCTGCACTGGTAGAAATGGACATTATAGGCATCATTGAGTAATACCTGATAGCTCACCTCACCAATTGGTCAGTTTTATATATAAATTTTTTATTAGTGGTCCAATTGTGAATGAATGTATGCTATCAAAAGCCTAACATTGTCATTCTTATTTTCCTTCATGTCTCACATTGTGATAATTACAGTCGTACGACGGTGGTATTGGGCAAGGACCTGGCCTCGAATCTCACGGAGGCTCCACGTTTTGCGCCGTGGCCAGTTTATTTCTAATGAGAAAGCACATTAACATATTGGACATATTGACGTGGGATCGTTTAGCTCGATTAAAGCGTTGGTGCCTTATGAGACAGGACGGCGGATTTAACGGCAGGCCTGGAAAACCGTCCGACACGTGTTACAGCTTCTGGGTTGGTGCTACGCTCGAGCTGCTGGAGTTCCTCAATTTCTCAGACGCCGAACAGAATAAAACGTTTATCCTCAATACGCAAGACACGCTCGTCGGAGGATTGGCGAAATTTGATAATACTCGGCCTGATCCTTTGCATACATATTTAGGTAAAAGCAAGATAATTCACGTCGCAGTATTTCATAATATAATTTTGCAGATTTCTTTAATATAAAAGTATCCGTCACCATGAAAAATAATCTTACAAGTGGTATCTATTTTAAATAAGTATGACTTTTTCAACAGGTTTGTGTGGCTTAAGTCTCTTGGGACAACCTGGTCTGTGTTCGATAAACCCCGAACTTAATATTTCCCAACGAGCTTACGAGCATCTACAACGGATTCATAAAAAGTGGCGGAGCGAATGACTTGTATACAGACATTCATGGGACTAGCGATCATATCACACAGACACGCACAGTACTTAATAGATCAGACACTTTTATATTTGATCGTGACTCGTCCGTTTGCATTTCATCGCATTCTCTGTGCTAAAATTCTCATTCTAAAAACGTCAATTAATATTGCTACAATATTCACGAAATGGACAGTAATGTTTTGTTTTATATTATTTGGGGCTGCTTGTTGAATGCTTGTTATACATATATGTAAAGTATAGTATATAGATATTATATATATATAAATACAAATTGATAGAAAAAGGATATTAATAAAAAAAATCAATTTAGCTTACTCTTTGCAATTTGCCTCTTTTTATTCCGGATAACTCAATAATCCTAATAAAAATTATCTCTATTATCTATTTTGTAATTGCTATATTATTTTTTTATATAATTTATATACCCTTTGTATAAAATTAACTATTCGAAAATTAAAATCTTAGTAAATACTTAAAAGACATGTTTTTAATAAAAAAAGTCAAAGTATAAGAAAAAATATAATTGCTATACGAAAAATGTGGCAATTCCTATATGTATAACCTTTCTGTGTATATGATACGTTATTTTATATTCTGTATTTTTTAATTATCGCTATTATATGAAAAAATTTATCGAGATATCGAAATCTGTATTATCTTCCGCTGTATTATCTTTCGAATAATAGTTAGTGTTTTAAGTTAAGCTTTCGAAAGATGGCGACACCTTGATTTTATGAGCGCCATGAGCGGTTCGGTTCACTCACAGGGATGATGGACATGGAACCGTGTTATTGCACTTGGGCTCACAAAGGATATCTGCAATCGGAATTTAATTAGGTATTTAAATGATCCATTTGATGTTATTTAGATTATTATTAAATATTATTCAGTTATTAAGTTTGGATGAATCTGGAAGCATATTATATACATACATATATTCTATTTTATTTTGACAAACCGAAGTGTTCAGTATTTTTACGTATAAGAGAATTTTTATGTCATTTTCTTTCGACTTGCTTTATATATCTCTCTATTATATTACTATATAAAATTACGTCGCAAGAGAGATAAGGGAGGAAAGAGAGAGGGTATTTTTGATAAAAATGAAATAAAAGAAGTACAAAATAAAAAAAATCACTAATGGGATTCAAATCTGCGATCTAGGATTCTAAGTATGTGTGCTGATTAAATTTTATGGTTAATATTTTAAGCTAGTTGAGTTTTTTAACAAGTATGTGTCGATTCTTTTCGATACTCAACCTACCTAAAAAATCAATATAAATTAAGGGTAACATCATCATGGTAAAGGTTTTCCATGAAACTACTTGCAGAACACAAAAATGAGTTCGTAATTATATTGGTTTTGCTTTAATGTCACATGGACGGTGCATGATCCTTGTATGAGCAATTGTTTATTTTATCTGCGATGATTTAGTATTACCATGTTTACGTACGCTCAAAGTTCTTTCTCTGAATTTTCCTTCGTTATGCGAGTAAACGCATATTACTTCGTAAATCATAATCCTACCGTATCGAGAATGCTATTTTAAAAGATTAAAAATTTTCCTCGAAATCGCGAGTACATAGAAATATCCTGTTTATATTATAAATATTTATTCAGTTTATGTCATGTTATGTCTTACTTATACATATATTTAGAAATCAATATTTCCAGTATTAATGTTCATCAGAAATACGAAGCTTCGTTATTTCGTTTGTGGTAAACATATCATTATATTAAATATTAAAATATTTAGTATTATTATTTTTTTAACACTCATTTTTATCGAAAATTTAATTTTTTAATTTGCAATAATAAGTATCTCGATAATCAATCGAACATTATACAAAAAAATAGGATTTTACTTGTCTATATAATAGTTTGTTTATAATGATTAGTTTCATATGTTTAGAAAAATTATTTCTTGGAAGAAACTGATTTGAAGATTAGTCAAAGAATATCTCTTCGCAAAAGCATTTAATGTTATCAGTGAACATCTTGTGTAATGGATTGCCATGATTAGCGTTAATATTCCGTAGCTCTCATCGAAAGCATTTCTTTCCGATGCGTTTTACGAGCAATCCTCGATATATAGTACTGTTGTAAAGCGGGAACCAAAAGCTAACTTGTATCTGCTATGTCTTACTGTTTTACGATTATGATCGTCTTCTACGTTGCCACATGGCTCGCCGGTAGTTCCGGTCGATGAATTACTCGCTGTACCCTGCCTTTTCTTTCTTTCACCATCCTACTTCCTCCTAAGAGATATTTCAACCCTTCTCGAGACGCTGAAAATAGTATCCTCCACGTATATCCTCGTACGAACTTGCAATAGACACTATTCCATGCCTAGACTTTATTATTTTTTAATTCTGCACAGAGTATTTTTAGGTAATTGTAATTTTTAAGCTACAAGGAGAAGAACGAGAGTTAGTTTTCGCAATACAAATATACTTTATTTCTTTATATCTTACATATAATAATAATGGTGTAATTGTGGTCGTCGTTCAACTTTCAGTCGAAAGGTTCAACTTTCAATGGTCTTCTAGTTTTTATCGGATGTGTGCCTATAGTTTTCGTAATGCGTTGCGTAATTGACGTCCAAGTCTTGGTGGTTGTATGTGGGGACGCCGACGCCCTAAACGAGGCGGACCGATTGGCGGTAACGAACGCACATCCTCGTCGACTTCGTACTCATCTTCGTAAGAGAATAAATCCTCGCTCGATCCTCGTCCCAGACGCGGTATGAATTGAGGCGATTGTCTCTTATTGTTAGCTAAAATTTAATTTTGACAATTATAATTGTAAAATTGCAAAATTCCAGAATTACTTTCTTCATGAACTTTAATGTAATTCAATTGTGTGAACAAAGAAATCATTCGGAAGTAGCGCCTCTAAATTTTCCTCTAAAACAAAGCTTCATGGAAGGGGAAAGAAAAGGATATTCGGAGAGAATTAAAATGAAGATTGAAATTCCGTTTGAGTAGAGTTTACTATGAATTTAACGGAAAAATTAGTTAAGAAAGAGAAAAAGAAGACTGACGAGAATTGTTCTAGAATCTAATAATTGTGCAGCTTGAGCTATCTGCAAAAGCCACTTTATTTTTAGTCGTTCATAATTCGAAAGTTTTATATAAACATATACATATATTTCTATAATTTCGTCGAGAAAAAATTGTTTTCAATATCATACAAAAAAATCTCGCTGTGCACAGCACGAATACATTGCAGATTTAATAGCAGAAGCCAGCAATAATATCAATTAAATTTAATTGTGACGAATGAAAAGGATTATCGCTTGCGAAATAACGTGCGTAAGATCGGAACTTAATGAAGCCTGGGCAATGAATGGCTCTAAAAGATTTTAATTTCTTACCCGGAATCGTAATGACCGCCCAACGCACGCCGTCGAGCGCGTTCGCCAGGACCTCGATATCGGGACTCACTTCCTGCTTTTCGTCCGACCTGCGTCGCCTTCCTAAACGCGGGCCGAACCACATGCCGCTGGCGATGTCCTGGCGCTTGACACACTTGCCGTCGATACACGAGCCAAAATCGTTGCTCGGCGATATGCTGTCGCTGGATCCGCCGTTAGAGCCCATTTCCCTCGATTCTGCGAACGCACGATTAATAAAACGAGATCGAAACTTTGATAATTGCGTGTTCTGATTATCGGGAGGGAAAAAAAAAAAGAAATTGGTATTACCATATTCACCGGAAGTGCGAGACGCCAAGCAGAGCAGCATGGCCAGGACGCAGATGGTGGTTGCCGAGCGGCTGACGAGATTCCCGCGGGTGACGATCATCGCGGATACGTCGTTCGTCGAGACTCCGTAGCAGAGTAATGTCAGGCACGATGGGGATCCTCGGGGTTTTATAGGGGTGGCGGAATAGCGTCGTTGTGAGGACGTCGACGTTGTTTTTCTACTCTCATTGTCCCTTACCACTTTTCTTTCACCCCCGAGACCAATCACGATCACCAGCGAGAAACGATTTGTCTTTATTTGGAGCACGACTGTCCTACATACGCAATGAGATTCTTGAATCCAGGATTCGCCCGCGAGCCCTGGAATCTACGCACCTACGCACAGAGTAGGCTTCTATCTTCGTCCTCGGAAAAAAACGTTGGCGGTTTTCATTAATTCTTTCGGTTTCAATGAATGGAGATGCCGTATCGGTTTCGCTCGCGCGAAAATGGAAACGTGTGTTTTATTCCAATTTATGAATAAATGCGATTTTATCGCGCAAACTGATTATTGATAATTTTTAAAACTTTATATTTTACTTTAGAAAAACTGCATACATTTTATTAATAAAGAAACTTCTTATTATTTTATAATATACATACGTTACAATCATACAGCCCCTTTGAAAACAATATTGAAAATATTGTATATCAGCACTTTTTTACAAAAATCAATTGATTGTGGAATTAGCAAAAGTTTTGGCGGATCCCGTAGAATTAATTTATATAAATCCTATTTTTTGCTATATACGTATGTACGTTCATCGATTTAACGGTATTGTGATTTGGTGTGCAAAGCGCGAGGATGCAGTGATGAGGCTTTTGGGAAAAGTCTAGGAAAAACAGTCCTGCACACAATGAAACAGCCCGATTTATTTAACAGAATAAAGAATGTCGTAATGCAAAAATTGCGGAAAGATCGATCGCGTCCGTCCGTACTTGTCAGAGTCTCTCGATTGAATTTTGTCCCTTGTTCTCTGAAATCGGCTGGCCGCGATCGTTTTCCTACACTAGGGCAGCATGCCCTTGGAGATTTCTCTCGAAAACGATTGATAGAATCGATTTGAAAATCTGTCGAGAGAAATCTATAATTAATCTAAATTTCGGGTGTAGTCTGTCCGCCAAACATCCTCCGCGTGGCCACCGAATAAGTACCGTAGCTTGCGGCGGTGCACCGCGTCGCAATTACAAAATTTTTTCGAAATACAAGCAATTAAATTAAATCGTAACCGATTGTGTACTTGTTTTCGTGTCAGTTGTCCGTTCTGTCTCTTTTGCCAATTTCTTTCGCGTTTTTGTTTTCGATCGTATTTGCACTAATCTCTAGATTGTTCTTGATTAAATATATGATGATACAATCGCCACAGTGGTTTCTAATGAAGAGATCAATATTAATTATTACTGCAAAATAATAATTGCAAAAAAAAACTTTAAAATATTTTAAATAGTTGTAGAATGAATATGAATGATGGAATAAATCGGAAAGTATATTTCGTGGATAATGTTAATATAAATATTTTACATGCATATATAATTCAAAAGTTGTATTATGTATTTCGAAAGTTTAAAATTAATTTGAGTCAATTATAAGCAACATACATATATTTGTATATACATATATTTTTTTACAAATCTTGTTTTTCTGATGCGTATTTTTTATACCCCACGTGGCGTAATAAATGACTGCGGCGGCTTGGCATCCGATTGAACGAACGATTAATTATGGATTTAACTTGTCGATTGTCGGCTTAATTCGGCGATCAATGAGTTCGCATCCTTTGCACTATCTCTTACAAAAACGTAGGAAGTAGAGCGAATCGAACACACACACACGCATGCACAAATTCTCTCTCTCTCTCAATGTTTCGCTGCTTTTCTGTCTAATTTACGTCATGAAAATATAAATTCCTAAGATATTTATTTTAAACTATTTTATTAGTCTACTTTAATCTTATTATTGATGAGTCTTTATAATCACGAAAAGTCTGTGTATATCGTTCAACAAACGCATGAAAGACACTTGTCCTGTATCCTAGCCAGCTACTGTTTTGTTATGTCACATATTTATTATGAGTTCAAATATCTTCACTTTCAGTTCTCGGTCATCTTCCGTGGTAGTTAAATCGCGATCGTATATTTTTAGCATTAAGTCCTTTTTATGGTGATCCTTTGTCCGTAAATAATTGCTATGAAAAATTGCATTGAATTCTAACATAATTTTAATATACAAGATAAGTTATTGGAAATAAAATATTCCTCTATGTCTCTTTTTGGAAATACAGCATATAAAATCTTTAAAACAATTTTTGATTTCAATAAAAGAACGACCATAACGAACGAACATAATTACGTTTCATCAGTATTATTATTACTTTTCAAAGTTATCGAATTTAACAATACTGTTTTTTAAGTCAAATTGCATATATTATCATTGTTTTTACTTTTGTTATATTATTAATTAATACAAGGGAAATGTTGAGTTTATATTGTATCATGATTTTATTTTATTATAAAACTCGGACATTTTAAATCAAACAAGGAGCTTATATTTATCAAATAAAATACATTCAGTGATAATTAAAAAATTTAAAAACTTAATAACAGAGAAAAGAAAGCATAATGTATTAAATGCAATACAGAAAAAATCGAGAAAACTTAGAGAAATTTGTTTATATATAAATTTGCACAAAAGTTAAAATGTTAACATGAGTTAACATAAATCTATATGTGCATATTATACTATTTTTGTGAAATTTTAATTGTAAATGTATATTTTTTATGTAATACTTTTTAGATAATTTTAATTCTGTTTTTCGAATATAAAATGTAATCCCTTACCATGTATAAGAATGATGAATAAGGTGTTGCAAAACAGTAAAAAATTCATTGAAGAAAATTTAGATTGATGATACGAAAAATATATAATTAGTAAGATTTTGTAAAAAATAATTTGTGTAATATCTCTTATTATGATTATTTCTCTTCTTGACTATCTTTCTCTTAAGATTACTAATAATGGATACTATAAAACATATCCGACAAGAATTAACACATTTCCTTCGCAAATTACTAAATGAAATACAAATTAATTGAAGATGTAAAATTCCGCGATTATATATGGTTTTTTTGAAACGTATATCACACATATATCACACGTGCAATGAGTACGTCTTACTTGAGGCATAATTAGGCGGCTCTACACATGGACCGTCGTGGTTTTTCAATGAGATGTAAGTGGGCTAGTCACACTCGTCCTACGCCGACTACGTGCGCCATCGTACTTTTAATACTTGTCAAAGCAAACAAACGCTCGTTTCATGCTTTTTTATCACGATGCGATATTTGGTAGACATACGATGTATGTAAAAGCACTTGCATCTGTCGAACCGAATGTGCGCTACGAAAATCTTCCCACGTGACGATATCTTTTGATGCTCGGTGTCTTTTTCTTTATTCGTGTATCGCGAAGATCATTCGCGATTTAGGCAACGACGATTGAATTCTATTATATTAAAACTGAGTTAATGAATAATTTCATGTGATTTAAAAATAATATGAATAAAGAAAAATTTAAGAGTATACTGTAAAGTCCTATGAGTTGTCACTGTTCCTACTTAATATTCGGTTAATTTGACTAAAACAATGAGATAAAATTAGTGATATATCGATTAAGTCTTATTCAATATGTTATTAATTTATCTAGTTTAACTTTCATGTTAGTTAAAATTTTACCTTTCCTTTAGTCAAAATTAATGAAATATTGAGTGGGAGCGGTGGCGATGACCTATGAAATAGTTAAAACTAACTCAAATTGAATATAATTTAACACTACAAGTTTGACAGTGTAATATGAATAAATTTTATACATATATTCCCAAAATACGTATTTGATCGAGAAAGTTTTTGTTAAAATATCAAAGTAAATCAGTTTACCCATTTATCATTATTGGGAACAATCGGGGAAGCATTAACTCAATTGTCAATTATTTTCGTAAAGTGGGTCTTCGAAACAGTATGGACGATCATGGGGACGATACGTCAACTTGTCCGAAACATATAAAAAAAATGAGATAAGTCCTGTGACATACTGTCGGGGGTGTCTCGCATCTGGTGATCTGATTACCGTGCGATCTATAATGTTCCATGGTCCTAGGAGACCTTTGTTTCGGTCTTATCTTTGTTCGGTCAAGCCACTACGAATTTGCGATTAATTATTCGCGAAAGCAGCTGATTCTCGAATTTTCTAGATAAACCAAGATTAGTTCTCTTTGAATTCTTTTTCCGATGAAATTTCGGATATTCATTGATCTATCTTTTGATTGCTTCTCATATTGCGCTTGTCATATTTATTTAAAATATATATGCTTTACATATAAATGCTTCTTAATACAGCGTTAAGTATAACGATCATAATATGCATATTTTAACAATGTTATCTGTTACGAATTTTTTGTCATTTTTAACGATTTTGTGATCATTAATACAGCGTCCTTTTTTTTCCTCCTACGATAAATAGAAGTGCAATTCTGTTGTGCTTTTTGCGGACGGTGAAAACCGAGAGTAGGCACGCGCTATGCCGGGGTAGGTGCGAAAGAGGGCGGGGTAGGTGAATCGGCATCTCTTTGTAAACTCTTGCCCTGACGAAGCCCAGAACACCTCAACGGTCGACGATGCATGGAGGAAAGAGGAGAGAGAGAAAGAGAGAGAGAGACATATATCTATATAAACACTCCCATGATACCGTAAGAACTTGGCTATTCTCGGTAGCCGGGAGAGGAGAAACTGTTTTCTCACACGTGAAAACGAATTTCCGCGACATGTATTACAGACCGATTTCCAAGTATTTATTACGATTAATCGCAATTCATGCAAATATTTCATTAATCAATCTATCACTTAAAATTAAATAATTGCAAATTGTCTTTGGAACAATTCAGTGTACTAATTTTTGCAGTAAATTTATCCAATTTGAAGACAATCTCTGTTTTTTTATTTGAATAACAGGATACTAATATTTTTATGAATCACATGTTTTTACGAATAAAACTTTTAGCATCAAGCAACAATTAAACGGCGAAATTATATTGTTTGCTCCAATTCGGGCGGGCTTTATTTTGCTAACATTTCAATGAGAGATATAGTTATTTAAATATTGCGTAATAAATTTGTGTTTATTGTTGAGAAATTGCGCAATAATTTAGGTGTAGGATTCTGAAACAATTTTTGCCACGAAATTAAGAGAATTCTTTTCGAGATAGAATACTTGACGAGGAACGGCGACATCAGAGAGCAAAGGGTTAACATTCTGGCATGCCGAACATGCGAGAGGAGTTACTCCGAATATTTATTGCGGTATTTTCTTACAATAGACTATTCTTTCTTCAAATTCGAATATTTCGATTTTATCAAATTAAAATTTAATTGTTTAAAATTATGTATAATTTTATTACCTTTGCTCAACACGCGATTTCTAAAGCTTATTCCATAATCTATTAGAAAAATTCTAGAAAATTTTAACATTTTTACAGAGTTTTTTACAAAGTTTACATTGATAATTCTACATTATTCGCGTCGAATAAAATATAGAAATTTACTTTAGAAATCTACTAATTACAAATTCACAGAGTAAAACATTTTTATAGATCGGATTTTATTTTATTATTTTATTTAATAAATTAAGAATCATTTTATTAATATAAATTAAATATTTAAATTTTCTTTATCAATTAAAAACAACTTTTATCTTTATTTAGGAGGCATATTATCAATTTTTTCAATTTTTCAATATTATCACTTGTATTATCAATTTTTATTTATAGTATTAAAGAGAACAAAATAAAGTTATAATTATAGTATACATTCTACACCAGTAATTATATTTAAAAAATATTCGAGAATTAAAAATATCATAAACTATATGATTTAATTTGATCGATACAATACGATACGACTATGATAACGCAGAGGCAGTATAGTTGCCGACTTGTCATGATTTAATTAGTTGGACTTGGACGAAAGAATTGTAGAATCGAGTAACAAAATACGAGGCTTCATCAGCGTCGGAGAAGTTGGCTGAAATGTTTACGGTGAGGGAACAACGAGGGTCAACTATTAACATTCTCGAAGTCCTACGGACGTGCACGCTCGCGTATAATATAGTACCACTCGTTGCGATAAACAAACGGCTCGTCAATCGCCTCGGTAATATCGATCCCGAGTCTTCGTGATCATTCACGTACAATATACAAAACCGACAATGTCGTCTTCGATTAGCACATTGAGTTGTTTAGGTACGATGAACATTGATGGACCGGTGCCATCGAAGACAATCGTAAATATTTGGTCTCACGAGAATTAAAGTTCCTGGTAGCAAATCTAAAAATTAATTACGCCAATTGAATAATTAAAATGGATTGAACAATTAAATTAGCAGTCTTGAAATTTTTGATGAAAAGATTAAAACCAATGATAAAGCAAATAATTAAATACTTAAGTTAATTGGATGGAGACGCATCGAGTTAATTTTGCATCGCAAAAAAAATTTATTAATGACCAATTTGACACTTAAGAAACCAATTCATAGATTTTAACTTTAATGCTTACAAGAAATTCTCATAATATTATACATATAGATATAATTTTTCTAGAATAATTTTTAAAAAATCAAATAAATTCTAAAAATATTTTTTATGTAGTGTAGAGTAACCGAATACAAACGGTAACAAATTTTAAGATTAGCCAACGAGTGAAATTAATTAAGTAGAGGACAGTATCAAAGATGTTGTCTACTGTCGTGCTGAGACAAATAGACACTAATATTTTCTCTTCGGGATATATTGGCTACATGTAAAGTATTAGATATATTACTTGGGATCAAGTATAGGCGCCAGCTACGAAATCTGAAACCAAGCGCTCTACACAATGAGATCTGCGTCTATAATGGGCCAACTGAGTAGAAGGAAAACTTCTCACGGCTTCCTTTTTGGGAAATATAAGTTATACAGAGTGAAATACGATATAGTGTTACTAGCACTCAAATGAAGGTACAACGGAGTGAGATAAAAAAGTAACGCATTATTTTGTAATAATCGTAATAATAATCGAAATTCTCGAGATTGATTAGTGTTAAAAATCGAATAATGAGAGCGTGCAAAGAAAAAAACTCGAGTCGTGCTCGAACTTGTTTTATCTTTATAGCACATAAATATTATATTTAATAGTATTATATTTAATAGTAAGTATAACGATAAGTATTTGTTATACTATTAACTTAATTAATAAATAAGTTACTTTGATTTGTAATTTTAATTCAATATAATTGTCCTTTTAAACATGTAATTTATGTAAAAAAAGTCATAGAATTCTCTTTTTCTATAAAAAATTTGATGAAAAGTTTATAGATTCTTTATTTATATCATTATTTTTATCTACAGATTCTTTATTTACGAAAGTGATTTATTAAACATGTAAAAAGTAAAATATCATGTTTTATTATGGTACACTTTATTGCTGACGACGTTTTATACATTTCTATAACGATACTTTATACAAAACTCTACAAAGATTCTTAATTCTAATCAATGACACGTATTCAACCCAAAATCGTGATCTTTCTTATAATTTAATCGCATTTTTATTAACTTATTACGAAAAAAGACTCAATAAAATAATATTCTTTGGCTCAAAGTATGAACACTGATTGCTATAGAAGAAACGAAACTCTATGTATATACACAACAATCATGAATGCTATATATACAAAATAATTTTACCCCTTTTACACCGAATAATTATAACTTTTTTCAATCCGCGACTTCTTGATATTTTTCTTAAGAAATCCTAGAATTTTTCAATAAAACATTATTTTATCAACAAAATTATTATATTATTTCTCAATAATTTCGAATTTCTTATAATTCTTCTATAAGACGTTTGAAAGAGGCATTATTAAATCGCGGGGGCCACACTTTCTTTCTGACGTAAAAAATAATGTCAGGCGCAAAAAGGAACGATCGTTTCGAGCGATATTTGAAATATCGTGGATATGTTTTGACAGTGGTGTCTCCAGTGTATTTTATTGCATCTGGCTGGTCGGTGATTCTTGCTTCAATTCGAGGGCCCACATGTGTTGCGGCCAACCCGTCCGCCCTTTGCTCTTCGTCGGTTCTTCGTGGCCGAGATTCGAGGCAGATTGCAAACACGACTCATTCTGCGAAGTAACAAAAATACCCGATGACATATGTACGTCCCCATCAAAAGTTAATCCTGTCTCAATAACTAAGGTAACTGTCAACTCTAAAATCTAGAGTGCTATTTTTCATTTTGTTTTTAATTTAATGTTAGACGTAAAACCAGGTATGGAGATAGAACTTCTATAATTGTCGGACAAATTGATCTAAGAGACGAAGGGCATCGGTTATCGATCATAAGTGAAAATTATAGTGACCTTTATCGAAGAGAGAAAATTCCACATGGGCGGTAAATGATCGTAGAAAATGATGAAAACCACAAAATATAGGGTTTGAGGAAAGGAAATTGTTTAGAATTAGGAGAGATTTGGACGGAAAATCGAATCGAACTTCCTTTGTTTCTTTGTAATACTACTTTCTGTAATAGTATGTCTTCTAAAGGCAATGACCTTTCGATAAAAACTCAAAGATCCATTGTTAGAATCCAAATAATTTTTTGATGTTCCATAATACATTGTAATAAATTTTTAAATAAAATAATAAAAATAATAAATAATTACATTTATCAGTTATATTTGTAAAGTAAAATTGTTAAGTGCAGCACTTTTATGATCGAATTTTTTCGTATTATGCTATATCAATTTAATTTCAAGTAAATTTCAGTAAAATTGTTTTTTCACAATTTTTAGTTCATGAGGTGGCTTTATATAATAATGAGATTATATATGATAATATATAATTAATCTTTAACAAATCCTGAGGCACTTATACGTGGCTTTGAAAGATCGAGTTCTCAGATCCAACATACGAACGTAATTATACAGACGAATGTTTATATTGGAGCGACGCTTAGAAAAGCGTTTTGAAAGATTTAAGAAACTACATCTACAGGAGACGAAATAATTCATGCTGAAGAACTTTTGAACCCGCGACTGAAAGCCGCCACCGCCTCGAGTAGCTCTCGAAATTCTTTAGAACTTTTTGGAAGGATAAAAAGTTTTACAAATATGAAAATGAACAAAGCAAAAGCAGCAATAAGATAAGCAAAAGTTATTAGCGCTATCTCGTTAGTATATATTTCTAACAAGAATTGTTAATTTGCTATATTGTCTTATTATATACAATCGTAAAAATTTGTTTTATATTTTTATATAAAATTATAAATTAATATAGGTGACTATTATTAAATCATCATCAATTTAAGATATTTCTATTTTTTCAAAACTCAAATATTTTACCAAGCCCTTCTTTTTTTAAATAATAGATTATTTTATTCTGCTCTCTTTTAAGAAGCAAAAAATGTTTCATTTCTCTCTCTCTCTCTCACTCCCTTATTCACATTCTCCATTCTTTTGTTTTCGCATCCCTTTTTTTCAACTTCTTTGTTCACGCTCTATACAATATATTAGTAATACTTAAATTGCTCACTTGATTAAGTTGATTCATTTTATTCCTCCTGCCGTTCGAGAGAATCTCCGCGCGGAAAGTCTGTGGTTCCTCTCCCTCGTCGCTTTCCAACACCGCCATCAGATATCCGATGTAGGACGCAGCTAGCCTTAAGGTCTTGATCTTCGATAATTTTGTATCCGAAGGGACGTTGGGAATGCATTCTCTCAAATCAGAAAAAGCATTGTTAATACTTTGCGTCCTCCTTCTTTCCTTTTTATTCGCGGTGTTTCGTCGCTTCGGCCTGGGCGCCACGCCACCCTCGCGAACACCCTGATGAAGATGCTGCTGAAGGGTGTCGCCAACGACCTGTTGACCAATCTGGGCGCTCGCAAATTCATGCTCGCGTCGGTGAGTAGATTGGTGATGGTGGTGATGATGTGGGTGATGATGATGATGGTGGAGTGATGTTTCCTGTTGCCCCTGAGGATATGGCAAGGTAGCGTAATGCTGGCCGGTCGAAGGATGCACGTATTGCTGCAGAGGCGAGTAACTCGGTTCCTGGACTCCGATCTCCTCAATGAGAGGTGGCGTCGACGCGGTGGGACTACCGGCCCCCGAGCTACCCCCCGAAATACCGGAATCTGCACCTCCCCAATATGTCGACTGACTATCGGTATCGGGAACCGAGTTGAGGGAACCTGTGCAAAAATCAAGTGTATACCGCATTTTTTGTGTGAGCTATAGATATTTTAGTAAAATTGGTTCTTAAATGACTTTCGTGAAAATCGTCCGCGTAATAACTATACGCGAATATAATTTTTTAATAGGAAACTATCTTTTGCAACTTTTGCGAAATAATAGTTACATTTCTTGAGACTCGACGTTATAATAATTTTCACAGGCTTTTTGATAGGTACATAATTGTATATAAGGATTTTAAAAAAGAGTAATCTCTGAAGTCTACGTAATAAATTCTACATTAAAAAAGAATTTAGTAATATTTAAAATAATATTATATCTTATCATATTTCTTAAAATAATTAAGTTATGTACAATTTAAATTTAATTCGTTTCTGTTGATTATGCATTTGTTTGATTTTGGACTTGTTTTATGAAAAAATGATATAACAAATGTGTTGTTGTTATTGTGTGTTGTCTTTATATAGAATGTTCAAAAGCACTGCATTCAACGTTTGTGAAAAAGTAAAAGGGATCAAGATAAACAAAAAAGTATTTTGCAACAGTACTTTTTGAAATAAATATTCGTATTATTTGCTTGATAGTTCTCAAAATAAAATATTAATGTAAAACATTAAATTAGATATTAAATAAATCATATGCGTAAAATACTTAAAATAAACAATTCATCAGTAAACAGTTGCATAAACAACTTGTACAATATTTATTCATAAAATTTTTGCAATTAATTATTTTGTTATTAAATGCTATTTCATCTGTACTACGCTGCTTGATTATGTTTTTTTCGTCATCGGTCAGTTGTAATGATACGTGTTGTCGAAATATGAATTAATGACGAATTAATGATAAAAAGAGTGAAAATAACATCAATTTCCGCGCGCGAAAATGTTTCCCGAATTTTTCCGTTCTAGAACTTGCATAAATAGATTATCTCATTAGACGTACATTATTACATATTGAAAATAATAAAATAAATACGATCCGTGTTATGACTGTGCAATGCATGAAACGATATAGCTAAAAAGATTGATGACATATTACAGTGAATCCAAAACATATCCTAAATTTAGTTATTCCGCGCGTAAAATTACTAAAAATTTTTGTTCCGTACTCTCTAAGACATGTTTTCTTATGTTTCTATGTTTGTAAAAATTCCACTTATATATAATTTTTCTATAGCGATGGAAAAAATAGATTTTTAAATAGATGTAGCTGTTAAAATTTTTCCATTTTACGAAAATAAAAATGTTTAAGCCCGAGATTACTCTAGTCATGAAAAAAATTGTAGGAGAACGTATTTTGCTTTGGTATTTAAATTAATTTTAGGAGTAATTGATCTTGTCAATTAGGATATTTGTGTGCACTCACCGTAGGGAAGTTGAGTGACATAATTATACGGTTGATGCCATTGTGGATAATACTCAGTCTGTGCCTCGTATCCGCCAAGCATGTTGCCTGATATTTTATCCTTGTCAGGTTTCTTTAATTTGTCACAATTCGTACCAATTTCACAAAACCGTTCACCTCGAATTCTCAACGTAAACTCGTTGCTGATTACTTATATTATTTTACGGGGCTTAATTATATCGATTACTCTATTTTATTATATTCGTAAAAAGCCTTTTCGACTTTCAACTTTTTAAAGAACAAAATTGCCTTTTAATTATACTTTATTATTTTCGTTTATTATATCTTGTTATATTTTTCAAACGTCTAAAGGTCTCTACAATTTGCACTCAAACTTTGTCTGAACGAGATGAAATTTGCTGATCCGAGATTATCTTGTACTTTTTACACAGATTATTTTATTTATTTTTCGACGATAGTGTCTTCCACTTGGATCGCGTTCCACAAAACAGAAATTATCGTTGATATGTATGCCTCATTATTTTCTTGTTTTCGAACGTCGATATTTTTCCTCCTCGCGGGACTTTTCCTCAATTTGCGTCCGAGTATCGCGTCGTGAGTCTTCAGACTACCACGTAATGCTGAAGTCGCTATATTTGCGCTCGTTGGTCGAATAGCGCGATGCAGTTTCGGATGTGCAGTCAAAGGGACACTGAGAGAAAGAGCGGAGTTTGGTGCGGTACCGATCCACTGCCTCCCTTGCACGCTGCGATAGAGTCCCCCGGTTGCGCTCGCTGCTTCGTCGTCGGTGGTAGCAACCGCGGGCACGGGTGGGTGTACCCGTGGAGACCTGTCGTGATCCGACCCCGTCAAAACGGGCGGGGCTCGGGATGGTATACGCCCCGGGAGAGGAACCCGGGATTCAATTAGTAAATTGAGGGAGCTCGCCGTCGACGGACGGCGAAGTGGGGTATGATTTAGGGTATGACGTCCTTCAGCGTGGGCGCCCTCCCTCCGCCGCCGCCAACACGATCCGCGACTTATCGCCATCGCCGACGTGCTCGTCTTTTTGCCAATCGACTAGAGCGAATGCGAACGCTCCAGCTCTTCGTGGTGTAATAATATTAGTTGTGAGATATCGGCGCGAGGCTGCGACGCAAATTGGACGAGGATGTAGCGCGTGGTGCGAAGGAAGGAGGAATTCTCTCTGTCGTAAATTTGTGTTCGAAAGGGAATAAAAAATTTCGAGCATCCTCTTGATAGTGTAGATATATCACGAGTTCAATATTTTCTGCGAGAAACTTGATCACTTTTAATTAAATTTTAATGAATTTCTTTACGTGTGTTAATTAATAAATATCTTTGGATGATTTCTTATTATTGTTTAATCTTCAATTATACACATTAATTCTGTGTTTTTGTTAGAATATTAGAACGTAAAAATGTTCGATTTTTTTTAATAATAAGAAGAAATATTATTTTGCACTATTCCATTTATATTTGTGTTCTCAAACATTTCAGTTAGTATTGTTATCCTCTCTTCGATCTCGTTCGCTCCTAGTTTTCAAATTTTGACAAGTGCTAAATACCGTTTAATAATTACGTCAAGTCTCCGTGTAATAAACAAAAAGAAAGAGAAACGGCGGGCCAACCTACTTTTACGATGACACGCTCCCTTCTCCAGATGACGGAGCGACACGAACGACCATGTAATAACCGTCAATGTATATATCGACCCTTTGAGGAAAAAAAGGCTTCCCTTCGTTTTCTCGAGTTAAAAACGGAACATCCGACGCGCCGAAGTCAAAGAGACTTCGTCGGGAAAACGGTAGCATGAAGTCCCGCGGGACTTTCCTTCACCCTTTACAACCTGTTCGCATAAATAAGTTGGCATCTGTTCCCTTCTCATTTCACTTTTTAACGAATTTTAAGACAATTTGTACGACAGATTGCGACAATTAATTAATTAATTCTTTGATTTCTAAATTATTTAACAACTATACGAAAAGAATATTTGTATTTTTGCGCATATGACAAGTGAAATGTAACGATATTTTAATAATCTTTAACAACTTCCTCACGTATTGTTTTGCAACTGTATTTAATAATTCGCATTGAAAGGTTACATATAATGAAAACTTTATATCCAGTCAGTATTCGTCTAAATTTGAAGAAAAGAAATTTTACGAGCGTTTATTGTATTTATAATATTTTTTAATATTAGGTAACTTATAAAGACAACAAATAAAATATGACAATATTTGAGATGATAATTTTATCAAGAAATTTTATCTCATTTATACAAAACTAAAAGAGATTGATACATATTCATATGAAAATATAGATAACATTATATTTTATTTAATAATTCTAAATGTGTCATAATTATACAATCGCAGAAAAAGAATGAAAGAGTTTAAAGAAAGATATTGGATTTCTTATACTTTTGTCAGAATATATCCAATAATGAAAATTTATTTTTAAAAAATTATGAGAGATGATATATTTTGAGTGCGACTATTTGTATGATACATACGAGATTGAATCATTTATAGCGAATGATTAAAAAAGTGAATACATTATCCGTGATAAAACCGAACGTGTCTGGTTTTATTTCCGAGAGAAACCAGACGCCAATAATAGTCAAATAATTATTTCTAATCATCTAGTCGTAAATTAGAGTTGTCAAACTTCTCTAATTAAACGAAAACTTATGATGAAAAAATAAGTATTAATTGATCTAAGATTTTATAAAAGATTTTTATAAAATTAGATTATTAATCTAAGAAATTGTCTTCTCTCAGATAATTTTCAGAATACCTTTTCGCAACATCTAATAAAGATCTATTTTTAATCTTAATTTTTATCCATTTATTTTAATACAAATTTGTTTGTATCCAAAATTGTTTCATACAAAATTTATATTATAACGCCAATCGAGACGAAATTTAAACTTAAATCGTATAGGCGATAAATGTATGTTAAGAACGTCGAATTTTATCTCATTCACCATAATGATCATTAGCTAAGAAAGGATTATAACTATTCACGAAAAAAATTCCATTGCCCTTTTTCCGACATTCCTCAATAATCTATAATCCATACTCTTCTGTTTTTTTTTTCGGTCTCTTGTGGCAGATATCAGTGAAAGTGATTGGTCGAGTGGTCGGCTGCCAGTCCGTCGGCAAATGCCGCAGAAGCTCCTTGACAGAGCCGATAGTAGTGGTTCACTGTCAAAAGGAAATGCCGCGATTAAAGAAGCACTTATAGGACGACTAATTTTTCTCTTTGATGCCAGGCGACCGCGATTGCTTTCCTCGTGAACCACTTTTATCGCGACATAGGCGCCTTCAAGAAGCGACGATTATCTGCCAGCGCTGATAATCGTCGGACTGATCGCAAAGTCGTTTGGCACCAGCCAAAAGTCAATTCCAATTTTCATTATAATCGTAGATATGTCAGATTCTTGTATTTAGAATAAAGTTAGACCGAAATTAGAAGATTTCTCACAAACATAGCCGATCAACGTATAACATAATAAAAATACATTAAATTAGGAAAAATTGTAAGCTAACAAGTGAATTATGTGATAAAGATGTTAAATAAACAATCAAATAAATAGGAGATGTGCCAATTGGTCGAGCTGGATTTTTTGTGCCGCAAAATATTTTTCGTGTGAATTTATGTACATTCTTCGCTTAGCAAAACTACTATTATTACTTGAAACTCTAAAGCTAGAACAGAACCAAGGTATAATTAAATTGGTATTAAATCTCAATTAATTTTATATATAATCAATTTATAATCAATATATAATACAGATATTAATACGTATCTTTTAAAATTTTTCCTTTCATAAAGAATATGTTGCGAAAAATATTACTCCAATTAGAATTCAAATTTGAACTTGCTATCCGGTACATCTTCTATTTATTTGTTTATCATGATACAGTCTTAACTTATATGTTAAATAAAAATTTATTTTCTAGCAAAGTATCTTTACGTTAAGCCAATATTATTCACTATAATGATTTTTCACGAAGTAAAATTTATCCAACCTAAAACAACATTTATAAAAGCTCTCTCAATCTTAAAATTTAATTATTATTAATACAATCAGCAAACTCGCACGTAAGGATGATACCGACATATCCCAAATTTTCTCCCCTCTTGTGAGTTTCTTTTGGCCAACAGACAGCCCTTTACCAATGGTTGGGCGGGCTTAGACCAACCAGGAATCCTGGTGCTACCATTCGATGTGAGATGTGCGCAGGACTCGGTAGTTGGAAGGAAGGAAGGAACGAGTAGCGGGATAACGTGCGATAATAAGGGTCTTCCCTACGTCTGGCTCCTTGTGATATCTATTAAGTAATAATCGTGATAGCGGAGATGAGAAGTGCGTGGAGATCTGGCGAGGGTGAATCGCTTCGTCATGAGCAAGCCCACCTCCCTCACCCCTGGCCCCTGGTTTCCAGCGTCGCCTGTTTCTGTTCTCTGAGTTGTTTTAACATTTGCGGTCGTTTTGCAGTGGCAAATCGACATTAACTTTTGTTAAATTTTTCAAAGATAAAGAAAAATTTATGTTATAATACGATTTCATAATTTAATTTATAATGCAAAAGAAACTTTATTTTCAATTACTTAATTGAATTATAATTTCAAAATTATTGCATGGACACATTAGTTTTAAAGGTTCTATCTCATACTTCTATTTTGACAGAAATGTGATTGTCATTTGTAATTAAAAATAACGTTAAAAAATTTAACCAATATAATACTTATAATAGCAATATAATTATTGAAAGGAGTCCAAACGGCGTTTAATTCAGTTGCATCTTCCGAAATGAACCTTCGAGTGTTCAGCGGTCGAACTGAAAAGAACTCGAGTGTATTCATACCGGGTGTCCTGCGGTTTCCCACAGCGCGGGGTAGAAGCGATTAGAGGCGATTAGAAGGTGTTCTGGATTGCGTCCCACCATTGCAAAAGCGACCGGCTTCGCCGCTGTATTTCTACACCCCGTCAGCCGCCTTTATACTCCCGTGGCGTCAAGTAACAGATACCCAAGGGTAGATCACCCTCGGTTTTTGCGCCTAAGGCATTGCATACAAAAGATTCTCAAAATCAATTATGTAATTATTTGTTTATCATAGCAGATAATATGTGTGCGTGTATTATACACCAATTATATATATATTTTTCCAAATAACAAATGTATATTATAAATATTAAAATATATAATTATTTAATTCATGCTAAAAAGTACAAATTAGTGAACACAGATGATTTCACATATAAAAGAATATAAAAAATTATTCGAGTTAATATCTCAGTTGATTAGTTTGTGAATTTTTTAATGTTAAAATTGTTTTTTTTTTTTATTTTTTCAAAATATACGTATATAACTTGGCAAAATACATATCGGATGAATAGAATGTTTAGATGATGAATACACAAAGGACGCGTGCCAGTCTCGTGGCGCAAGGACTTCCGGGCCGTGCATTGAACGTCGACACGTTCAGTAATTATTATTTCCGTCGTTAAGTAGGCCATTTCTTTCGGAAAAGAGCGACGTGACGTAAACAAGGAGGTAGGCCACGGTGTTCTGCGCTGTATCGTTACACAGCTAGCGGAATTTATTTATTTTCCCATCGATGACACGTGGTTCCTCTTTCCGTTGATCCCTCTTTTTTCTTTCTTAACGTCGCACCTCGTGTCGAATCACTAAAATTCTTCATACTTCGGAAGAAACGAGAAGGAAATGACTAACCATGAATTTATTTATAAGTTATTTAAATATGTCGTATATGTAGCTTATCAACTATTGTTTCATTTGTTTTATAAGAAAATAACAAGCGCATCTTTTTAGAAAATCTAGATCACAAATTTCGAGATGTTATCATTTACTTAGTAATTATAATAATATTTATATCGATATCATGTGTTCCCTATCATTTCAGAGATCTTATAGTAAAACTTAAACATAGAAGTTTAAATAAAGCTTACATTTGTTTTGCGTAAAATTTCGTAATTGCTCGAAAACTTTCTCGACTTTCGTTTAGACAACCTATAATAAGTGCGGTTAATTTCGACAGAAATTAGTTTCGTCATGCTTTATTTCGTCACGCACGTGGCACGATATTTTTGAAGCTCGACTTTCTCGACTGCAAAAGGTCGATATGGATTAGAAGATTAAGCGATCAGCGAACGAATCAAACGGCGGCAAACGGCGAGATTTTCGAGGTGGAAAAGGGGGATACGAGACGGAAAAGAGGTAGCAGAGCGACGGAGCGGGGGCGGAAAACGAGCGAGGAAGAGTGAGCGAGAGGAAAAGAGAAATTCAGAGGGGCCATGTGGTGTTTCACGAGATATCAAATCATACTACGTGTACGCCATGCCGCCCCCTAAATATAGTTTATTGCGTTACCGAGTATTAATGGAGCTTCTATAGAAACGACAAAGACGGCCCCCCGAACGCGAACGTAACTCTTCCGACTTGGAAAATCGAAAATAGTGATCTTTAGTGATCTGTGGTGATTTAAAATCTGAAACTAAATTATTTGACCAAAAATGTAAAACCTTGGGAGAAATAATTCCGCTAATGAACTACGTAGCAAGTTGCATATGATAATTAATTCAATATTTATACAAACATATTCTAATTGATGAGAAATGATTGTATTGTTTTTCATTATATATCATGTATGTACATTCGAATTTTAATTGTACGTTACTTGAGTGATTTTTTTTTAACGTAGTTAGTCGCGTGGAATGTATTATGCCCACATTACATCTCAAATTTCATTGTCCTCCTTAATAATTTACAATTAAATGAATGATAATATTCTATATATTTTCTAGATCAAGATATATAAGTGCAAAAGTTCTTTAATTGTGAAATAATTTGTACAACGATATTCGAACGATAAAAACGTTTTAATCTGTGAGTTTACTGGATTTCTAAACTTGGGGTATATTTTATACAAATAACGGTTAAAGAGCAAAATTATTTAGAACCAATATTCTAATCAGTAACAATGCGGCAATTAAAATTAATAATAATTAAGCTGTTTGGTTTAAGATGTATTTTAAAAATTATTATTGAAAAATGTTTCGCTAAAATAATGCTAGTTTCTTTGTAGGAGTCTCTGAAGAGACAGAGATTTCGACGCAATCGTTCGTCAAAACGAAGCTAATTTGTCATCCAGCAAGGGAACAAATTAATAATCGACCGTCATCTATTTTACAAGCCTAGATATACCATCTTGCGCGATACGAACGCGAGCTTGGACTGGTTCGTGTGTGGCCCATCATCAGTAATCCATGTCTAATTTTCTTTGACGAAAATTGTATAAACAGCAATCTTTCGACCATTTATCTGATATTTTTCCCGATATTTAGCCTTCCTCGAGAAATGGGAAGGCGGGCGAAAGATCTCGTCTCGAAATATCATAATCAAATGACGATTGCGGCTTGCTACGCGACCGCGGACGCTGTTAGACAGGATTCAGGGTTTTATGGCGGGAATAAGATTCCAACGGGAAGGAAACAGTTACGAAGATATATCCACAAATGAGTAGCTGCTCCATTCTCATTTAGAGTTGTCTCCAACAAAGTATCGAGGTTTTCGACGAAATTGAGGAAATTCAAAATTGTAAGGAGAATCTTGAAGATTAATAATCAGAAATTTGGGAAGACACTCTCTCTTTACATTATTTATTAACAGATAGATTGATGCGATTTGTATAAAATACAAATAGATATTTAAAAATATGGAAAGATATATCACTGATTAATTAATATTAATGAATATTAATACTGATAAAGATCTATAGAAATTTAAAAAGATTCAATAATTTCTGGTAGAGAAATCTTATTAAAAACAACGTGTCCAATCCCGTGGCGCGATACATTCATTCCAAATCTTGAAACTTTGTGTTCCGGTGACGCTACCGCCGGAAAATATAAGCATGCCCGCGTCGTACACGTGTTCCTTGTATATCATAAGTCTCCGTTGCGCTCGTTAAGGCAAGCTAGTTTCTTGAATTTGCTTACTATATCCTGTCACGAATTTCATTCATGCTTAGGTGTACTTCAAAGGATGTTCTAAACGCGCCTCCCGAAATTTATCGAACACATTGACTATTTTAAAATGTATAACTGCTAACGCAGACCACAAAGTGTAGTATGATAGAAATTTGATTAATCTTTTATTAAAATCTAATGTAATATTTTTGAAAAAATACATATTATTTTTGAATAGTATAAAAATATTTTAAAAATAATTTAAATTAAAAATAAATATTATTTTTGAAAATAAATATTATATATTATAAAAATATTTTAGAAATAATTTAAGTTACAAATCACATGTCTTTCTCAGCGAGACTCATGGTCCCTTTGCGAGATAGGTATAGATAGATGCAATACAATGGAAGATCGTTGTTGATATTAAGAGTCAATGAAATCTGTTTTGGGAAAGAAACGCAGCACAGAATGGTGAACTAATTTTATCAGCACAGATCGAGCGGAACGGTCGTTTTCGATCATCAAAATGGATCGGCGGACGATGATTCATCGTGGAAGCTTTCCACGAAATGCAGCGGGCAGATCCTCTCGTGAGATAGAATTCGTCGAACTTTTACGAGTGTAATTTTAATTTCGAAATCTCTAAGACACGTTCGTCTCGGACTTGAAGTGTTAGCGGGGTCCACTCCTCTCGAGGATCCCGCGATAAAAGATTCAGTCCACGAGTGTTGTAATTAGCGCCAAAACGAACCGAAAATAACGCCGGTCACTGCCTCGGAATAAAGCTAAGTTGAAACCCCGCTTACGGACTTAAGTGGCTTTATCTGTCCTTTTCCCAGGCTGGCGTTACTTGCACTCGCAAAAAGCCAATTCTTGTCACGATCCGTTACTGTCGACACATCGTCAGAGGATCGAATTAAAGTATAAAAAAATTTCGCGCTGTCATTGTGTATTTATTGTGAAACAACATGAGAAAAATTCACGGATCATTTTTAACGGTCTTGATAGCAACTTTCACATTCTCTAATGTATTATATTAATTTAACCAATTAAAAATTTAATAGGGTTTGTAATCATTTCATGATGATCGTCACTCTAATTTCATTCGTCATTTGCGAAGTTAGAGGGACACGTTTGATTCACTGTTTCGATAACGTCACTCATTGGATTATGCGCAATAATTATTTACATCGCGGCCTTAAAAATAACGAAGACAGATATAATCAAAGAAGACACGACTAATACACTCGAATGAAGAAATACTTGTCAGTTACGCCCTCGTTTCATATTACTCGAGATCACTGTACCAGTGGGCGTCGATCACTCGTATCCCTTACATGTAATCCGATACTTATATTTTTCCACTGACCAATACGCGAAGTCTTCTTCGGTTGAAATTTTATTCGTTTTTGTACTTGCTTCTCCGTGCTTTTTACGATTTCCTGGAAAGAAGTTTTTTATTTCTTAAATTATGATAAGTTTTCTTTTGCACTACGATTTTATTTCGCAACGTCTTTTGATATAATAACTTGGAATTTTAAATATTGTGCTTGATATTTGAATTTATTCTATCTTGTGTGTTATTTTGATTCAGGTTACTTTATTTCTCATTGCATCACTTACTCTGTGTAATGATAAATCATAGAAACCTTTTTATTGTATCATTACTGAGAGATTAATATAAACTTTCTGGGTAAATTTAATAACACTTGGAAGTTAAAAAAATTAATATCAACTTAGTCTACTTTAATAAATGAAAAATAAAATTAAGTAAAAGGCCAGAAAATTTTTATATAAATTATTTTGTAAAAATTACTTAATTTTATTATTAAAAAATTTTTTCTCGCTTAATTTCTCATGTTATTTAAAATATTTTAGATGATGTATATTATACACACGTATAATTTTAATTCTTATGATAACTGCACAAATGCAAACTGCATCGATGCCGAGAAGGCGAAAGAATCAGTAGGAAAAGATAACGTGGAAAGTGAGATATATCGCTCTTGTGGTGAGACTGGATTTTTTTCTGGCGCCAATGGCATACCATCTTTGCCGAATCTTTCGCTCGTTCTTTCTCTGCATTTACGATTTACGAGTTCCTTCGACATTCGAAGGCGAGGACAATCGTTGACGTAGTTAGCCGCAAAGCTTCGCTCTCATATGCAACCACTTGAGTGCCTTTTATAGGCGCCACTCATCGTATTTCACGCCCCAAGTACCGATTTGTCCCTTCATGTCAGACTCCACGACAATCTAAAATTTTGCATGCATAAAACGAAGTCAAAATTAAATAATTGTTATTATTTCGTGTCCTAATACTTGTGACTTACAAAACTAAAAAAGAAATTTAATTTAAAAAGGACAATTCTGAAAGATTAAAGAAAGAGACAAATGCAACGAAAAATAACTATTATCATTTGTATAATAATTTATAATGTGTTTTAAAAATAAAATTATATAAAATTGCAGAAAATAAATATATAATATATATATTTTTTAAATTCTTTAAAATAAGTAAATATCTCTTGATCGAAAGAAAAATTTCATCCGTAGTTCAATCTCTAAAAATAGTATCCGTTGCAAGATTATTATTCTCAACAAAAGTTATTTAAAAAATCTCGCGAGTATCGAAACTCGGGGGGGGGGGGGATAGAAAAGTTGCTCCACGTGCGCGCCAGATATCCCTCGCTAGGATACACTCTCCTTGCATCTTGCGCCGCGTGCCGAGAAAACATTTAAGGAACCACAGAGGCTTTCGTGACTCCATTGTCTTAGCGCCTCTGGTTACATTTTATTGCATGGTGCGATGGCAGCGTGCGACGCGTGCTCTTGCTCGACGTCGCCGAAAAGGAACGTCCTTCGGCACCCTCTTCTCACGGTGATCACTGGGACGCAAATCGTCCGGGGAGGTCGGCGCCAAGTCGCCGAACCTATTTTGCCCCGAGCGATCCGTTTCGTACAGGTTCCGACGAAGCGGCCTCGTGTTGTCGAAATTGGAGAACGCGCGACGGAAGCGAGTCGCGACGCTCGTAGTCTCTTCCGCTTTCGTTCCGCTCGAACTTGCACAACTTTTCAAGCAAGCTGACCGTTTCTTTTACAAGCGATCGAGCTAATGGATCTTTGACTCAAGTTAAGACAACCAAGATTTTATTAACAGGATTATATTATAGGAAATTATAGAACTAAATTGAAAGTTTATGATTTGTATGAATATATTTCACAAATATTATAAAAATTACATAAATTTTGATAATATTCCTGTAATACAATTTTTATCCATTTATTCGAAACGGAAATCATAAAGACTGAAATCTACCCTGTACTTTACTGTAGTTTAATTACAATAAATCAAGAGCACGCGCCTATAATATACTATTTATCTAAATATACTATCCATCGCGGGACCACAGGGCTCTCTCGCCGATTCATTTAAGTGTCTCATTGTGCATGCTAATAATGCGTGGAAAAAAAAGAGTGAATGAGGGAAAAAGGGCGCAGGAAAGAATAGGCAAATATCTCTCACCCTAGCAGCAACAGTCGCAGTTACATTTTCATTGCGGAGAGACGACGGTCCCGCAGATGTCGACCACTTGCTATCCCGAGGATGACGATCCGGATGAAATCTATTCCTTCTGTTCGTCGCCACGGGGTGCCACCATGGGGCAATGCATTTCGCTACCGTTCTCTGTGTCCCGTGGTTGGCACAAGCCTCATATGTACGCAACACGCCACCAATTCTTCCGCAATTATGAAATGCATTCAGATGTGAACGCGCCTCTGCCAGCAAATGTGCAATCCGCCTGATTGCGATCGCTTTAGCGTTAACTCTTTAACGAGGGAGTAAATGTTCAGCTACAAGAAAAACATCCTTTGACGTCAGTTAAATTTAAGCGCCAGATCATATCAATTACAAATTACATTAGTCGATTATGCAAAAAGTTTTACGGACGAATTTTGTTGACTGAATTAATTGCATCATTTAAAGTGACGAAAATTTTTTGGTAATTGTTAACTATGCCAATTGGATTCAAATAGTTCTTGAAGAAAAAATGTTAATAGTCAAATTAAATAAATTTTAAATAATAATTAAAAAATAATGAGAAATAGAATAGAATCAGATTTTACTTTCGATAAGGTACACATTTTAAAATATACTGTTTATTATAAAACTAATTTTAATTTTATTAACATAATTTAATTATAATCAATTTTTAATTATAGAATATATTTGTTATAAATTTCTTCAATATGCATTTAAATTTTAAACTTATAATTTTGGCTTTTGAAATAAAAAAAAATAGATGCTGGATAAAATTTTATTAATCGATATTAATTAATTAAATTACCTCAAGAAACTTTTATACACTGGTGTGAAATTGAAATTTAACTGCGTATTGAATGTTTTCTAAAAATTCGCACTTCTTTTTCCCACGGTAGCAAAATGCGTCCCCGGGGTGTTTTTCACATGTGTTGCATCAACCCTTCGCCCACTAATGATGCCATAAAATTTTCACGTACTATAACTGTTTTCTCTTTCCTTCGTTTAATCACTTAATCGCGATTTTATATCTGTTGATTGCTAAGACTGTCCTCATGTCGAACAGCAGAGATAAATGTATAACAGATAAGTTTTTTCTTCTCCTCGTCTCATTTCAATTGAGTCGCGGTATCGATTACTTCTATAAATGCACAGACTCCGCATTGTTTTTTCGGCTTACTGTCAGACCGTCAAGCCACGCTCGGATACGTTCGGATAGGTCGCTCGCTCTCTCAAAGAGTACAATACGTGTGAACGAAGGGAAATGTGAGAGGTAAAGTAAGCCTAAATAAACAACGACACGGGTTATTGGTAATGATGTTAATGATTAATAATCTTAATTTCAGAATTGTTTGATTCGTTGGATCAATACAAAGCAACACTCGTAAACAAATTTCATCAAGATGCTGAAATTTTATATTAGCAAATAATTAACAATTAATATTTTTTATCTAAGCAAACAATTTACGCGCGAAATAAACGAAGAAGTAATATTTTTCTAAGATTGTTACGCTCTTTAAAAAGTATATAGTTACATCAAAATGCCAAAATAATTTAGTGAAGAGAAGATGCTCGTGAGAGTTGGAAAGAAAATAGAAATGTGCTTTTTATTATAAATATTATAATTTAAAAAGAATAAATCTATGTTATTTTAAATAATCCTTAAATTATTCTTTTAATGTGAAGTAAAATTTCTAACTTTCCTGATTAATACTGCAACTCGCACCGAAATCGGCGAAGCTTTATATAATTGTATATATTCTCTTTGTGCATAAACATTTTCTATAATATACATAATTTAATGTATATCTATTAATAATAACACATCATCTTTTTATCACAATAATTACTATCAATAAAATAAAAAAATAGTTCTCTTATATATTATTAAAATATAATTACGGTTTTAATTCTCTGTCTAGCGAACGTTATCGCAAATATATATCTATCGATATTTCTAGTTTATTGTAGACTATATAATATATATACGTATATATATAATAATATATATATATATATATATATATATATATATATATATATATATATATAATACGTATAACAAAATCTCGCTTCTTTGCCTACTCTTTCTGTCCCGATTATTATATCACTTTTATTCTTACTTTATTTCTCTTTTGCTAAAAACAGATGTACTTATTCTGTAAATATTATTATCGCAATTTATCTCATACAGTAACTATTTACAGAATAATTAATAATAATTTTTAATACTTAATAGATTATTAATAACTACTAGACTAGATAAAATCCCATCGATTTTTTAACCACTATCTTTCAAGAATTGATTTGGTTTTGCTCTTTGATCGGGATTACTATTGATCGAATCTGATTCTTTCCCATTCGAATTTGCTCTCGGTCGTCCGCACTTGTCGAAAATGCGACAAAGATCAACGTTGATATAATCGGATCTCCTATTATCAGAATTCATTGCCGACCATGTCTCGTCATGTTTAATAGGCTTGATATAATATATTTTATCGATACTTCTACCTGGCTCATCGTTGATGTATTCTGTGTCGATCTCGCGATTTCTTTTACCAATCAGATCGTAGTGAGTAACGTTGCTTTCTCCAGGATTGTCGTACATAATCGAAGATTCCTTTGATTGGTAAATCTCTTTGCCGGATGCTGTGGAGTCGTAACCCTTCGAGTGCTTCGATAAGCTTTGTTTGCGTCCAGAAAAAAGGATCCTGTCGATGGTCATGAAGGGCATCTCGAAGCATAGGCTCCAAAGCGCGGATACCATTATCGTAAATACTAAATTGGCCAAGAATGTGCGTATCTGATAAACGGGAGACATTATTTATCGTTATTCCTATTCTTAATTACATTTGTGTCTTAATTTAATTCATGTAATATCGCGCACGTAAGATAAGAGAATTAATATCTGTTATGTATATATTTATATAAAATCTACTTAAAATAAAATGCAGCAATGCAATATCGACAATAGACTTTGAAAATTTGCACATTTTCACTAAGACTAAATCGTAAATAAATATTATTACGATTGAATAGTTTTTTTACATGAAGAAATAAACGCTGCGAAAATTTTATTTTTACGATTTTGTAATATTGCTTAACCAGTCATCGATGCATCAGTTATTATTTTTATTGCGATATTTTAAAGAACATTTTTATCTTTTTTACTCACCATGTTCATTTGTGACAAACTGCCGGAAGTTCGGACGGCTCCGACGTGTGATAGTATGAACAAATAATGAGAGAGATAAGCGCAGTAGGTCAATTTGCTGAACGGTATCCACACACGCCAAGAAAGTAAATAATTGATGTAACCTTGAAATGATTACTTTTAGAGATTGGCATTGACGTAATCCAGTTTAACAATCACCTCGCGAGCGCGTGCAATCATTACCTGCGTAACCGTGCATACAGCAGAAGATGATCCAGGAAATCGAGAGTACAAAGACCTGACGATGAAAACCGGCGTAGAAACTTGCCTCCAGCCTGTTATACACGTGAGTGTCGAAATACATGCCTCGCGGCCCGAAAATCACCGAGAGACTAGCCGTAATTGCGAGCAGCCAGCCGAGAATTACATACCACTGCGATTTATAAAAGTGTTTTATACATAAGATATTACAAAAATTTATTTTATGATCTCTTCAAATTTAAGACATTTAAATATGTACATTATTTATAAGAATATTAATATAGAATACGAATAGAAAAAATTTTTATGAAACTTATGGAAAATATTTTGGTTTTAATCAGATTAATTTTCTCGAGAGTTATAAGATAAATATTAGAGTTCTGCGATTAAATAGAAGACGGTTAATATAAAGTAAAATAAGCATCAGAGCATTAAACATAATTGTATAAATGATACTTACAGTGTGTAACTTGACCTTGCAAGATCGCGTTTTATATAACAAGTATCCAAGGCCTAATCCAATGACGTACGGTCCAAACCTATTGTACGTCTTTATATAGATCTCCAGATAAACCTGGGTTAAATCCTCCTGTCTACAAAATACAACATCCTGTTGAGATCACAAAATTACTAAATTCCGGCAATCATAAAATTTCGTGCAATTTCCTGGCAATTTCCATAGAAATAAACATCACTTAAAGTGAAGTAATCTTGCACGATCTTTCATAGTTGCTTAATAATTAATTCTCAAAGACATGCACGAGACAGAAGGACCCACGGAGTGGATCTACATCAAGAGATTCCAATAATAACATTTAAATATTAAACTAAATAAAAAATTAATTAAAATTAGATAATTGAAGGAATATCGTGTAAAACTCGATCAAATTATATAAGTTTTTTACATCTGGATTTAAATTTTAAAGAGATAGATTTTCTAAGATATTCAAATTAAAACTCTCAATGAAATTTTTTCTAAGCAAAAGCGCAGTTAAAATTCTACACTCACTCCTTGTAATAGAGCATGGTGCCCGTTAGTTGGAGAGTATAAGTTGTAACGAAGGGCACTAGGACCGAAAGAAACAAGCAGACGGCTAAAATAATGGCTAAGTACAGACTTCTAAACTTGAGCATAGGATACAGTATAAATGGCGACAGCCAAACAAACTGCATGTCGGTCGATAGATACCAGGATTGGGACATGCACTAGAAGCAAACATAAGAAAAGAGTGAGATCTTTGCAAAAGTACGCAAATTGAAAAAATTTCAAAAGCGTGAAACAGTATTTAATAGGTAAATTTAATAAATTCAAATTAAAGAGAAATAAAAAATAAAATAAGAATATTACAAAATAAAAAAAATGTGCAGCATTCATATAGATTTCAAGATATCATATCTACGTTTGCTCTACATACAAAATAATTATTAACTACACGTTCAATACACATGATTGCTGGATATTTTGTTTATTTATTACAATAACATAACTCAAAATTTATCTTTTTTTTAGTTGCTTGCAAAAAAATTTAATGACTGAATTCTTTAATATACTGAATGAAGAGCTAATATTACATAGTTACATATTTTAATTTTTTACAATCAGTTTTTATATCAAAAACGTATTTAAAATAATATTACAAAATTTTAATGATTCGAAATATTCAAACTTATTTTGAAAAATTTTGTTTTTTGAGTTACATCATTATTGCAGCAAATGAGCGATTTAATTACAGTAAATAGTATGTAAAAATATACAAGAGTATAACGGAATAAATTAAAGAGCTAGTTTACCATGTTCGGTACGTTGACATAGTTGTTAATATAGAGTAAATTGGTCCACCAATTTTCGCGACAGAAGTTTTTGTTAGAACCGATCCACATGTCCCAGTGTGGGCCTGTACCGAATTTGTAGAACAGAGTAGCATAAAAACCAATCATCATTGCGTAGGCTGGTGTTAATCTAATAAAAAGAGAAGTAATCAATAATTCGAAGAAATAAAAAAATATAAAAAAAGAGGGTAAATCTCAAATAATTTCTTCAAATAAATCTCAAAAAATTATTATGAAAAGAGAACTTATAAATTATAATTTTTTTTTATTAGTACGTGCGTATGATATTGACGAGTAATAATTTGTAGACGTAAATATATTGGAATATATTGGAAACTTAAATTGTTAGGAATCGAGAGAAAAACCAAATCGGCTCCTGCATACAGTAAAAATTAAATACAATATTTTTAACATTTATTTGCTGTTAGAATCTATTAGTAAATTATAAAATAGAATATATAATAGTAAATTTTATTACATTTTTTATTTTATAAACAGCAATATTGCGAGTAAAACAAACTTAACGAGGACACAAACATCAGTTTTGCCAGATGCAAAATTCTTTTGAATTGATTGAATTTGCTGCTATTTTGCAAACGTATTTTTATCATTTTGCTTATTATATTATATTAACTCAACAATCAACATTATAAAAAAGTACGTTTTGTTATTTATTGAATAAGGTATAAGATTTGTGACAATCAATTTATGTGATATCTCGATTTTTTCTACGTACCTTATATAACGATGAATATAAAGTCCTATCGCATTGAAACGCCAATTTAAGGTCCGTTCTTTCTTCGATAGTTCCGTGTAAGCAAGTAGAAACCCACTCAGAAGAAAGAAGGTGTCCGTGACGATATTGCCGTTAAGAACCAGCATGTTGTTCCAATCGTAATGCATCTTTTTGAAGATAAGAATACTTTTACATTAGCTTGAATAATCGAGAGGCAAAATTTTTTGAGAATTAGGAGAGAACAACGTGATTTTTAATTGTATTCATAATGCGAAGGATAAATTTAATAAATCACAAAAATATAAGGAAACATAGTGTATTCCCAGTTAATTCTCATGTAAAATTATGTATGTATAAAAGTAAAATTGTATAACTCACATGTGGAATATGCGTGAGATCTATTTTGACACTAACGGCCTCCATGTAATAAGTATGACCGTAAATGATCCAGCATATGCTGATGAAACGCAAACCGTCTAGGCAGCGGATAGAGTCCCGATGTCTATTAGTCCGCAACAGCTCTTTTCCATTCTTGTACAAAGAAAATGCCGTAAAAATACCTATGCGAGAAATTATCAGGATCATTATTTCTATTAGTTCCGGCTTCCCGGATGACATTGCCGTTATTTAAACAAGAAACGCAATATTTATATGCAAGAAACATTCAATGTAGATTAATATTATAAATAGTATAACGTATAGTATTCATAAAAATTTTATTAATAATAAAAAATTAACATTATTTAAGTTTTAAAATTAATCTCATTGACTTTTTTTCTTAAATAATCAGTATAATTAATTTTGCAAAACTCAGTGATTAACTTTACGATTAACTTAAATTTACTAAGTTTGTCACATAAAATGTAAGAAAAATATTTGAAGGTTTAAAACAGAAGACTAAGTATACTTTCATATTTTTATCTCCTACCTTTCGATTCCGATGAGCTAGCTCGCCGTTGCATCGCAATATCGTACCCTGTACTGGCTATAATGATCAATGCGAACAGCACAAGAATCGATCTGAAATTTTCGAACGTTAGATATGCTATTGCAAAGAAATAAATGTTTATATAATTATAGATAATTAGAGAGTCTCATTTACGTGTAACACCAATCGGCAACGTCCCACGTTGTCCGAACAGTCTCCACGGTGTGACACGATTCCTTAGCAACATTAATAGTCATGTCTACACGCCCTTCGACTTTCAATGGATCGAGCGCGAGCTCGAGAGCCTCCTGTATCTCCGTATGATTGCAGGTGGACGGGACGCAAAACATCCACTCGTATACGATCGAGTTGCCGGAAGTCCATTTCGTTGAATTCTACGTCACAAGATATTTTACGTTTAGTCCTCCAAGCAGCATAAACCTATTCTCATGAGCATTTTATTGTTTAAAGATATTCCAAAAATTTACGTGCTATCGTCTTTCATAAAATATTTATTGAGTAAATAACATTTCATTTTATTCATCTGTATTAGTATCATATAAATGCGAATAAATAAAATTTCATATTATTTTAATAAAAAATATAGATTTAAAAATGAGGAATAATACCTATTTATTCTTATTCTTACTTGATTGTTCTTTGTACTCCAATTTATTTACATGTCCGAATGATAGATGTAAGCCGGACTAAACTCTACATATGTTCGCTTAGTGTTGTGAATTGTTGTACGCTGGACGATAGTAATTACGATAATCCAATAATTGCGAACTCACCGACGCGATAGCGGCGTTCACCAGCAGGTCTCCCAAATCCAATTCGCGCTGTTGTGTACTGTTGTCCGCGACGATCTCGAATTGCACCGCCGCGTTGCAAGCCTGTCCGATGAATTCATGTCCGTTCTTCACCCGCAAACATTCATCAAAATTACCCAGCTGTTTGTAATTACCGGTAATCACGCCCGACGGTATTTTAACCGAGGCATCGAACACTGGAACGACAAAGAATCTCTGTTTAATAAATTTCAACGCGCGAGTGCCTTCAGCTCTCGAATGAAGAGTTGTTAGGGCTCTTTCCCGCAGTAACCATATTTTATACTTCAGAATTTCCGAAGAACGTTTAAGAAAAGTCAAGCATACATTTATATTATCGTACCACGTTTGATTAAAATGCTGTAAAAAAAAATGCGGGATTGAATTTCGGTGAGATAAGGGGTCTCTGCGATAACACCGCTTTGCTCGTTACTACGAATCTGTTATCGATGCATCTTATTGTTGCATTTTTTCCGGACATTTATGGCATTCCGGCTTTGACATTTAACAATTGCGCCCTTCCTCTCTCGGGGCTTCGTTTTATAATAAACACATTCTGAAACCGGTTGAAACAGGTGTAGCCAATGCGTCAAGGTGTTCTTCTGTCCTCAATCCACGCCATAATCAGCCAGCATTTTATCACATTACCCTTCGAATATCCGGAATTATTATACCACGGGCTAAGTCAGAGAATAATGATCATTGATAATGAACTGATAATGATTCAGCTGATAGAGAATCGATTAACGATCTTTAAAATCTTTAGCCGTTTATCAAATGTTCATTCCTCAGCTGCGGATATAAACTGTCGTTCTTGCGATTTATTTCAATATAATATATTATTGACACAAATATGAATCTAAATACGTAGGAAAATATAAAGAATACAGTTCTTATTATAGTTTGTTGATTATAAAACTTTTTAAAAATCTTTTAAACTGTCGAGGCGAATAATTATTGCAGTTATAAGCTATAAGTTTTTCGCTTTTTCTCTTCCCAGAATTAAGATTCACCGATTGTGGCCTTTATTTTTGTGTACTTCCTCATTGTTCCCTAATAGCGAGCGAGACGAGTAGACCTGAAAGGAACTTTATAATTTTCTCACGAAAAAGGAAACTGCGTATGACTGATCGAATTCCACGATGGAATATACTCGGCGAGGAACAAGCAGCGCGTTGATCACGTTCAATTCTAGGAGGACGGCGATAATCCAATCGCCGAGAACTCCCGAGCGTGCGCGTTATACTCTATGATTTATATTATTAGTCATCTGTGCGCATCAACCTGCGTGAGAGTTACTCTGTTCGAAATGGGACCTCAAGGTGATTCCTTGGAACCGTGACGCAGAGCAACGTCAATGTCACGAGTGCATTAACTGCGGAAGTGCATATCGCGCCGATATCGGCGCAGATACGCAGAATCGGTCAATCGGGAGTCATATCGGGAAACACGCGTCGCAGAAACGGGTCGACCAACTGTGCTTTCGATTTTAAATTTCCAAACGATAGCGATAGCGACTGCATACTTATGCAGAAATTGCACGACGTCGGCAATCGATAACTCAACGTCCCTGGTCGTATTTTATCGTACTAACGAGCGTGATGAGTCAAAGATATCTGTTAATGTAGTAAAGTTCGTTCGTTCGTTCGTTTCCAAAACTGCACAACATTTCGTAGGTAGAGAAATCCCCTAACGCGCTTACGAAACCCTCCTTTCTCTCTCCCCCTCTCACGTGTTCGATTGATTCAACTCTTACGGTCGTGCAAACAATAATTGAGGAATCGCGCCAGCTAGGAAAAGATCGATCGAACGATCGATCGATCGGAGGCAGGCCCCTGATACACAAGGACGGTCATCGGCCTCGTGGATGCATCTCGCTGACCCAGTTTGGTCCCGCGCGTACGACGCACATACCAATTACATCGGTCAATATTATTGTTTCTGCGCGAATATATGCGCGATAGGTCGTTAATTGCCTTTTCCTTAACAGCACAATGTTGTTACAAAGCTGGTAATATACCTGCGAGTTACATCGGTAAGAATCTCAGTCCTTTCGGTGTGTCTCGTACGATGTTATTTTTTATTTTGGATCAGTTGATAAAATAATATTTAATAACGCTATTATCTCAGCTAAGGATTTAGTAATTTAATATTAGATGATGTAAGCTTTCTTTATCGTATATTAACGTACTTATTTTTACATACTTGTTAGTCATTTGCCAATTTATCTTTAATTAAAAAGTAAAAGTAACGTCCAAATAAAAATGTGTATTTATACATGCAATGGAATATTTAATATAAAATGCAATGGAATACGATGGAATATTAATATAAAAAGAAATAATAATACTGTCGCGCACTAGATACCGTCAGTGAAGAAATCCATCTGACGCTGGTATCAAAAGGAGCAAAAATGCACCGGGCGTTCATGGATATCCATTGAATGTTGCGTTTGCGCATTGACGTAAGAACGAAATGGTAAACTAAATAATTATCGCGGCGGAGATAAGAGCTGTCATAATGCAAAACGGCCGGTGATCTATGCAGCGGGATCCATATGCACGCCGCCGAGGACGCGTGGGTTAAACATCTTGTAACGGCCGATGCTGTCACCGATCGGCATTACGCTATTAATATCAATCAGATCAATGTCACCCGTTTAATCTGTGCTAGTCCAAGTGTCACGGAGACGATAATTCGCCCGCAAAAATGGACACAAGGCTCTTTCGATCGTGCGTAAATTCGACTTCGATATCAAAGTCTCGAGAGAAAGATCGCGCGTGCAATCGACCGCGGTGATCGGCGAAAACACGCACGATTGCGATCGCGACGTTCGAAATTGTACTCGCTATTTCTGAGAAGATAAAAAATTCCGCGACGCTTTTGCGACTCGTCCTCCGTCGAGTACGTTGAACTCGCTGCAGCGCGGGGGAAAAGAAAAAAGGAAAGAGATGTAAAATGTTTTATCACGTCGATCGATCTCTCTGATTCGCCGTCGTTATCTATGCGGCAGCCGAAGAGATTGATATCCGGTAATTGCCGATATGCATTTCACGTGTATTGGCTCGATATCGTACACGCAATATTACAGTGCCCGATAACCTCCCTCGATAATTGCGCGCAGCGTGCAATGTCCGATAATTACTGAATGTTTAAACGTTGAAAAAAATAAACGCGATCGCAATCGTCTTCGTGATCTCACACGCTGCGCGCATAACAGACAAAACAATACGTAAAGATTATATAATGTTTTCCGCCTCGCTGTTCTTCCCCCGAAGAATCTGACTTATTCTCAGAGAGAGAGAGAGAGAGAGAGAGAGGAGAGAGAGAGATCAAGAAATCGCAATTATTACAAATTACGCGTGAAACGACGTGTTTTACCGAGAGAGGACGATTATTTTATTTTACGATTTTCGGACAGCGGACTTTCTTTGGAAAGTTAAAGTATGACGTTACGTTAATCAAACATTATTAAACCATCTAAAATGCATTCTTCTTAACTCTTGCATTGCTTTAATAGTTTCCGTCCGACTTATCTTTTCCTTTGTCTCCCAAATTAGGAAGACTATAGCTGAAGTTTGTTTGTTGTGTTTTATCCACCGACTTAATACTTAAACAAAATAAATTGAACTGTTCGTATGATAAATATAACTGAATTTTGCGCAGAACAAGGACACGGTTTATCAATTCCTAATTTGTATTTATTTGAATATTGAATATCCAATATTTTAATTATATTGCGGGCACAAAAGAACACACGTAGAAACTTTAAAAGCTACGTATTAGCTTTAATCGTCCGGTCGTTTGTTAAAAATCAACAAATAAAAAGGAAGTGCGAGACGAAGACAAAGGATCGAGTGAATATTCAAAATAAAAATCAGATCATAACGCGATATTACATATTCGAAGGGCCACATGTAACTTTTCTCCCTCTTTCTTCCTTTCTCTTTGATCTTTCGATAAATTTTACTTACTTTGGAGTGCCCAGGGTGTGTAACTCTCGAGTGCCTTCAGATAAATTTCGCCATCGCGGATGCACTCCGAGGAGGCAAATTCGCGAGGTACGAAGGGCTTCGTAAGGACATCCGCCAGAACAATCTCGGGCCTCGTGCCGCCAATCACCGCTGGACTTAGGACCAAGAGGAGACTCACACACGCCCACCAGCTGCACTGCATTGATTCCATCTTCTTGAATTCTTCTTGTCTTCGAATACCAAGGAGTTTTAACGAAATTTCGTATCATTCGTTTTCGTCTCTCTCTCTCTCTCTCTTCAAGTACCTCTAAAACCTGTTTGCAATCAGGTACGTTCAAGAGAGGGTCAACGAGACGGGACACATGACTCGTGGGACCTCTCGCAATGATTATACTTTACGAATTAAGAAATTCAGTTCTGGCATCCCCGATTAGTTAACGAAATTTCATTTCGCGCTCGCTATTTAGTTCTCCCTCTCGTGGAACCTCTCGTGTTTTGTGAATTTTACACGAAAGAGGGAAAGGCCGGGACTTGGTGCTCGGGCTCGGCACGCGGCACTCGGCGCGCCGAAAGGGGTTGCGCGTCGCGATCCGTGTTCCGCGCGCGCGAGTCCTCGCGGGGGCACGTGTGCGCGATCGAGCAGTAACTGGCGGCGTTAAAATAAACGAAGGAAACAGCAGAAAACACGAAACGGCCGACTGACTCTGGCGTACACGTACCATCGGCGCGCTGGTTCACTTATATATTGGACGAACGGATCGTGATGGGGGTAAGGGAGGCATTCCGTGCTCCTCCGACTGCCGTGGCCATCTCGGGTCTCCTCTTATCGATGTAAGCGAGGATTACGCGTCCGCGGAGAGAAACGTCGCTGCCGCCGCCACCTCCGCCGCCTTCGCCGCCGTCGAAGAGTGGGAAGAACACTCGGTTCTTCTGACAGAGCGACGGCGACGACGGTCGCGGCTGCAACAGCCAGGAATTCGATAATAGCGAGAGACGAGTACCTGCGGAAACCTGTGGATCGACGACGATGAGATGCTTGCACGTGCTTGCGAGTTTGCCGGGCAATAAGTCGCATAATATTTACTCGTTACTTCTTAGAGATGTACGAATCAAGAATTTTTTATATCGTATCGATTTGCATTTCCTTTTTCGAATTTAAATTGAACTGAATCGATAAAATTTTAATAAAACTAAAATCAAAACAAATTGAATTGAATTAAATCAAATCGCGAATCGTTGAAATAATTTTACTTAATAATATAATTATTAATTATAGATGGAATTTTAACACGTACATAATAAGAATATTTTGATGTAGGAAAGTAACATGAGTGGATTTATTAACATGATCGTACTGTCTTATTTATTAATAGGAAATATGATTTTATAAAATTAACTGTATATATGAGTTGTTCAAATCTAGATTAGAAGTTTTCAAATAGTTCAAAATTGTATAAATCAGAATTTTACTTGATTCGAATAGTTTACACATCTCTGTTAGTTATATCTGATAAATTGATCATTTATTTCCGTATAGTTCATAAATTCACAATAAAGAATTATAACTTTTTTTTCCTTAAAATCGAATTATTTGAAGATAAAACGAGATAAAGTAGCATATAAAGTAAAACAAATAAGATGATTGAAATGCAAAATAAGGGTTCAAAATAAATTTGATGGAATTATACTGCATCTCATTTTATATAATTTTTATTTATAACTCTCTCTCTCTCTCTTTATTATTTCTATTTAAATAATAATTTTTATATATTATTTAAGTAGAAAATTATAAAATTGAGATGTATCAATATGAGTTGCTATCTTCTTTCATTCACTGAATTAAAAAAGTTATAAAGGACTTTATTGTGAACATAACAATAATGATGATATTTGTTTATTTGAGAAAGGATCTACTTCTTTATTTATTATCATATTATGATAGCGCGATTTTAAGGAGTCTAAAGTACTTAGTCTTCGATAACGTTCTTTTGATTCCATCACATAATTCCGACAATATTTATTGTTATTCATATTATACAAGCTCTAATGCATTTTCAAATCGAATATCGGTGATATCTGTCTAATAGGAAATAGGAAAAACTAATCTATTTCTTTATTTGTTAATTATGCAAATAAGACAAATTCCTATGCTTTGAAATCAAATGTAAATGTTCTGATCAAACACGATTTAATTTATTCACGAATCGTTATGAGTTTCATCGATACGATTACAAATTTATCTACTTTGTCTGAAGAATTCTTTTTTTAGTGCCATACAAAATTAGTATGTAGGATAAAACGAATGGGACCATAGAAAACAAAGAGTAAAAGTTAATTCAATAAAGTTATACTGATTCATACATTATTATTATATATTTTCATATATTTTTTATTGAACATTTTAATTTTACTTCCACTTAATCAATCATTACGCAAGATATAAGCAATACATGTGTCTCAACATGAGTTTCTTTTTTTTGTATCTTGAATCGAAGAAGATACGTCGTAGAAGCATATTTTGAATGGACACGTGATAAATCGAATGAACGTATTCTTTTATGTAAGTGATAAAAATTCTAGTGTTTTTCCAATTAAAGGTCAACTTTCGTCTCGGTAGAATCTAATCGTGAATGGTCCCGGGTTTCATTCATACCGAGGTTTTTATCTACCGGTCATGGGCAGAGCGGAGCTGTTTTCTGCGTGAGCGACTTGCCATTTACTTTTCTCTACTGAAAATGGCGGATCGGCAGGTTCTAGCGCGGGTGTCTCTACGACGGCGCGAGAGAGATAATTCAGCCGAGTTCATTAAACCCCAATCGGTTTTCGATGCAACATATTTTTTAATCTCGTCGCTCCTCGATATGTCAATCACCTTCTGATTTATTCATCGTGGAAAGGTTAAAAGAAAGGCATTTTATCGCCCGAGGTCAGAACGCCGTGACGCAAGGCCTGAAATTCATGAGAAGCCAAACTTTGAAAGCTTCGTCGATGTGAGGTGCGCTCTTAAAAAAAGAAAAAAAGACAAAAAAGAGCACTCGACTCCCGTTAGAAATCACGTAGGAACTTCATTTAGAACCTTAGCGAAAATAAAGAACGAAACGTAAATCGTAAAAGAAGCGTAAAGGAAGAGATGTTGACCTCTTAATATTCCTTTTAAGTTCTACTATTTCGATTTTCTCTCTCCAGAGAAATTTCGTTTACGCTTCTGTTCTCTCCCCAGGTAGAACAAAAATTATAATGACATCAAAATAATGCTGAAACAGCGATAAAATAACATAATAGTAATAACATTTTGGAGTCATTTTGACGTCATTTTGACATATTTATGATTTCTTGTTCTACCTGGGTCACATTTGATTTGTGATTCGAATTTTATATTCGGCAGGAAATTGTAGAAAAAGTTTGACGATTCGCGAAATGCAACCCTCAGGCGCCAAGAAAAATCCAGGAAGTTTCGAACAAAGAGAGAAGAAGGAGAGCGAGCGCGGGAGAGAAGGATCCCCCTGCGCTTTCGGCGCATCTGGCCGTTTTTGCGGAAGCGATAATGCCGGGATTATATAGCCGCAGCCGCGCATCGATTCATTCGTTCTATCGGTCAATTGTTTTATAGATCCGAAACGAGCGCGTGTAATCATCGGAGATACACAGAAGGCAGCTGTTGTACATTCAGCCCGACCAAGAACTCTTTAATCTCATTCGTTTAACGCTAAACGTGCACATGTTTAGGTCAAGGCCAGTAGTTGGATATGATAATCGATAGAAAGAGGCTGGTGCATATCGTCGACAATTGCACAAGTAACATTTTGAAGGTTATCCGATATAAGTCACATCGCTGCCTCTTGTTTCTTTCCGAGATCTCTTTTTTTACGCCGTGGACTTTTAGCGATAAATCACGTCTTGCAGATATTAAACGTTATTAATGCGAGATCTACGGCGACAATGATTTCGTCGCGATGTACAATCGACTAAAATTTTGTTTAAAATTTTTGATAATAATAATTTGCACATTCATCAATATATATGATATAAAATATAAAATGAATTAAAGACATAATCCGATAAAATAATTTTTTATATAAAATATGTTTTCTTTCTCTTATATAATCCTTAGTCGTATGTATAAGAAAAATAATAATAAGAGAAATAATTTGAAAGATAATTTTCGCATTTCTTCTTTATGAAAAATGAAATTTGAAGAAATAAGAAAAATTTGCCCATATAATCAGATATAATCAGATGTAAATATAATAATCGTATATGAAATGATTATATATAGAATATTATATAATCTAATCACCATTTTACTTTTAGTAAAAAAGATGCAGAGAATATTTTTTATTTATTTTTTTTACTATTTTTCCTATATATACAAAGAGATTAAACAAAAAATAAAACAAAATCATATAATGTATAATATTATATAATTTTATGTATATTTTATATGTGGAAATAGTTCAAACTAAGAAGTTTGAAAAATAATTATTTTATTTAAATAATAATTTTGCCGCAAATTTACGAGATATAAGAAATAACATTTTTTTGTTACTATTATTATATATCTGTTATATCACAATCTTATAATACAGTAATCTTATTTGTACAATGACTTTAATTTTATGTTTAAAATTATCATGTAATAAAAAACACATTAAAGTAGCGTTTACTGATATCTTTATTGTTGCAGTTAGACTAACGTACTTAAAGCAAACGACAGGAGCTCAGTTTTTAAAACTTTGGGTATCTTATCTAATATGAGAAGTACACGAAATGTTTAAACCGCTATCCGGTCGTCAGCTGTGGAATTTCTCGTGGAAGCCGCCGTACGAATTTCTACCGGCATCGTTTCGTGAAGAAATTCGCCCCCGGCTGCTGTAAATGTAGTCCCCTCTACGTAATATGCGATTGCTCGTCGGGACATTGACCAGTATTCTCCAGACTTTCTCGACGCTGTAGTCGAAAAATGTAACGTGAACGAACTTTCGTGAGGCCCACATCGGAGAGGCTGCCTCGCCCAATGTCGGTGACTGTAAACAGTAACTGCAAGAAGATGATTCAATCACGGTACACATGAACGTTACGTTATGTTTGCAGAAATATTAACAAGCTTCCGCTATAATCTGGGTATCGTAATCTGGATTTTATGATAAATGTTTCAAGCTATCTCTCTCATCGAATGACTGTTATATCATAAAGATTTATCGCCTTTGATCGGTGATAAGAGGACATTGTACGTCTATCTGTCCATCACCTTCACGCACCGCGACCGATTCAAGTACATTTCGCTTGTGACAATTGTTTTTGCGAATGTGAAATCTTATTGCGATGATAAAATTAATTAAAACACTTTAAAGCAAGTTTAAGTTCATTTACCCCGAATGCTTGATGCGGGGGATAGGAAAAATACGAATATTATGATTAGATCAAAAAGTGTCATGAACAAGTTACATGAACGCTTCAAAATAATTAATATTAGTTTATAATTCACAGATTTTAAAGATATTTTTAATAATGAACGGAAAATTGGTCATTTATATTGTTTGATTTGTCAAAATATTTGCATTTCAGTTAATAATATATATATTTTTTAATATAATTAAAACTCAATAAAAATTATAATTAAAATTACATTTATATTCATATTCTTTTCAACATTACGATAATATTTATATTGTTAACAATTTAAAGGATTCTTATTTGAAAATTTTGGAAAGAGAAAATGGCAAACAGACAGGCAGTTTGGAGTGAAAACATCTTGACATATTAACTTTACGAATGTATTTTTACATATAAATTAAAAATTCATGATATACATCTCTTCCATATTTTCTTCTTTGTCTCGCACTATGCGATTTTTTTCTAACGATTAATAAATTTTTAATATAGTCTGATATTTCCATATAGTTTGATAATAATAAACATACTGTTTAAATATTTAATCTATAAATATATAAGCTATGAATTTTAACGCGCCCGCGATATATAACATCGTATCAAAGAATTTACACCTCACGTTCGCTTTTAATAATTCCAGCAAGGATATATACAGATTTTGGATTCCGATTGTTGATACCATTGTATATTTATGAAGGAATGTTTAGTCAGTATATAAGTTGTAACATATTACAAAAACTGAGATAAAATACTGATACCAGTGATGAAATTAGATAAATCTGTTCTCTTCATAATGTGAAAAAGAATCTATAAAATATGAGTGCTATCCCACATATAAAAATAGCTATACCATAAAATAAAAACTAAAAAAAGTAGTACGCCAATCATGTTAGACTTGTTAAAAAGAAATAATTACAAGGCCAACGTTATTACCATCCTATCTTAGGGAAATATTCCGCAACGTCGTGAAATACCTCTTCCGGCGTTTTCATAGAATTAACATTATAAACTAAGCCCTGTTTATCGTACATTTCTATTATCGGTAAGGTATTTTTCAGGTAAGTTTGATGACGAAGGACCAAGGACTCTTCATTGTCGTCGCTACGTCCGCTTCCACTGGCACCACGGTTCAGACAACGCCGAGTGCAAACTTCCTGATTGCACTCGCAGAATATTACACCCTTCAGGATAACTTTGTCAGCCATCATCTGCCATCAACATATATAAAACTACAATACAAGGTTCAGTACAATTGATTGACTATACTGTTTCACACAAAAAAAATAAGAAAGATGATTATTTTCCATATTTTTTATGATACTAAATATGATTCCATTGATTTATCATATCACAATTTTAAGAAATTTGCAGTTAAAATTGCATAAAAAGCTACTATACTACAATATATTTTGATATATTATGACTATGTGAAAAATTTCCATTTAAATAATATAATTAAAAAATAAGTAAAGCTTAAATAATTGCAATGTAACAAAAGTTTTAGATGATAAAGCTATGCAATAAGAACATAAAATGTTACAGAGATAATTCAATGCTAATTAATTCTGCTGTAACTTGTTTCTGCATCAAATATCTATTTTTTTTATGAGAATATCATTCTGCCTGTGAATTATAAACCACAATGTCCAGCAGTAGATAAATTCTAACAATTTATTGGCAATCTCAGGTTCGACTATAATGTAATATTCAAGAGGTATATATCTAAGACGTATTCGAGATAAGGCGATAACGTCGACGATACCTTGTTCCAGCCGTCAAGGTTATCCTGATTCCTGGGGAAGCCGTCGATGAGGAACCGGCAGTGCGGATTGCCGGAAGTCTGCATGGCGCGGTCGATGAGGCTGCAGGTGATCTCCACGGGGACGATCGTGCCGTTCCTGATGTGCGTCTCTATCAGCTCACCGTACTCCGAGCCGGGCTTGACGCGTTCCTCGCGCAGAAGGTCGCCGGCCGACAGGTGAACATAACCGTAACGCTCGACGATGTAGCGGCAGAGCGTACCCTTGCCGGCGCCCGGGCCACCCAAAATGAACACCACCTCCGGCTTCTTCGTCGTCTTCATTGCGGACATCGTGCGGATACAATGTCGCGCGCCGGCCGCGAGAGTCCGTAGCATGTATGGAAAGTTGTCGCTATGTATATGAACGTCCGCGTTCTATCAAATCCCCGGCTGTTTCGCACACGCGGCGTACTGGCGCCATTTTTAAATGGCTCACGTGGAGGCCGAGAATGCAGAAAGCTGTAATCCATATAGATCATATTTTTGGACGTTTCCTTTTTCTCTTTTCTCCTGTGTATGAATGTAGTTTCACGAACATCGCGAACAGAGCAGAAACTTGCATCAATGAGATGTTAAAACACTATGGATATTTATTTATATATATTTATACATTACAATTTAAAAATTTATTTAATGAGGTACTATTAGAGATTATCGTATCAGCCATGGGCAAATTGTTATGATTATCAAGCCTTGAAGACTCGATAATTGAAAAATGTCAATATTATCGATTAATAAATTCTTCGATTACCGACATAAATATCTAGATAATTAATTTTTAATAGAGTATTAAATTTATGATTTATTATTGTATATATGTTTCATAAAGAATAAGTATATATGTTTCACATTTATGTCAATAATATTATACATTGCCATAAAACTATTTTTTTTCCGCAGTTGTCATTCATACAAATAATTAAACCTAAATGATAAGAATAAAATTGCGGTTTTAATTTAATTCATGTTTCGAAATTTGTAAGATAAAAATTTATTTAATATTATCTTTTCACCGTTTAATCAACGATTTCAATAAAATAATCGTCTATTTGAATTCAAACCTAACCTATATAATTGATCAAAAATTTTTTAGGTTGGCAAGATTGAAAACCAACTTCGATACACGATAATACAATACACTACTCATTTGGATAGCTATAAAAATAATAAAATAATAAAAATAATAGTAGATCATCCGATTTAGACAGGGTATTAGAACTTTAAAATTACAATGACTATATCATATATGGGCTATATTCAGCAGAAAAAGTTGCTTTACAATTGTGTTACAAAATAAAATTAGAACATATGCCAATCAGGATTTTTGCAAAAGTTGCAAAGCAACTTTAGTCGCCAAGATCATTATATAATTTTTGCGCGTATGTAATGATACGTTGTTTAAGTAAAAAACATGCTCATAAAAATATGCGCAGTAAAATAAGCACTATCAGATCTCAGTCGCGTACGTACATATGTATCGTGTTGTTATAAATTCTTTATGAGAAAAGAATAAGAAAGTGAATAGTAAAAACAATTGTATGAAATTTTTTTAAAGTAAATATTAATTAATGGAAAGAAAATTAAATTTACTAATTTGTTGCATCTGTAGCCAATTTATAGGCTGCAGAGGTATCAGCAGTTAATACAAGAGAAACTGCAGAAGAAACATTACTAATATTACAATAAATATTACAATAAATATGAAATTATGTATATTGTTATAGATATTTCATTAATATAAGTATTAATAAACATTTTATATGATGAAGCACATTACATATGAAAAATTAATATTTTATATATAATATAAATACGTAATTACCTTAATTACATACATATACATACGTGTGGTTAATGTAATATTTAATGTATATAAATTGGAGAATGTATAAACGGTAATAAAAAGCAAAAATAATTTATAGATTCCTGGAAGCATTTTGGATATTATTACAGAGTACGGGCCTGTCTAACCTCGATCACGTGATCGACGACACTCGTGCAGAGATGAGAGATGCACGTATCTCTGCAGCACTCTGCAGTCTTCTCTTACTATTTTTAATAACAGCATTATTCAACCGGTTCAACGTGGAGATAGAGGATCAAGATTTAATGCGTATCAAAGTAATTAAATAGCAAAACCGGTAATGACAATTACTTATGTGCTGTCAAAGATACAGGTCTGTTTTTTAAATTGTTTAAAAATTACAAAACTTTGAATTTACCGGTTCTCTTTGCAGAGCATATAACCTCAATAACGATATATCACGTGTTTCTGTTAAGTATCTCACGTTAAATATCTCAAAAAGCCTATTATATGTTTCTTTTTACAGTACATTAAATATTCAAGAAAATGTTTCTTCTTGACAATATATTATTATTTCTATATATTATTATTCTATATATTATTTCATATATTATTTCTAAAGTACACGCCTTACAAGGTTTTTTGTCTTTATATCGATCAATCTCGTCGACATTTCAAATTAATTATCAAATCAATCAAACTCAAAGATTATATATGTATTATGCAGAGGTTATATTTTAATCTTATTTAATAGATAATTTATTCTCTCTTTGCAGGCTATATCTTGTATTTTCTTAACTTACATGTAATTACATCTATTTCATTAAGGATATATTTTATCAATTTTTGCAACAAATATAAAACAGCATGATAGAGCCATTGATATATTAATAAATATTAATTTATCAGTTTTATTCATTTACGTTTGCATTACCATTATAGGTGAACAATGAGAATTGTAAAAAGATGCTGCCGGGTGACTGGAGTTTTCAGTTTTCTGTCACATAACACGTATTCCAGTCTTAGGTTATTAAACCGTACAACTGTGAATTTTAAACCATGTTCAAAGATTTATACTTTCTCCACGGTACATAATAAGTGTAAATATGAAGCGAGTCCTAATGTACAGAGAACTTCATATTCTTTATTAAGGATAGAAAATATTTCAACTCGTGTCAAGTCAGCAGATTTACAGCAGACAAGATGCTTGAGTATTGCCACAAAGCTAGTCAATAATGCCTCACCTAAAGTACAACCATACATGAAACTTATGAGGATAGACAAACCGATAGGTAAGACTCGATTATTCAGACTTTTATCATTATTATAATTGAATACATTGTGTATATTTAAATTTCCGTTTTTTTCAAAATTCTCCATCAGGAAGCTGGTTGCTATTTTGGCCTTGTGGATGGAGTATTGCCTTGGCGGCTCCTGCTGGTGCCTTACCAGATCTCTATATGTTAGCGCTTTTTGGCACTGGTGCATTTATAATGCGTGGTGCTGGATGCACCATAAATGACATGTGGGATCAGGATATTGACAAAATGGTAAAATTCTCTGTGACAATGATCTTTATCTCTTGGATTGTCATAGTTTATATAGCTTAATATTTTAGGTAACCAGAACGATGGATAGACCTTTGGTAACTGGTCAAATAACGCCAAAGCAATCGTTAGTGTTTCTAGCCGGACAATTGAGTTTGGGATTGCTTATATTGTTGCAATTAAATTGGTATAGCGTGTTTCTCGGTGCTAGTTCATTAGGTACTATATAATAAAACCAGAAATTTACAATTCTACATATTTAAAATTAATTTAAATTATTTAAGAAAAAAACGATATGTCTTATTTTTTCTTTTTAGGATTAGTAATTATTTATCCCCTTATGAAAAGGATAACATATTGGCCGCAATTAATTCTGGGAATGACTTTTAATTGGGGCGCATTATTAGGATGGTCAGCTGTACATGGATCATGCGATTGGTCTGTCTGCCTGCCCCTCTATTTAGCTGGTATTTGTTGGACTATTCTATATGATACGATATATGCTCATCAAGTAAGTACAGCAGAAATATATAAATAATAACTTTGTGTTTTTCATAGCGCTCATGAATGGATGACTCTTTTTGTATGTTAGGATAGAATGGATGACATTCTGCTAGGTATGAAGTCAACTGCTATAAAATTTGGGGAGGACACGAAATTTTATTTGTCTGGATTTGGACTAGTAATGATTGCAAGTTTAATCACCTCTGGTATATTAACTACTCAAACTTTGCCTTATTATACTGCTGTTGGATTAATTGCAACACATATTAGCAACCAGGTAAAAATTATTAGACATTGATTTAAGTTAATTGCATCTGAATAAAGTAATTCCTTTCTTTCAGATATATACTTTGAATATTAACAATCCTACAGATTGCGCAAAGAAATTCATATCTAATCACAAAGTAGGCATGATATTGTTCATTGGTATTGTGTTAGGAAACTTGATGAAAAAGTCTATCGTAGAAAAAAAGAATGAAGCCAAAGAAACAAAGTACCAAAGTGATATACTAGATGAAATAAAAAATAAGCATGCTTTATAGTACAGAATTTTAATGTAAAATTCTTAAATTAAAGCACCTTTAAATTATGTAAATAAAGATAAAAAATATCAAACAAATAAATAATGCTTATTCAGATATAAAAAATAGAATTTTGAAATGTCACATTAATTTAAAAAAAATTTTATATTTAAATTATGATTATTAAAATTTTTATTATTAAAATATATAAAACATTTTTATAAAACATATAGGTTTAATTGTGTCTATCTCATATTTATGGGATGACGCGTGGCTAACGCGAGTGATTAGTAACGGAAGGATCCTGAGTTCAAATCTCAGTGGCTCCACATCCCGTATATCCATTTTAATTCCTACAGAGTTCCTACCGAGATTGACTTCTCTTCTGGAGGAGAATCAGACTTCTGTAATTAGTAGATAGGTAAAGGAGGGAAGGCACAATAGACATAATTTGAGTCGAGTGCCTCAGACGGACCGTGTCCTCCCCCCCCCCTCCCTCCAGCATCATTATCTCACATTTATAAAGTCGGAAAATAATAGTTCCTGAGATTCGAATATTTAGAATTAATGTTAGAAAATAGTAACTGTGATTGTTAAATGTAATGGTGTGTCATTATATAATAAAATCTCTTATTGTGTTTGCAATACTAATAAATTGATAAATAAATTATTCTCTTATAAAACAAGAGAAAAAATTGGGATGTATGAAAATCAAACTAATTTATTTGTCTAGAATTTTAATTATTTCCAAATGTAATTGCCAAAAAATAAATGTAGTTTCGTGTAAATTATTCATTGATATAAAATTCTTGACCAAATCATTGTTTAGCACAATAATAACTGTAGATTCCTTTTTCTTTATTCTGTATCTTCTGTATCTTCCACATCTCCTGTATCTTCCACATCTCCCATATCTTCCACATCTCCTGTACCTTCGACATCTCCCATATCTTCCTTATCTTCCATATCTTTCACCTCTTCCCTTTCATTAATACGTTCAACATATTGATCATGAGTCAACAGAGTCTGCTTCAAACTCTCCAAACGTTTTATATTTGGCAATATTATTGCCAAGTATCCCCCTTTATGTGGTGGTTTCTTGACAAGTTGGGGATTTTTTGTCAATGCCTCGTTAATTTCTACCAACTTCCCTATCATACAGCACTTGATGACATATCTTTCCCCATCCGAACATGATATAGTACAAACATTCGAGTTTGTCTGCAATGGTTGCGCACCGTGTTTACCCTTTCCCGAGACTTTATTTAAAGATCTGTCCAACTTCTCGCTGACTTTAAAGTCGACCTTCTTTATATGTTTTTTATCTTGCAAAATGATATGACTGGGTGCCAAGCATAGCATACAGATACGATTACTATGAACCCATATGCATATGTCATCTCCAGGCGATTTTACATCTATTTTGTAATAGGGAGTAAAGTAGCGATTAGTGACTGTAGGAAAATGATCGCTATATTGTATTTCCTCTAACATGTCATCGGAGATATCCTCGTCGGGAGGAAATGTAAACTGCTCATTGTCGCTGTCGATTCCCGATCCCTCGTTATCGCTTTCGACTAATCCCTCAAGTTCCTCCCAGTCTTTTCGGCGAGAAATCGCTCTCGAGTCAGAAGCATCTTCAGCCGAAATTTTCGGTGTATCGTCTTCTGCGTTCTGGTTACATGATTCCTCTTCACTGTCATCCTTGGCCTTCATTCGTTTGGTTTTTGGTCCATCTGATGACCTCAGATTCATGCTTACTTCCAAAGTTCTAGACTAGCGTGTGTTTCAGAACAATTGATCTAATCTGCAGTTGTCACGAGTAACACACATATAATAGTACGAAAATAGATTCCAAGAGTCCTTGGTTTAATCCAACTGTCAGTTGAATTATTCGTGTCTGACGATTAAAAGTTATTCGCTCACTTGTGCTGATCCCTCCGTTTCTAACCTCTTACGTCGGAGCTGCGAGCTTTCTGCCCTGCGAATTTCTCTCTGCAACAAACTGCAGGGATCAGTTACAGGTTAATTCGCGCCGGAGCGAGAGTTAAAAAGCGACTTACTTGTTCCTTGATGCACTTGTTCATCTCCCGCTGGATGGGCTCGCAGTAAGCTAGAAACTTTCGGTACGGGTGCTGCAAGCACAAAATCATTGAGAAGGTACGCACGGGCAATACGCACGAGCGGTATTACCTCATTTTCGCAGTCCTGAAATCGGCGAAATATCTCGTTACAAGCGGCATTGTGCGCGGCCAGTGATCTATAACTCATATCTTTATTTTTTTGGCCAGATCCTAGGCAAAATTACCCGTACTTCTCATTACGCAATCGCGCGCCAAATCATGCCTGCCGGCTCGCAGCCGCATCGAGTCTATTATGGCCGGTATTCATAGTCAGTTCTTATTTCAAGACCGTCTTAAGTAAATGTCTTAAGATACTAAAGCCTGTATCAGACTACGAATTGAAATTGAGATTGAATCGGAATTCAGCCAATTAGAACAAAGCTAATATAAAGTAATTTTTTTGATTGGTGAAATTCCAATCTAATCTTAATTTCAATTCGTAGTCTGATACAGGCTTAACACAGCTCTGTGATTGGTTCATAACATATTAAATAGTTACTTAACATGGTAACTTAACTTAAATATAAGAACGGACTACCGGCCCATAATCGACAAGACCAACAATTAAAGTTTATTAATTACTATATCAAAGATCGACAATTTTATTAAAGTTGGCGTACGTGATAAAATTTGAACGATTAACTCGTAATAAAATGATAATTTTATTACCTGGTTGTTTCATAGACAAGTAAAGAATTTTCGATGCAATGGACGCGTTCAAGAGACATAATAATTGTATGTATGTATGTATATACTACAACAGTTGAGTAATTCGTCAATGCAACTGGTCTAGATTTAGAGATCTAACGGTAGAAACCAATCATCACTAATTGATCACTGTCACTTGTGTCTCCTGAACGCAGCCAATGAGTGCTTTCAATTGAATAACGTGATTGGTCGCAATTTTACGGTTTTGTCACAAATTAATAGTTTACGACCCATATAAATCTACCCAAATATCTCTTAATACATACAGCTACGGATCTACACTCTTGGTTTTGATTGGTGGTTAGCCAATCAGCAAACGAGCCGTCGAATTCTTTTATTATTTTGGATTACGTTTCAAAACTTCCTCTCCAAGGAAAATTTAACTAAAACGCTATAGTTTATGTCACGGATAATATAGGTTTTTTACAGGGGTGCATAAATGAGGTTCTTTTTCAGTGTAGCTAGTGTAGATATGCACCATCTCTAGGCCTCTTATTGGCCTTTGAATTCGAGCCTATCCAATAGAAGACCTACAGATAATGCATTCATCTACACTAGCTACACCAAAAAAGGACTTTATTTAAGCCTGTATCAGACTACGAATTGAAATTGAGATTGAATTGGAATTCAGCCAATTAGAACAAAGCTAATATAAAGTAATTTTTTTGATTGGTGAAATTCCAATCTAATCTCAATTTCAATTCGTAGTCTGATACAGGCTTTATGCTCTTTCGTGTATGTATTTTCCTCGGAGAGAGGAAGTTGTGGAACGTAACCTAGGCCTCTACTCCATTCTTTTTCCCGATTGGATCGATGGCGCCACTAACGCGGAGTGGCGCTCTCGTCGCTGCCCCGGGAACCCGGTCACTTCACGCGACGCTTGGCGCCTTCTGCCGTGTGTCGCGGCTCATAGCCGCAGCGGGCAGCAGTAAGCGTCGGTGTGCCTAAAATGGCGGACGGTGACATTGATTTGTACGCCGACGATCTCGAGCAAGATTTCGCGCAGGTAACTCGCATTTTTCTTTGATAGCATTAAAAGTACAGGATCGCGCTCTCTCGCTCTCCCCGTACGGTCGAAGAGATAACGGAGGAGCGATCTGCCCTTTGACACATCCACACTCGACGATCACGACGCCGCGCCGTGCCGTGCCGCGCCGCTCCGCGCCATATCGTACAACCGCGCCGCAACGCGCCGCAACTGTGAAGCGAGCGAGCCGCGAGCGAATTATTGTTTGACCGCGTCGATTTCGCGCGCGCCGAGACCGAAACTGAGTGTATCGGCGTCATTGTGGACAATGCGGCAATTGCTAACGGTCGGCTCGCGTCGCTGATCTCTCATCGTGAACGTTATACTGTGTGTATAGAGCTGCGCTCGTTGTCGAGCCGGCGTTGTCGGGCGGTTTGCCTCGAGGAACGAACGAGCGCGCGCGCGCGCGCGCGCTCGCGAGCGAACGAACGAACGTACGTGTACGAATGTACGAAACGTAGATAGCGATCACGGGAGACGAGCTTTTACTCCAACAGTGTTATCTCCCTCCTGTTTGCCGCGTCCAGTTGACCGATCGCCTGTCTAGCTAGTGCCTGCCTGCTGCGCGTCGATCGCGCGCGCGTATCCGTTCTCGGAGCTAAGCGCTAAAAACCGCAGTAATACGGGTTCGCAACAGGAATCGACCGCAAAATGGTGCTAGCGGTAAGGCGAATATCGTGTAGTAAACTCTTCACTCTTTCGTTCTCTCTCACCCTTCTCCCTTCCCCCCCTTTCCCTGCCCCTGCCCGCCCGGTTCTCCCTCCTCCCCCTGACTCTTGTGATTTTCAACCCTCACGCATTATCTCTTCACATTCAGATACACGCACGCACATACACACATGCCCATATACAACGCCGCGTCTCGCACTGCATGCACACGGTTTACGTTTTCTTTGCATTCTCTCTTTTTATTAATTGCCTTTACTATTTTCGAATGTCTTCTTCACTTGTGGATAAGCGCCGTTGCTTTCAGAATATTGCGACAGGGATTGAAGTCCGATGTAATTTCATGCAAATTTATTTTTACTGTTGAGAACTGGAACCGCGAGTGATTGGATCTTGATCGCTTCTTCTCATGTGGGCTGTGCACGACTTTCATGCATGAGGAAATTGAAGAAACGGACATTCGGCGAGCACAAATTTAGAGTTTGATATATACTTTTAATTGAATTCTTTGTAGAAAAGTGTTTCTTGTATTTCACATAAAAATGAGTATAGCTACATTTTGCAAAGACAAGGTATAATAAAAAAAGAGTATGTTGCATACAAGCATAAATCCTTGCACGTCTGTGGCAATCAAAGTCTGAACTTAAATTGAAATTACAGGGTGTTTTCAATCTCTGCGTTATCTTCACAATACAAAGTCTGTATATCTGCATATCTGTTACAGTCGAAGTGTACGATTGGTTGAACCACAAGGTGCGCAGGAAGTCGCGTGTAATAAGAAAATGGTACATCTAACGTTTTTTTTACATATTGATGTAATTTATTTTCATAAATTAGTTTATATATGCTGGGCCCTCTCATAGGAAGTGTCTTGAGATCATGTTGTTATATTGAGTGTTACTCCTCAATCCTGAGAGTTTTCACAAACTTGGTGTGCTTTGTTAAATGTGGTTCTTGATAGTATTCGATGCTCAAATAACAAAATGGACTCAATGGATGCTATTCTTATAAATTTGATGGTACATCTCTCTTTCTATTTTCAAAAAAAGATTTTTTTAATTGAAATTAAAAATTTCATTAAGCTTCTCTTGAGCAAATATGTGTTATACATAGCTTTAACAGTAACCATGATAAAGAAATAGCATAGACTGAAGTAACAGTGTTTGTCTGGTGTTGTACTCTCTGATCTAAATATTTTGTATTATTTTGCACTTTGACTGTAACATATTCAGTATGTGCGTGTATATTAAATAAAGATTACAAAGAAAATTCTACCATTGCATATATCATTTGTCGATTAATCTACCTCATCTAAAATACAATGAAGATTATTGTTTAATATCTATCACTGTAACATTATGCGTTTCTTCCAACATAAAATAAATGTCCGTCGTTGCACTTTTTTTTTACTATAATGCTCGTCTACATCTGTTTTAGGATGAATTCGCTGGAGACGGCGTTGATCTTTATGACGACGTGATTGCCGCTCCAGCAGGTGGTAATGGCGGCGTCTCTTCCGGGAATACCGGAGAGAGTGGTGGCGATACTACATCTCCAAACGAGGAAACTAATGGAAACGCGCCTTATCATCAACTTGGCAATAATATACAGCCGAATCAAATTGGAAGACGTCACCAATTATATGTTGGCAACTTAACATGGGTATATACATGTGCACAGAATTAATTCCAACATTTCAAAGGGTCCTTCTTTTCTTGCCACTTTTGGTGGAACTTTCAATATGTGACATAAATTAATATATTATGATATTAAACTCCAAAGATAAGAGACTGCATTTTGTAAACTAATGTTTCTTAAACTATAATATATTATATTTCTGCTTTCCGTTTTTGTAATATGGATAAAATTTATCATATATTTTAATAAAAAATATTTAAGTTTTAATAAGTTTCATAATTTTTTTACTACTTTCTTTACATTGAAAATTAGTAAAAATTAGTAAAAATTAGTAAAACAGTAAAAACAAATTTTATTTTTAGTGGACGAGTGATCAAGATATTACAGATGCCGTTCAAAGCATTGGTGTGTCAGATTTTGTGGAAGTAAAGTTCTTTGAGAACCGTGCCAATGGTCAATCTAAAGGTTTCTGTGTAATATCCTTGGGTTCAGAGCAGAGCATGAGAATATGTATGGACAGGCTACCTAAGAAGGAGTTACATGGACAGAATCCTGTAGTAACTTTTCCTACCAAACAGGCTCTCAACCAAGTATGTATCATTATGCATTGTGATATAAAGCGAAGACGTATAAATTTGTTTCGCAGTGTACACAAATAGTACGCTACGATATTCACATTAGCGGGTACACGTGGGATTTGTACACAACAATCTTTTTTTTATGTGTTCTCAGTTTGAGTCGCAGTGTAAGACACGACCTGCTCCGGCTCCGCAACAGAGTCAGAGCCAACGTCCTCATAACCCACATCAACATCAGCCACCAATGCCACCTCATCAACAGCATCCCCAACACCCTCAACATCCTCAACATTCACAACAAAATCACGGTCCTAGAATGATGATGGGTCCTCCACAGGGTGTAAGACCGCAGAGGATGCCGCCACCTGGAATGGGTCCACCAGGTCCTGGTGGACCAGGTCAGCAAGGTCCCCCGCGTATGCACGGACCGCCATTAGGGCCTGGCCCAGGACCGCATCATCCGTTACCTGGTCATCCTAATCAAGGTCCGCCACCTGGTTATCAGCAAGGACCATGGAACGGACCGCGTCCAAATGGTCCTCCAGGACCGCCTCGAGGACCTAGTGGACCCGGAGGTCCACCTCAACAGGGTCCCCCTGGACCCGGTCCTGGCCAGCATAGACCCCCCGGAATGGTATGTATCATGAATAGAGTTTTCTATGTTCCTTTAATATACATTAGATTATATATTCTGGACTTTCATATTCACTTAATATTATGTTTAGCGCTAAATGTAATTAAGTTTGAAATTTATTTATGGCAAAATTTATACGTCCTGAATTTTATTTATCTTGAAGCATATGCATTACTGAAAATTGCAATAACGAAAAAATGTAATGAAATATAACAAAATATAAATTTTACTTCATCTTTTTAATGGCCGATTTTAAACAGCTAATTAGATTGCGGAATGCTATCTTTATAACGAAAATATATTTTAAAAACATGAACGTTAAAAAATACTAAATATGTAAACTTAAATACGTTAAAACATATTTATTTAAGATTAATTATACGAAGAAATTTGCATCGTAATTTGTAATTTCAATGATTGCTTTAGAAATCGTTATAATATTATTTTGAAAATTTCCGTGGTGTATTGTAATCTTAAATTATATAATCTTACAATCATGTATTTATTAAACTGTGCAGAATCTGATTACTAATAAATATATTTAAAACATTTTTAATTACTATTTTGTTAAAATAATTATAAAATTTGCAAGATGAATTTATATAGAGATATCTGCACAGTTTCTAAACAAAATCGTTTAGTGCATGTCTACTGTAAATAATAGTACAGACTTAAATATCTTTTGCACTTACATGTCTTACGTGTAAACAGAGTTGCACTAGAGACCTTTCAGAAGCCAGTTACCATATGCCACAGGTAAAAAATCGGTTGATAATGAGGTTTTCTTTTCAATTCTATTTTTCGAAACAGTTTGTTTCGTGTTCAATTATTTGTATCACATCATTCAAATTAAAAAAACTAATTTATAAAATTAGATCTTTAAATAACTGGCTAATTAGAAAATAAAATAACTATTATAAAATAACAGTAATTTGCAACACGTAGAAAAAAATTTATATTTTAAATATATTAATTTTCTAAACTGTATTAAACGGATTAGGTGAAGCTTATATTTCATTAATGCATTAAATATTATCATTAAACATTATAATGTTTGTCATCTACAAATATATATATATATATATACATACAAATTTGTATATACAATAATAAAGATTATCGAAAATATTACAACATGATATTATGTTTCTAAAAGAATATAGATGTAGCTATATTCTTTTAGAAACGTAATATCATGTTCTAGCTCTATTAAATATTGTGTCTATTAAAATAACAAACACAAATGTGTTAAATTTTTAAGGCATTATCAAAATGCTAATATATTTTAGTGTATATTAACAATTATATTTTGTATATACAAATTTTACAAGATATGCTGATATTCAAATTTTTTACACAGACTTGTCCGTTGTTTCTTAATTATAAAAATGTTTGTTTTTTTCGCGGAGCTAGACAATAATTATCTATGTAATTATGATAAAGTGAAATAGAACCTTCATCTGTCTTCATTCAGCAATTTCACGGTGGTCCACCTGGTCCACCTGGCCAAGGACCTCCACGTGGTCCTCCTGGACATCCTGGTGGACCTCCAGGGGATCCAAGAGGTGCTCAGCCTCGTCCTGAATGGAATAGACCACCAGGTTCGTGAGCAACTGTTCTTTTGTCTTTGTTTACCTTTGCACATAAAATCTCGTTTATAATTTAAAACCTTTAACATTCATTACCCCTCTGAAACATCTTGAATGCTTTTGTATTACCTTTTCTGCATGACTGAATAAACGATAGAAAGAAACAATGAAGATAAAAACTTGCGAACAAAAATCGCGTCGAAATAGTAGTAGTAGCGTACTTTGTCATTTTCAATTTGCTGACAGCAGATTAGTATCACTGATAAGACTGTTCGATATGTGCATAGGAATGCATCATGGGCCTCAGGGACCACCAGGTTTCCCTCAACATCAACATATGCAAGGGCCGCAGCCTGGCCAAGGCCCACCACAGAGAGGACCTCCTCCAGGTTCTATGGGTGGTGAGAGACTTAGAATGCTCGTTCAATATTAATTATTCAAATTTTAATCCGTTTGCTACACCTCGAGCTGCATGATATTGAGGGAAATTGATCTGGCAGAAGCATTGAGGTGCAAGATGTTTCAAAGGATCATTTCGTAATTGAAAATTATCAAAATCAATATATGAATGATTGTTTATTAAACCTACTGATTTCTATCAGTAAATGTCGATAAACACCATTGTGTGTTTTTCATTGCACCATATTTATATACCGCATATTTTTTTGCCTAAATTTTGTCAAATGTTACCATTTATTATTACAGTATTTGAATATTTTAACAATAGACAAAGTACATTAATGATCTATTTCAAGATATAATTCGATTTTGAAATAGAATTTTTGTCCATTATCCGTCATCATTCTCACGTATTTATGATACATTCATCATTTATATTTGGCATAGAAAAAATGTCTTAGGTATTAAACAAGTGTATTGTTAGGTCCAGGCGGGCCGCCTCCAGGACACGGTGGACCACCACAAGGTCCTCCTCAAGGACCACCCGGTGGCCCGGCACCTCATGTGAATCCTGCATTTTTCCCGCAAGGACCTCCTCATCAACATCCTGGTCAACATCCACCGGGACCTCCCGGTCCACCCCATGGTCCACCACATGGACCACCTCATGGGCCACCTCACGGTCCTCCCCATGGCCCACCTCATGGACAATCGCATGGTCCGCCGCATGTGCCACCACATGGTTATGGGCCACCAAGTGCACAAGTATTATCTTATTATCACGTATATGTATTCTAATCAAAATATTTAATCAATTAAAATAACTCTAACATAGATTAGATTTCAGTATGTTTTGAGTTACTTCAAATAAGAAAGTAACTTGTCTATATTATCATTAAAACAAAATATAAGACTAATTAATCGTTGTTAGTATCAATCGTATCATAAAAAAAATATTGAACTATCACATCACATGATATGTTACTCATTTGCAGAATTATAATTAAAACATACAATAATTATAATTGCGAGTACAACTTATTCAAATATATTCGATGCAATTTGCTTATATTGTTAATAATTCTGTAAAAATTTGGCATGCAAAAAAAAGTAACTTTGTAGATATGTTTAGTATATAATAATTTCTATTTAGGAACTAATTCAATGCAAAGAGATAGATGTTTGAAACAATTTTCTATATTGTGTTTTGTATCGCATAGGCTCCTTATGGAGCACCTGGACCTGATCATCGTCCGGAAGGTCCACCACCACTCACCGAGCAAGAATTTGAGGAAATCATGGGCCGTAATCGTACAGTATCGTCGTCCGCAATCGCGCGGGCGGTATCCGATGCTGCGGCAGGCGAATATGCGAGTGCCATAGAGACTCTGGTGACTGCTATCTCGCTGATAAAACAGTCCAAAGTAGCTGCAGACGATAGATGCAAGATCTTGATCAGTTCCCTCCAAGATACCTTACGCGGCGTTGAGACCAAGAGCTATGGGTCTGGACGTAGAGGTGAGTTAAACATACCTGCGTGTAATGCGTCGATCAAATTTTGTTGTTGAAAAGTATCGAAATCGTAGCTTTGAAAATTTCACATTAGAAGAGAGAATGACAAATATTGTCCGTAGAAAAAAAATTAATGACCTTTTATGTTTTAACATATTAAGTTATAAAAGTCCTCTCTCTGCAAATATGTTATTTCAGCTTTGTCTTGAAACTCAGTCATGCGCTTAGTCTCACGGATAATGAATTTTCTTGCAGAGCGTTCACGTTCGCGTGACAGAGAACGCAGTCACAGGAGACGACGTGAGCGATCCAGGAGTAGGGATCGGGAATACCGTGAACGTAGCAGAGATCGCGAACGAGAGCGTGACCGGGAGCGTGATCGCGAGAGAGAACGAGATCGTGATAGGGACAGGGAACGTTATTACAGCGAACCATATCCGAGAGAACGTTCACGCAGCAGAGAAAGAGAGCGCGAACGTGAGAGAGATCGTGAATATAGAGAGCGAAGCCGAGAAGAAAGGTAAGCCAAATGATCTCACCAGACTACTCTCTTAATTGTGTCACTACTCTCTAGTGCGTATTCGTTGTATAAAGGGAGGAATTTTGTTGAGAGAAACTCTTTAGGGATCTTGATTGGTAGAGAAAAAAGAGAAATAAATTTGTTTATATTGATGCTAATAAAATATTGTGTATTTCGTGAGAAATATTCAATAAAAACACAGTAAAAATAGGTTCTTATAACACAACAAAGGATTGAAACTAAAGTTTCAAACTAAAGTTCTATCTCTACATCCATATTTTTCTTATACGATACGTTGATGGAATCTGTATTATACGGAATTCATATTTGAATCAATCAATTAGCTTCTGTTGTTGAAGACATTGCAAATGAATTTCTATATTGCATCGTGACCAAGAATTAAACATGAACGAATCTCTCGACATTATCTGTGTCAATTGTAAATAATGGAACACTCTGAAAAAATAACAAAAGAAAGAGAAACCTATATATCTGTAAGCAAGGAAAAAGCACGCATGTGTCAACTTATTTATCGATATATCAGACTGAATAGAAGCGCACTTTTATTACCTCAGCCGTAACATTTGTTCACTCCAGATCTTATACAACCGTTCGAATTGTTGCGCAATAATCACACAAAAAGTCAATACTATGTTTATCGTATATTTAATTATAATGCAACGCGATATTTATACTGATAGCTGCAATTTATAAAGCTTTACGAATAAAATTATTTCTGGAATTGTAAAATCATATTTATATTGCAATCCATGGCAATTTATATATTGCAATTTTTTTCTGATTGTATGTTCAATAATTTTTTCGTGCATGATTATGATCAAGCATTTTTAAATTCATTCATTAATATAATATGAGAGTCTTAGTGTATTCCATATGTTTTTTTTTTTATGTAATAGTTCCTATACATAGACAATATGCAGTGCATTAAATAGTGCATTTAATAACAGTATTTTTATTTTATATTAACTATGTAATTTATATAAACTGTATAAATTGCAGCATTATTAACTGTTTCTGCTACCGAAGTATACTATGAAGTATAGGACATAAAGAGTACAAACTGTTTGAAAAAGTAAAAATTGAATAATTTTATTAAAGTAAAAGACTAATATTATGTATTCATTATATATTATTTTTATTATATATGGGAATAGCATCTTTATGGTGCTATATTTCAGGTATACTCGCGTGAAAATTAAACGTAATGACGAAAATGAATCCTGAAAAAATATTTCAGTGTAAGATATTATGATAATATATAGATCGGAACAAAAGAATTTATGTACCTTCTTAATTTGTTTATAACTCGCTATTTTCTTATACGTACATTCACGTTGTGTAAAAAGAATTGTATTCTCTTTTTGATTTTTTTTTCACGTACACAAAATGTGACTTTTTATAAGCACGCGTGGAACAAGCTAAACGCACAGTAGTTGAGTGTAAGATTCAGTTACACGCGGCCGCTTATGATTTTTAGTTATTTATCACAATTTAATTTTAAGACTCGCGAAAATACATTGTGTGTACTCATCTTTTATACGGTATCTCGCTATATTTTATAAGGATATTAATTCAGTGAACAGCGATCAAAAATGCTGACTACTGGATAAAATATAGCTTGCCAGCATATATAAAATGCAATGCGTAATAAGGGCAATCAACATTTTAATGACAAATATTCTAATTCACGGTCCATGCTCATACTGCTCTAAAATTTGTATATTATAGTGATATAGAAACATGAAACCCTGTAATCATGTACACGGACTATATTAATCAAAATTATAATTATATGAAAAAAATTAAAAGCGAATTAAAAGTATTCTAATGTGTTATTTACTGCACAATCTACTTCTTTTTACTATTTTTTTTAGTACATGGTACCAGGGTTAATGTTAAATCATAATGTTCTCGTCCCGAATAATAATGTTCTCATCCTTGAATCATTGATAGCTGGTATCAATTAGTGTTCACCAATTTATACGTGTATATTAAATCTTATAAATTATTATGTTGGATTGCAATTGTGTAATTCATACGGTATTTTGTATTTGTATGTGATTATATTATGTAATTTATAAAATAGTGTAAGTCTCTCGCAAAACGTGTCTCTATCGTTGATATCGATAAAACAACGATCCGAGCTATCGTCTCTCTTAGGATAATTTTTGCTTTTAATAAAATGTACTAAGCCTGGTTAATAGTACATAAACCGTCATAACAAAATATCCGTTTTCCATTAGTACAACACGTCAATCAGCCAGGCCAAGAGTAAAAGAAGAACCGCCAGAGACGGCACCCGTCTCGTCTTCCAAGGCGACTAGGTAAATGACTTTTTTTCATTACAGCAAATGCATGTAGACTTAAATAAACGTTAAATGAACAATGAAATGATGATAGAAAATGTGTTCATATATTTATTGCGCGGGCAAATTTATGCCCTTTCCTTCATTTTTCATTTTGACATTGGATAGAAAAAAGTATATATGTGCAGGCTAACAAAATAAGCAAAGTTTTAATAATGATAAAATAATCGAAAAGACAAAAAATTATTCTTCGAATAACGATAAAATAATCGAAAAGACAAAAAAAATTCTTCGAGTGGATCCTTTATTACTAAATTTGTAAGGAAAAATATTAAGGAGAAACGTATTGTTTTTTAGGTATTTATATTGTCATTATAAAAATTATAAAATCACATGTCTGTTATCGTTATAATTGCATAATTATGTGTCTTTATACTTGCGTGCCGATTTATTTTATGTTTATGCGCTTTCGTGCACAAAATACATCGGTTAGCAGGCTCACTGAAGGAAATAGAGTGAGAGAGAGAGAGAGGGAGAGAGAGAGAGAGAGAGAGAGAGAGAGAGAGAGAGAGAGAGACGATATATTTTTATCGTTTCCTTATATTCGTGAATAACATAAGATTAACGTTTGTAGTAAAATGGACTCATAGATATAACGAAGTATGCAAAGCAGCATTAAAATAAGATAATTGGCTGACGTGACTTGTGTAGGTATTATGACGATCGCTACAGAGAACGCGAGCGAGAGCGAGATCGAGAACGAGAATCAAGCCGAAGACCATCTGAGCGGGAACGAGAACCGGAACGAGAACGGGAACGAGAACGAGAACGGGATCGTCGAGATGAACGAGCAGACTCCTCACATCGCTCAAGACACTAAAAAAAAAGAAAGGAAATGAATCAATACCGAAGACGATGCAAGCAAGGCATGTCGACGTGACAGGATCGATGATGAAGCAGTAAATGCAACAACACACATACACACCACACACTGCGATCCTCGTCTTTTTAATTCTTGAAGTAAAAGTATATTATGTCGCTTATAATGTACGAACATTTCTGACATCCAAAGATTTATTAATGATTATTAATGATGACGCGGCATTATCAAGGAACATTGTAGGATACACGGTAAAAGGGTAATTTCGAGATTTGCTTAACAAATTGCTTAACAAATAGGATAGTATGAAGATTTAGTAGACTCCACATAGAATTCTGAACGTTTTTGTTTTCTTTCAAAATAGCTGAACTCAAGTTCAGTATAGAATTGCCGTGAAATCTCTCTTCACATTAAGCGCGGAGTCCTTTTGTCTTAATACATACATATATATATTGATATGATAATATACTACATGTATACACACATATACATATATCCATGTAACTATGTTATTATTAAGAAAATATTCATTTAGTCCGAGAGTGGGTTTCTAAACGAATAGTTATCATGACTATATGAGTGTCGAAGGGAAATCAAGAAGGAAAAAAACATCTTGATTCGAGATCGTGTGAGACTATGATTTGCAGTGACAAGAAACAGAGAAAGCGAGAACAAGATGCGACAAGAGCAAGAGAAGAAGGAACGAAGACATCTACGAGAGAACCATCAGCCTTCTTCCTCACGGACGATTCAAGATTGTATCTTAACGTAATACATATATACGCTTTCAAAAAAAATATAAATGCTAAACATGTCTTTACTTTATTCATCTGTACACACAAATTCCTGATAACAAAAAAAGAGAGAACTACGTTTTTGTTTCTGCGATTTTATAAAGTTCCCGAGTTCTCTCACAAGTTTCTTGAAAAGCTGAATCGTTATATGTAAATATGTATTAATTCTCTGATGCGTGCCATCTACGAAACTCGTGAAACCTTTCACAATATTATAAGAAACTATACGCGCATCCGAGAGTTTATAATGTCGAAAAGGAAAATGTTCTGTTAGTAATGAGATTAAAGGTATAAAACTAAATTAATTATATACGATTCGCTTTTCGAAGAATTGAAAATGGAATATGTTTTATAATAAGAAATTAGGAATAAGGTGCTAATATCATGTTTGTGACCTTTGCTCAACGACAGATTGCCATTTCATATATTTTTTATTTACAATACAAAAATTTACAGCATCCATTATTAAAAATAATAGTATAAGTTTTATGAAACATACTACGAAAATGTTCTGTGATTTTACATAAATAATATCTTTATACTACCAGAAATTTATATAAATTTCAGAAAAAATATTTTGAAAATTATCTCACAAAACATTATATAATGCAATTATTCCTATACAATATTAATAGATTTCTGATTTTTTGTGTTGTAAATTGTAAGACTAAGTTACACAATGCATGAAACTTTGGTTATAATCTTACTTTCATGTGCTATTTGAGATATAAAATCAATGATTATTATATCATTGATATTGATATTAATCTACAAGTAATATTAAGAAAATCAAATGCTAGCATTTGATATAATAGCCAAGCTAGCATACAGGATATAATAGCCAAATTGTTCATTTGATATGATTATATAAAGCAATACTGAACTGTTTATCACGTAGAATATTGACATATTGAACACAATGCTTGATAAATAATTGTGTATTTATTTTTATAAATGAGTAATGTGAACAATTTGACTATAAGCATAATTTGATTTTATTTTTGCAATACATTAATATATTTTGCATAACAGAGTCATCAGTCTTAAAAAGACTAAAATTTTCAGCGATATAACTTTGAAGTGCAAATTGTTAGTATTTTATTATGTTTAAACCATATGCATTCAATTTTTAAGAATAATATATTAATATTTATATTCATGAATTTATTAAATTGCACTAAGAAGGAAATTTTGCTATATTGGCATAATATTACATTTTAAAAAGAAAAATAAGAATAGTACGAGCAGAAAGGAATCAAAAATTTTTGATAAAGTGTATCTTTTATGTATAATTTAATCTGAGATATTTGTAGGAGATACAAATGTTTTTTTATCTATATGTAAGTTAATGCTTTCCGAAAATAGTATCTATTTAGTTTTACGTTCAACTAGCTTTAATGTAATTTTGCAAAAGGATGAAATTTTACCTATCTTTTTTCTCTTTTTTAGGAATGGAAGGAATGAATCTTAAGAAAAAAGATATATACGCGCGCGCGTATACTTTTTTAACAGCGGAATATTGTCGTGCAAACGTTCCTGCCTACTATGCTATAAATTAAGAAAATTATGCATTATTTCCATGTAATCTTGATAATCTCACAACTCTATTCAAATTCCTTATTAACTTGATATCTAGTTAAAGATGATGGTATGCGTTTAACATTACGATCTATTATCCATCAACGTTTAAAAGGGTTCTCTCCTTTTTAAGATAGATTATTTCTGCATGATTTATATGCATCCAATGTTTTTTAAATTTTATTTCGAATTTGACACACCCAAAGAATGAATCTTTTAATCGTTTTTTATATATAATAAGTCACAATATATCAAACGCATTTTTAAACAAAAAAATTTTAGATTGATCAAATTTTAAGAAATTATTTGAGTCTAATTGCACATTTAATATCATTTGAATAGTATGAAATTACATTGTAAAATTATTTTTGAATTTGCGGAAAGATAATTTACACATTATCAAATTTCGACTTGTATTTAATAAGAACCGGAGAAATTTTTTAATTGAAAATTTTCAGAAATTACGCTATGTAAAGAGTACAATTGTATATAACTCTATTCATGTTTAATATTATTATACAGTAATATTTGGCATGCTACTTAAATGTTATTAGAACATAATATGACTTACTATTTTTTAGCTGAATTATTCGAGAACGGCATAATATAAATTATATTCGATTTTAAAATGCAATGTTTCTTTAACGAAATTTCATTTCATTTAAGTTCTCGAGAAACATAGCATTTATTAATGAAAAAAAATACAAAGTCGTTCTCATATGCAGTATTATCGCAAATACTTTATGATATACTTCGTGATATATTATCGCAGAAAAGCATCACATAATTATATAATGTGATATACATGTTTTACAAATATCGAAATATATTTTGCGAAACGTTAGAAGAGAAATCGCGCACAATATATCCATACTATATATAGAATCATTTCATTTTAAGAGACAAAGAGATGTACAATATGCCTCGAAGGAACCACTACGACTCTGCGTTTTAATAACAAATTAAATAAATTGATCAGAATAGCTTCATCGATTAAAATTCTATTGATATATTGTGCACGGTTTCATGTGATCGCAAGCATACAGTCATTTGCATAATTTGTTCCTACGTATATTTATCAGTTTTCACTCTCAAACTTTGTTTGCTATGTGCACATTACCTCGAAAGAAAGAGAGCAGTTGTTACTCAACAAAACTCAGAAACCGCAACCATTCCGCCGACATACTGTAAGTCACCGTTGCGATTATTTGTCGTATTTTTTTATTTCACGTAACATTTTGTTTGCGTAATAGAATAGTCGCTCTCATTCGAGAGCGGCACGAATAAAAAGTTGCCTGGGAGAGATATGTATGGACGGTAATGGGTAAGTGCAACAACCGAATGCAACTCTATACATTTAATTATATTTAATTTTAAGCGTATTATTTTTGCGTACAATATGAAACGGACAATGCATTTTTCTCATGAAAAAGACACTTTCATTTACTTTCATAATATTCTCTAAAAGAAAACAAGAGAACATATTTGTAAAACGATTGATGTACAAACATAATTTGATATTTTGCAAACTATATTAACATGTTGTCCACTGTGCACGTGTTACTGAAATCTTAAAGGGTTCAATGTCATTTCATTTTATTTGTAATTTATCTTTATATATGCAAATCAATGAAGTAATTTGATATATATATTCAAGATATGAAAACGATGCACATGTGAGAACAACGTGTTAAGACCATCTATATATAAAATACTTCCTTTTTATATGATTCGATCACGCCGTAACTGTCTATTAGCAGAATGATTATCAGGAGGAAATGTATCGATATTATTATAAGCTCCTCTCAGAAGATCCGTAATTCATCCGATCAGATTTCAGGATAACATTCTATTTATAATTTTATATGCATTTTGAATGTATATATTTTATATGTGTGTATGTTTCTGAATCTTTAAATATTTCTCGTGCATTACATGGTATATAAAGTTATAAATCATATTTTCCTGAATTCTAATTATTACGGTTCATTCAAGTGGGCTTTATTAAGAATATTTGTCAATGTATACGTTTTCTCTATCACCATTCAAAACACAATGCTTTACTTTATGAAAACTTTACTTGAGCAACAATAATTATTGATATAATTGATCTAAAATGCTAAAAATGTCAAGCGCTGCGATCTCAATTTACAAGAATGGAAGCGTGAAACCAACAATTTGTCTGTTTGAAAGGAAATTTTCTGCTTCCACATTGTATTATAAAATTTATTAGAAACATGGAGATATAATATTGATATCTTGCGATATATTGTAAAATGAAGTGTCTTCTTCGCGATTGCAAGGACAGGCACTTTTGCGTTTGAAGCAAGCTCTGCAAGTTGTGGCACTTTTATGATACTAAATGAGAAGGTGAAACGTCCATTTATGAATAACTTACAATTAGTGTACAATATTTTGTACACTGACTTAATATTTTGCTCAAAAATTCATAATGCTCAAATCGTATTATGCCATAATGATGCTAAAAATTATATATACGGATATATTGATAGGAAATTCGTGACATTTAATATCTGTATCTTACTTTTTTTATACCTTTTTTAAATAATTTTATATATATATATACAAAAAAATTATAAGATAAATTATGTAAAAAGCTAGGTACAATCAAAGATTATCTAGTCACTTTACGATAGGAGATCATAAACTTTTGTACATTTTATTGCCATTTGAACTGTGATACCGATATACGTGCAAAAATCTCTTATTAGTAAATATTTTTCTAAACTTCATAATTCTATATAATAAGCTGTTTGTTTTGCTTTTACGTTGAAGGAGTACTTACTGTACGGTGTTATTGCAGTACGGTATATATATAACGTGTTTATAAAAATAATGATAGTAATCGTTACAAGATTTGTGTGAACAGTTTTTATATGGATTTATTTATTCGTAAGAATACACATATACTGATATTTAAGTATCTATATAAAAATCTCGTTGTAAGTTTGCAGATCTGACGCTATGGGAGTACATGCAACATAAATTACGATAATGTCTATATATATTGTGTTAAATCTCGATTTAATGTATCGCGAACGAGTTGGATTTTATTTTATTTTTTTCTTTTGCTAAAGAACAATTTGCAAAATCGTAACAAAAATTAAGAATGCCGAATGTATATTTATGCCACGTACGAAATTTATATTTACACGTTGTGTATGCGTGTAATTATATATATTTCGATAAAACGTCAAATAAGGTAAGTGATAAGACAAGTAATGTAATATTTATGTAAATCTAAATGTACATTTATCCCCTTCCTCGTAAGTCTCTCGTAAAAAGGAACTTAATAATGCGGCGTCAGAGATAATGCGAGAATATTTTATTTACTGTACATGCATGTTTAATAATTTTATATAAGAGAAGACTCTAATCATTGTAGTTATGATTAATTATAACGATCTTATAAAAATGATACATTTTGATAATGAACAAAAACAGTAAACTTGAAAAATGCGTGGCTCTATATATAGCGATTTTGTTCCGTTTACGATGTTCTGTACTGTCAAATTTGCAACTGTGATAACGAATGTATCGAGGTAATAAATCCAAATATTTGCGTCGATAGAAAAAAGATTTTTACTAGATAGGTAAATAAATAATAGATTCAATTACGTTTGAAGAGAGCTTTATTTTAAGAGAAATGTATACGATACGTGTAACTTTTTTTTTTACTCTTATTTACAATATTCATTGATGAAGATTGCATCTAGTGAGCTTTCTCTCTATCATACAATTTACATGGTAGGCATGTCCGCAACGGAAGATCGCGATTCCATTGTCACCTAGCAAAATTGGCGTCTGCAGAGACAACGTGCAGCCCGGGCACGTTAATGATTTAATCCGATGACACATACCCCAGTGATGAGCACCTGTCCCAAACACGTTTTTATCTATCGGTCGCCTCAAATCTTTCTCGAGAGCTTTCGCCAGCTGATCACGTATCTGTGACAATGAAAATAATATTTAATATTGACTTTAATTAATATTCACTATCTGTGTATTCACACTCTCGGGAAAGAGCGGGAAGAACTTTAAACAATTTAAGAATCAATTTAATTATTCTAATTGTTAACTATTACTCACAAAATGAGTTTCTAAGATTTTGTTATTTTTGAGCAATAGTCAACAATTATCGATTGAAAAAAAAACTCTGCGATTGTTATACACGTTTTCTATTAGCAGTCTTTTTAAAAAAGATTTTAAAGGAAAATAAGTTTATCGAGTTGTGTGATTTATTCTATATATCTAAACGACATAAAAATCTGAAAGCTATCTTTTCAGATGACTTTTAGATTGATATTTAGGTATTTCGATATTTTTTCAACAGAAATAGCAATTAGATTACCTGTGGTGAGCAAATTGTGCCAAATTTTGACGATAATTGATTAGTATTACTAAAATCAATCGACTTCTTCAAACCTCGGCGATGTAGCATTTTTGTAAATATGATCGATTGGAAGATGCTATAATAAAAATAATATATTAATATCAATTAGTTGCAAAATTTTTGGCTGAAATTAATTTTTTTATGTATACAGAGCGCTTTTTATATAATTGTACGTTCATATATTATTATAATTAAACAAGTACTTGTATAAATATTATTTTGATTTATCTATTATTTTATTTATTTAATTTTCAGAGTTTTTTATTTATTTATAATAATATCGATTATTAAGAAAAATTGTAATAGGCCAAGGACGCTGTAATTTTACATAGCATTAAATTCTATATTCTTTGACAATTTATTATAGAATGCTGAATAAAAAATTAATTTTAATTGATGACAATAGAAGTTCTGTTAGTAATAAAAAAAATATCGAATCTTATACTTGTCGATGAAAACGCTTCTCTTTAATCTTTAAAAATGTTTACAAAATGACAAATTTTAATATTACAATTAATATTAATGTTCTTCTATAATAGTAAACGACAAATTTTAATTATATATGCAACTTTTTAATTATTAATGAAATTATTATATGACATTCGCTGTCATATCTATTTATATATACATTATACTATTTTATCACTGTTAAAAAAAATTATAGATTGTTTCTCTTTATCAACGCTTCAAGATTTTTCGATTTTACCTTCTATCAAAATTTATGTCTGGCATCTTGCTCTCGAGCTTAATCAGAAACGCCGTGGCCTCGTCTGGTCCCTCTCTTTCCATGATCTCTCTAGCAATCCCGCTCCAATCTACCAATACATCATAGTCGGACTTTCTTGCCAAAGGCATCGCGCAGAACAGGCAAGTGCCATCCTTGATCTCGCTCAGGCACATGGTCACGCAACTCCACTGTTGCTCATTTAGCGCCGGCAGAAGAAACGATAACACGACATTATCTCTAGTCTGAAGGCACTGTCTCAACAGATCGTCCAGTGCGTTACGTTGCTCGATGCGGACGGGCAGGTATACGCGCCACATGTAAGGTACCTTGTCGCAAATATTGCTACACTCATTCGGCAGGCTGTCCGCGTATCTCTTGATCAAGAACTCGCCGACCGCCAGGAACTTCGGCTCCACGGCCTTATCTATCGGATAGGGGTAACTGCAGCTACACCTGGTATAAGTCGGCGCGTTGATCTCGATGAAGGCTCTCGTGAAATGCCGCACGACGTAATCGTTGCCGGTGGAGTCGATCGACTGAACGGAAGCGTTTTCCAGAAACGTGTTGTAGTAGTGCAATTCCGCGGCGCGAGTGACTTCATAGATGAAACTCTGAAGCCCGGGCGAGTCTCGGTAGGAATCCTTGACCGCTCTCATCCTCTTATCTGTCTCCGAAATAACTTCCTCGATTTCTTTCTCCGACATACTAGGCCTGATGCTGTTTGCCAGATCGTAAATCGAACGCAAATCCGACTGCACCCTGTGCGTAATATTTTCCTGGAAATCCGGCTCCCGACCGTCATCTTTGGTATCTAACACTTCCCCATCGTAATCCGAGTCGAGTACGTTCTCCGGAGCCGTCCCGTGTGTACTTCCTCGCGCGTAATTCTCTGCCCGATCTTTTCCAGACTCTATTTGCATCTCGGACGAATCGTCGCTGGAAATTTCAGGCGACTGTGACAAAGACGTCATTTCACAGCCGTAGATTTTCTTATCCGCGCACCTGCCGCTCTCGGAGTGCACGACCACGATTCCAGAGTCCAATTTGGCCGGTCTATTATTACCGCCGGCTTGCAGAAGTGTTATTAATGGTCGCAGCAACGCTTTCCCGTCTCGCGGCAAATCCTCCACCTCGAGGAGCTCGACGATCTCTTTAGTGCCGATGGCTCTCAATAATTGCGATTTATATACAAAACACGCGTTCAGACACTCGCTATATTGCTCGCGGCAATACAGCCGCAGTATCAGGCTGTCGAGTGACGTTAATGCTAAACAGTGAAATTCGCTATCACAGGTCATCAAGTAGATCCGATCGTCCACGATCGTCGTCATGCTGATATTCGTGTACTCGTTGCTCCACAACAGCATGCTCGCGTTCGTGGGATCGATAACGTACAGGCCGCTAGTCGTATAGGAAAATAAATACTTGCGTGCGAGTACAAACAGGTGCGAGAAGTTGACAGACTGCGGCGGCCACTCGCGTTCCGTCTCCTCCTTCTGACTAGATTTCAAGGTACTATCTGATCGAAATATTGCTATCGGAGGAATCGCCAGAGCCTCCTTAAACTGATGCGTCTTCACGACGACTCCGTCAGCTGACACCTCCCACAATCTCGAACCGGGTCGGGCGCAAAATATCTTCGAGTGATTCTCGCCCAAGATATTACTATCGTTGTCGGAGATCAGGTTGAACGCGCCCCGAGCGTCGTTGATGTTCCTCTCCTGCCTCTGCGCGCTCAAAGCGGCGTTCTCGCGCGTGTAGAAACACGCGCCGAACTCTCCGTTCCGCGGTTTATTGCCTATCTGCTTGTACTGCTCCAGCACCGTGTCGCAGACGTAACAACGTGCTAAGGTGGAGACCAATAGCAGAGGCGGCAGGAAGCTCAACTGCACGATACTGGAGTCCAGATTCATGAGCGTGCATGCCGGAGTTTGAAACATTCCATTGACCTAATCGTAAAAAAAATTATATTATTATATTGATTAATATATACATATATGGATGAAAAATAAATATAATAACAATAAAAAATTAGAGGATATATATTGCAACGATACATACTATTATTGTACATAATTTTAATTATGTTAATCTGTTTATTGGTGTAAACATTAATTTTCTGTTAGTGTGTTGAATTTGTTACAAACTTACCGTGAATATGGATAGCACCATGACGGAGACCCTGCCGATTGCATCTCCCACATATATCTCGGTACTGTTGTTGTTCCAACAGATACAAGTGACTTGTTCGTATACGTGCTCCGACGATACTGATATCAGTTGCGGAGTAGATTTCAAAGAGACTAAGCAAACGGTACTACGAGTGGTTGCTAAAGCCACGGTCTTTTCGTCAGGTGATATCGCCACACGTGAGACTACACCCTCCTGGTAGAAGACGAAAGTAACGTTAATAAACATACCAATCACATATCCTAATGTATCATAATAGTTACTTTCTATTTACACTAAAATTCAGATAATTCTCACTTGTGACATCATGACTTCGTCAAAGTGACAAAGCTATAATTAACAATACAAGTTTGAAACCTCTCTTTTAAAGTGAGTTAACAAGACTCACTAAACACGACTCACACAGTCTCGAGCTTATGCAGATTATAGGTAAAAACTCAGTTGAATTTCATATGTCAGAATAAAAAGAAATATTTAACCGCGGCATTTAACTGAGTCATGACGTCACAAGTGAGAATTATCTAAGTTTTGGAGTAAATGGAAGATAACTAATGTATTACCTATTTAATCAACGTTTAACTGAAACACATTCTCAAAAAATATATAGGAAAATTATATCAATAAGCTGAGAGGGACTATTTACCGATAGGGGTATTATTTGAAGAAACGAACATGGTTCTCTGGAGAACAAGTAGACGCTGCCGCTGGTTGAGCCTAGTACAATGTAACTTGGCGAAGCGTGGAAACATGTGTACTGCAATTATACAATTTGACATTATACATAAACACAGCGTTCATAAAAGTCAACCAAAAACTTGAGAGAAAAAGAAAAGGCAACTTTGAAAATTATATCTCATCTATAATCCGCTGACAGGGCGAGCTGTTACAAACTAAAAAAACTTACGCAACAGTACTATGAATAAATAAGTGACAGCACATCTAGTATAGATATACAATGATGTATTGTACGCAGAGCACAAGCTATAAATGTCTTCATTTGTCCTATCTAGAGATTGGAAGAAAACTTCTTTGACATTATAAAGTTAGAAATAATCAGGATTGTCTTGACTGTTCCTCAGAAGCCGGCCGCAGTAGCTGGCGGCGCAAGTCGCGTGACACTTTTGGGGTTTTGATGAGTTGACAGGTGCATTGTGTACGCCCACGATAACACCAGGATTAACCTCGACGCCGCTTTAGCGCGTTACGCGCATAGAAAAGCGTGCACGTTCCTTGCCATGCGAGCCTGACGACCGTACCTTTATCCGCTGCGTCGAATTGATCGGTTTGTACAGGATCGAGTTGATTTCCTCACGTTCCGACAAGACGTAAGGAAGATCCGATGCGGCGGGATACATCGTCCAGCATCTTCCTGTCCGCTGTCGAGTGAACCACCGCGCGCGCAACGCGATCTACGCGACTGGCAACACAGGCTTGTATCCGCTCGGATCGTCGCCCCGGGGATGAGATTTCAGATTTTAACGTATAATTGCTTGTAACTTTGAGTTTATTTAATTTATAATAAATTAAGCATAAGGTATGTGCCAATTTGAATAACAAGTAACTGTTAAATTGTAGATGTGGAAATATAATAGCAGTTATGAAACTAGAAATGTAACGTATGTTATTGCAAATAAATTAGATAAATGTATGAGCAACTCATTCCAATATCTTCCTAAGACTGCATAATCTTTCAAAATATTTTTGATTTGTAATTTAAAATTTATTTGTATATCTATATATATTTTCTATTAATATACATATATGCAGTAATAAAAAAATAATACAAATTTGTAAAAGTTACTTTTAAAATGGAAAGAATATTTTCAATTTGCTTTGATTTGAAAGAAAATGTTCTAGAAAATAAAAAAAATGGAAAAATGGATACATAATACTAGTCGTCAAAATACTTGGTCTGCACTGAAATGTCATATGATTTAAATGTAGAGAAGAAAATGTATCAATATTTACGAATTTTATTAATACGTAGTTTATTAAAAAAAATGTATAATTTATAAGAAATTAAAATATTAAGTTGAAAACATAAAATGTAAATAACCGATATGCAGAAACAAATAAAATAATCGATTGAGATATTTATTAATAATATAATTAAAAAAAAATATTTTTATGTTATTAATAAGTTCGCGTAATGTTTACTATACATACAACATTAAAATTTAATTCCATATCAACCTTGCAGTTACTCTTTGTAATAATATTTAATTCGCGTGTAATATTGATTGAACATTCGCACCGTGACGCGCAATTAAAATGCGCCGTTCACAAGATTCCGATAACCGCGAAGATGTAGTGAGCGAACAATCGACAAAGCGATGAATATATATTCGAATCGTGTAAGCATCGCGCCTCAGTGAGAAATAGTTGGTCAAATCGATATCGAATCGATATCGATATCAATTCAATATCGATATCAATTCAATATCGATTCAACAACGATTTGACCAATCATTTTTCACTGGACGTCACAGCACTTTGGCGCGCAAAGTTATTCTCGCGCGGGAAACGGGTGACTCCGGATGGCTGTGGAAGTCGTTGAGCGTCGTGTAGCACGGCGATACCGACTTTCGCGGCTAACTCCGGAGTGCCCGCGGGGTCGGGCAGGAGCCGTGGTGGCCGCGGAAGTCGTTGAACGTCGTGTAGCACGACGATTTCGACTTTCGCGGCTAACTCCGGCGCGCCTGCGGGGCCGGGCAGGAGCCGGGGTGGCTGCGGAAGTCGTTGAACGTCGTGTAGCACGACGATTTCGACTTTCGCGGCTAACTCCGGCGCGCCTGCGGGGTGGGCAGGAACCGGGGTGGCTGCGGAAGTCGTTGAACGTCGTGTAGCACGACGATTTCGACTTTCGCGGCTAACTCCGGCGCGCCTGCGGGGCCGGGCAGGAACCGGGGTGGCCGCGGAAGTCGTTGAACGTCGTGTAGCACGACGATTTCGACTTTCGCGGCTAACTCCGGCGCGCCTGCGGGGCCGGGCAGGAACCGGGGTGGCCGCGGAAGTCGTTGAACGTCGTGTAGCACGACGACTTTCGACTTTGAAACGTCCGACGATTTCGCGCCTAACTCCGGCGCGGGCCGGGCAGGAACCGGGGTGGCCGCGGAAGTCGTTGAACGTCGTGTAGCACGACGATTTCGACTTTCGCGGCTAACTCCGGCGCGCCTGCGGGGCCGGGCAGGAACCGGGGTGGCCGCGGAAGTCGTTGAACGTCGTGTAGCACGACGATTTCGACTTTCGCGGCTAACTCCGGCGCGCCTGCGGGGCCGGGCAGGAACCGGGGTGGCCGCGGAAGTCGTTGAGCGTCGTGTAGCACGACGATACCGACTTTCACGGCTAACTCCGGCGCGCCCGCGGGGCCCCCCTCGTTGCGTGCCACCTTGTCGTGGTGAGGGGGCTCACCCATCGCTCCTAGGAGCTTTGGGTGCCAAGAGCACGCCGTACCTTCTCCTCTCTTTCGAGAGGGGAGCGGGTACAATGTCCCAATCTACGATGTGAGGCATTATGTCAAGGGATGCATGGCCGTGTGGACATTAAACATCACGGTCGCGGTCGGTCCCCCTGCCTGATATCGTATGGAGATCTGTCGGATTATCAGATGTACACTCTGGATATGGCTTTGCTATTGGTAAAGTATTGTGTCTTCTATTTTCTTATATTTTTTAAACAAATCCAAGAACCCAAAATAATTTATGATAATCAACTACATGTATCAACGGACTAAAATAATATGCTAAATGAATATTCGTGCATTCAAGTAATATGGCAGCATTCGACATGGATGATCCAAAGTCATCGCCCGGTGATGTAGGCCTTGATATTAATTGTGGTGTTTGTCCATTGCGAACAAGTTTATTCGAACGTGACGTTTTACTAGAGAAAGTAATTCATCGATAATTATTTTCTTTTCAATAATTATTTTTATAATCTTATGCATTGTAAAATAGTAATAATGTATATATACGTTGTGTCTACAATCTACATAACAGTATAAAAAAATTATTTTAGAAGCAACTTGCACAAAGTATGTTTGATCATATCCCAGTGGGCATTGGATTTAAAGGAATTAAATCAATAAATGCACGTGATTTAGAGTAAGCTTTAGAAATGGGGATGGATTGGTCTTTGAGGGAAGGTGAGGAGAGAAAATATGTTGTAATGAGAAATAAAAGTATTAATGAAATAAAAATACTCATGTACTTAAGTTATATTTGGGTTGAGGTTACAAAGAACATTGTGAGAATGCTTAATGCTGATCCATCAAAAATATCAATGAGAGCTAAAAAACATGGACTTCCTCAAGTATGACATAGCAGTAGTAATAGTAATCTGTAATATTAAAGTAGTAATATTAAATTGATTAACGATTAGAACAAATTATTACTAAATTAAATTTAATATTCATATTTAACTTTTAAACAAAAAGTAATGCAAAAGTAAATGAAAGAAGAGAGTACAATTCGAAATTTATATGTTTATGTAAAAAATTTTTGTTAAAGTTCAAATATAAAGCTTATGTTTAAAATTATTTTATTTATAATTACATTATTGTCATTGTAAATATTGCCTATAAAATTAAATGTTAAGTTGATTAAGATGAGATTATTATTAAATTATTTGTTTTAACTGTTAAATTACAGTTATTATGAATGATTATACTGGTATAGTTATATTTGCTATTTGCTAAGAATGGTCTTTAATTCCAATGAAACATAATGTCTTATGGCTTATCGTCTGTCTCATCGTTCAGCCAGTTATGCAGTGGGTATTTATGGAAGCAAAACTTTTTGATGTTATTGGTTTCCTGTAGACACAGGAGTTCCGCTCTTGTTTCTACTTGTTTCATCCTTGCTGTCTTTCTTTCTGTAAATATGTATTTTAATGGAAGATTTCCTTTCTATAAAACAGATGAAGTCTATGTACTTGACGATGATAGGGAGGTGGATCTGGATCTGGGTAATTACGAACATTTCCTGGACATCACTCTTCACAGGGACAATAACATAACGCCCATTAGTATATAAGTCCGTAATTATAGAATAGATTCATGTGACAGAGAAAGGAAAAGGGGATGGAGGAAGAGGAAACAACGACAGAGAGAAAGAATATTTTATATCTCAAATTTTTGTAATATTAATGTCAAATAATTAAAAATTAATTTTTTTATACGGATATAAATATATAAAGAAAACTGCCTTGGAATGGGTACATGTTTAAATGTAAGTTGGATAGGGAAATAAATTAAAACGAAAATAGAAAGTTTCTACAAATGGTTGTGAAATAAGTTAAAATAAATTATGTTAATGCTATATATACAATAATGATGAAGGAGTAATGAATAAAACATCAATATCACTATATTTGTAAAGATCAATTTATTCAAATAAGTCTATATTCAAATAGTATAGTACTGTCGACTGTTGGTTAAAATGTTTATAAATTATTATTGATTTATATAATAAATAAACGACAGATCTAATTTTTCATATCTTATTAAATAACATTTAATATGAATATCTATATAAAAACTAATTTCTAATTTTTAAATAAATTAATGATAAAAAAATATATAACAATATATCAGATTTAAAATTTAGTATCTAAATTTTACAAATGTAAGATTAATTAAAACATCTTCTCATTTACTTTATCATTTCACAAAGAAAAAGTTTCTTCTCACGCTGCTGTTTCTGTACAATCAATCATGCAATGTGTTTGGTGGATGCAACGTAGATTAAAGTGTAGATGAAGCGATTAATGGGTTCATTCCATACATTTCATTACATGTTTCCTTCCTACAATCATATTATTTCTTTTTCAGTAAACTATATTTCAAGGAAGATTGTATAAAATAAAAATTTATAAAAATCAGAAAATAGTTACAATAATCATTGTTACTCAGAAACACGGACCTTGGTATCATCATAATTAAGAGATAAAAGCAATTACATAAAAATTGTGTAAAATTTGTAAAATAATAAACTACCTAAAAATTCCGAAGTCTTCATGAGTAGCCTCTAACCTCCAAGATTCCAGACCAATAGGCTAGACTAGCCTACATTTTAAAGAATACTATGTTTCATTCTTTCCTGAATCAAGTCACGCCGATTTCCTTAAAGAATGCTCGTACAGATTTACCCTGAGAACCAGAAAATACATTGTAATAATTTCTCACTCGTTTACCTCACCATGTAAGCTGCGCTATGAAACGTTTCCTCAGAAATGGTTTATAAAATTAATCACTGACAAATCAGTAACACGGACCAATTTTTTCATCATTTAGATAAGCGAAAGGATGCAAGATATTAGATGGAAAAGTTTACAGTTCATTAACAAGATTCGCTTGAAACACGTGGCCAGCAAATTGCACATCTTCGTAATGAACGAATTGAGAACGGAATGTTGGAATCAGAAAAAGGGAAAAACGCGAAATTGGGCGATTCATCGATAAACATAGAGAAAATAAAAGTCTCTTACCATCTTGCGTTTTTTTCGCAATTTTGCATGCGAGAGAGGCAAACCGATACGATGCTCCATCTTGGGCGACTGTAGAGGAAATGGAACGCAAACGGAAATCGGTGTTTCTTATTGTGCGGAAGCTCCCACTCCGTCCTTCCTTCAAGCACATAAAACCAATCATAATCGAGAACGGTAGCTTTACGTTTTCAATTCTCGACTGTAGTTGGTCAAATCGTTTACTACTCAAGTTTTATTATTACGTATATACATTTATTTGTAATTAATCTAAATAAAAATTTGTAATAAATTTTATTTTGCACTATTTTATTAACATAAAATTAAGTTCTTATTTTTGCTACGAGGCAAAATAAAATCAGGAACGACAAATCATGTAGCCGAAATTTTACTGTAATTCTCTGAAGATTGAGTCGATTAAATTAAACGGAATTTAGTCAAAGTTAATTTTAAATGCAATATGAGAGAGATACTTTTGATATCTTAAGATGTCATAAATTTTGTTTTAATTACTATTTATACTGATAATATTATAGCATAATAAATGCATTAATCCCATTTTATTTTTTAAACTATTCTCTTTCTCTTTTTAAACTATTCTCTTTTTAGAATATTTAAATCACATATTCACATATTCCACAATTATATATACAGGTTGTACCAAAATTATTGAAAAAATTTAAAAGTTTGTTAAGACTCTATTTCTGTTTATCTTAAATGAATTATAAAAACATGATTTTTAAATAATATTTTTATTCAATAATTTAATATAATGTATTGATATTGATTGAACTGTGTCAGCTGTCATATTTATTTGATTGTGTATGAAATAAAAATGTTTTTATCGATTGATTTTTCCGCAAAGACTTATCATATGAACCAAATAAATATGATATACATATATCTCGGCACTTTCCTATTTGAACTTTCGTCTTAAAATGTTAAAGAATTTGTCATTAAGATATTTATCGCTAATTTTGGTACACTCTGTGTATATATATATATATATATATACATACACACACACACACAGAGTAATTATGGATACTTTATATAGCTAATATATTTAATTAATTTGTAATTAAATTCCTGATGATATAATTTTGTATTTGTTACGAAACATTGACGGAAAATACATCAGGAAAATAATTATTTATTTTTCATTATTATAATACATTACTGCATTCTTGCAACATTCTCGTTGGAATGATGTCTAACATAATAAAGTAGCCTCAATATAGCCGAAGGTGTCACACCTGAGATTTTATTGGCCGCTGCAATCTGCAAGAAAAATTTTATTAATACAAACTATTAATATAAAAATGATTAATACATATAAGACTTGATTGAAGAGACAAAATGCTAATGGGGATAATAGCATTTTAATTAAGCAGCAAATACTATTGGGATTAAAACAAAGAAAGGAAGAGAATATACTTTTACGATACAAATCAAAACTTTTGTAGAACTGTCGTTAATGAAAGAATTTACCGTGCGTGGAAGATGTTTCGTAAGTTTTTCTCGATCTTCATTAGACAAATTTAAAGCAGGACTGTAATAGAAATAAAACGAATGATTAGTCTCATACTTTCCTTAGACATTTAGAACATTTAGATTTATATTATTCTTATCAATTTTACCATGCAACAACTAAATAATCAAACAATGAAGTAAATCTTTGAGCCTCACCTGTAGTAGTCGATGTTGTCAGGTATAATCATTTGCTCATTTTCCCTGATGTCATTGACGTGACCCTGTTGATTCTTGACAACGTAACTATATCTCGTCTCTATCTGAAAGCCGAATCATTAACCAGTGTCACAAAAATATTGGCAAATGTATTTCACTTAAATTGTTTGACTGAAATTGCTGAAAAACTTTCATTATCCGAATAAAAAAAAATCTAAATGTAGACTAATGGATTTGTTATTTAGAATGTTTAGGACAGCGTACTAAATTCTGAGCAGACACATTTCGAAATCCAAGTTCTCGATTGCATAGAAAGTGCACTATTGAAGGACAAGAGCTTCTATCCGTTCCCATGCTTTCTATAGAACATTTTTTTTCACAGAGCGACTGATGCAACGTGCTTAGACCGTTTTAAACTCTCGACTGCGCGAGTAATAGGATGAGAGAGGCGAGAGCAACCCTATGTGGAATATGATCCTCGTAAATATTTTTTTCTGCGATAAGATTACACAGGAGGTAAGATAATCTTGCAATTCTGCATAAGACAATGATATCAAATATATCTTTATTAAGAACAGTCAACGTATTGATGAGATCTCAGAGAGCAGCAGTTCAGACATGGTTTAAAGTCAGTTTCTCACTCGCTAGCATGGTGAAATTATAATAAAAAATACGACACTTGCGAGAAAAACTACTTCTAAGATAAACATTTTGTTGCACTTCATTTTGAATAGGTATTAAAAACGATAGTTGTGCGATACCATAGGTCAAACGTCGATATCTAAATAAATAAATGATACCTTCGTCAAGGACAATAACATGTCGCGACGTATCTCACAATGAGATCATTCCATCAAACACTTCTTAGGCTGCGGTCCACTTGACGCTACAAATGCTTCGAAGCATTTTTTTTTCCCCTTTCATTTTTATAAAGATAGAAGGAGGAGACGAACGCTTTGAAGCATTTGAAGCATCAAGTGGACCGCAACCATAGGCTGGCGTCCCATGGCATGTTATTTATTTCTCGAATAATGCTTCTGATTGGTTACGCGGGAAATGCCATGGGACGCCAGCCTTACAGATCAAGTGTGTATGTCGATGTATGAGATCATGTGAAAGATCATGTGAGAGATCAGGCTGCATTCTGATATTCACTACTAGCATTAAAAATCTGTACCTGATCTGTAAACTTACATCTATAATACATGATATATGCCAGTACTAGCAGTGAATATCGAAAAGCAGTCACAGATTAAATCCATAATCTTGCAATTCCGCATAAGACAATGATATCAAATATATCTTTATTAAGAACAGTCAACGTATTTGCAATGAGATCTCAGAGAGCAGCAATTCATACATGGTTTAAAGTCAGTTTATCACTCGCTATCACGGTGAAATTATAATAAAAAATACGACACTTGCGAGAAAAACTGCTTCTAAGGTAAACATTTTGTTGCACATATACCAAATAACGCAACATTAATTAAGATATAAAATAAAAAATAAAAAGAAAAGCTTTTTTCATAATTAATTCACAAACCTCTAATCTTCTCGCCAGATTGGGATCTCCATTCAGATATTTTAAGTCCGGCACCAGTTTCATTATTTGTGCGAACGTAACTTCCTCGTTCGCCGTGGATAGCATATCGAATGCTGACTTGAGTCCAACGGCCTTAGAGCTCTTCATTTTCAATAATCGGCGCCACCTGTTAGACGTCCGCACGTCGCTCTTGAGTATCTGAACAGCTTCCTGCATTTTATGAAGAACCTGTCTCGTCTTCTCAATCCTTTCACGAGAAACACAGCCTATCGCATAACCCTTCTCCGTCAATCTTTGATCGGCGTTATCAGGACGTAGGCTCACTCGAAACTCCGATCTGCTGGTGAACATTCTATATGGTTCTGTGGTACCTTCCGTCGTCAGGTCGTCGATGAGGACACCAATGTATCCCTCGGTTCGACTAATCAGAAGCGGCGGTTTCTTAAACACCTGGAGAACATACAGAGATTTGTTCAAAATGTAAAATGCATATAACGTAACTATGTATATTGACTTCCTAATCGATAATAAAAAAATTATTTTGGAGATAAATTGAATTACATATTATAAAATAAAAAGGCTGAATGGATAAGTCAAATTGTCTAAATTTTAATGGAAAATTAAATGGACTTCAAACTCGTTTTTCTTTATATTGAGAAGCTTAATCTATACGCACAACACCAATTACCTTAGCGGCCGCATTAACACCCGCGACGATACCTTGTGCGGCTGCTTCTTCATAGCCGGTGGTGCCGTTTATTTGCCCGGCGAGGAAAAGCCCCGGAATTTTTTTCGTTTCCAGTTGGGTGGTCAATTCTCTGGGGTCAATGTAGTCGTACTCGACACCATAACCAGGTTTTACTATTTAAATATAAATGCAAGTGAGAATTTAAAAAAATTTTTATAATATAAAATTATAATACAAATAGAAGCCCTATTATTATAAGAGTTGAACTTAATTATAGATATCTAATATAATAAAATAATACAAAAATTGATTGATAAAAACATCAGACATGACAAATTGTTCACTCTCAATCTGTCTTAATTAAAAAAAAAAATCGTGTAAAAGATTGTTCACACATGAATAATCAAATGCAATGAATTTCCAAAATTAATCAAAATTCAAGATATAAATCTCAACCTAAAGAGATTACCTAAATGAGCGTTTTCTAATCCTGGGATACATTTAACGAGCTCCACCTGCTTTTCCTCTGGTAGAGTGCACGACAATCCACTTGGATAAATCAACGGCGAGTCCAGACCTTCCGGCTCCAACCAGATCTGATGTTGCTGTGTTTTGAATCGCAGAATCTTACTCTCTATGCTCGGACAATACCGCGGGCCCGATATTTCCTCCGTTACGTGTAAATTACAGTGCATATTATCTTTTATGATCTTTGCAACATTTTCATTTGTATGCGTCAAGTACGTTGGTACTTGCTGGTCGGACGGTAGCCATACGTTATCGTTCATGAAGGAGAATGGTATGGGAGAATCATCCGGCTTAGATATCGAACATTTGGTAAAGTCGATGCTTTCTTTTTCCAATCTTGGCGGAGTACCTAAAATATGTATATAATGTAATACGTTATTATATATGTGATTAAAATTTTTAATTAATATATGTATCATTAAATTAAAACGTTATTAAAATTAAAACGTTAAATCTGAAATATATCCATTGAGCATTATGCGAATTTATTAAAGATATAAACATTATTCTTACCAGTTTTCAATCTACCTATTCGAAATCCAAGTCTGTCGAGCGTATCTGCCAAACCAATGCTGGGTTCATCGTTTAATCTACCCGCAGGCCTTTTTTCTAAACCAATGTTTATCTGGCCTTTCAGAAAAGTTCCTGTAGTTATAACTACCGCGTCACCAAATATCTTCGTTCCATCTTCTGTAAATTTCATCGGTCATATTTTAATTATCTTATTTAAACTAAAAAAATCTCAATTCTGTTTTCTATCCCATTGTAAAGTTTCAAAACATACTGAGAATCACTCCTTGGCAGGACAGAGGATCGTTCTCCAAAATCAGATCTTCTACAGAGGATTCGTAAATATGTAATCGGGGCATATTGAAGAGCTCCGCTTGAATATGTTTCTTGTACAATGCTCTGTCAATTTGAGCTCTGAGACCCCATACAGCCGGTCCCTTTCTCTTGTTTAAGACTTTATAGTGTATCCCCGAAATATCACATATCCGACAACATATTCCATCCAAAGCATCTATTTCTCTCATCAAATGGCCCTTTCCAATGCCACCAAAGGACGGATTACACGACATCTCTCCTGCAAATGTAATCCTATTAAATATGTTACATTAGATCATACAAGCTTACTTGGCATTTCATAAAGTGCATTTCATATGCAGTGATCTAGATTTCAACATACTATTATTAACTTTAAATATACATACCTATGGTACTTTTTTTCTGAGTAACCAGCAGTGTCTTTGCACCCATCCTGGCAGCAGCAGCAGACGCTTCGGTTCCAGCATGACCGCCACCAACAACGATTACATCAAATTTCTTTTCATTGTTATCTATTAATCTTCTCAATAAACGTTTCTGTCCAAAACGTCCATCGCACCACCGATTTAATAGAGATGATTTGATCCTTATAAAAATCATTTTTTCTTGATGTTATGCCTTTTATCCGTATTTTACTTTACTGCAAAGACATTTAACCGGTTTTAAATACCAGAAAGAAAATACAATAAATATCAATATATTATAATACTAATTTATTATAATTTGATTTAATAATTACTAAAGGAATTCACACGGTAGTTAAAAGAGAGATGGACATACAAATATGAATGTTTTTATTGTATAAATTATAAATAACATAATATAAAAGTAAAAAAATAACAGAAGAAAATGTATTAAACGTGATGATCTGATAACAAATACTCCTGATCCTTCAAGGCTCTGTATAAGGAAACATATCGGATTACATTGTGCATTTTCAACAATATCAATCGCTCGCACAGATCCTCCTTGCTCGTAAATTTCAGATCCGCGTATCCCAGATTATTAAAAAAATCCAGAACAAAATTGAAACAATTCATGCTGATGGTGTTATAATTAATGGAGTTCCACTTGAGATCCTTCGACATGAGCGACAAGGTTTCGTCCCATCGTGCGGTCCAAGCTGCCGGTACGACCTCCAAGGCAACGCAATCGACCCACCTGGTCACGTCGTTCGCTATCAACCCGTGTTTGTCGAACTCTAAGATACCGCCAGCAGAATCAACTATCCCGATATGTAGATCATCACGCGTCACATCATAGTCGTCGAGAAAGCTGCCTCGCGAGGGCCGAATCACGACACTCGTCGGACAGTGTGCGGCATTCGCAAACGGATACGGAACGCGAAACGGGTCCACGAGAAAATTCTGCGTCTGCGACGAGCACGCCGGACACGTCGCCGGTACGCGCCAGCAGAAAACACTCTTTGTCGAGCAATGACGGAAACAGACGATGCCCGGATCGTTGCTCATGTTTCCAAAGAGCGGAATCGCATTCAAATCTCACCTGAGTAAGAGTTATTCACTGAACAAGATTTCATTCAATCTTCTTAGAGAAAACTTCATTCCTGTCGAGGGAGACAAGAAAGCGGCCAGTCCGCAGAACAAAATGTGTAAATCAAATACTTGTCACGTGGAATCGGCTCCGTCGATCTCCACCATTCTTTCTTTTTCACTATTTTATAACGTTCGCACTGAAAGCAAAAAGACACAAAATAGATATAAAAACATACCTGATAATAAACGAGATTACTTAAACTTAGCCTAACCTAATTTAAATAATGCATTTCAAGCAATGCAAAGTTTTCTTCTTCTTCTGTTTCTTCTTAGAATAATTGGCATCTGATCTCTGTCGAGATTCAATATCTTATATTCTTTTTGGGACAGGTTGACTTGTATGTACCTCGTGCGTCGTGCAATAATCAAGAGGATGCTGGAGCTATTCTTTTTTACCTACAAAATATATATATTTTTACAGTCATGACAATTTTTTTGGCTTACAGAATTAAAAATCCTTTTTTAGAATTAAAATACACACTGAAATAAAGCCGGGACAATAGATTTTACGTTGAAAAAGAAAGAAAAGTTATAAAAGCATCTTTACTTACAAGTTTGAAGGTTAGAATTGTTGACTTGTGAATACAAAATAGCTTCACATAAAAGTTTTGTACCTTTTAGGCACAAAACAACTATTGTCCCGACTTTTTTTGAATGCTACTTTAATTGTGTGAAAGTTTTTTTTAATTCTATTATAAAGCCAAAAAAATTATGCTTGCAAAAATTATATATTTTGTCGGTATGTCAGATTTTTCAATCTTTATAAAATTGCCATGGGCGGATACACGGCCGACAGTTGGTAACCGCGATGGCGCCACCATTCACACGCCTCGTCGAGAGGGCAGGGGGGGAGGATCAAACGCACCTCTCTCCTCTCGCTCCGTACTTCCCGTTCCCGCGCCGGTGCCGTTTCCTCGTCGTAGGGTACACGTACGTTCCCGTCGACGCGGCCTAGACTCTGCGACCGTACGTACATATATTTGCAACCGCTGCACCTTCTTACACTTTCTGCAGCCGAAATATCGGAGGTGCAAAAGGTGCAACGGAGTAAAGCGCGAAAATAAGATCCCGCGTCGCGTCGCGAGGAAAGGCTTTTTGGCCGATTCGGCCGCGATTGGGGAGGAAAAACGTACGACCGCCGGAACGCGTTGGACCGAGCGACCCTCGCGGTTGGACACTCACCTGGAGGCGTCATTCCGTGGACAAAGATGAAAGGCTGGTTTAATCGCGACGAGGAGGGCAAGGTGATCGTAGATAGCAATGGGTTTGTTACAATCACATGCGAAGGTAATGAATCACGTTGTACAATATGTGTACATGACATATTCTATCATTCCACAATGCTCATTGTTTCTTCCGCCACATAATGTATCTATATAACAATAAGTAGAATCTGTCTATGAAAGCGTAGGGCGAAATGTTAATAACACATGTGTTTACAGAGGAGAATGTTGTTTTTCAACTTCACATGTCAGAGATCGACGAGAAAGCGGAACAAATGTGCTTCAATGTCAATGGCAAAGATATATACATCGATGTTGTCCAATGGGAAGCACCTGAGATTGATTCTGAGAGCGAGAAACCAGTGGATAAGTCCAAGGATAAGAATAAAGAAGATAGGGAAGATAGAGAGGATAGGGAAGATAGAGAGGATAGGGAAGATAGAGAGGATAGAGAGGATAGGGAAGATAGAGAGGACAGAGAGGATAGGGAGGAGAGGGAGGATAGAGAGGACAGAGAGGAAGATAGGGCCAATGCACCGGCGACGAGTAAATGTGGGAATGCAATTTTCCCCTGGTGCGACGCCTCGACAAAGATCTTTTTGAGAGAGTACAAAACGAAGAAGGAATTGGTGAAGAATCGGAAACTGAAGAACATGAAGAAGGCGTATCAGGAAATTGCCAAAAATTTGGGAGAAAATGGCTTTCACGTGTCATCTCTGCAAGTGGAAAACCGATACAAAACGCTCAAACGTGCTTACAAGAACATGATGCTGTACAATAGAAGGAATGGAAGAGGAAAATATATCTGCAGTTATGAACAGTGAGTTTTTAAAAAATTCTTACAGGTTGATCTATCATTGATTTATATGTTGAATGTTTTTCCAGAGATCTGGACGAAATCTTTTCAAGTGATATATATGACACGGAACTGAATGGTGACGATGACCCAAAAGCAACGTAAGTTGCAACTCATCACAGTTGTAGAATTATTTATTAGATTAATCGTTATAAATTGACTCTAATTGAGACTAAATATTTCTTAAAGATCCACGGCTAACAAAAACAACAATGCAACCACTGACATTGATGCAGCACATCTCAAAACCATTCAGCATAATGCCAAATTGGAAGCTCAAAATGTGAAGATAATTGAGAATCTGCAGAGCTGTCAGCGTTTATTAAGGAATCTAATCACCAGAATGGACAACAAAAGTAAAAATTCTAATTATATGCGAAATGGAGTTTTACAAGTATGCATGGAGATGCGAGATATGCAGAAGGAAGCGATTACACGCGCGGAAGAACAAAGAGATAAGGCCAATGAGCAGAGGGAGATGAGAAATACTCTATTAGAGGAAATTGTGACGATTCTAAAGTCCAGAAAGGACACGTAATACGATGAATGTCAAACAAGCACACGAACTCGTTCGCATCCTCAATAGTTACGAAATAACAGAATTTATTTATTCTATTAAATGCAAAAAGCAATGACTTTCTTGTTGTGTATTTTTATAATTTCAGAGGACTCGTGTACACGATAATATTCTTTAACGCGTTGTCTGCCCAGTGAGATTTGTTCCATGTATCAGACAATCTTCATTATTTAAACATAAATGATGTAGCAAAAAACATTTTTATAAGTTTTAAAAATTTTTAATAGCATCTATAATTATCAGGATATTGAAAAGAAATGTCACAAAGGATAGATCACTATCCACGACTATCACCATGGCAGTCAACGTGTTAACTTGTCTAGCGAGACAATTGCAAACAAAAAATGTACATATTAATATGAGAAATAAGATGTTCATTATCTGTGTAAACTCGAGTGTATATATGAAGCTGAACCTGGGACCCATCCGCTACAAATTAACTGCTCTCACACATGGCGCTCCTAATTTAAGAGTTCAACCTAAAGATACTGAAATTAAATGTTAAATGGGACAACTGTGATTAAATTAAGATTAAAACTAAGAGGATTGAAGTTCTACAACAAATCCAAGTTACCTTTTATGATTCTATACTATATCAATGAATACAGATATATTAATATTTTATTAAAGTGTTCTAATGTATCTTGAACTTTCAATTACACGGACTGTTATCTGATTATTTCATAAAGTGTAAATACGTTCGCGATAGTGACACGATGTTACAAATACGTTTTTAATTCATTTTTACCGACCTTATCTTTAACTCCAGCTGTTCTCCAGCGTCGCGTTACGACGGCTCGACGATATTTTTTAAAGCGTCACCTAGGTACGCACGCATGGGAAGATCGTGTCCAATAGGAGAGACGCGAAATCTGACGCAATCCTCGCGCGCTCGTGGCTCAAGTGGCTCAACGTCGCTTCCCGTTGTTTCCTGTCGCTCACATGTCTCTCGCGGTTGTGCGCTAGCATATTTCCCTATTTATTGACGTATTTATTAATTTATTCGGCGACAATGAACGTTTCCACGAACAAGGGCAACCCAAACGCGCTGAAGCTGATCGTCGCAGCGAAACTGGCTCAGGAGACTGTCACCGTCAGGGTTCTGAAGCCCAGCGGTGAGTCCATTAACCTCTTCCTGTTTGTCCCCTCGCTCTCGGCGTCTCGGCGGGCATAAATTCTTATCGAAAGGGAAATATTAGATTAGATTCACACACGATTTTGCCTTGCGAAAGTTATTTTTTATCAGATCTCAGCACCCAAACCGAGCAATTTTATTTTTTTACGAATTTCTTAAATTTTTAAAACATGACTCTTCTTCATTAATTTTTTTCTCTTTCATTGAGTCGATCAATTTGGTTCTTACGTGTCTCAGTTAATGTATGTGATTATATTATACATAGATGCTGTCTTGGGACGCTTGCCAACGCTGACTACACCCTCAGGACTGTCTCTGTTCAGCGTTTCTTCAGCGCTACGCTTCCTGTTGTCTGTACCTAAAGAATCAGAGGTTCTTAATAATAGCTGGTTGGAATGGGAGATTTCTCAATTACAGGTATTTTGGTTACATTATAGACCTGCCTTCTATTCACAATTCAATCTAGTCTAGTTTTTGTTTCTTATCATGTTGTTTTTTTATATCATTGAATTCCATAGAAATTTATTATTAACTTTGAAAATATATAAGACAAAGACCCTTTAAAACGTATTAAAGTATAATATATTCTTTACAGCCAGCTATATTAAGTCATGCAAAGACTTCTAAAGCATCACAGAATTCTGACTTATGGTCTTTACTAAAAGATCTCAATAATGAACTGAAAAACAAAAAGTACTTAATTGAGGTAAATAATAAAAGCATTTATATCACTCAAATATCCTTTTTATCATCCGTCTTTTATCCCATTCTTTAATATCTTTTTTTTAGAAATGTAGTAATTTATCACCAGCAGATATTTCTATTTGGGTAAGTCTTTGGAGCACCATATTGGTTACAGATATCGCGAATGATATTTCCAAGGACTTGTCAAACATCAACACCTGGTTAGCCAATATTGAAAAGCAGTCAGTTATCCAGCAATCGATTAAGGTAAAATTTCATTGCAATTGATATAAATAAAAATAAGATGAATCACAATCTTACTCTGTCTGCTGACATATTAAATATATTCTGAATACACAGGAATCTATTGAAATGTTCAATTTGGAAAGAGGTGCAAAGGCTATTGAGAGCATTGAAGCTGCTTCTTGGTTTCCTAGCATTACAGCCTCAAATTCTCACGTTCGTGAATCAGTACCTAGTGACGTAAGTATTTTTTTAATGAACATTTCATTAAATAGAGTAACAGTAAGTAAGTCTCTTTGATACATGTAAATAACATATGTAAACTTAAATAACTTGTTTCAGATTAGTCCAATTAAGGAAAAAGAGGTAGAAATCGTTAATCAAGAAGAACTTCATAATGTGGCAAAGAGTTGGACTGAACAATATCCAGAAGTCAAGGAAAATTCATATCCCATGTAATTTTTTGGAGTGACTTATAAACTACATAAATTTATACAGTTTATAGGAATTTATTAAGCTGATTATATATTCTTCTTTTAGTCTGCCTAAAAAAGGTGAGCGAAATATGTTAATAACATCGGCTCTTCCTTATGTTAATAACGTTCCGCATCTGGGAAATATTATCGGTTCCGTTCTTTCGGCCGATATTTTTGCAAGGTTTGTAGTTATACTTAAATCTTAACAAGTACTGTAATTTGTAATTTAACGATACAATATAAAGATTTCTTGACTTGCGCAGGTATTGCAGACAAAGAAATTACAACACCCTCTACATATGGTAATTATCTATTTTTTTAACAATATACATAAATAAAATAACGTTCTTGAATAATTTAATTTGGAACTTTAAATAATTTAAAGTGGAACCGACGAGTACGGCACTGCAACTGAAGCAAAAGCTTTGCAAGAGAAAACGACTCCTCAAGCTATTTGTGATAAATTTTTTGACATACATAACGATGTTTATCGTTGGTTCGGCATTGGATTCGACTATTTCGGACGCACTACTACACCCGAGCAGACAGAGTAAGATTGTGATTCGTCTTTTTTTTTTTATTATATATGTATATTTTCAAACATTAATTATATTCATCTTAATTACAATTCTTTTTAGAATCGTTCAAACGTTTTTCCTGAAAATTAAATCGCAAGGCTACATATTGTCCGAATCCGTGGAACAACTCCATTGCGAATCCTGTGATCGGTTTCTCGCCGATAGATTCGTAGAGGGTACATGTCCCGGATGCAAGTACGAAGATGCGCGCGGTGACCAATGCGATGGTTGCGGTCACCTCGTGAACGCAGTCGAGTTAATAAATCCTCGATGTAAAATCTGTAACAGTAGACCTATCGTGAAAAACTCGATACAATTCTTCCTGGATTTACCCAAGGTAAGATTTATATCGTGATACTCCGTTGAAATACGTTTTCGGCGAAATGCGGGTTATTTGCATAACTTTTCCGTGTTGCAGTTAGAAGAAAGAGTAAAGAAGTATTCCGTTACCAGGGAAAGAGAATGGTCCAACGTCGCGAGAGTGGTTTCAAGAGCGTGGTTACGCGACGGTCTTAAGCCGCGTTGCATAACCAGAGATTTGAAGTGGGGCATACCGGTCCCAGTAGAGGGTTTCGAAAATAAGGTGTTTTACGTCTGGTTTGACGCACCATTTGGATATGTCAGTATTACAAAGAGGTATACCAAAGAATATAAGAAATGGTGGCAACCTCCTCAAGATACGAAAATCGATTTGTTCCAATTTATGGCAAAGGATAACGTTCCATTTCACACGATAATGTTTCCCGCTTGTTTATTAGCAGCTAATGAAAATTATACATTGATGAGATATATAATGGCAACTGGTACGATATCTCCAAAAAAATGCATATTTATTGGATACATTTTCTTTATAATTCTATGTCTTTATATTTTTATGTTAACATCTTTTCTTCTTTCGAATCTGTTTTGCTTAAATGCAATTTTTTCGTCGATTTGCCTGTTGATTTTGTAATTATTTTGTTTCAGAATATTTAAATTATGAAGACAAAAAGTTCTCCAAGTCTCGAGGTATCGGAGTGTTTGGAACTGATGCCAGAGATACCGGTATTCCAGCCGACGTATGGCGATTCTATTTGGCCTTCATTAGACCCGAAACTCAAGATTCCAATTTTAATTGGATTGATTTAGCCACGAAAAACAATAGCGAATTACTAAATAATTTTGGCAATTTTGTCAACAGGTTTGTAGCTACTACGTTATTTTGTAAGGCATCAATAATTAACGTCCTGTTATTAACAGTCCCAAAAACTTGTTATGGATAGAGCTTTGGTATTCTGTGAAAAGTTCTTCGACTCTAATGTACCACCAATCGAACCGGAAGAAGCTGAATGGACGTTATTAGCGTTGGCACAGCGTGAATTGTCGTCTTACATAAACGCCATGGAGCAAGCCAAGTTGAGAGATGGCTTAAAACATATATTGGCGATTTCAAAGCATGGCAATCAGTATATGCAATTCCAGCAGCCTTGGGTAAAAATTAAGGGAAATGAGGACGACAAGTATGTCCAATTTCATTTATTATAACGGTTTTTTCATTGGTTCGTCCTTAGTAATATTTTTATTTGAAACAATAGGAAAAGGGCTGGAACTGTCGTTGCAATTTGCTGCAATTTAGCCTGTCTTCTGTCCGCTCTTTTGGCTCCTTTTATGCCCAGTACAGCCAAACAATTAAGATGTCAACTGGGTTTGAGTAACAAAAGTTATGGCTATGTCCCCGAAAAGATAACAAACATGTTACCTACGTGGCACAAAATCGGCAAGCCCAGTCCACTGTTCACTAAGATCGAAGATCAAAAGATAGAAATGTTACGCGAGAAATACGCTGGTCAGCAGGAAAATAATGGCAAAGTAGCGAACAAAAACTCCAACGAAAATATCGCATCATTAGAAGCTGCTATTACAAAACAAGTCAGTATTTTTTTTCTTTTTATAATATGAGAATCATGTTACGCATTTTGTGTATGTTTTAGGGGAATCTAGTAAGAGAACTGAAAGCTAAACACGACAAGAGCGTTTGGCAACCGCAGGTAGAAATTTTGTTAGATCTAAAAAAGAAGCTAACTGATATCAAAGGTAATGTGAACACGCCTGAAACAAAATCACCCGCGAAGTATAGGAAGGGAGGCTCCCGATCGGCCGAACCGATGCACGTGCCGGAACAAAATGGAGAGACTCTAACAGATGTGGCGACATTAGAATCAGCTATTGCGAAGCAGGTATTAAAGAATAAAAAATTTTGCTATTTTTTCTTAATAATTTAACATTCAATTTTGCTACATTACGTTGCGATTTTAGGGCAATCTTGTGCGAGAGTTAAAGGCCAAGGAAGACGGAAGTGTGTGGAAACCACAAGTAGAGATATTGCTGAAATTGAAACAGCGCTTGGCAGATCTCACTGGAACGGCGCCAGTCACCGTTGATAAGAAATCCAAGAAAAAAAAGTAACTACATTTCCTTCGTAATAGAATGATAAAAAAAATTTTTTCCCCCATCTATTACGTTATTCGTGTAGTTATTTCTTCGACACGTGCAAAGCACGTGATATAATAGTATTTGACTAACAATAAGAAAAACATATGCGCCTTTAATGTTTTACCCCATTTGCGCGTTGTGTATCGGGACTTTGAAGGGAAGAATCGTGAAAGACATTTGTACTTTATTTAAATTCACTCGCACTACGTATGTCTCTATATAATGATCTGATAAATAATTTACATAAAAATTGACAATCCCGTTCTCAGAAATTTTAATATCCTTATTTTAATATCCTTTACTGATATCGTTTCGACATTAGCACCTGTTGGAAGAGACTACTTGCTTCTGGAAGCACCAGAATAACGTTATTTGTAGACGGTGCTTTATTTTTGAGCAACATTTTATTTTTATCGATTTTTTTGCCTGTTTTAACATCTGTTTTTAAATCTTGTTTCATACCTGGTTTAATGGTTGGTTTAATACCTGGTTTAATACCTGGTTTAATAGTTGGTTTAATACCTGGTTTAATGCCTTGTTTAATGCTTTGTTTAATGTTTGATTTAATGCTTGGTATGATACCTGATCTTTGTTTTGAATTTATCGTGTAGAAAACATATCGCTCAATACCAAATACGATGAGTGAAATTATCATGCCAAAAAGCAGAAGAATCAAAATCGGAGCAGCTTCGTAGATTGTCACACTGGATACAAAGATTTCGTCGCTTGGGCAATAAGGTTTTCTGGCTGATCGACGGCGTATCTCTCGTCGTCGAAGTCCCGATGTGTTTATCTTCAGTAATCTGTATTAAATAATTTTAACCTAATATTTATTTTAAAAAATGAAAATTGCATAAATGTTGTGACAACTCACGCTATTTTGGAAATTTCGTGAAAGTGACTTTTAAGATTGCTCCACAAGCCCAACTCGGAGGGTTGTAATAGGTGAACTTCCGTCAGCTGACATATCATCTGTTTGTCGAACGCGTCTTCGATAGATGGATAAATATCATCCGGATCTGCGTGATAAGCGAAGCCTCCCTTTTTTATTGCCTCCACGCCATCCTCGATCGAAAGAAATCTCTTCGATTCCGGTACAGCGAACCAATATTTTTTAAAATATTGCACATCTGGTCTTTGATTCTAGTAAATATAAAAACTTGTCAGAGAGCGATTAAGCTAAAAAACATTGAATTACTTTTAAAACGCGGTTTTACCCGCAGCAGGAAATTGAAGAAGACATTTTTCTCGGCCGCGAACTGCATCTTACTGTGTGCCAGTGAATACAGCGAGTCATTCATCTTTTGAAGAGGCTCGTTCAATCTAGCCGACACTATCGCCGCCGAATAGTAATTATATACCAACAGGCCGAAGACCGTGACCTGAATGCAGGCAATTCGACTCGCCGATTGTTCAGTGAGAGAAGGGAAACCTGATCGATATTATGATAACAAAAGAACGCAATATATCTTCACATCGTCGTATCATCATGATCGTAAGTACCTTGCTGACATAATGCGGCAACAGCGATCAATGCCGAAATACTGCAGCTGTAATCGTCGGCACGTTCTAGCTTCAGTATGCAGGACAGAATGAGAATTATAATCGCTACAATCACGACAATCATATACCACGTGTCCGCCGCGAACGGTTTCAGCATTATCCAAGGTTTCATCTTCGTCGCCGGTATGGTACGAAACATGAAACAAGTACTGAAAATTTATTCGCGTATTGGACATAGATCTCTTATATTACGTTTATTTATACATGATACAAATTTTCTTCATCGGACATTACTTACCGTGTAGGCCATTGTGGAAAAATGACACGCGCCATTCCGTATCTCTCAATCGTCAGGATGGACGGATAGTAGCCCAAATCGGCATCGTCTCTCTTCAAACTGCCCATCAGAGGACCATAAGTGTCATTCGGCTCCCAGTGATTGATCTCGATAAGCTCCATACTATGCAAAAACGTTTGTCGAGCAATCAATACACCGAATATATACAAAAATATTTAGATGTATCATAGTCAATTACGTGAAGTTAAACATGTCAGCGACATGTGAGAGAAGAGTGTGTCCAAATTTTGGCCAATTGTCCATGATTTCGAGGCCTTCGCCTTCTAAATATTCTATCAAACTTACGTTCTTTGGTCTGTTCAGCACCTATTGATATCACCATTTATGTAATATTTAAAATATGTATTTTTCTTTTTAAGATATGACTTACGATTCCGGCTGCCTTCGCTTGTAGTCTGTGATAATTTCGTCGTCTGTAGATCCTCGAATCGGTCAAATTTATCGTAAGTCCGTCATCTTCTCGCCAACTACCGAGCCACGTAACGTTGAGGATTCCGCCGCGCATTTTGCAATGATTGTATACATCGTACAGGATGTAATCAGTTTCATCAGGTAGTAAAATCGCAAAATCCGTAACGATGCTGAAACCACTATCATTCAAACTCTGCAAACTGTGGCTCAAGTTGCTCCCGAAGACCAGCCAGACATACGAGTAATCGTACATGCGATGAGCTGAACCCTACATACAGATTTCATCTTTTTATTTAATTTCCAGAGTGGAAAATTCAGTTTTTCTTGAATTAATTTCTCACTTCGTCGAAAATGCCAGTATAGTTCTGATTCGAGCACCGTATGTCCACAAACACGCCCAGAGTTCGATCGGTGTCGAGATATCTCGGTATGTCGATTTGTAATCCGGCCGGTTTAATTGCCGTGGATATCCCAGCGGCGGTCAGTAATTTTATCGTGAGAAAATCCTCTGTACGAAGAGAATTTAAATTCTAACAAATTGTTTATTTTATTCCATGAATTATCAAGAAATATATACGATATCTGACTCACCATCCACATCTCCGCAAGAGAATCCCACTACTCTGGTCACGTTCTTGTAGACAAAATAATCTCGAATAATTTGGCTGGTTTGTGCGTACGCGACAATGATGAATATTTGCAAGAGAAAAATGCGATACATTGGCCGCATCCTTTCTCAGTATACACACACTATGAAGTTGCGACGATGTTACAACTATTTCGTTCTGTCATTCTATGAAAAACCAGGACAATTTTATATCCGAGACAGTAACAGGACTCGAGACGGTAGAAACGATTTACAGAGTCGGAGTCATCCATAATATCCATAACGTCGATTGACACATGACAGCATAATCACAGCAGCTACTGTGATACAAACCATATATAGGGTGCGCCGTTCTTCCTGTCGTTCATCTCGTCCGATTTTCCTATTAATTTAGGATTAAGCCTTTTTCAACGAAAAATTTATTTAATTAATTTAATTAATAATCTTTTGAGTTCCAGCAAATACTGCATCTAAGTAGTTTATATGTCAGTCAATGTGTCAAAAAAATTTTAGAGTGACTGCGAGACACCCCATATACGGCACGATTCCCTCTTCAGTTTCAGAGTTCTTTACTTTCTGTCCTTATTCTTTATCTATTACTCTGAACTCAAGTCGAATCTGTTACAATCGATTTGCCTGTCTCCCTATCCGGTTGTTTTCTACGAAAGTATTCATAGGAAAAGTTCTGCGGAGACTGTTTTACGATGCAAAGTGAATTCACAATTTTATTAGAGCAAATATTAGACTGGGAAAAATTACATTTGTAACACGTGCTGTCCCTTCGCATGAAATAAATATACGGTAACGAGACACTAACGAATGTACCAATTATAACACACGAACGACTCGTGAATATTTTATTTCTCAAGGCGTGACAGTTCGTGCGGATGAATTATGTTCGCTCGTGCCGGCCGTCTCCTCTGCATCGCCGCTGCTCAATCGCCTCAGCTCTTCTTCTCTGCAAGCACAAATTTACGATGTCCTCAACACGCGAAGACATAAACGTGAACATTAACTTACCTCATGAATCGATAGTAGATGATATTCTCAATAACGCATATTGCGCCTCCGATGACTATACCGAAAGTTAACAGAATCAAAGCCGGTGCGGTCTCGTATATGGATATGCTTCTCGTGGACAACGTGTCGAGCGCACATTCGGGCTTCCTGCTCGACCAATATTTTATCTGTCGATCGCGTAATCCAGTATTGAACATCTTGGACAATCTGAAGAAGAATTTCTTAATTAATTTCTCAACTGCTAAGAATCTCTGTCGCAAGAAAAAAGTAGCAAACGAAAGCTTACCCGATTTTCCCCATCTCGGTGAATTGACCGTTGCGACTGGCATATATACCCATGACGGATTGCTTGAACAGATGAATCTCCGTTAATTGGCAGATCTTGCTTGCCTCGAACGTCTGTTCGATGTAGGGATACGCCGTGTTCGGATCCGTGTGGTAAGCCAGGATACCCTCTCTGACTTGCCTCATACCCTCTTCTATCGGCAAGAATCGCTTCGATTCTGGCAGAGGGTCCCACCGCTTCTTCCTGAAGTAATTTGATTCCGAGCTAAGTTTCTGAAAGTACAAAATCGGACGCTATACGGTCTTTCTGGAATATTCCGCGCGTACGATGTCAACGTGTCTGGAAACATGCGTACGTATAAAAAGTAATTTAGATACGGCACAGCTTCCGCCGCGATTTTCAAATCGCTATCCGCGAGAACCGTCACATCATCCTCCATCATATCGAGCGGTTCGCTCAAACGAGCCGACACTATACTGCCCGAGTAATAGTTGTACATGATCCAATTGAACACGAGGAGTTGAAGAAGAGCGATACGGCTGGGAATACGTTCAGGATAAAAATTGGCGCCTATAAAAAAAATATTATCGTTAAATCACTAAGATAATATGTTTGCGAGACATTATTTTATACCTTGTTGAGCAGTAATGCCGATAGCAAGGACCATGGCACCGGAATATTTCTCCTCTCTACTCGCTTCCTCGCGTTTCATTATTACTCTCATTACGAAAATGAAGAACACTATAAATATGCCGCTCAAGTACCAAGTTTGAACCGCAAATGGCTTAAAGAAAACCCCAAGTTTGATGCTGTTAGATGGGGTGGACAGCAGCATGAAACAAGGTCTGCAGGAAAGTGATTTATTCATTAAACGATGTCAGATTGATGTTCTCAAAATGCAAAGCGAAGTTTCGATACCGAATCGGCCACGCCGCACCAATCAGACTGGCATAATCTAATCTCTCGGACACCATAATCCTAGGATTACTGCCAAAGTCGATGTAATTCGCTTGTAAAATCTCGAATATCAAACCGTGCACGCTGTGACGATCCCAGTAAATTATCTCCGAAGCGTGTACACTTGAAAAAAGACATTTACAGGATGAATTATTAGTCACCAAAAATACAAAACAAAAATCTGTTTTAAAAAATAAAAATACCTAAAATTGAAGAGATCGGCGGTATGAGATATCATCGCATACACAAACTTATGCATGCTGTCCAAAGATCTGGTATTAATGTCATGCATATAATCCTCCAACGGCATGTTTTTCGGTCTGTATTGTATCTAACAATGAAGCATGCGATACAAAAACGTTTCTCCTTTTTTTTTTGTAAAGCCACATATTTTCAAATGACACGTACCACGCCCGATATCTTCAATGTCATGCCATGCATATTGCGCCTTCTCTCGACCAGGGATTGAGTCAGGGTGATAGTAAGACCTTCTCCTGGCCGCCACAAACCCAGCTGCGTCACGTTCAGCGTACCTCCACGATACTTGCAATGATTATAAATGTCGTAAAGATCGTAGCCACTGCCGTTCTTAATCGCAAGCGCGAAATCAGTCGTCATGCTGTAAGCACTATCATTCAAAAATGGCACGCTGCTGTTCAGTTTCGATCCCAGGACCAACCAGTGATACGAGTAGTCATACATACGATACTTCGAACTCTGCCAAATATGAAATATTAGATCCTCTCTTTCGATTGCAAAATATTGTGTGACTAAGAATGAATAAGAATCGATTTGATAGAGTTTTTTATTTACCTCGGCGAAGATAGTCACGGCGCTTTTGTTGTTACAACGCAAATCCACGACGACTCCCAAGCTCCAGGCGTCAGCGCTCAAAAATCGACGTATGTTGATATCAGTATCATGTTTCCGGATGATTGTGTATATACCAGCTCTGCTTAACGTCTTCAAGAAATAAAAATCACCTGCAATAAAAGAGGACATGAAAGAGACAGAGAAAGAAATCTTTATTAAACAGCACTTATAAATTGTATGTTTTATTAAATAATCCATTGATATTTTAAAAGCTTCACCTACTCGTAAAATCTCCGCAGGAGAATCCCACAACATTTCGCACTGCCTTGGTTACAAAATAGTCGCGAATAAAATCGCTGTCTGCCGCATTAACGTTGCAAGTAAATTGTAATGAAATAAAGAAGAATGCCGTATAAGTTATACCGCGCTTTAATTTCATTTTATACATATCGCTGTGGAAAAAGTAAATAACATGCGGATTTTATGTAACGTTGAGCTTGCACGTATGAATACGAATAAATGAAAGAGATAACGGAAATAGAAATGCAGTTCGATTTGCATGTCGTGCTTTGAATTTTTCAGCATCAATATAATATTAAATGTGATATCTTGAAATCGTACGTCTTATCGTTTATTTATCGTTCCATTGCTACGACATTCCGTCGGGAAATGAGAACTAGAAAACGTGTCACTGTCAAGCTACAGTAAATTGCACGTGATTAATTATTTGCACGTAATCTAATTATTAAATACACAAGCTATCTGTGATAAAATCTAAACAAGCGTCAGAATGGCATATAGAGATGATTATTTGGATTCGCTCGAGGAGGAGGATTCCTGCCGCGACGTAGGTGTAGTTCTCATAAATGTTGAACATAGTTTCTTCCGTATTTCAATAGTAGTAGACGCTGATATTCTGTAAAAAAAAAAGGATAAACCAAACGATAGAAAGTTTGAAATTTTTGCTATTCTTCTCGTAACTTTTCAGCTTTTTAACACCGATTATTACCGGGGCCATATCCAGTAGATGAGATTCTCTATTATGCAGATCACGATAGATAATACGGTGGCGATGCCAATAAATACAAAAATGGGTGTAGCTTCATGAATCGACAGCGGTTCCGCGACTAGCATATTTTTCGGGCAATACGGTCTCTTCGCCGACCAGAATTTCAGCTGTCGGTTACGTATACCCATATCATATATCTTGGTTAAGCTGCAATAATAAAAATTAAAATGATAATTTGCTTGTTTCTTGAAGAATTAAAATACAAATAATGAGGCATGTATAAATGTCTATTTAGTCGTTGTCATAATATAGCAGTAAGTATAGAAACACAAATTATTTTAATAGTAATATTAATTATAAATGTCATTTATGTATTTTCCTACCCAATTCGCAATAGCGGAGTGAACGGACTCCGGTATCTGCCCCAAAGGGCAAGGACTGCGCGAAACAGATGGACCTCCGTCAGCTCGCATATCATCCGCGGATAGAAGTGCTTTTCGATATACGGATACGCGGCTTCGATCGATGTGTGATAAGCCAGGTCGCCCTTAGCCACACGATCCAGGCCCTCTGCCAGTGGCAGATAACGCTTGGATTCAGGTAGTTTGTCCCATCGTTTCGCATTAAAATATCGTATCTCCTTCTCCGGTGTCTTTCAGCCAAAGGACGTGACGAGAGATGTATCGAATGCAATAAAAAAGCGTTACATATTTTGAATAACATGATATACATTGTTTATAATTATTATAACTTTTTATCAAATTAATCTTATCATTGGACTATTTCAGCAATAGTAGTAAGTTATTGTAAAAGCATCTACCTGTAGAAAAGAACGAACGTATGGCGTTTGCTCGGCTGCCACTCTCAGATTACTGTCTGCTAAACTGATCAACGAGTCGTTCATCTTCACGCCTACATTTTTTAATCGATCGGACACGATGCTCGCCGAATAGTAGTTCACGATTAACACGGCGAAGAGCATGATATGTATGAAAGCTATGCGACTCGCGTAATGCACCGGAACGAACACGGAACCTGTCAAAATGAAAGTTAATCTACCGAGAACTTTTCACTCCCTTATTTATCTCAAGAGTTGATAGAAAATTAACGAAGAGGCTGCACCTTGTTGGGAAATAGCGCCTATCGTAAGAAGAATAGAAATATTGTAGCCTTGCATCACACTGTGAATGCCTTCTTGTTTGACCAACAATATTACCAGAATGGACACGGCGACTACTATTGTGCCGAGTGTCACGTACCAGACCTTAATATTTAACGGTCGCAAAAATTGCTTCGTCCTTATGCTCGCTGAGGATATCGTCCGGAATAAGAAGCACGATCTGCATAGAAACAATTCGTTCTTGCACCGAATCAGCATTTCGTTATCGCGTATCACGATATTACGCACCGCATGGGCCATACTGGACCGATAATATCTCCTGACCGTAATCTTTCCGCCTTCATCACAATTGGACTGGCCGAGATGTCCACCGTTTTCTTTTGAAAAGCGACAAACATCGGCGCGGAATTGTCCTGCCGCTTTCTCGGATCCACTTCCACGATATCTATACTTAATTAAAAAGATATTTCCATATTTAAAAAAAGAGAAAAGCACAAAGAAATGCAGCAGTATACTTAAAAAAAAATATTATGCCTGCTTCCAAATATTCTTACGTGAAGTTAAAGAGATTAGCCATGTGTGACAAGATCACGTATAGAAATTGGGATCGACCGTATTTCGCCTTCATATCTGGATCTAGCACAATTTCGTCCGGCGTCAAATTATAGAACCTACGCGGCAGCTACGAAATTTCCGGATAATAAATTAATGAATTCGCCAATTGCTATACTTACTCGCTGAGAGCTAATTGGCTACTTACTAAGACTCCCACTTTAACTTTCATACGATGCAAATTGAATCTCCTCTCGTACTTTGGTTGCGTTAGTCTGATCACCACGCCAGACTTCTCGGTCCAGTAACCCAAAGCGGTTACGTTCAAAGAGCCACCGCGTGCTTTGCAAGGATTGTATACATCGTAAAAATCGAAACCAATCTCAGTCTCTATAGCAATTGTGATATCGGTCACTACGCTAAAAGAGTCGTCATTCAATAATCTCACGGTGTCTTTCAATTTCCGTCCCAAAATCAGCCACTTATGCATCTCGTCGAACAAGAAAGTTTTTGTAGCCTTAAATAAAAATAAATTAATACCAAGAACTTTGCCATTGCTACTTCAACATCTACGGCTTTGTTATCTTCCTTGACCCTTGCCTATTCCCCTCTTTCAGTTGCATTTTCACATATATTACTTTTTTATTCTCTTATATTATATTGCACATTCATATGATTCCAGACTACTCTATGCAATTAATATATACTACGTAATTAAGAATTTTTTTAAAAAAAGCACATCTTTTACCTCGGAATATATCATGGTGTAATTGTGACCGTCGCATCGCGTGTCCACGTAAACGCCTAAATTGTGATTGTTGTTCTGTAAAATCTTTCTAAGAATACGTATCGATGATCCATTCACGAGATCGAGGCTCCATATCGACGTGAGTACAAAGACTTCATTGAATGTTCTCGCGAATTTCACGTCGTCTGTCACACGGAAAAAGCATGTAATAATTATACACGAGTCATTGCAGTCATCCAAATATCATTACGCACTTTCGAGGCCACCGCAAGAAAATCCGACGACGTTGAATAAATCTTTATACTTGAAGAAATCTCGGACCATGAGATTGTCCTGTGCGCAAACGAACAGTAGACGTGACAGAAACAGTAACTTCCAAATTCCACGAGGCATTTTTTAAATTATGCGGATTATACAGAGATTATACCAGGAGTACACATTACACAGGGATTATACTTGAAGAAGAATAAAGTAATCGTTCCTAAGGCTACGTTCGTCGCATCGTCAAATATTCAAAGCGCAGTCTCTTATAAATGTTTCATTTTAAGCATTTTCACGATTTGAAATATTAATTTCTTCGATTGATATATACATCACGTATCACATATTTATCAACCTTATACGATTTCTAGTTATTATTTTGTTGTACTTATTTCTTCATATTTCTCTCGCGCTATTCAGCGCTATTCCCAATGTTATTTCGGGATTTTCGCATTTCTGAGAGATCGAGAGTAAGGAAAAAATTTTAGGAGTTTCATTGAAAAGATTACAGGAAATTTGGCAATTGAAAAATGTGATTATATTGCGAAAGGAATACCGATTTAAAATAGTAATCTCAATTAATGTAATTTGTACTTTTTCTAAATGTAATATAGCATTACGTATATTAAGGATACATTCTGATACGATGCGTGCACGTACGCACTCAGAATCGAAGAGTTTTCATAAATAAAGTAACTTATCAATGACTAGTACAGATTATTGCGCGATCGCCGCTCGAGCTGTCGAGTTCGCAAATTCTCGTATTGAGAAATCCGTCAGGATCGATACTCAGAAACGTTTACTGCAGTGCGAAAGGAGGAGCGTCATTGGTCAAGAGATAAAATTTGCCACGCAGCCTGAATAGAAAAAAAAATCGTGATGAATTGCAATCGGTTTTGACAAGTTTAAAAATATAAACAAGAATATCTTACGAGGTAGAGGCGTATTCGCCCATCAGTACGACCGGATTATAATCGCAAAGTCGCTCCTTGTATTTTTCCCAGCTATCGCACATTCTCGCCTTAAAGCCCACGGTGCTGCCGATGCTTTCGGTCATAAGCTGATGCGCTCTCGAATGGCTACAGTAAGCTGCAACATAAAAAAGGCATTAAAACGTCGTTATCTTTTCGATATTCTTTGTAGTAAAAATATGATAATGAACACCTTGTGATACTCACTTATTGTTGGCATGAAAGAGCATCCAGGTTGCGGAATCTTGCCGTTGTTAGGATAAAAATCGGCATGTCCCAATGGTGCCAAAAATCCGAACACCGGACCGCTGGTATGGATCACGTCGACGAATTGAGCATCGGTCGGATCCAGCCGGTATTCTGGATCGACAACGCCGGAAATGGTCTCGAACAGAGGACTCGCAGGATCCAGTCCTTCCCGAAGAAAATCAAGAGATTATACTCACGACATACAGCCAATATTTTCGCTCTCGTAATTTATCGACACCGATAACAAGTATCATAACTGCATTGTTCATTTACAGTCATTTCTCAATGCTGTCTTATCAATAATACGTCCCAAAACGAATATTGTAAGTATAATTCGTTATTCGTTAAATATTTATCAATGCATTTAATATTTTTTTCTATCGCAACAAAAATTTTTTAAGAGAAAAAGATTATTGTACAAAATTATTATATAAGTAATTCGCTGAAACGTCACGATACTGACGGATATTCTCGAACTCAACGCTTTTAGCATACGAAGACATTGCTTGAATGTACCTGTTATTCTTCCAACACGTCCGTCGTGATAAGCTCCAGCGAAGCCCGCCACGTAGGAACCCAGGCTGTGACCACTGATGTGCACGTCCTTATATTCCAGATTCGAGTCCCGGTTCAAGAAGTCCAAGAACTGGCCTAAGTACTCACCGACAAGACGCGTGTTCTTAGCCGCCACCGGGTAGGCGTCGAATGCCAAGATTCCCCAGCCGACGACTATCACGTTCACATCCTGATAAAGCAGATACGCTAAAAATGCAATTAAATGTTATATCTCTAAAAAAAAATAATTTTCTTTTATTCTTATTTAAGAGCGACGTTTTAGAGGACCGGAAGAGCTCGCTGGATGAAAAAAAATCACGCGTGATACAAAAAGGCACTTGAAACTCTTCCGCGAAGAGTTTCTGGCGAGAGAGAGAGCGAGTAAAAACTTGCAAAACGATTAATTAAGCCGTTATCGCGCTGACCCTTGAACCAACGACGACGTCGATTCCGTGTTTACCGAAATAGGCTGACCCTGATTGTTTGCGAAAGTAGTAGCGGCGGTAGTAAGCAATGCGAATACACGATGACGTAATACCTAATTCCACCCACCGTCTATTAGATCGCGTATCCAGCCTTCGTTTCCGGTATCGCTGAATCCATGAACGATGAACTTGGTCGGTCGACTCTCGTTGAAGTGCGACGCGTACAGCACCTCGGTATTGTTCAGGAACAATTGCTCCTCGCCGAACGGATTTTCCCTGCGCGGAGCAATACGAAGATAAAGACATTGCGACGAAGTTGATGTATCTCAGACAAATGTTAAAATTCCAATCTGAATGATGATTCTTGCCGCATGTTTAAGTTTCCCCGATTTGTCACTCATCTTTTCGACGTGACAAAAGGAAAAGTTAGAACAATGTCAAGAATCGCCTTCCTCAATCGACTTGTTTGCCGGAAAGAGAAGAGAAAAGAAGAAAAAAAAAGTGGAGGGCGGGAGTCAATCCAGAAGGCGCGATATTAAGGCGTCAACGCGGCGCGGCGCGGCGCCTCGACACTCGATAGTCGATCGAACGTCAGCGCTGAGAATAGAATGCTCGCTGATTGCACGTATCATTAAAAAATTGATGCATCCTCCACGGGGCAAGCCGGCGATAACGGTGCCACGGTGCATGGAAATTAGCCGCGTCGGCGTGTGATTGATTCCCGATCGGCGTCAAGATACTCTCCCGGCCAATTGCAATTATATAAAAATAATTATTTGGGAAATATGCCCATTTATATGCACGCGCACCCTCGACGGAGAAAACAACGTGAATAGGCGATCCGTATGATATGCAATTTAATTTCGAGTTAGAACGGCGCGCGTGAGGGTGGAACATCCTCTCTGCAACCCCCTCGGGTAAATCTGGAACGGTTCCCTTTCGTTTCCTCTTCCGACAGACTGGACTTTTCACATATATACAGCTTTTAGTCCGCAAATCGCACTGGGATGTAAGAGCAATATTATAATCCACTTTCATATTTTATTGCAAATTGTTGTCGCAGCAATAAGAGAAGAACCCTACGCACCTGGTGTACAATTTGAAGGTCGCCGGTTCGCGTTCCAGCACCGTCTCGACGATCGACGCTCGCGCGTTGTCGTTCAGCAGCGTGCCCTCCGGATACGCGTATGCTGGAATGAACAAGCGAGAGATTGATTCGGAGAGATCGATTGGACCCGTCACGAGCGAAATTTGCGGGGACAGAGGGGCCGGAAGAAGCGAGGGGGATTTGCGTGTCGGGTCGCGTGAGATCTCCGTCCGGTGATTACCTGACCAGGCGAGGAGGACGGCCGCAAGGACGAGACACTCGACTTGCGACATGTCTCGAGACGAGATGCTGCGCGACATACCAGTCGTCTCTGCGAGATGCACCGGATTACTACTTTAACTTGGTCGGCTTAACGTCGGGCCCGTCATTCATCCCGCGCGCTTTCTTTTTGCTCCTCCACCAGCTCTCGAGAGTACGATAAGAGGCCGTCTAATGCCTCCGCCGCCACCGCCGCCGTCGCAGCCACCGATTTAATTCGTTAAGGCTTTCACTACTGCGGATTGAGAGTCGCTTCTTTGCCACAGCCATGTCCCGAAGAGGTGCATTTCTACCTGAAGAAACAAACCACGAGGAATTAAATAAAATCGCAATGAAATCAAAGCAACCTTGGTGAAAATTTTTCTCAGAACTTTTAAGTTGGAACATTTTTCAAATATTGAAAAGTCTACATCTTTTACTTCAGATATGCCAAGAATAATAATTTTATTCACTTCAGCTCTACAGAATTTAAATATGTAAATTCTAAAATATCCTAAAATTTCATTCTATAATATCTGATAATTATAATAAAATCTTGTAAAATCTGAAAAAGTTTAAGGTACTTTTTAGAAATTACAAAATAAGAAATCTTGAATTTATACTTCAGAACACATATGAAAAATTCTAAGATGTAAATCTTCTCAGTATTTCTGTGTAGAAAAGTGCTCCAATTCATATAAAAATTCTAAGAAAAATTTCCATTAAGAAATATAAATATAATACATTTTATGTATGTACAATAATGGTTACATTATTGAGTAGAAAATTATAATATTGATGTAATCGTAATGTATTTACATATTGTTAGTTGGTATTTACTGAGTAGGGAACAGTGTGAGACCAGTCCAGCTTTGCAGGGAAACCAATTAAAAATTAGTCACACTTAATTCAACTTCAAGAAACCTGCAATAAAAACAATTTGCGTTATACGTCAAAAACCTTCAAACGATACGTACATTTTTGGGAAATACTGAGAAATACGTGCCTCGTTTTCTAAAATATTATTCCTAGACAGACACATGTTGATGTTATAAGTATTAGACATTGCAGTTGCGCGTCGCTGTGTTTATCTGAAAATCACGCACTAATTGGAAAATTATTGATTACTATCCCCCTTTTTTCCTCACCTTTTTGGCTCAGAAATTCACGTCTCTTGAGAAATCATTCGAATGACAAATTTATTTATGTAAATACATACGTGATCTGCGATACCGACTACGATTCAAGCGGCTTCGCTGCAACCTTGGGACGTATCTCGACAGATCGTGCCTCACGCAGTTTCCTCAAAATGGCGTACGCACACACACGCGCGCAGCTCACTGACTCACTCGCGTATGTGACGAACGAGCGACGATCGAGCTGTCAGCGCGGCGCGGTCCATGTCATACTTGTTTGCACGTGCACGCTGTAGAAAATGGTACGCAACTAAAAAAGGAATGCAATATTGGATCATTCGGATTTATCGGCGAGTCGTGTTTATTTGTCTATGTCATTCTTGTTATTAAGAGTGCCACGTTTATTGACTCGCAAGATTTTCCACTTTTTCAACCGTTTTGAAATTTATATCAAGTTGTAAAACTATTTGTCGATCGGTTGTTTTTTACGATTTTCTTCTCTAAATTATGATAATACTGGAGTGAATTATATTCGTTTTTAGGACATACGAAATTATTATTATCACATGTTGCAATCTCTCATGAGAATCGAGCTATATACATGATAATAAACATGTGAAAATAATGATAACTGTGTTTAACGTGATTTACGTTCAATGTTTGTTAATTGAAGAGTTAACTGAATCTATCGACACATCATGTCACCGGAGCCGACGCAAGAGCCCATTCAAGAGAATCTGACAGTTTCCAACGTAGTCCTGGACGCAAGAGCGGCGAACGATGAGGAGGACAGCGACGACGAGGACATGGGCATGGCGGGATACATACCATTATCCCAGGTGCCCACCGATGCTGATCCAATATTAGGCGAAGAAGAGGTACTACAGTAAACGAAGCAGTGGTATTTTTATTTCTTAACGCAAAACACTTGTAGAGTTAAATAATTCCTTTCTTATTTCAGAATGACGAATGGCTATCTGGATTTGGTGAATCTAATCAAGCGTCATCCGTTTCAACAACCGAGACTCAGCAGGTGAGTCCTTCTTTAAATCAAGAAAATTATTACGAGAATATTTGAAAAGCTTCTGATTCTCTCAGTTATTCTCTTTATGGATATTTGGATATAGTACCTGAAACAATCAGAGAATTAAATTTGCCCTGTAATATTTCAGAGTTGTTCCTCAGAAATATTGGAAGTCTGGTCGTGTCCACACAATCGTTCTGACATTGATCTAGATGCTACCAAGATCAAAGAAGTGAAATCTGTGATGGCGTCCATTACCATCCCCGAAACCTCCATTCCGCAATGGGCGAGTACGATCTCGGAAGAGCAATGGAAAGAACAGCTTCTCATACGCATTAAACAGATGCAGAGCAAAGATTCATAGAGCTGAGGATACAATAAAGAGTTAAAATCTTTCCTGTCAGCTGTGCATGACGAGCTGTATCTGGAATTAGTTTATTCCAATGTAAAAGATGCAGAAACATAATCGAAATATTGAGCATCGCTGAGTCGTATACATTTTAGCATTTAAGTGTAAAAAAAATAAAATATTTGATTTTTATATCAGTTAAGCTAGAGGCTGTCTCGAACAGGCTTTTAGCATTATCTTGTTAATGCGTAGGATGTATAATTGTGATGACAGAGGAATATAAATCAAAATGTATTCGAACAAATTGTAAAGTATATTTTTATTATTTTTGTTTTCTTTTCATACAGTATGTTAGAAGCAGATTATAAGAGATATATAATAGATTAGTTTAATCAATAAACATCGCTTTTCTCGATGAGACTGCGCTCGAAATAAGTAAAACGCACATGGTACCTCATCTTGATGCTATTCTAGTGAAATATGACGTATTTCTGGAATCTCAAACGTTCCACTGCGCTCAAAGTTTTTTTCAGCGTTCTATACTTCATCGCGTACATCACATAATCTATGTAAAGAAGGCACGATGCGATTTTAAAGTTCAAACTCCGAGTCGATGACAGCGGCTTTGATTGGATTGAGTTTCTTCCGTAAGGCAGCAACATCGTCTTCTATTTTTATCAATTTCCGATATTTCTGGAAAGAAATTAATTATCGTTATCATACTGTCATATCTAAAATCTCCTGCGCGATGTTATATACCTCTGAGGTAGTTCCGGGTGTAACGCTCCAGATGTAAATCATGTAACCTGGAATGCACAACATCGAGGAAAGACCTGCGAGCCATCCCAGCAAATGGCTCCACCACGGAAATTCGTACGTAAGGTATTTCACAGGGACGAATTTGATGATATTAAAGATGAAAACGCCCTATATATACGAGATAAAGTATAATAAACAGAAAATAGCACATTATATAATGTGCTTTTTTTGTTATTTTTTGTAATTTGTGTAACTGTATTCGTGTTTGTAATTGTATTTGTGTAACTATATATAGTTTTGAGTCATATTGCCGGGGCAAATTGGAAATCTTACCACGCAAATGGCAGGTGTGGTAAACGTCCAGCATATCTTCCACCAGAAACAGGGATAGTAGCCTATCATGTCCCGTATGCCATCATAAAATCGATCCACTCCGAATGCCCATGAGACGGAGATGCACTCAAAGAACATCAGGAAGAGTAAACAGAACCCGCTCACAGCATACGTGTCCAAGAGTTGAAAAACGTACATACCACCCTGGATACAAGATTAATTCTCGTCAGTTAATGTTAAAGAAAATAGGCGACTAATCTTCTATCAAAGAAATCTTCTATAAAATTAAAAAAAAATGAAATGTAAGATATTTTTGTTCTCTTATAAAATTTTTTAGATATTATTTGAGCAATTCATATGATCAATATACTCACTTCCGTGACGCATAGAAGCCCGATTAGATAGGAGATCAAGCATACAATCGCAATAAATAATTCCTTCCGTTTTCTGAGCAGTCGCGGCCACTCATCCACGGCGGCGGTAATGAAGCCCTCCATGGTGCAGAACTGGAATGCGACTTGTTTTTAACATTAACATTAATCCGTGGTAATTCTAGGATAATGGATATCGATCCTTGGATTCAATGAACGTACGTTACCTGACTGTCCAATCCTATCAGGAGAAGCATAAAGAAGAATAGACTCGCCCAAATTGATGCCCCGGGTAGTTGCAATACTGCCGAGGGATAAACTAAGAAGGCTAAACCGGGCCCTGATCGAAATAATGGATATAACAAATAATTATTGTGTCACTGTAATTCAAAAGAGATTAAGAAAAAAGTGGATAGCTACCAGAAGCGGCTACATCGGCCACTGGTTTCTGTTGCTCGTGGGCCATAAAACCGACTACGGAAAATATGACTACTCCGCTAAGCAAGCTGGTGCAAGTATTCACTCCACATACAATGAGAGCATCTCTGTAATATATCAACAAAACTTGCATATAATCTATTTTACAAGAAAATCATCCTTTAGAGAAGAAAAGGGAAAGGAATGAATGGAGATAGAATGATCCATACAAGATAGAAGATTCTTACTTGTAAACATTATTATTAAATTTGTTGTAACTGCCTAGGGCTACCAGTGCACCTAAGCCGAGAGCGTAAGTGAAGAATATTTGTGTCACCGCGTCTATCCATACCTATACATACAATGATCGTGCCAATGATTGTATGATTTATATTCTAGTGTAACTAAATGAGAAATCGCAACGTCGTTATCGACGGTTTTACCTCGGGATCGCCGAGTTTCGAGAGATTCGGTGTAGCGTAATACTTTAAACCTTCCGAAGCACCTGGAAGCGTCAAGCCTCGCACGAGCAGCACCACCAGCAAGGCGTACGGGAAGAGCGCCGTGAAATAGACGACCTGTATTATATATTACAATCGAACGTAATGCTCAAGATTTCATTGTAAGGGCAGCTCGTTTTTTACCTTTCCGGTCCATTTGACACCTTTCCAGATGCAAAAATAGCACATGATCCACACGACTGCAAGCGTGCCAGCCAGTTCCCATCTTATGCTACCTACGTCTTCGATCCCCGAAGAAATCTGCAGAGTGCGCCTCCTTTTGTAACGAAAGGCGCGGATGGTACTTTTTGATCGCACTGTAATTAATTAACTAAGGCATCTACAGGACCAGTAACTTACTCCCAAAATTCTTTGACTGGATCCTTTAGCAGCCCGTGACTCAAGTTCCCAAGAGACGTGGCACATATGAAGTCGTTCGGCCAGTAGTCGACCTGCCAGCATGATACGTTCAGACGTTCGTCGGGCGTGATGCAGTAACGCGTGTTCCATGAGTTATCGCAAGTTCTCCAGGGTACATCTGTGCAAAAATTCATATTAGATGAATGTAATAATTCCTGATTTTCTACAAAGAATAAAGAAATAAGGTTGCTTTCAGAAGCACCATGCTTTGATGAAGTATGAAATAAAGTCGCTCACCAGCACGTAAGGAGACCAAGAAGTAGAAGAGCGCCCAAGCGAGGATGATGATGTAATACACATTGGTCCAGCAGGAAAGCACGCAGGTCGCGTATCCAATGCCTGTGCGAAGATCAACATTGTCATATTCCCGGAAGTATCTCAACGAAACTAATGCCTGTATTCATAGTCAGACTTTATACTTAAGGCCTCCTTAAATTTATTTTTAGATGGTTTACGGATCATTTCATTAGCTACAGAGTATCTAAAGATGAACTTCAGAAGGCCTTAAATAAGAAGATCTGACTATGAATACGGGCATAAGAGTGCTCTCTAAAATCACCTTTGAATATCGGTGCTATTTTAAAAACACCCAGACCACCTATCGTCAGCATCTGTCCTAAGGACAGTTCCATCAGGAACATGGGTATCCCGGCCAGTGCGAGCGCGATGAAGTAGGGCACCATGAAAGCACCGCCACCATTCTTATAACAAAGGTACGGAAATCGCCATAGATTCCCCAAACCTATGGCCAGTCCCACGACGGATAAGATAAATTCGACCTTTGAAAAAGAAAAATGTGGAAATTATGTTTACGAATTATAGGTCCCGTTCAGACATTGCGCACGTTGATCGACGTCTCACCTTGCTGCTCCAGTTCCCTCGTTCCGGTAGTGCCTTGGGCCTCTTGATGATGATCGAGGATTGTCGCAGGCATTGTATTGCCTCGAATCGGAAGTCCGACTCTTTCTCGCCATTGGAAGGAGTTGCTCGATTGCTCGTGGGCTCGGAGAAGAGGGCCTTCAGCTCCTGCACCGGATTCACGGGGCTCGGCGGGGCTGGTTTTCTCGGCAGAGGACTGGTGGATCTGTCTACCTTGGGACGGCCGGTCGATCCCCTTGAAGGCATTATTCGTTGCGGCGACGAAATCGCGGGATGAGATCGGAATTGAAGAACTCACCTCATCCTAACAGGCCGACCGCGAATGGAGACCCGGCTCGCTAACTGTGTAACCTGTGCTCTTCTTTCTGATTAAAACGCTGGAACGGGATGGCCGTTGAATCGACGGTGAAGTGGAAAGAGACAGGGAGGAGCGAAGGGCTGATTGATAATTGTCGTCTGTAATAGGAAGTTTTTGTAGCGCGACCTCGTCCTATCTAGTTGCGCCGACCTTAACAAACAGGAAGCCCTTTAAGAGCGGCCGGACGTGTTACGAGAGGCTCGGACGTGTTAAGAGTACGCAGGGGATGACGATAGGTCCCTAATATAAATAATAGATGAAATTTGCGTTCTCTCATGATAATATCCGCGGTCATCGTCGTCGTCGCGCGCACGAGCGCGAGGTGCGCGTACAAGGTATGACATATAGTAGACAAGGGTCTTGATGATGACGGACGATGAATAACGAGCCACTTCCGGGAATCATAGCGTTCACCGAATGCGTTCTCATCGTCACAACCTTGTCCTATTTTATTATTCAACTCATGGTGTCTTGTGCACCGCGGTGTCGCAATAAATACGTCTTATATTGCGTGTCCCGCGACGACAACAACGGTAAAACGGTAAAATCCCATCTTTCTTATTTAATTAGGAATCTTAAAATCGTATAACGATATTAGAAGCTAAATTTCAAATGTAACTTCAAGCCAATTAACAAGTAGACTATTGATAACGACGTGATGGATAATTCTACATTTTGTTTTAGAAATTTTTTCCACGTAACTTCAAAGAAGCGAAAACGCTCACTGCCGGAGGAATGATTGACGTGTTTGCATCGCACGGAAATCGCAAGTGATACATACGCAATTATTACGATCCAATATATGTGGGATTCCTGCACCGTCAATATCCCTTCCTGGTATCCTCGTACTAGTCCTTATCTCGGCATCCTGCTAAATATTCCGCTTCTTCCACGTGCGAGATCACTTTCGAGATCTTCAGTACGAAATGCGGAACTTCTCGGAAGGGGTGGACTCACCCCCTTTTTTTTAAAAACGTTAGCCAAACGCTTGGCCGAGCGCGACTTTGAGGAAGGGCTCGCACGGATGCAGAGATTTCTGCCGTACCCCGTCGCGATCTACCCCACAATGATGCTCGGTCCCCCTCGAGCATGAACGCACCTATCTTTCCATTCAACAAATTAATGCCACAGTGTCACTCTATATTTAGGCTGCTCGTATGACACGAAGAGATCGGGACGAGACACACGCGCGCGAATCGCGCCGACCGAATGCGTGATACATTTTCTCTTTTTCCTTTTTATTATCATATGACCTTCGAACTTATCTTATTACCTTCGACAACTCGAGAAAGAAAGCTAAATAGAGACTTTAAGTAAACTTAGAAATGATAAAATAAGATACTGGCTTTTCGAAAAAACATTAAATGCAAAAAAATTTACATATGATAATGATTTTACGAACAGCAAATAAGCGAATATTTTTTTCTTATATTTGCAAATAATATCGAGATATGTATTTATATAAAGTTTTAATGTTCCAATGACAATCTTCAAGACATCGAATTTCTCCGTTTATATGAATTTAAAAATAATTTTTTAAAAAATTACTTTAAAAAAAATGAACAATTTGACCATCATTAAAGTGTTATGTTTCACGAGTAGTTGAATGCATTTTTAAACATCCTTTCGAGGATTTCTATTAAAGTACTTTTTCTTGTTGAGATTCTTGAGATATTTTCTTTCTCATGGATTTGCAAATTAGAAAAATACTCGTAATATTTTTTATTTGAAAAAATATAACGTTAAAAAAGAAGTTAAATATCATGTTATTTTTTATCATGTTCACATAATAACAAAATAAAAAACTCAGTAACCAAACTGTCCGCAATATGACAGCAGACTGATAACAGATTTATCCAGATATCACAACAGATTCAATATCATCTGTGTCTACTACAGTATCTAATATTAAGTTTATACTTTACTAGCACAGGTTTGTTATATATAATCAGGTGCCAATGATAGTAGATTATCAACAGAAACTGACCGAATCTGTTCATTTTTTAAACGTTTAAATGGAATACATTATTTAAATATACTAATGAAACGGCAAATTTTATTAATTTCTACAGTTTGCTATTATATTTTGTTAACAAATTCTATTATATTTCTGCATTCTATCGACAACATTTGCAATAGACATCTTTAAAATCTGTTCTCAACAAATATGGCTCCCGCGGGAAATGAAAATACAAAATTGCATGATAAATTGCTTCATAATTTTCAAGATAATAGTAAAGTAAAAGTAAAAATAAGCTAAAAGATAAAGTAAAAATTAGCTTACACATATATTTTACACATACGTTTTACACATACATTTCTTTTGTTTTACACTAAAAATTTGCAAAAAGTTTTCATTGTTTGTAAAGTCATTTATGTATTCACATTTTCATTAAAAAAAAACATTTTTAATCAAAACATTTTCCAGCATATTAATCAACATAAAAAAAAAAGATCTTTTGAAACAAAAATACCACGACAAAAGAAAGATTTTTTAAATTTTATTAACTGGATGCACTAATACAGAATTTATCTTTCTCCCTTCATATTAGAAGAATATTTACTTACTTATTTGTTATCCGATTTAACAAAAACTTTTCCAGTAAAAAATATTGAAATAAAATAAAATTATCTTTCTTAAACAAATGTTAAATACAAGTTTTATTTAAATTATATTTAATACATTTTCCAAAGCATTCATAATTCGAGAAAACTTGACGGGAAGATATTTTTCTTCGATTTCGAAAAAATTGTTATAAAACCAATATTACTTTCATTAAAAAAGATTAATATAAAATTATATTTACTTTGATAATGGACATGTCCATTCTATATTTTTACATCTAAATAAATAAGATACCAGAAATGAAATTTTTCCCTGATATATTCTAATTCTCGTAATATTTTGACTCTTCACTCAGGCTTTTCTTATTTTTTCGCATACTTTAGTTTCTGGCGGACGTGAGATTTCAAGAAAGACCTGCAAGGAAATGACAGTCGTATTACAAACAATGTAAATAAACGTATGCAAAGATTTGTAAAAGACCTAGCGTAAATATAAATTTTTTCGTGGGGATTGGTTTCTCTTCGCGTGTGCGATCTGAAACGCAAGTCTAACCTAACCTAACCTAACCTTAGTCGCGAGTTTATCACACGGCCATTGGATTCCGGGCGGTAGTTTTGACGGTGATCGAAAGAATCGTGAGTTCCACTCAGTTCCACTTGCACTTCGGGATCATGAACGAAGACAACAACGAGGACGCGAGGGAGCTGTCGTGTTTCGTCTGCGACGACGAAGTCCCAGGCCGCTCCTACACCTTGGCCTCGTGCAGAACGCAACATTCGCGGACCAGGGTGATCGAGAAACTCGGAGAGTTGGTCGGCGAGAGGTGAATAGATCTCCGCGTGAATCAATCGTCCCGACGCGGCGACCAGACGTCAGATAAAAGAAAAAAAAAATCGCTCTTCCTTGCCGCAGATACATGCTCATGATATCCGAGGACGACGTGATCTGCCGTAGCTGCGTGATGCTCGTCAGCACCCTCGACCGACTGGAGCTGGAGATGCACGAGACGCGGAACGATATTCTCCACCGCCTGGAGCGAAAGTATTCGCTGAAGGACGGGGAGCTTTGCGGCGACAAGCCGAAGCCGTGCCAGCCGCCGCAGATCACGAGATCCGGGGTGAAAGAGAACGGTAAACCACGGAACGAGAGCCGCTCAAAGCCGGAAGACTCGAGGAAGAGCTCATCCTCCTGGCTGCAGTGCGACAAGTGCAAGTACACCACACGTCTCAACTCCTCCATGCTGTATCACTTGAGAGATCATATCAAGCAGAGGTCATTCTGTGGGGAGTACTGCTCGGAGGACTTGAGACACAATTGTGACAAGGACGACTCGGGAAACAAGGAGAATGAGGCAGGTTGGGTATCCCTGAGTCAATAAAAATGATGTGTCATTTGCGATACTCGGTTTTTCATGATTATCATTGACATGTTGCAGACAACTCCAGTACTGTTATCCAGAATGATGTGGTAAAAATGACAATCTCGAATGTTACTCCAACGACGCCACCGCCACTGATGGATTTATCAAAATCGAGTATGTTACCAACGAGTAAGTATTTATTAATGAAATTAATATATTAGCCTATTAGTTGAGTAAGAAATTTTAACATTGACGTTATTACTGTTACTTTGTGTTTACTGTATTTGTGGGTACTGTCTTAAACTGTGTCTTAAAGAAAACATTTCTGTTACAGAAGGTGATTCCACATCTTCCAAACAATACATTCTGCAGTCGACTGACACAACTTATATTGACAACTCAAGAAAAAAGGCGAAATTAGATCCCGCTCAGGGGGAAACGAAAGCGAAAGACAGGGGCGATGATAGAAAACGGATATTAGCTCTGCAAGAGGATGGAAGTCTGCAAATGGTCGAAATAACGTTGGAAAGAGACGCCAAATATTGACTCGACAACAGCGTTCAAATAACTATAGAACAATTAGAGGCGTTTCAGTGTTTTTACATTTTGTTACTCTTACATTTGTACAAACCGCATATCGTTCGCATATCTATCAAAGATATTCAAGTTGTTTAAAGAAATTTGAAGAATGCATGCTATAAGACGTATGTTTTTTTAGATACTCTGAAAAATCATTATTATAAGAATACATTTTAACAAGAGCAACGCTTCTATGTTGCCTTCTGTAGTATTAATTATCCCAATTGGTTGTGAATTATTTTATAAGCGACAGCCATCACATATTTTGAGTAAAATAAAAGCACATAGTTTTAGCAATAGGTATGTTTAAATTTGAAATTTTAATTTTTAAAAATTTGTAAAATTTTATAAGAGTTTATTTTGAGCATTTGCACGCATGCGCAGTAAATTAGTAGACGCCTTCAACTACAATTCTTTGAAAACTACATGTTAGAAAATAAAGCGCGTAATGTTTTAGTGATAGAACAAAAAAAAAAGAAATAAAAGGTCGAGAAGAGTTGCAGATTCAAATTTTGAGGGCCATAATTCAGATATTGAAGCTGTGCAAAAAGGATAAAACAGTTCGGTTGGTTCATTTCTTTCCGATTATAATATTGATCGACGTAAATCGTGGATTCCAACGGCGTTACTTTCCGCAGAAATGCACTCTTTATCAAATATTAAAATAATTTTAATGATTTTTCTGTAAATATTCGGGGAAAGCGAATCGATGTTCTAAACGTTCACGATGCCTACTTTATCGACTTGAGACTCTCGTCTAGCGACGTTCGTGGCGCAATGTTGGCGTCGCTGCTATTCAAAATATTTTGAACGCATCTGGTTACGAATAGAGTAACCGTAAACCGGTCGACGTGGGAATAATACTGCCAAGTTCGTCGATGCCCGTCATATTAAGAAGAGGACTCAAACGTGTTCGCGAGTGCGATGAGTATCAAGGAACTTGAGTGCAATCTGCTCGACGTTTTCCAGAATGACAACCACGCTGTTCTGGATAACTGGATATCATCGTGTCGAGAGTTTCGTTTGTCCATAGATGCCAAGCTCGAGCAGGCGTTCCTCTATGAGAAGGGTACAATTTGTCATGTGTTTTGACAAACAATGTCGATGAAAAGTCAAGTTCATGTAGCAAAAATATTACCTATGGAAAATTATTCATAAAAGCAGTATATTGTCGTTGTTTCACAGACTGCAGTAAGAAGAAATCTGTCAACACTGGGAAAATATTAGAGCTGCAACAAGATATTGCCACGATAAAGTGTGACATAGACTCTGTCATATTGCAGCAGAAAGTGACTGATAAGAAGATATCGAATGTGATAAAGTTGAAGGAGGAGACGAAGGAAGACTTGGAAAAGGCGAAAGTGAAAAGAGAAGCCCTGTCGCTGGAAATGGTGGATCTACAGCAAGGTAAGTACATCTGATTTACTTGGATCGCAAAGTTTTGGATATCGATTGCGCTGTTTCGTCCTCAGTCGAATTTGATTCTTATTCCATTTTGACGCTTCCAGAAGTAGACAACAGAAAGAAAAAGAAAGTCTTACAATGGGACGCCATTAAGCGTGCATGCAACATCTACAAAAATAATTTAGATATACATCTAAGTCTTCAAGAGGAGGAAGATTGTCACTATGTAAAGATCTCCTTTTTCACGCACAACGAAGAAACAAAGGATAAATACTTTGTTCGATTATCAAATAGCAATAATCAGTGGAAAGGTACGTAACATTCCAGATATAAATTTGTAATAAGAAATATAATTAGTTAACGTTACTAACAGATAATTATCGTTTCAGTGGAGCAAATTGAACCGAGACTGAAGGAAGAGCATCTCAAAGAGCTGAGCAGTATAAAAGATTCTTCCGAGTATTCGAAAGTGTCAGACATCGCCTTGTTCCTGTGCGAGGTACGAAATATATATTTAAAGTATTACATAAAAATGAAGGAAAAATTGTAAAATGCATAAACATGGTTAATGCATCGTTAATTATAACAGTTCATAGAATAGTATATTTTGTAAGAAATAACATGTTCTTATTCTGTCCCTCGTTTAGAGAGCGATCTTTATTAATAAAAGTTAAGATACCTAAAATAAATTGTTATATGTATAAGATATGTAACATACCACACGTTGCTGTCTAAACGTCGGCACGATTTTATTATATTTGTGTGTAGACAATATTGTGGATAAACGTTATATATTCGACGGCGCGCTGCTCGACATTCCGTTACCGGAAATAAACGTCTATTATCTAGATATTTGCTTCCTTCTGAAGGACATCACGAGATATATAAGCGAGAGTCGTTGAATACATAACCGAGCACCGTCCGCGGATGACAAATGGTCCGATCTCATTATGTATATGTGGAGGCACATTGATAACAATACATAACGTTTATCCACAATATTATTTACATGTGTGTATCGTCATTACAACGGGATCTAATTTTTTATTTCTTCTTTAATTTTTATTTTGTCGTAAGAATCATAAGAGAGCAAATTGCAAATCACAGTATGGATAAATAATAACTTAGTCGCTAAAATTATATAAACAGGTCTCTGCTTTGTCTTTTTATAAGTATATATATGTACATATACTTATACATATGTATATATATAAATGATACCTATACGTACATACACATGTTAACGTTGCGTCGTCCTCGCAGCATCGTGAGAAATTCACTTATAAGTAAAAATCATTTGGACCTTACGTTAATGTTCCGCGCACCTGTAATCATCTTCGGTGGTATATTTCATATACGCACATACTTGCATATTTGTTAGATAGGCGTTACATTTGCTCGTTGTAATACTTGATCGTTTATTTCACGATTCTCGCGATACCTCTCCACGACGCAAGGTTATTTTTCATTAAAATACTTAATAGAGATAAATTATTTTGATTCTGAGTTCTAACTAAAATTAAGCTAGCAGTCGTACTGTTGGCTGCCCTCTGCAATGTGTATATATATTCATATATGGGTGTGTCAAAAGAATCGAGGGATACTAATCACGCCCGTCTATGATTAATAGATCTAACGATCTCGAGTCAAAATAGCGCCATTTGCATGGCACTTTTTTTATCAATTTTACAAATTTTTATATTTACGCTATATTTATAACGCATGGGATAGCCGAACTCCGAAATTTTTTATTTATAATTAATTGTGATTATATTATGATATTGATTCAGGATGTCCCGCGCGGTGTTTTTTTTCGCGAATTTTTCCGGAAGTGAGAAATGCTATACTTATTATAATATTATTTACGCGTGCACGGAATAACCGAGCACCGTCCGCGGATGACAAATGGTCTGATCTCATTATGTATGCGTGGAGGCACGCTGATAACAATTCATCCCTATTGGCACGAGTTAACGAAGGAGTCAATTGATCGCCCACTGCCAATCTGCCCGTGCCAACGGCATAAAGTTAACAGATTTCATTTGCTCCATTGACCTGTCGGGAATTCATTTGCATATACATGACCATCGAGAAACTTGATTGAAGACCGAAGTTCTTCCGCGAATTATAACGTTGTAGAACGTTGTTGCTGTTTTCCTTCATTCGTATCGTCGCTCCGCGATACGTCGGAAACTTGTAAGAAAGTGATGGTTGATTTCCTATATTATAGTCTCGGGACGCTAGGATGCTCTACGCATTTCCAAAATACAACGATATATAATCAAGATATAATTTTTATTGCTCTGTTGTACTGAACACGTGATTGAATCTGTTGAGAGTGCCGTACGTTTTAAGCTCCCGAAGAAAACAAATTGACAAGCATATGTAAAAATGAATGCCAATCGAGTTTCGCTGATACATTATCGGTCACTATTTTGCGCTCAATTTGAAAAAAAAAAAAAGAAAAATTTAAGACGGCTTACTTCTACAAGACTTTTCGCTGGATGGAGACTATTTACAATGCAAGGGCGTGTAAGGACCTCGTCTGTTGCTGAACGGAAAAGTGTAGTATAATTTTTGTTCGTATGCAGTACAATTTCGCATTCATACATGACCATATACGCACACATACGCACACGCATACTCTTTCGTTTCTTATTGACGACATACACGAATTTCTGGATCCTTGAATTTTTTTCGAATTACTTCAAGACTCCGATATTGGACGAACGCGGTCCTTGTACAGCCCGAATATCCAACGGGATATTTTTGGACACGCAAGATTCTTCTAAGTATACATATCGAGGCTGTGCGGGTCCGTCTCTCGGGACTTGCTACGACTAAGGAAGGTGCTTCTCTCGGCAGCTTACGAAATCGCCGATCACAAAATCGCTTCTCTTATGTGCAGAGACAGACGCACAAAACGCACCGCCCCTCCTCGAAATCGCTGGGAACGAAATTTTTTCCGAAAGCGCTCTCGGAAATCTCGTCGAGCCCGTTACATTACATTACATTACGCACGATGTACATACACGCGATGCGCACTACCAATGGGTGTCCACAGAGATGGCATGTGGTTTCTGACGATGAGCCCCGCTCGCACTTCGGTGGTCTACCTCGCGCTACCTTTCTTCTCGACCAAACGAAAACGAATTCTCGCGCGAATTTCCTGGGCTTTTCCTCCCTCGTCGGATCTTCACCCTGCTTGATGTGGTGCTCGCGCAATTATTCTCATAGGGCCAGCACGCATCGCGGCGATGCCGGGGCCCTTACTCGAGGGTGGCAGCGAAGGACACGTTGCCCCCGGATGCGGCTGCCGCGGCAGCGAGTAGAAGCGGTGGCACCGGTGCTGGCGGCAGCGCCGACGTTAGCTCGACTGTCGTCGGCGGCGTGGACGTTGTCGTAGTTGGGCAATCGCTGCCGACCCCGTAAACCTTGGCGTGATTTACCTCGAGCGCGACGGTCAAGTCGGCCAGGCCGGCGTCGCACAGCACGGGATTATCTACGAACAACAAAGCATACGTGCGAGTGTAAGGGCCTGCCGCGTGACACACAATGAAATGAAGCAACAATAAGATACGAGGAGCGAGAGATACAACGTGACGAGAGAGATGTATGTGGCGTTACAGGCGATTTGATTTTTCTTTCCTGGTATCTCTTGTATATTTTGCTGTATCTCAGCCCTAAATTCGAGAGCTATATTATTTCGATCGTAAATTATCATTAAAAAAAATTATCGTAAAAACACGCGTCATTAATGATGATGTGGAGCCAACTGTGATAACAAAGATTCGTCTAGCTGTAATATTAATTCTTAATAACGGGTGAAATTCACGGCGCCAATCCGGCGGCTTTCCCAAATTTTCCGTCGCGACTTTCGCCGCGAGACCCGCGCTGGGTTTTCCAGCGCGAAACCACGAGCGAAGAGGAGAAAGAGAGTGTGAAAGCTGGAAGCTGAGACCAGCCGGAGATAACGGGATTGGGCACGATAGCGTGACTGTAAAGAGAGAGAAACGATATATTAACAATAACAAAGCGCTCAATGGGCAGACGCCGGTATATAATAAATAATGAGATGGCGCCACAGCGAGGGTTATCGCGAGAAATGTAACCGTTGTAACAAATAACGCCTCGGGAGCCGAACGGAGCCAAGGCGATTATCAGCGAGTAATTTATTTTCCGTGCCCCTCCCGGTCGCTCTCTTCTCCAGTCCCTTCTCTCATTCTTCCTCCCCTCGCTCGCCTTGCCTCCGTTTGTTTATCCACGCTGGACCTTACAAACGGTATTTATTAATTATGCGATGTCACTGGCGCCACACATCGTTAATGTCCTCGTCGATTAATAATCGTCTAACGATTTAATTAAATTCAATCTTTTGTGAAAGATAATAAACAAATTGCCAAATAAACGTCGAATTGCCCCAGATCTGTCGAAAGAGAAGTATAAAATATAGTAGGAAAAAAAGCAGAGAAGCAGTACCAAATTGCGTTGAAGTTTCGTAAAATTGTGTAATGAACATTTTTATATAATTATTACGACGTAGCATGAATCTTATATTTTATTAAATTGAATATTCACTTGCGAGACGTCAGAATCCACTGCGATACAAACAATCGTCTCGTCGGAGCAATTCTATGGGAATCAGAGTCTCGTTTATGGTTGTTAACTCGATTACCGTTCGTCTGCGACGAATCTTTCATGTACTGGTCAGATAATAGACAACATTGCGCGTATCGCTCCTTCTCTTACCTATGTGATTATGTTATACCAAAATTGAGTTCTTATCTTGTCATGTTCTGTTGATTTTAATTAATAATCATTTTATCGACATTAACATTATAGATATTTTTAAAAAAGATCACTTTTCTCACGCTCTATTCTCGATATAAGAGATATGTACGATATAAAAGTCTTGCAAATAACGTGATATAAATTCTAATATTTACTACTATTACATAATGTTATTATAAACAATTTGTTATGCGCATGAATAGAAATATGTGTACACGATGGCATTAATTATGGTACTAAAAGGCTGTGAAAAGAAACGCCTTGAAAGAGAGAGAATGTATGTGTGTATCTAATATAAACTCACCTTGAAGGTATATACGTAGCACGTCGGGGACTCCGTGAATCGTGCATCGTGTATTGGCCACCAGCTCCGGCATGAGGGTACGTATGTGATTCATGCTGACGTCGGCCCAGCAAAGCACCGGAAAACCGCGAAAATCTCGGCCGGACAGCGTGACCAGGCGATTGTGTGACGCGTTCAATTCCTCCAGGGACGGCAGCCACGTCTAAATCACGATCGCGATTATATCACACATTGAACGAAGGAGGAAAAGCGAAAGGATAAATCGAGCGGACTTTTATCTACTTACCTCCGACGTATCCTCGAGGGTGGTGAGTTGATTATGCGAGATGTCGAGCACGCGAAGCCCGTCGAGACCGCGCAGATCGCGCGGTCCGATCGTTGGGCCCAGCGCGTTGTGGCTAAGATTGAGCCTCTGCAGCTCCTTCATGCCCAGGAACAGAGAACCGTCCAGGCTGCGCAATTCGTTGTGCTGAAGACGCAGGTCCTGGATAGTGCTGCCCGCGATCTCCTCGCCCTCCTCCTCCACTAAATTCTACGGGCATCACAAATAGATTCCGACCGATCATCAGATCAGACAACATAAACAACTTCAACGATGACGTTCGTCGATGCGTCGAATGACGCAGATACCTACCTCGGAAGACGGCCTTCCTCTATGCAGTCTGGCGATACGGTTGTCCGACAAATCGAGCAACTTGAGCTCGCGCAAACCGCGCAAAGAGGCCAGAGAGAACTCGCGGAGCTCGTTGTGCGTCAAGTTCAGGCACTTCAACGATCTGAGAGGATAAAGGGCGCTACTCCCGTTTCCATCGTCCGCGCCGCCGAGAGACTTGAGGGAATTGTGCCCGAGCTCAAGGTCCTCCAACATCTCAGCCTCCAGGAAATCGTCCGCGTTCAGCTAAAGAGATACAATTTAAGGTGTCTGTGGAATTTCTCTTCATAATGTAATCGCGCAATCTGATTAACGGCGACGCGAGTCACGCAATTTGAGAAAGACGACGCGAGATACGTCCAGTCTTGTTTCGTTCGAGTGCTAACTTGAGATCCTTCCGCCAGGCGGAAGGCGTCAATAATTACGTTACGTCGCGGTAATTGGTTCAATGTATGGCGCGCTTTTGCTTCCTCCGACTCCCCCGCCGTGTTGCGCGCGTTAAAGCGTAATATTCGAGAGCACGTGCGCTCCGAATGCGCTCGCCTGACGATGCTCCACGAATCGCAGTTCCGCAGATTTATTTTTTCTTTTTTTTTTTAAGGATCCTCAAAATTCCTCTTTCTTTCTCTATCAAAAACACCCGTTTTATTCGGCATAAAAGAATGCAAACTTTCTGATATAGAAAATGAAATTTTGTTTGTTTTCTCGCATTTTGCGAACAAGAATAAATATTTTAGATGCTACGTGCGCTACAAAATTGCGATCGAAGTCGAAACTTGAGAAGAATTTCGCATGACGCAGCGAACTATATACCTCTTGCAATTCATTATACGAGAGCTCCAAAAACTTTAGGCGTCTGGCTTTCTGCAGAGTGCCATCGAGATTTCGGATCTTGTTCTGCTGGAGGAAGAGGGTCTCCAGACGGTGGAGGTATCGAAACTCGACCGGCAGATGTGTCAGCTTGTTATCCACGGCGTAAAGCATCTTGAGATTGTGGCCGGATGATGGTAGCTCGCCGTCGAGTGACGTGAGCTCATTAGAATTAATGAGCAACCACTCGAGTTGATTCAAATCTCTGTAAAGCAAACAAGTGGGGCACGTGGCTAAATCGCGGTGGTTAAATCTTGCTCTACGGGCTCGCCGCCGAGGCGAACCCGTAGAATCGCAGATTCTTGAGTACGATTTTAAAGGTCGATGCCGATCAATAGTCCACACAGGGAATTTTCTTTAGTCAGCGATTCGTATGCATCGAGCTTGTCGGCACAGTCATAAACAGAGTGAATTAGATAAGAGACGTAGTGTCTAAACGATAAGTAAACAGGCTGGGCGAGATGCTGTAGCTTTCCAGCATAAATATGAGTTTCAAAGATAATTAATGGAAATTATGTCTTTAATGTTAATGAGTTTACGTTAACTGCAATTTATAATCTATCATAGCGTTAAAATTTGCCTACTCGAATTACGCGTCCAAACTGACCTATGAAAAAAGTAAAATACGAGTCGATGATACCTTAGAGTATGATTCAGGCTGTTCAGACGATTCCTGCCGACGTGCAAATGTTTTACCAGAGGCGGGAGCGAACCCGGGGTCATCTCGGAGATCGCGTTTCCGGCCATGGCCAAATGCTGAAGCGTCGGATTGTACTGAAATTTAAAAAATCAAGATCATTAAATCGCGTTGTATAATGAACTTGATATCTCTCCTCTCTTTCGTACTGACTATTCAATTTTATATTTTCTTTTATTCAATAGCCTCTTTTACATGCGAGTGTGTCTCGCTCTTAGAATTTTACTGCTCGCTTCCTTTTCTTCGATCGCACTAACACTCAAAAGCTTACGCATCGCAAAATACAGAGGCCAGATCTTCCTGGAGATCTGCGCAAAAAATTCATAGCACGTGACTGACTGAACGCGGGTGTCATAATGTATCGCGCTAGCAGATCTCTTTATTCTGCTACTCTCCTTTCCTTCGCGGTACACGCGAACTCTAAGTAGAGATTAAGTAAATCTAATTTCAAGTCGCTTACCTTGAAGTCATCCAAATCGATGCGGCTTATCCGATTTCTGCTGAGGTCCAAAGTTCGTAGCAGCGACAGATGCGACAGGATGTGCCTCGGTATCGACGGCACCTCGTTGTCCGCGAGACTCAAATACTGCGTACGGCCCAAACCGGCGAAAACGTCGCCGTCGACGACCCTGCAAATCGCGATATCACGCTTGTTCAGGGTCCTTGACTTCAGGAAAACGATGACATACAATAATCACGCGAGCGGCGTTTCCGCGCTCGTGATGCTTATTTTTCTAAAGATCTGTGTATAGTTTTTTTTTTTTAATAACTGTCATCACCGAGGGCAATACTTCATATTCTCCTCTTCTATTACAATGCTGTTTATCGTTTGTGTAGTAATACATGACCAGAGCAAAACGAGTCGAGCCAATGAGGACCCTGAAAAAGTGGCGACGCGTCAGACGTTATCGTTCGATTATACACTTAGCGTTGGCTCACTGCGACTCGTTATTTAATTATTCCACGACGGTAAACATACGCAGCTTCGCGCGATAACTCGCGCGAAGAGGTCAGGCACGATTAAGATTTCATTCTTACGCCCCGTCCCGCTGTCTCGCGAGAATACTCGCCGTTCCTAAAGAGACGTACGGTTCCTCAAGGACCGTCGTGCTTTTTCTCTCAGTTCCGTGCGGGATACGCGCGGTAGGATAATCAAGGAAGACTGGTGGCTCGTCCTTTGTGCTCGTAAAAAAAAAATGACGGCCATCGCGGACATTATACGGAGAGAAGACGGAATAATACGGAGCGAGAGGCAAACGTACGGGCTGGAAAATGCAGTCGCCTCGGTCGAGTAGGCGACCGCACCGAATTCGCCGCAATGTAGAGACATATTGAGACGATTTATCGCCTTTCTTCACCAATCTCCGTGATAAAACCATTATGTAACGATATCCGTCACGATATCCTGCTTCCGCCGGTCGTCGCGTCAAGTCCGTTTGTTATCATTGTTATCGTTTTATCTAATAATACCGGGCGGAGCCGTACAGAAAAGCTCGCGGCGAGGACAATCGAGGAACCCGCAAGTGGCTGTGAACGAATGCTTTTATTATAAAGCGTCCGGCAGTGACAGTCAAGCTTGACGATTAGATTACAAGATTTCCAGTGATGATCCATCATTCGCGGGGACTTTCCCGATGTATATTCCCAACGAAAGTTCAAGCGTCGGTTCAAACGTGTGCGCAATGGCGCCGCGAAGAACGCCTTCGCAAATACTCGTTGTGGGAATTAAGATCGCTTCTTTGTTATACATATATAAATGCCTCCATTCAATGTCCGCAATAGCAGACGATGACCTTTTGCAAAGATACTGGCCGGCCGTATCGACGTGTGTGGCACACTTCATACAGAGACTATGCGACGGAGAGTACCGACGAGTACAGATGACAGACGTGCACCACGGGTTCGGCGTGTGCGTTGCCGTCCAATTTTGCAGTTCAGCATTTTTCAACTCCAATCTTCCCTGACCTCCTCAATCGTTCCGCAAAATTCTCATAAAAATCTCGCCGATAATCGACTTTTTCTCGCTCGCCGAATCTTCCTTCAAGTCCTTCAAATCGACATTGAATTAATCTTGACCTAATCTCTAATTCCAGAGAAATAGCTTGACGTATAACGAAAGAATGTCGACGGAAAAAAAAAATTGCTTACTTAGTGTTTACCGCATTTGAGGAATAGATGATCTCCGAAACCGTCGTTATCTCCACGACTGTGTACGCAACGAGCTGTAGTAACCGTGAACTGATAAATCATGTCATTATCGCGTCCCCATGTTTCTTTACGTCTACGCCGAAGCGACTTCGGCCCTCGGTCGTAATCTTATCCGTTCAAGATCATCATCCACGCATGCATCGGCGCATTAGCATTGGATTTTTCGATGGCATCGGAGTTCATCGATTCCGTCATCCAGTCGCGCCCTGTCATCGCACTTACCCGAGATGATCGTGGTTCAGCTCGAGCCGAGTGATGGACATACGCAGCTCCTTGAAGTCGTGGCGCGATATGTCGCGCAGATTCGAGTGCGCCACCCGTAGGGTGATTTGCTGCTCAGGGGTGAATTTGCCGCTCAATGCCTCGGCCAATTGGTCGAACGACTTCATCTTCTCACACAGCACCTCGATACGCTCCCCTACGTGGTGGCTACCGCCACCGCCTCCACCGCCTCCGGCAGCATTGCTGTTCGCGTTGGCGACCCCGCCGGTGGACGCGGCCACCGTCGCCGCCACCGTCGCTTGGTTGATAACGGGACTGGGAAACTCTTCCTGTCGGCAGGTGCACGGGCTGATCTCGCGGCGTACGGCGCAATGGAGACTCGTGCTGGCCGCGAGGCCCAGAAGCGTGTAGAGAATGCCGGACATGCTGTCACTTGACGCGGGAGCGGAAGTGAGATCGACTGCAAAGTGTGATTACCGCGAAGGCGATTGTCGGGATGCGGTCAGACAAAAATGACGACGGTGAGACCACCCTTTCGCGACCACCACTCCGAGAATGTTCCCGCTCACTCGATGCACTATGTACACGAATGTTGTAGGTGTCTCGCGACGGTAATTACGTACTGTATTTAATCCTGTCTTTCGTTATGGAAAACACGAACGTCACGATAGTTCATAGCGCGCAAAACAAATCCGGTACTCCCTTGCGCGGTGTGACTTTTTTAAACACTGCTGTACCGCCGATCACTGATCATGGACATTAGCAGGCAAAACCGACACAGTAGCGATTGACAGCCACGTGTTATCTACACTGTCGTCGATCCACACCATCCTACGGAATATAAGTTCACCGCGCCTCCCTCTCCCTTTCTCTCTTTCTCGCCTCTCCTTCGCGATCGCGAGGACGCACGAGAAGGAGGTTTATCGTCGTCGCCAACGAGCCTTCCTCTTGGCGCCACGGACGCGGCGACGGCATTAAGTCGCGGCGCGCCGCGCGAGACTTACTTATAGTCGCAACCGAGTCGTCGCGTCGGTACCCACCGTGGCGCCGCACGCCTCCTTCGGCGAGGGACTCCCTCCGGGCTCTTCTTCACTCTTCTTACGACCCCCTCCGTCGTACGTTACGCGCGTACACCGACGGGCTCATCTTCTTTTTCTACCGGCCGTGCGCTCACTCACGAACGGTCCAGCCCGGCCCGGCTCGCCTCCAACAGCTGCTCTCCCCCTGCGCGTTACCACCACACCCCAATACTATGCATATTCTCCTTCCTCTCCTTCCTCGCCTCGTTGTTATTCACCTCGTACCCCTTCTTCCTTCTTCTCCTGCCGTGCCCCACAGCACGTTCCTTACTCCCTCGCCGCGACTCTAGCTACCGCGCTTACTCAAATCCGGTCCTCGGCTTTGGGCGACGCTCTTTTATCTCTTTTTACGTTTATCCAATTATGCCCGGAAGTTTTGATTGCAAGAGAGGGAGATCTCTCGTCTCTCCACTCGGTGGATCTTGACTCACGGAAAGGCGAAGGAGTTTCGTCAAGACTGCCGCTCCGGCGAAAGATTCATCAACCTCTCCTCCGTCTGTCGCATCGCACACACGCCGCAACAAGCGTTGTTTGCACCGATAAACGGACCGATTGCTCAACTTGTGACCTTTGCTTAACTGCTTCGCACGGTGCACGACATTAAAGAAAATATGTACCAGATAATTCTTTCGCGCTGTCTTTCTCACTGGCCCTCCATCGCGCTTTCTTCCTCTTTTCCTCGTCAACCGTTTCATAGCGATAAGCTGTTCCCTTTTTCTTTTGTGCCTTTGCCTATTCCCTCGTCAAAACTATGAATCTAAAAATCCATTATACATTATAGATAATCGTCGACTACAGGTTTGCTTAAATTAACTTACATGCCGAAAAGCTACCGGAATTCTAAAAAATAAACCAATCTGATTTCTTCGTCGCATTTTCGTTCTGGAAACTAGATTCTAGATTCGTAGAAAAACGAATGAGTTGTTTAGAAATATAAATTCTCGATGGAGCCAATAGAAAAGGACAACTGTTATCGTCGTCGTCGTTAGGCTCATTAGGCTTAGGCTTAGCCGACTCATCGTCAACAAAGTCAAAAAGTTGCCCGAATACCTCTCCTACCTCTTATGTCTAGATACGTTTCGAGTGATTTATGACGTTGGGTATTTCAGGTAGCCCAGGTAGCTTTCGTCGCGACACCTCGTTTTTTCGTTTCTTTTTCGTTACTCTTTATCCGAAACTTTATCTGAAACAGATATATAATCCCAATATCTTAGGTACAGATGGAAAGATTAATCTTCGTTTTAATTGTAAACGAATATCCAAGTTATTTTGAAATGCAACATGGAAATTCGGAGTGGCCGGAATTATAACGGGGCTTTTTATCAGAATGTAAGGGACCGCAAGAAACGTGGCGCTCTCGCCCGTTACAAGACTTTGGTGAGATAAATCCCAGCCTCACGTTCGTTAATCATCGTAAGGAGAGCGATCCCGGGAGTACGCGTGTCCGTGTCGAGATCGTAAGTGTTCTATCAAGGGTTTCTCTGTTCATCGTAAAATAATATCGATTACTTAATGAGCTCGCCGATGCGGCGGCGGCGCTTCACGGGTCGCTTGTCATCCGAGTAAACGCCTCTATCTATATAACGTGGCTGTTTACGCGCATGATTTACGTACCCATTTATGTGCTGTAACTCGCCGGAGGAGAGGTATGTCGTGCAAATTCTCGAGCCACGGCGCCACCGCGACTCGCCTTATATCCTCTTTAAGCTATTCCACATTGGCACCCATGGTATCTATCTGCACTGGCGCCTACAATTCGCCTAATCTCTCCCGGCGTAAAGGTCATCAAACTGTAGACAATGCGGCGAAAAACATGGCTTTAATTTTCCGCGTGTGATTCTCGCGCTGAGAGAGATGAATTCCTACAATTTTCATACCAAGAAACACCAATTTTATTTATTTTACTGTCGAGGTGCAGAGATGCGAGGGAGCGAAAGAAAGAGAGAGAGAGAGAGAGAGACTTTCTCTTGTCGCTATTATTCGCTGCGGGCAGAGAGTAATACGGGAGCAAGGAAGGAAGTCACAACAAGCGAGAGAAGCCAACGGGCAAAACAAAGCAAGACAAGACGGAGCAAGGCAGGGCACGAGGCATAAGGTACGAGGTATGAGACGGAGGAACCTAACTCCGTGCCTCGGAGTTTAACGAATGCGAGAATGCGGCCTGGCGCCAACGCACACACGGCCGCCGCCGCGCCAGCCGCCCTCGGCCGCCGCGTCACGCGCTCTCGCCTCTTTCGCCAGCTCTCTCTCTTTCTCTCTCTCTCTCTCTCTCTCTCTGTTTAATGACCTTACCGAAGTTCAAAATACTAAATTGTAATTTCTTCCAATTTATGTGTCCGTCTCGCATTTGAAATGTGATGATGTATGTACATGACGGGATTACTTTAAAATAAGCAAAAGCTAACTCGTTCCGCATCCCGGGACGATTGTTAGATTCTTCTCCATAACCCCTAGAAAATATTTCAATGTTATTCTCTCCGGAGTATTCCGTAATATATACCGGCGCTACACCACATGAAAGAAGCTCGATGATATATAATATAATATAAACACACACAAAATTCTTGCAAGCTGTTTACGCGCTTCAGCCAGTCTACTCAACTTGCCAATTTTAATGGCTTATATTTTAAAACGGCTTACAAATGACACCGCGTGCTTAAAGAGAGTTATTACTGCAAAATAAAATAAATCTTAATATACTTTACCCTCTCTCCTTTTTCCCTCGGCTATCGGCGTCCGTATAAGTACATCGTTTCTCTCCGGCGCTCTGCCTGCATCTGTATAGCGCATAGCTTCGAGGTATGCAGGCAAACTCCTCCTTTTCTTATCGAGAAAAAGAAACGGTGGAGGAAAGAAGCAGGAGGAGAGCAGAGAGTGGATGAAGCAGAGCGAGGAAGGTAGCGGTGCGGGCATCGCGCACGAGTATACACGATAGGCGTTTTACATGCTGCATTGAGATATTGGGAGATAATCGCCTGGCGTGGGCGACGAGGATGGCCAGCGTGAAGATCAGCCTACCAGCGGTTTTGGGAGCTACTGCATTTCTTATAATGTTCTCCATCAGTAGACTCATTGTCCTCTACATTCTACATAACGACAAGTTAATCCGTCCCTTTTTTCTTCTTCTTCTTCTGTTCAGTGTCAGTGAAACTTCCTTCTATTTAAAAAAAAAAAGAGAAATGAGCGTGATATTTCACATTGCATTCCTTTCCTTCTATTTCTTCCTCTTTTATCTGTTACATCCTTGCGCAATTCTTGCAATACGTTTGCGAAAGACTTTACTTTTAGCTTGCATTTTGCAATAAATAGACATAAATACACTTTAAAAAAAATTGAAAAGTATATTGTGAACCTGCCAATTTTACTTTTCTCTATTACTAAAGGGAGAGTTAGTACGACCAATTTCTCGGAAGTTGCGGTCGAGTCCGTATTATATTCTGTAAAAGAAATGTTTGCGTCTTCGCTTTTTCACGCTTCTGGCATCTGGCCTCTTTTTCTTTCTTTTCTCTTTCTCTCTCTTTCCCTCTGACTCGTTCAGTTTACGCGGCGCCGCGCCGCGTGGTTGACCGCGAAAGGGGTAAAAGAAGCTGTATGAGAGAAGATTAAGTTAAACACGTACTGACGATCTAAATCTAGACGGGCGTCGTAAGGCCGCGAGTTTGGCCAGCTTTCCTCCGCTTCTAAATTGACTCACGATGGAATTTGTTTTATTTAAATTCTCTGGAGGTTTACATTAGCATTTGTCATTCTTGAGACAATCGGAATTCCGCCTGACCAATTATCAACCAGTAGTAGAAGCGAGAAGAACAGAAGAACCATCTTTTCAACCTTACGTTGATTTGCGTTATTTATCTATATTCAAGTGCGAGTATATTTTATACTGTATCGCGAGATACGAGATTTTTTTCGGCGTGTACGTGCGTGCCAGTCGCACACGCGGCTAGAGGCTTGTCACTTGTTGGAAATACCGCACGCCCTTTGTACGCCCCTCGTCGAGATATGCCCACGGCAACGTTGAGAGCCTCTGACACGTGTGTTTACGATAGAGATTTAAAGTCAGCGCTCATGCCTTTCCGCCGCGGCCACGGCCGAATAATCCCGAACCAAACTTTTCACTTCCATCGCTTTTGCTTCTTGTTTTCTCTACGGACACCGGACCCTCCGGGGCCACCGCGCCGTGCCGTGCCGTGCCGTGGCGCGCTGACGCCGTGTTCTCGCCGCAGCGGGGACCGCGGAGGGAGACCAGCGATCGGGCGTCGACGCATCAGGGCGCCCGTCATCGCGTCCCCGGGGACCCCGGGGAGACCTCCGCGTCGCGAGATGTAGAACGTGTACTTCGTACTTCCTGCACACGATACCAAAACACCATTAACATTCTCCCGACGAGTATCCCAGCGAGCGGAGTGCCAGCAGAGTTCGCCAGTGGACCCGAGCAGAACATCACCGCAGATCGGTGCCGACCGCGTCCGCATTAAGCTCTGATTCTGCCAGCAGAGTCTGTCGACATAATTCAAGAACAGAAATCAATTGAAATCTGTTGTTTTATAAACATTTATGTGGTGCATGCATTTGAATACGAAATGGCAGCTAAATTCTTATCAATCTCTATAGTCTTCTCTTATCTTTCTATATCTTTCTCTCAATTTGCCTTTTACATTTCGTTAAAAAATTCTGCTACATTTCCATAGATCACTTTACTCGATAAAATTTGTAACAAGTATTTCGTAAATCTGTTTTCAACAGATTCGGCTGTTTCTTAGGTAGCAAGCAGATTCATCATCATTTTAACATCAAAATGCTGTCAAAAATGTTATTTCGACGATAAATAACTCCTTGCTGCCTGGGTTGGATCACTTACTGACCATATCCAAAGGTAGCAAGCTGATATTGCTTGTCTTCATTTTAATGTTAAATAAAATATTATCAAAAACATCATTTCGACATTAAAACATTATCAAAAATGCCATTTTGTCGTCAAAATAACAAATAACTCCAACTTGCTACCTAAGTGGATTGTTCTCAGGTAGCAAGCTGACGTTACTTATCATTTCGACGTTAAAATGACCTTTTTGACGAAATTTCGATGTTAAAATGATGACAAGCATAAACTTGCTACCTGGGTTGTTATATCGCATTTTTATGTTGGCAGGGACGTCGTGCAACGTTCTCTCCTTCACGCCGAAGCATAGAGATGCAATCCCTCAACTGTGAGATGCAATCGCTGCCCTCGCTAGATAAATAACGGGCCATTGTGTTTAAAGCGTTGCGTTTCTCCTGAGAAAATAAAAACTGACCTTTCAGAGAACGGATATATTACCCAGATAGGACACGATGATTTATATACGTTTTATATACATTTCCTAAACGTATTTAAAATATAAGAAACGTTTAGAGGAAATGCATAAAAAAACCAACATGTGCTACTAGGGTACTCTCTTACCATTCACGTCACTCAGACCGACGTATATATCAACGCATTTCTGATATTCTTAATGTCCTACGTAAAACACGTACTGAGAATTCAGATTCTTCTCAGAATAACTCTTCTGAAACGCATCTTCTGTCAACGATAACAAAGTAAGTATAATAATTAAGAGAAATACTCGAATTCTGTACTGTTCAACGCGTTCGCTCGTTCTCTGTAAATATGTAGTCGTTTTCTCCTCGAAGAATTCGTTTCAAATTTGCGCATCGTCGCGTCACCTATCGGAGCGTTCGCCAATCGCGACACTCCTCGACGCGACATACGATAACTTCATTAGACTTATATTTTGTAAAAATGCTTTGTAATGCTGATTGTCTGCAAATATGTAGCTTACATTGCACTAAAACAGTAGAAGGTCAAACAAAGATATCAAAAATAACAGAGATCGACTGTCATTATAAAACAGCGTTTTGGTTACTTTAACATTTTTGAAGGTTATAGAACTCGTAAAGCAAAAATCTTGCAAGAGATCTGATTCGAATATCAACTTATGCATTGACAACTAGAATTCGATCCATCAGAACGAAGCGGATTAAAATTAAACCTTCGATCGATCGAATTCTAATTTTCGCAATTCTCGAGCTCCAATCGTATAAGCTCGCCGCTTTTTCACTCACGTGAAGCTAGCCGATAGAAATGATCGAATCTGATTATTTTTAACTATTCTGAGGGCATTTCGTAATTCGTTTATTTGTAAATAATTCGCGATAGATCGCTAGTCCGTTTGTGACGAAGTAGAAAAGATAAAAACTATCGAATTGAAACTTCCGTCGGCTAGCTTCAGGTCGCATCCCGCTTAGGGACTATCGGCGCCACGTGTTGTCAGCGCGCGCAGCCGCGTCGCTGGTAAAGCGCATTCTGGGTAACGTCAGTCGCGTCCTCCTCTCTCTCCGCTTCGCTGTCGTTCGTCATTGTGGCGACGTTATGAGATTCGCGACAAGAGCCGTGCGTGAGAACGAGACGGGCGAACGAGCAAAGCGAGCGAGCGCGCAGTGAGCGGGATCGCGTGATCGGTGAACGTTGCTCTTCGGCCCATCGTCATCGGCCCGTTTAACGTCCAATTCCCTCTTCCTCCTTTGCACCGCGTCTCGAGCCGTGGACAGGGGCTAGCCCTAGCGCGGATCCGTGAGTATCTGCTTTCTCCCCCCTCCTCTCCGTAAGTCTAATCCCGGTGCTGTCGCACGTGCCGTCGCATCCCCGAAGGGTTCTCTCTCTCCATCGAAGCCCGAGGTTCGCGCGCCGCGCGCCCACAAGGATGATCGACCTAACAGTCAAGACCTTGGACTCGCAGAATCACGTCTTCTCCCTGGAAGACGACGTAAGTCCGCCTCCCTTCTTCTCCCCCCCCCCACCCCCCAAAGCCTCCGCGATCACGTGTCGATCATTGCGGTACTGGGCCGCGATCGGTACGAGTCTGGAGGTTTGGTTTGTGTCGTATGTTCCAACATGTACCTAATTTGCCCCATTGTGCTTCAAAGAGCTGTATTATCCAGTAGACGTTATATTGGAGCATGTTGGGGCAAACAGGAGCATGTTGGAGCATGTGATGCAAACAAACCTTAGAGGTTTGTGTTGTATGCTCCATCATGCTCCTATTTATCTCAACGCCTATTTATCTCAACTCTAATACAGCGCCCATTGGAGAATACAACTTATCGGAGCACGTTGGAGCATGCGATGCACAACAAACCTTTTAGTAGATGTTAGCTAGTAGCGTCTGGTTGAAAGAGATGTACGTGGCTTGTCCCGAGTATGCCATCTCCCCACGCGGGATGTCTTGTTTTAATTATATAACATATCACTGCATATTCTCTCTTCCCTGAAGCAAATCACGGTACGCGGCTTTAAAGAGCACATAGCAGAGTCCGTCGCGGTACCAGCTGATTCGCAGAGATTGATTTATTGCGGACGAGTGCTCCAAGACGAAAAGAAATTAAATGATTATGGTACATATATATTGCACATACCTATTTACATATATATAAACAGCTTGTCCACAAGCTACGCAGCAGCAGACGTGCACTGACGCGACTTGATGCTTTAGATGTCAACGGAAAAGTTATACACCTGGTGCAACGTGCGCCGCCCCAACCTGGTCAGCACGGGAACGATGGTGGGCAAACACCGGGGCAGAGGCAGGATAGGCAGGGCTGGCAGGGCTCGCAGAGGCCGCATTACCGAGTCACCCGTACCCAGATGCATGGTAACGCCATGTACCTGGGTGCTATGTCTGTGCCGGCGGAGATCGTTGAAGGCCACGGTAATATTCTGTGTTTTTTCAATTTCCTCTGTTTGTAGGCTTCTTAATTAATGTGTCGTGTTTTGATTGTTCTTTCAGGTATACCACAATTGAGCAACAGTTTGTCCGGTAGTCGGCTGAATCATGCTGGTCGAATGCTCGATCGCATAAACGAGCTCATTGATCGCTTAGACGATCCCAGCGCTCCTCCTCTACATCCACCCCCAGAGCTCAACCAGTCGACGGCACAGCAACAGCAGCAGCACCAACACCAGCATCAGCACCAGCACCAGCAGCCGCAACAGCAACAACAACCGCAAGAATCAGAAATCGAACAAAACGAGTGAGTCGAATGATCATGTAGGTCGTAGATTTTTATTGCATGACACAATCAACGCTTTTGTAATTCTTCAGGAACAACGACGTTTCTAGAGATGACGGTGTTACGCTCGCGGAGGCAGCTGCAGCCGCCATCACAGCCGCATTGACCGCTGCTGGAGCACGTGCAGTTACACTGTTCAGAGGTTTGTACATCGCGAGTCTGATTTTTATTATCTTCGAGATGAATTTAATAATATAATTTTACGTATTGCGAAATGTATTTTGGTTTGGCGATATATAGGAAACAATTATAATGGCGGGAATACGAGAACTTCAAGTGATGATGCAAATGAGCCTCAAAGTGATGTGCAGCCACCACAATCTCAATCTCAATCCCAGTCTCATTCTCATTCTCATTCTCATTCTCAATCTCAATCTCAATCTCAATCCCAATCCCAATCCCAATCCCAATCGCAGTCACAGTCACAGTCGCAGACGCAGTCACAGGCACAATCGCAACAGTCACAGCCACAACCACAAGCACAAGCGACTACAGACGCAGGAGCAACATCGAGCAACGCTGGCCAAAGCAGACGAGCTCAGCAGCAGGAGTATGTGTCAAATTTAGATATTTTACGAATTAATTAGCAGATGTAGATATATATATGTAATTGTTAATTATTTGTCTTTTAGTCTCCCGCGACCTCCACAAATGGCAGAATTATTGCAAAGATTGTGCAACACTCAAGAACGGCTAAGACCTTACTTGGAACGTTATTGCATGCTTACACTTCTCGATCCTTCTCTACCGCCTGGGGTAAGTAATCTCAGCATTAATTGTCAAACATGTTGAAGTAAAATTCCGCTTTACTAAAGGCGACTATTAATTATTTAGCCCGGACCGAACACTGTAGAAGAAAGTCAGAGAATAGTGGATGGAGTCAGTGAAATTCTGCATCTTATGTCGCATAGTTGTCACGCGTTGAGCGACATTATTATTGACATGAATCAACCGCCACCTAGAAATTTGCGATGCCGGCCAATAATAGTGCAGCATTCAGCCATCTTACAACCTGGTATACCGATCCAAGTAGAGGTGAGCATGTCATTGAAAATACACTAGATACAAACACTTTGATACCGTATGCTTATTTGATATGAGAAATTGATATTGTCTCAACATTCCTTTTTTATTTTTTACAGGCTCACATCAGTTTGAACGGTCGTAGCGCTAATAACAATAATAGTAACGATGAGACGACAGAATCTGGTAATCAGGCGCAATCAGACAATGCGGAATCGGCAACTTCATCGCGTGTTAATACTGAAGAAGCTACTCAAGAGCGAGACAATGCGTCGCAGTCGCAGGCAGAGCGGTCGCAACAAGACCAAGGCCAATCTCCTTTCGGTATATTTCGTTTTATTGCGATATGATTCTATGAAATACTAGGCAGTATGTATATTGGAATACACGTTACTTTTCTAGATACAGTATTCAATTTGCCGAACAATGTTGAAGTACTGATGGAAGTTAGTTCCGAGAGCAATATAGACGCTGGAGCGAGCAATGAGCAGAACGCGGCAGGCAATGAAAACAACAATAACGCCCGTAAGTCGACGTCATCGTGTGTTACGCGACGCGTCTTTTGCGACGGCAAGAGAGACAACGCTTATCTATTCGACATTTTCCGTTTTGCAGGCAGGACAAACGTATTTCCGTTCGGCACGCCACCGCCGCCGTATTTCATGCGAAACTTTATGCAAGCCGTTGCGGGACATATGGTGCACAGCGGTATCACTACCACAACTATAAGCACGAGAAATCCTCCTGCCACTACTGTAGGCGCGCAACAGGGTATCTCCTCGTCGATGGATAGCGGAAGCACGAATGCTGGTCAAAGCACTCAAGCACGGTATATAACATTGTCGATGATATTCGCATTGAATATTAACGCTGTGAAATTATTTTATAGTTTATATAACATTTTTCTTTATTTTGAGTTCTGGATTCACTCTTTAACTTACTGACATCTAATGTTAAATAATTCTGAAATATACAGAAGCAATTCTGGTACTCATCCTACCACCGCTACACAAACTCGAAGTACGTCACGGCCGCACGTGTTCCATCATCATGCTCATCCAATGGGTCTCGGCATGAGTATCGGACTGGGTCTTGATTTCGATCCTTATCTTCCATGCAATTCCCACCATGTGTATCGCTCTCCGAGTACCTCGTCCAACACCGCGACCGGCGTGACAACTTCCTCGCAAACAACACGCACGGCAGCAACAGCTACAGTCGACGCTCAGAACCAAACAAATCAAACCGGTAGATAATATAAAAATATCAATTTTTTTTCATAAATACGTGTTTCTACAATTCGAAAAATATTTTCTAGCAACGACTTCAACTACGACCACCAGTGCCACTTCTACGAACGCAACATCGGCGACAAATGCAGAAACAGCTACTAATAATTCTTTCGCGAACTTTTTGCAGCAGATATTAAGTCAGTCAGCGGGTGGTCAATCACAACCCAACATCAGCATCAACAGTAATGATAATTTAAATATAATGATAAAACGACAAATTTAAGTATTTACTTCGATATTGACATAATCATGTTGCAGCTCCAAATTTGGTGGAAAGCATTGGGAATATAATGCAAATGCTTGGTAATGATGTACACGTAGGATTTTTGAGTGACAGGTGAGGTTAAATTATGATTAAAGAAGGAATCATTCATTATGAATACATGATACTAAATTGTATAATTGATGATTATCAGCTCAATCGGAAATCCTCCTACATTGGCCGACCTTTTCGAGAGTAGAGGAGTATCTATGGATCTTTTCACGTCGCATGAATCTGGCAGAGAAGAAAACTTCCTCGTCGACCTTTTTGTATTGCTGGTAATTTCATCATTGCCTTTATTATTATATGAACGATATGAACTTTATCATCCACGATACGATAAAAGAAATCATGTCACAGGCGCAATCCATGTCTCTGGATGGTTTGATTAGAGTACGCTTCGGTCAATGGGGCCCCATCGCTCATCTTCGAAGACCGCTACAAGAATTCCTGCAGTACACGTTCTCGAGTACGTCATCAACAGACGTCCTTCAAGAGCAAACGACCGAGCGTTTACTTTCTCAACTACGACCTCATCTTCGGAATCTTCTAGCGGCCGAGGAAGATACCAACGGCAGGAGTGGGTCCCGCATTGACATCTGCGCGACTATCGAATCATTGATCACTCGCCACACAAGAGATATACTTAGAATCTTATTCGACACCGGTTGGTACTTAAATTCTACGTGCTGCGCACATCTTAAAATCAACAAATCAAATTCACACGTTGGATTTACAGGAGTCGACGATGCGAGGTTTGGGCAGGATATATTGAACATCCTAGTGAATATGTGCAGCCAAATCTGTACAGTACTTCGATACTCGCTACGCGGCGGCCAAGCTGGATTGGAGGCGATTGCAACGCGTTTTACAGTTAGTCTCGATTCTTTTAAATCTGATATAATAATGCCGAAAAAATGTACATGTTTTACTAATTCGATTTGGTTGATTGCTTTGTTTTTAGCGTAACTTGTTAGACGGTGCCAATCCCGCCCTTGTCCAATCGGTGCTAAACGGATTTATTACTCATCTTCGTACTTACTTTTTGTGCGTACCACAACCTCCAGATTCGGAGATCATACCACTTTTAGTGTATAGAGATGCATCGTTCCAACCGTCATCGGTATCTTCGGCTTCGACCCGACCATCCACACAAACACAACCGGAAGATGAGGTAATTAACTCTTATCATTTTTGTTTTTGCCATTACAATAATATAATGATATTTTAAATGTATAGCCGATGGAAACCGAAATTTTGGAACAGCAGCAACAACAGCAACAGCAACAACAACCAGTACGTGAAAGATCAGTACCTGAGGACCGAGAAGAAGTCCCGGAAACATTCCCTGGCCACGAAGCCTTACCTTCGGTATGTCAACATATAAATACAAAAAAAAATTGCTTGTATTTAATCTATAAAAATTAAGATTCTCAAATTAATAGAAAATTTTCGTAAACATTTCTTAACATATGTTTAGATTCAGTATGATTCAGTATAATATCGCCGTTTGAATTACATTTTGATATAGAATTATTCCCCAGGTTAAGTTTATAATTAAATGATTTGACCATACATATATATTACTAAGTTGAATATATACATATTTTTTCCAGGATTGGGTACCAATTATCGCTCGCGATGGTGTGAGACAACGTAGGCAGTTGCAAATGCAAGGTGTAACGCCGAATAGCGGCGTGACGACGTTTAGTGACGCGTATCTAGGCGGTTTACCAAGCAAGCGTCGCAAGCTGATTGAACAGCAGAAACCGCGATTACTAGTCAGCCCCACACCGAATCATCATTCGACAATAGCAGCGTCCATGGAACGATTGGTCAGAGAAGGGGTCGGTCGTGCCGGTGTCGAGGAGGTTGAGGGTGCCGCCGTAGCTGTCGCGTCAGACCCCGCTGTACGACGCGCGTTTGGTCAAGCGATCAGAGACTGCTTAAATCCGTGCCGATACCGCACGCCGGACTTTCCGGACCCGTTGCGTTTCCCGAACGCGACCAAGTACTTCTCGGATCAAGAGCGCCCGCCAAAATAATAGACAGTGGCAAAATAGATTATCGTACTCGACTTGCGCTATCAGATTAAAAAAAATACGTTAAATAACATCGAGAAATAGAAGAAGGTTATTGTTCCAAGAGAATTGACGCGCAAGGAAGGATTTCGTTAAAAAAAAATTACGATTTTCTATCCTTTTCTCAATAAGAGAAAAAGAGAGAAAACGAATACATTTTTAACAGATTGTCACGGTGCAGATGTATCTATATATTATCTATATACTCTCATATCAATATCTGCTTTGATAGAATCACATTTTGATATAGAATTATTCCCCAGATTAAGTTTATAATTAAATGATATTTAAAATATCCCTTAAATCGAATTTTCCATCAAGTGTCAATTCCAAGGAAAATTGACATTTCCGTTAAAGAAATACGAGAATGTATTGTATATACATAATATGTATAAAAATTGTTAGTTGTGCACTCATCTATTTATGATTTTTTGCACCTGCTAGTTTTGAATTGTCTTCTTCGCTTATATAAAATGCTTTTTTTTTTTCTCTTCCTTTGTCCCCATTAAGTTAATTACCCCAAATTTGAACAGTGTCGTGCTTCTGATCGTAAATAGAAGATTGTAATAGATCAAATTTGATACATCTTTTCTTTCGTAGCTACGATACATACGACAGGACTACATTCTGTGGAGAGCGATGGCGTTGTAAGTTTCGAGTAAAGTTTTATCGCGGATGTGTTTCATGCAGGTAATTCTTTCGAGATTTGATCGCGCGAGAATGTTTTCGGTGCGGTATCTTTTCGCGACACATGTTCTCTGCACGAGTTCGTTACACGTCGAGAATAACAGGCAAACTGACGCGTACGATACGATCATGATAACGTACTGTATGTTTAATTGTTCTTATAACCAAATGTATGGAAAGAAGAAGAAAAATAATAAAGTTGTGTATCCCTTTTCCTTTGTCTTTACCGCATCGATCTGCACCTCCGACTCTTACAATTAGTGGTAAGATCGTCGGCCAACGGGTAATCTCGCTTGAATAATTAATTCATAAAGACTACCGGGGATCATTAGAGTTCTCGTGGCGAGACAAAGGTGAGTGGCGGCTTAATGTCTCAGATTAACGTACAACACCCTTTTGGTAGCTAAACAGCATGAAACAAGTGGCAAATAACCCACGCTGATTAAAGAACGTGACATTAGAATATTTATGGAAATTATATGAAATAAATTGGAGATGAATGAGCTACATTATTCTCCATTACTGTAAATTTTGTTCCTCATCTTTTTCTCTAATTTCTCTAATTTCTCGTTAATTTATCGAATAATCGGAGCCGATTACAGACGTGGAACATGTTGATGTGTATCGCGTGATACCACCGTGGCATCGTAACATCTGTAATACCTAAGAGCGCCGGTAATTACACGCGTGACTGATTATCGGGTCCGCCGAGAAATCGGATCACTTTACGGTCCACCTCCATGAACTCGGGATCGTCGATTAAATTTTCATAATCGCGTGAGACGTGGGGAGGCAAATTAGAAAGGGAATTGCTCGAGATTCTTACCCTAATAACATATGTTGGTTTCTTGCACGTTTAAGAAATATCACTCCCTTGCTGCAACAATGAAAATAAAGTTTTTCAAAAAATGAGTAAATATTTTGAATCATTAAAATTTTTAAATAAGATTCTAATGCAATAATCGATTGTAGGAAAATAAAAATGGTCGTATTAACTCTGAATTGAATACATTGAATACTTAATTCAAAAATTATTTTTTAATTATGTCTTTAGTGTTAAGTGAGCTACATATGAAATGTACACGAGCCATCGTGAGCTACCCTGAATAGCTCGTTTCTGTGACCCATCATCATCGTCGTCACCTCGAATTTCGTTTCGGTTCGAGAGCGCGAGCGCGGACTGTCTATAAATCCGATTTCGAGTATCTCTGACTAACGAGAACAAATTTCGCGCTAATCCCATTTGCGCGCACAATCTAGAAAAATCTGGATTACGAAAATATCCAATCGATAATCGGAGTGTTTACAGGTGTCGGCATTGAAAACAACGCAATTTAATTTCCACGAGGAACGGCTCGTTATCGCCGGCCGGTCACTCGAGAATCTTAGATCGACGATCTTAGACGAGATCGGAGAGTCCATCACCGCGTGCACGTGAGGGTAAAGCTGTGTTCCTTTAATCACCGCGCGATCGAGCCGCGATACGGCGATCTGACTTATTCGCGACGACAACGGGGCTTCTTTCTTCGCCGTCGGGCGTTTAGGCCCGCGAGTTACGACGTACAGCGTAACGTCGTGTAGGATCTCTTTCTTCGCGCGGGCAGGCGATCGCGTTACACGCCGAACATTCCCGCGCCGCAGCACCGTCCAAGTACGTACAATTTCGAGAAACAAAATCTCCGGAAGGGAGAGAACGCCGGCATTAATTGGTCACGGGACACGGGCGGCGGTTGCTCGCTTCTTCGAGGGAAGAAGCTTTCCTCGCGCTCGCTGCGAGGCGACGAGGACGACGTTCCCGTCGCGGCTCCCTTTCCGCACTTGGAGCAGAAGAGACCAACGGGAATACAGTCCCCTTCTGCCACCCTCCTCTCGCTCGCTCGCTCTCTCTCTCTCTCTCTCTCTCTCTCTCTCTCGTCATTCGCCGCCGGGGTATATCCTCGACCGCGTATACCGCGCTTACACCACGTACCGCGCGTATAGCACGTCCACACGTACGTACACGCGCGTACACACCGCGCGGCCGAAGGCTCGGCGAGAGGAAGAGCGCGTAGAAAGGCATAATAAAGGCAGGTAGAGAGTACAGCGATGTCCGCGCGGACTTGACGCGCGGCTGTCAGCAGCGCCGGCGAGGTCGCGCGCGATTGGCCGCCGCGCCGCCGTTCTTTCCGTCGGATTGGCCTTTTTCGCCGGCCGACGACGCCTCTTTATTCGGCGCGGGGCGTCGCCGGGCATTTTTCTGCGTCCAGGTTGGCCGCGTCGCGCCGGGCGCGATTCTTATAGGCGCATCTCGGAGTCTCGCGGTGCCGAGCAGTCCGCGCGGACTCTCGGGCTGCTGGTTGCCCGGTGCTGCCGCCGCCGTCACGACGGCGGCGGCTGCTGCTGCTGCTGCTGCTGCTGGCTGCGAGGGCCGAGGGTTAAGACGCCTCGGCAATCAAGTAGAACCTCGCGGGCAAGCAGGGCCGGTTACGGCGCGCGGCGTCGCGTCGGTACACGACGGAAGAGGGGTGGGACACAGGAGGAGAAAACGTACACGAAGGCGGCCATATTTAGAAAAGGAAATCAGCGAAGAGCATTTCGCGCCGCGCGTACCACCGAGCTACTCCTCCTCCTACTCCTCCGCCTCTCGGCGCGACCCTCCATTCCACAACTACGACGACGACGACGACGACGACGACGACGACCACCTTATCGTTTCGCTCTCGTTCCCCGGCTTCGGTTCGATCTCTACACCGGGGGGCTCTTTCCGCAGCCCGTCGCTCCAATGGATTTGACAGATGAAAAGTAGCAGGCCGGCTCTCTCTCTTTCTCGCGCGCGTACCGATACTTCTCTGCCGAGGTGAATATTAACGGGAAGAGACTGGAGGTGGAGGAGGCGCGAAATAAGTCACGTACTTTTTTCCGCGTGCAACGGCGCCCCGGCGCTAATAACGAATCGTCTTTCTCTCTATCTATCCCTCGTTCCTCCAATCTCTTCCTCCCGCTCTCTCCCTCTTTGCTTCGCGCGAAGTGCGCGAAAATGCTTGCGGAACCTTTTTTTCGCGGCGTACGTACACAGCTCTCGCACCCCTCTCCCCGCGAACGTCGATGGTATACTGCGCGCGTAATCACGTGCGGAGAGACGGCTCCGCGGCGGAGTTTTCCGAGGGCTTTTTTGCAGTCGCGGAGCTGCCAGTCGTTGAGTCGACGAGGGAGAAGGGAGGAGGGAGAGAACTCGAGAGCTTTTTCCGCGTCGCACCTACACGGCACACAACGCGCTCTCCTCCTCTCTCGCCGACGTTTTTTACATGCGCGCGTACGGAGAAGACTCCCGGTCGTCCTCGCGATATCCCATCCAGGTCGCAACGCTGTCATCTTCCCTCGAAACGCGAACGCCCCGGCGTTTCGATTCCGAAATCGGCGCTGTCGATTTCATCTTCCGGCGAGGGAAAGATCGGCGCGGAATCGCTTGGAATAATTCGCGGCGCGGAGATTCGTCGCGCGTGCGTTCAGAAGATGACAGGACTCTTTCGCGCGTGTCGAGCGGAGGCGGCTCGATCGATCGACCGAAAGCTCGTACGTGCGGTTTCCCGAAGGAAAGAAGAACGATTCTGGAAAAGGGTTCGGGAGCGTCGCCGGATGAGAGCGACCGAATCGGAATTCGTCAGGTCGTCCGCTTCGCGCACGCGCGTCACGTTTCGGCGCCGTCCTGCGTGGGTCCCGCACCGGTTTACGGCCGAGCCAATTGGCAGCCGTTGCAACCGCTCGGAATAATGCCAATTAACACGTTTTTCGACGAGTCAACCGTTCGTCGCGTTCGAATGCGAATGGACGGTGGCGCGTATCCGGTTCGCCGACGAACGAAAGTTCTTCGCCACCGAAATATTTTGCCGAACGAATCGTGCGTCGAGAGAAAAAAAAAAGAGAGAGAGAGAAAGGTCGCAAGCGCGTCATCGTCAGAACTGAAATCGAGCGCTTTAATATTTTTACGATCGCACTGTAAAACTGTCTTGATTTTATTTAGTTTCACTATTAAACAAATAGTTGGAAAGAAAGATTAAATTCCTTTTTAATCTCTTTAGTCGTCATGCTATTTTTCACACGAATCGTCGCGGGATCTGATATAAAAGATCGATTTATATCTTTTGGAGGCAATATTTATTCAGGCTTCCAAAATTCAAAGTTTGGATTCTATCAGGAAAAAAATGCGGTTTACTAAACGTATCGGATTTGTAGAAGAGACTTATCTACAATAAGCAATAAGATATGAACAGTAAGTAAATTGACCAATCATGGTTGATTATTTTTTTACGATTTAAAAATAATGAGATCGGTCAACTTTCTTACTGTTTATTGTAGACGGCTCTTTTAAGAACCCGGCACGACAACTGGAGAGATAACTCACCTAGGAATCACTTCCTTTTATTATCACGTACGATAACGACACGACGAACTCGCGATGATCTTTGTAAAAGCCTCGGGAGCTGATACCGATACCCGCGCGATAGAAAAGTATTGCGCTTCGAGCGGTAATTGGTACGTGAAAGCTCGAAAGCGAAGAGCGTCCGATAAAGAAGAAAAAAACAGGAGAGAAATCGATAAACGGGACACTCTCCTATATTTACAAAAATAATCCCGCTAAGTAAAAGATCGAACCTGCCTCGAGCCGTGTATCGAGAATGGCGCCGCTCGATTGAGAGAGGGTTATAGAAAATATTATGTTTTGTATATAGCGCGCTCGCGATAACGCGCTAACGATAAAGCTCCGGCGAGATTATTTTTTCCTTTAGGCGAGATCTGAGATGCGTTCCCGAGAATAAACGCGAGACGTGAGCATTATCGCGCCACTTAGCTGCACCGCGCGTACCGCGGTTATCTCTTAAGTCGTAACATTCTCAGTCCATCCGTCCGTCCGTCCGTTTGTCCGAGCGGAATGTCGATAAGGCGCGAGATAATGAGACAACAGCAGCCTTTTCTGCCGAGCGCGCTCCATTTCGACAGCGCGACACGATAATAGTGTATCCGCTATATGTACATCTATCTCGAGCGATAATGGTACCCTAAATATATATAAATATGTATAATGATAACGGGAAAGTAAAGAGCCTCTCGCGCTCGACAGAAGTTAAGAAAGTAAAGAAAAAACAAATTATCGATATATTCTTTTAACCCTCTGAAGCCACACTTCTTTTTTTTTTTTTACATTCCGACCACAGTGGGTGTTCGCCACCCAGATGAATTCAAAGTCTATCAGTCCAATTGATGTGCATCAATAAAGTTACAAAAATTCATGAAACATCTTCAAGATGTTATTCAATATTTTTTATTGTACAGAATTCAAAGTGCTCCAATTTTTTTACAAAAAATCAAAAGTGATAAAATAAAAAAAATTGACTTTTTAAAATTAAAATATCTTTTTTGGATTCGATATTAAAAGCGTTCAGTTTAAAAATAATGTAGAAATAATGTTATTTTAAGAAAAAAATATATCTTATCTAGACGTTTCAAAAAACAATTATTTTAAGAATTAAAAGTGAAATTTTAGGTGAGATAAACACGTATTTTTACATTTAACTTATGTGTTTTGAATTACGAGCAAAACTAAAATGTAAAACAAGTTATAGTAAAATATTTTTTATTTAAAAATATGTAAATAAAATAATAATCAAAAATATTAGGTCTTGAATTTTCATCTGGGTGATCGCCACTCAGTTTGGCCTCAAAGGATTAAAGTCAGTTTTTCCTCGACATTTTTCGGAAAGCCGATAAAGACGGAGTTACCTATCTTTTTCTGTCACACTATAGACACGTTTAGCCTCATTCGTCACGACTCCCCTAATTGTATGAGCCTTTTCTTAACTCTTAAACGCAGTACTTCCTAAAAATTACGTTGTTGCAGCCTGAGGTGTCATACACCCCATAGCTGCGTTTACGGGTTAATACTTCTATTTAAACACGTGACTATTTGTTTTTTCAATCGGGAGATATGCTGCGATTTTAACGCAAATATGACACCTTTTCAATAGTTTGTCGACTTCTGTCTTTTTAAAAATTATCCGTCTCTTTTGGAGGACGCTCTGAGAGACGCTTTTGATGTCTCGCTTTTTGCGGTCTTTCCCAGGTGTTCCTTTTTGTAGAAACCTTCAAAGATAACCATTAATGCTTCGTGTCCGTCGGATCTAAATTCTTCTCGCTGGTTGTTCGGGATATTTTGATGAGTTTTCGGTTCATCAGGTGTCTAAAATGCATGCATAATACGTGCTGCAAAAATCCTTTTGGTTCTTTTCTTTCAGTATGTAGGAATATCTCACATATTTTTAATGTAATCTGTAATGTTCTCTTCACAATACGCATCGCATGTTCCTCTCTGTTTTTATCATCTCATTGAATTATTTTAAAAAAATAGAATCTCCCTCAATTGCTCCATTTCGAGCCCCCTGCGTCTCATCCGCACCGATAAATTATCTTTTGGATTTTTATGGATATTTATGGATCGATAAATTATCATTTGCATTCTTATGGATTTTTTTTTCGATATTTATCATTTGGATCTTCACTGATTAATTCCCCGGGCATGGTTTTTCCCGTTTGGACCGAAGTCGACGGCTATTCACCGAGACTTCGTAGGAGCCTGTCGACCGTTTTCCTGCCCACGGGACGTCTCATTCACAACCGTAAAGAATTTCAATTGACTCCAAAGTGCCCAGAGGAATCGAGGACTCTTTCAGTGAGTGCGAAAGTGGAAACATCCTGTCGAACGTTCCGGAGCCCATAAGGGCCTCCGAGAAATAATCCTCTCCTACTCGCGAGAGCGGCATTCGAGGGAGGCGTCAGAATCGCGCGAACGATTAAAAATCTGGCCTCCCTTGCGCCCGTCGCGAAAGCGGAAATATCTCCTTCACGCGGAGCACGTGGAGGGCGCACCCGGGCGACACCTGGCGTCCGGAAGGTGGCGGGCCGAACGTTTCCTCGGCGGCGCGGGGCGACGGCGTCCGGTCCGGCGGGCCCGTTTCAGTTGACACACGCGCGTCGCCGGGTGCGCATCGTAGTCGCGTTAACTGTCGAGCGCCGAGTCGTCGCCTCTCGGTCTACCTCCCTCCCCCCCGCTCCGTCCCGCGGGCGCGTGCAGAAATCCGTCCGTACTCATGCGCGACTCGCGAATGCTCCACGTGTAGTTCACTCCCATAGTTCGCGCGACGCTGAGATTCGGCCGCCACGCCGCCGATGCGGGATGTGAGTGCGATACAGTGAATTCAGTGAATCTAGTCCTCTCCTTTTCTCCTTTCCCCTCCTCCTCCCTCTCCGCGACTCCGATTTTTGTTTACGTACGCTCCGCGGCTGTGATGTGCGACGGTGAGAGACTCGCTCTTCACGAGGCGCGGTAGTGACGTGGGTGACGCCAAGAGGAAGGAAAAAAGAAAAAAATTACTTGCGATCCAGCCATGTACCCCGGCGCCAGTATGAACGCGGCGGCGGCGGCGGCGGCCGTGGCGGCCGCAGCGAGGCATCCGGTACGTACGAAATTTCCCTCTTGATTTTTGCTTCATCTTCGGGGTAGGGGGGGAGATGAGATCGTTGGGCGAGACGCGGGAAATGTTCAGGCCGGTTTTCCCCTCGAAAGAGATGCTGACCCTTTTGAAGGTCAGCGAGCACCTTTGACTCTTCGCGCAAATTTGTCGTTTTTCGAGAACAAGAGCACGCGAATCGTTTCTTGGAGATCACTTGTATTCGGTTGTACAGTACGCGTGATCGATTGCTACTTTTTTCCGTTTTGCTAATGTAGATGGACACTGAAAAAAATTCTGGTGAAAAACGGACGAATCAGAAAATCTTGCAGGATTCAGCAAATATTCTGTTATTATAATAGAACTGAATACTTTAGAACTTGTAATAATTAGAATTTTTATTACCAGAATACTTGATCACGCCTACAAGATTTTTCTGATTCATCCGTTTTTTACCAACATTTTTTTTCAATCAACGCACCGTGTCTAGGCTTTCTATTAGTCTTTGAATTCAAGCTTCTCACCGGGAGGCCGAGAGATAATGCACACATCTACATTAGTACCGAAAAAGGTAACAATCAGTGAAGACCCTTGCAGAATATCAGGAACAAAAAATAAATTTTTCAATCTATCGTATGTATTGATACACGCTTTCCGATAGGTTGAAAGATCTACTCCTAAAAATCTGTTCCTATTGCCTGTTGCCTGGTAGTTCTGCAAGGACCTTGATACGCAGTGTCGCGGCAGGATGTTTTCATCTCGCACTTATTGCAGGCACCATTAGGCGTGTCTTATGCCCGTATTCATAGTCTTAGATCTTATATTTAAGGCCTCCTTAAATTTATCATTAGATGCTTTACAGATCATTTCATTGGATACAGAGTAAAGATGAACTTAAAGAGGCCTTAAATATAATATGCCTGACTATGAATACGGGCATTAGACTGTTTTCCAGCTAGGACAACACACAACACTTACACTGTGTTACACTGTATTCCACTGTATAAGGTTGTTGGAACGATTAGAAGGTAGATTTGCTAAGATATTAGTATAGCAGGTATTATTATTTATCTTTTTTTTTTAATTAAATTTAAATTATTTTATGTTAAGCATATGCGAAAAAAGAGCTCTTACCACATGTTAAACGTAAAATTTCTTCAAAATTTGGTTTTCAAAACACTCGTACGTTTATACGCTCGTACTTAGCTTTTTACCGTGTTGCGCAGTGTAACTCTGTGTCATAGTTGGAACACTCCGTGTCGGACACAGTGTGTTATTTGTGTAATTTGCCGGAAAACAGCCATAGAATCGAACGAATTCTTCACAGAAACGCCGAAACAATTTTCTAAAGAATTGGACATTAGAATCCGGGATTAGTTCAGTGTCTCGTGAAACGAATAATATTTTTTCTTCAAAAACTGTCTCTCTGTTAAAAACTGTACAGTTATGACGAACGACGTTTAAGGAAAAATCGACGTGAAATTGGTCAAGGTGTATGTACTCCGAAACGCGATCAGCGAAGGACGCTCCATATCAGTAAGATAAAAGTCTCGTAATTTGTCATGTAATTTGCATTATCTACGTACAAACTGAGCAGCGAACAAAGTCTGTGTGCAAACGCCATAAAGATCACATGCCAGGCGGAAAAGGGTAAAACTTGAGTGAGACGAATTGACTCGTGGCGTCGAACATTTCGGAAAATTACAACTTTCTCATTTTTCAACAGATTTATAGCTTTTTCTTCCATTTAGGGACTACCACTGTGAATGTTCAAAATATTTGCAAGGAAATATTTTCACCTTTTAAAATTTCTATTTTATATGTATATTTGACCTTCGGATAGAAAGTATTTGTAAATACGTTACTTTTTATGTTGGAGACTGTAATAAATAGTAGTAGTGTGTAAGATGGACAAACAGGGTTACTTCAGTCCCTAATGTCATCTAGATCTATAAAGATTCTCTGTAACTGTCCACTGAAAATTGTATGTGAAATTATAGGGCCCAGGATAGAACTCGGGACCCTTCCATTACTAATCACTCGCATTAGCACAAAGCCACGCGTCATTCCAATGTGTGCACAATAATAAAATAAGATTTATTCGTTTTGTATTATAATTACAGTGTGTATTTCATGCATTCTATTTTGAGGGCCTAATATTAAATTTATTTCATTGACATTCCATGGTATTTAATGGTAGCGTGAATTTTTTGAAATTTTAAACCCAAATAATACGATTATACTACACGAAGGTTACCATGATGATTATTTTTCTTATCATTTGCTTTTCGTATCGCTCTGATATATTCTCTCCCTCTCTCGCGTTCCTTTATGCTTTCATTATATTTATTCTGACATACTTTGGTCCTATCTTACGGCTCGCGGAGGGAGGTTCAATTATAAAAACAGATTAATCTATTTGTATCTATCTGCAGTGATCAATCGTGTAGAAAATTACGTTCTTTTTTTCCCCCTCTTCGTTGCATCTGACGTGTCTATGAACGGCGTTATTTCGAGTTAATCGATCGATATCTATCCGCGCCGCGCAGTTATTACCAGATACACATCGCTCGTACCTACGAATCGTATTATTTCTCCTCCGCTGTCAACGTCACTCCCGCGAGCTAACGAGATAATTAAAAAGTAGCGGCGGCGAGCCAACGTTTTCCGAGTTGGCGCGGAGCTTAGACCAATAAATTCTTTCCGGCAATTATTTATTTTTCTACCGATTCCGCCCCTTCCCCGTGACTATATACTCGATAGCTCCCGCGCCCTCTTCGTCACGCACGCACGCACAGGTTCCTGCGCTAAATATCTGGTCGCGCCCGTGTATAAATACGCGCCGGATGAAATTGACCTACGTTACGCGGAGAGAGAAAGAGAGAGAGAGAGAGAGAGAGAGAGAGAGAGAGAGAGAGAGAGAGAAGAGCGCGGAAAGAGGAGGAGGTGGAGCGAGAGGGAGGGAAACGCGGACAGAGCCGAGCGACGGCGGAAAAATATTTGGCCGCCGAGCAAATTTTCATTCGACTGTAAACACCCGGCGAGCCGAAGCGGAAAAGCTCGTGCGCGAACGACGAAAATAAATCTATATATCGCGGCGCGACGCCGAAGGGCGAGGGAGGGCGCAGGAGGGCCGCCGGAGCCGCCCGCGCCTCGTATCCGCAATTGCGTCATATCTATAGCTGCCATCGCGCACACGGCGGCTCCGATGATTACCCGCGCCCGCCCGGAAAAGCGAGGCGACGAAAAAAAAAAAAAAAAGAGACTAAAACGGAAAAGCGGGGGGAAATAGACACGCGGGTGGAAAGAGGGAGAAAAAGAGGAGAATGGACTCCGCGCGAGATGACACCGAGCCCGCCCCGTCCCGCACGACACGTTTCTCCGCGGCTAAGGCCAAGATAAATGCGCGTCACGTATACACCGAGACTTGGCCGCGGATTTTCCATCGTCAACGTTTTCCTCAAAGTATTAATCTTGTATCTTCTTCGTCATCTTTGCGCGCACTCCCGCGTTAGCGACGCGGTGACCTCCTTCTCCTTCGGAGAAAGCAGGCTCATTCGGTTAACCAGAAGCATTTACACGGTTTTTTTGTGATCTTATTACAGTTTACGAATATAAAGGGTGAAGTATTCGTCTACTTATTATGTCCTCATGCTTGTACTTCTCATTTTTACCTACGTTTATACTTTCGCAAACGCGCGGTGGAACCATCTCATTAGCGTTCAACCGACAGCGACAGACCGATCTGCCGTTGTAATTATTTGCCGGCGCGACGAGAAGAGACGGGGACAAAATTGAAATCGAGACGAGACAGAGGAAGAGAGAGAGGAGAAAGGGGAGGAGGAGGAGGAGGAGGAGGAGAGGAGAGATACCGCCAAACGATATCGCGCGCGCACCACGAAATTTGCGGGCCGCGGGCTCGCCCGCTCGCGCGCGCTTCCGCAGAACCGCAATATGCATTGGTAATTACACCGCGATGAATTACACCGTGGAATGAGCGAAGCGTGTTACGTGCAATTGGCGCGAGCATTATAAATCTCGTCACGTGCAAACAGTTGGCCACCTCGTCTTCTCTCTCTCTCTCTCTCTCTCTTTTCTTTCTCACTTTGGCTGAATTTATACGCGTCGGGAATCTCAGATGAAAATTGTGGCGAGACGTGAGATGCGTCACATTTTTAACAACGCCGCCGTACAATTTTTATCTATTATCACGTACGGTGACGCGCAACGCGAATGGAGCTTGTCGATCAAACGTCGACGGATCAAATACGCCTTCGATTCTCAAAAAGATATCACTACGCGCGAAACTTTGAGTCACGTATTCACACGATAGTAACGAATTTACCAATCGGAATTTACTTTATCGGAAAAAGGTCTGTCGATTAATTCGCGTCGCGTGATGCAAGTCGCGAGAATGACGTAAAAAAAAAGTCTACTTGTCTGTCGTGACCAAACAGTCGAACGACTTGGCGCTTTCGACGGTCATCGTCATCGTCATCGTCATCATCATCATCATCGTCATCGTGATTGTCATCGTGCCGCTAACGCTTTCGATTTCCGGAGACGATTGGTATCATGACTCGTCACCGTCGCTGTCGTCTCGTCGCCGTTGCCCTCGTCGTCGCCATCCTCGTCCGTGACGCTCCGGTGCTTGACCGAGTTGACACAGGCGGTGGTTATTGGCACTCTGCAGGGCCGCCAGGGCTGTTTACGTACAAGCTGTACAAATATTATTTCCGGGCAAACCGGCCCGTCGATCATTACGAAACCCCAGGCGGAAAGTTTCAACGGATACTCCTTGTCCCGCTCTCCTACCTTCCTCTTGTATACACATACACACATACATCGGACTCTTGTGTTAACGTTGAGCCCTTTAAACCGGCAATTCTTGCGTCCCTCGAACCGACTGTCCTATAGAAATTAGATCTATTGCCCAGATCGAATCGAGGACCTTTGAATTCTTGTATTTAAAGATATACGTGGAGCTTATACTAATCTTCGCTACACTAAGCCGTGGTCATTATGCGTTCGCGCTCCACGAAAAGATGGCACATCCCGAAATATTCTTTCCAAGGCGAAAATATTCTTTCCTTGATTCGAAATAGGATAAAAAGATTACTATTTTCATAATCCGCGAATAGATGAGCATTAAATTGCTCGGTCATAATATAGGAACTGAAAGCCAATTATTAATAAAAATGATATTAAAAATTATATATATTAAATTATATAAAAATTATTATTATTGCAAGTGCATAAATAAGTAGATAAGAGTAGGAATTTTCTCAATTGTCAGCGAACGTCCATCTTCTAAGAAGAGGATGCGAGTATCTGACGGAGTTCGTGTCTGTCATTATGTTGAAGATTGTATTTTATAAGAAAAAAAATTAAAAAAGATGTTTCAATATAAAAAATTACTAAATATAAATATCGACTGTTAAATTAGCAAAAACCGTCTATACAAAAGGAAGGTAGTTTCAATAGTGCTTTTGCTCTTTGCATCTTCATTTATTCATTAATCTTTTTGTCGTGCGTTTCTTTTTACGTATTTTTCCCTTTTACATTTTTCATCTCTGTGGTTTTTGCCGAGTCTAGACATATAAAATTATCTTTTATCAGAGTCTATGATTAATTAGTAACCAAGGGGTTCGTCGAGCACGAAGATTTCTATCGTCGGAGCGACGCGACGTTAATGTCGAGAGTGTATTTAACTATTTAATTAATCGTCGCTAATCAATCTGGAAAAACGCCGTTCCGCCGCCCGAGCTCGTAACTCGACTCGAGTGATTTGATTGTCGACATCTTCCAATTTAAGAGCCCGGAGTCGTCAGATAAGAAGTATTAAACGCCCACCCGACTGTTTAAACTCTCGTCGCTCTCTCGCTGAAATTCTTTTTCCGAAATACTTCAACATTAATGTAAAATATTGACACTGAACATAATTAGACGACCGACGACGGCGCGGTAAACAAGAAACTTTTTGACTCTCGCGTTATAGATGATGTAATCAGACTGACTTAATTACGGTCGTTAATTCAACCACAATGGAGTTCTAAATCACCGCGTTATCTCGTAAACATATTTCGACTTAAACACGTCATTTTAAAAGAACGCGTGTTAACGCGGGCTGTAATCGGTCGTAAAAGAAATCTTGCGCGAGAAACGACGCGACGAGCGGAATCACTGAAAATTCTGTCTCCCGAGATTCAGTGACTTTTTGCTTTCGGAAGGGACGACGGGAGGGGGGGGGGGGATCGTTTTTGTCGCGCGCGCGCGGGCCAACGCGTCGCGTTTTGCTCCCGTCAAGTGAAAAAAAAAATTGGGGAAAAAAGGGCCACTGCGATCGTCTGTGTATGTGTGCGCGCACGTGACGCGCGACTTGACACGTGTAACTTCGGACAGACCGAGCGAGCGCGCACGCGCGTTTATGCCCCGTGTACACTGTTCACAATAATGAGGAGTTTGCACAGACCGGGATCCCGACGTTCCTCAAACAGCGAGAGGCAAGGACAAACACGGCCCTATATGGACGGATGGACAAACACGACGTATGCGTTCGTGCTCGCTCGCTCGTTCGTTTCGTGCCCATGTCGTCGGATCGGCGCTAAACTGACGCGAACGCGACGCCGAGAGTACCTATACCGCTGCGAGTGAGAGCGAGCGAGGAGTTCTCTTTACCCTTCCCTACACCGTCGCCGCTACGGAAACTATCGACCATCACCCTCGCTCAACAAGCACCATAAGCGATATGCTGGCTAACATTTGCCGGGCTAAGCACACAAATACGATACAGTGCTGTTTGCCCGGCCGTCAGTGGTACTCGATCGCGCGGTGCGATACCGCCGCGCGGAATCGGCATCGACATCGGCACCGGCCGTGCTAACGGTTTAATTCGTCTCGCGATCGCGGAGGAGATTTATGAATGATCAAGCGGGGGCGATACGGCGTCACGAGAGCGTCCGAAAGATCTCCGTTGGATCCTCGCGAGAGGAAAAGAGAAAGAGGAAGAGAGAGAGAGAGAGGGGGGCGAGATAGCGTGCAGCGTGCGGCATGTGCCATCCTGGCGCATCCTGGCGTGACGGCCAGGTCAGCTGGTCGGTGGTTTGCGAACTATCTCAATTTGCCTAAGCCGCAACCACGGCGACCGCGAAAACCGCAACTTCCCTCGTCGTGGCCACCTTTGGACACCCGCCCTTTCCCTCCTCTCCTACCCGCAATTCCTCTCTTCCTCTCGCCGCGACCTCCATCCGACTATCCGTTTCCTCTCTGCCTGCCTGCCTGCCTGCCTGCCTGCCCGCCTGCCTAACTCTCCTTTCTTCTCACGCTCGCCCGCGCGCCATTGTCGCGCGTCTCCTCCAACCCCAATTTCGAGAATTTAGCGGCCGCTCCGACCGTACAACCTTCGACCGCACTCGGGCGAGACACACGCGTTGCGTCTCATTCTTCGCTCTCGGCGAGGTCGGGTCGACTTTGACCCTTCCTGCCGAGAGCGGCGACGCCTTGAAACATCGGCGCTTATTGTTTCGAGTCAAGTATTCATTCATTGTTAAGTTCAACGTATGTCATTAGCTTAGATAGAGAGGTCGGGCAAATGTTAACTCCGCACGGTGCCGTCAACAAATATCAATGTCGCCGCTCGCCGCTCGTCGTGTAATTTACGGATCCGCCGAAGGACGCCGATGTTCGCTTACGGGAGGATGTCGTTAACGATATATATTTATGCGCGTGTGCGCGCACACACGTGCCTGACGTACACGTACTCGTACACGCGACACGGCGACCCAGGCGGCTCATAGTTTCGGTTGTAGCGTGTAATCCTCGCGGACACCGCAAACATGTAATTAACACTTGCTCTCTCTCCGCGCGCGCGCGCGAGAGAGAGGGAGAGCCGCCGTTGCAGCGCCGACTCTCTCTTGAGCCGAGAGAGAGACGATAACCGACTATTGCCGGCCCGACTCCGTGTAATCGCGCGTACACGTGCACGCGTTCTACACGTGTGTGCGCGCGTCTACATCTACCGTCTACTATCAATCCTCCTCCTTCCCTCGCCACCCTGTCCTACCCCTCCTCGTGTACCCCAATCTACCGCGAGCCTCGTATCACTTTCGCTCGCGCGGCGCCACCCCTGCCCTTTCGCGGTCGAACAGCTGTACGGAGTTAATTATTCGAGACGGGGAGGTGGAGATTTCGGGGGGGATTGACGATCGATCCGCCGTTTCTGGGACACACGGATCGATCGATACCATATCGCACCGACTAGTGCGAGAGATTTCTCACGTTTTTCTTTTCTTTGTCCGCAGGGTCCGCCTCAGCCCAACCAGCCATTCAAGTTCACAGTCGCAGAGTCGTGCGACAGGATCAAGGAGGAGTTCAATTTTCTACAAGCACAATATCACTCGTGAGTGTACCGGTGGTCACGTGCCCTTTTCGCCGATAACAATATCGCGACCCGGCATTACGTTCCTGCTACGCGGGGAAAAAAAGGGAGACGCTCTCCCGTTCGCGATGTTCAATTCTCTCTCTTTTCTCTCTTTTGTTTTTTTTTTCTTCTTTTGTCTAAAACGCGGAAACGCGCGCGGAAGGACTGCGGCAAGTCGTATCGCGCGCTTGCGGAGAGAGAAAAAGGGTCTGGGAACGGGCGCAGCTGCGCGCTCGGAGTGCACGCTATATCCTGCAAACATAGTTGCACGACAGATACGTAATGGCAGCTCGCGAATATACGAACTCGAGCTTCTCGAGTTTCACAAACGTCGGGGTAAGACGGGCCTTGCATTTTTCAGCAGCGCGCGCGCGCGCGTGCACGGGAATCGAAACTTTTCTCGTTGTCCGACGGACGGTTCTTCCTTTTCCTCTCTTTTTCCTTCGTTTTTTTTTTCTTTCTTTCGCCCACCACATACGGAGCATATTCTCAGAGAGAAAGAGAGAGAACGCTGTTTCCGCGGTTCGCGCTTCTCTCGTTCTCTCGTTCTCTCTCTCTCTCTCTCTCTCCCTCCGTCGATTCGAACCAACCTGCAGACGCGTCTACTGTTTTCGCATGCATTTCACGTTATGTTCTTTCTCTCTTTCCGCAGGCTAAAGTTGGACTGCGAGAAACTGGCTAACGACAAGATCGAGATTCAGCGACACTACGTGATGGTAAGTGCAATCATCGCTGCGTCGTAAAGTTAGACGTGCCAGTTAGACGTCGTAACGTTTCCCTCGACTGCCTCTCGCCTCCGTATTCCTCCTTTTCCTTCGCCCTCTCTCTTTCTCTCCCTCGTCTCCCGTATCCAGAATAATCATGCTCGCTCGACCGCTAAACCACCTCGGCTTCTTAGCATTAATTGCATCCTCCAAGTCGGAGCCGGGGTCGGGGCTTTACATTGGCTCGTTACGCCGCGCGTAACGTAGTCAGATATACTACAGATACATGTATATGTATATGTATGTATGCGCTCGTGCATAGCTAATGACTCTAAGAGCCAGTGGCTCTCATCGAATTAGTCTACAATGCTCGCACAAGCGCAGCTGTCTCGTACGTTTAATGACGAAGTAATACGCTGTTAGGTCACGGCGGCGGTGGCGGCGGCGGTCTACGTCTCGTTAATATTCGAGCGTCTTCTCATATCCATGCCTCTCGCGTCCGCGATCGGCCCACCACCGCGCTCTCTCTCCCACGGCGCGGCAACCGAGCGGAGAAAAGATACGGACGTAGAGTTATTTATGAACTTTCAAGAAGCCGCGAAAAGTATCCTTCATCCGGGGAAGGTTTCCTCTCGCATGACCGAAGGATCGAAGAAGCGATCGGAAATGACGTTAAATCAAATTGAAAGTAAACCCGAGATATTCTAACCGCTTTCGCGAAATTGGCAACAATTTCGAGATCCGCATCCGCCCGCCGTTACGCCGTTAGTCCCTTATTTATCTTCCTTATCGAGAGCGTCGAGCGAGCGACGCGATAATTAAATCGAAAATGCGGTGTCGCGAGTTTTACGCTCGTAGCCGTCGCGATTTACCGTTGCCGTTTTAATTCCCTCGACCTAATCGGCGTGTAGGCGGCACGCGGGCCACCACCAGTTTAAACGCAATTAATCTCTGCTTTAGTCCATTTGATACGAATGCTCCCTTTTCTCGCTCCCTTCTCCAGCACACACCAGCCGCCGATGCGCGACGCTGGCCTCGTTAACGCGCGTTAAGGATGTTGCGCCGCCTCGATGCCGTAACGAACGAACGCCGTTGCCCCCGGGGGAAAGAGTGTGCCATTGGTCGATGCTGTTGCCGCTGCAGCCGACCGATCTCAACAGCCTCCGTTAGCGCGCCCTCCATCCCCCGGATACTCGTTTCCAGCGTCCTATCTCCTCCCTCTCCTGCCCTCACTTCCGCCACTGTGTCTATCTCCCGGGTGAAATAACTTACTTACAAGCGCAATTAATTCGCCCGAGTAATTACCGGGCTAATGGCCCGTAAAATTAAGAACCTGTAACCCGGTCGGTGCGCGTTTACACGCGTTCGCCTCTTGGTCTCGTACTTCTCACGCGCGCGCGCGCGCGCGCGCATTCTCTCTCCTTCTCTCTCTTTGCAGCTGCAACTGCAACTGCGGCCCACCTTTCAAATACACTCGGCCGGCAGATTGGAGTACGTTATCGCGATTAGAGATAATTAATAACACGTTAGCGTAGTTGAAACAGCTCTGGTTTAACCGGCCACTGGCCACGATTTAAGGGAAACCTCCGGTTCGCGATGCAATCGCCATCCTCGAAAAACATTCCCTATTCCTGAGAAATGTCACTTTCTTAATTAATTATTATAATACACGGGAAATTTGCCAGTTGCACATTGATTTCTTGTTAATTATTGAAGTGTATCATGAAAAATTTCTCTGTTACAGTATTACGAGATGTCATATGGCCTAAATGTGGAAATGCATAAGCAGGTGAGTTTGATTTGTAAATTTCATTCTATTCTAATATTGAACTTTTGCCGAGAAAAAAATTTTTATTTGTTAGCGTTATTTCTTCTTGTCCGAATTATTATTTGCATCCTTTTTATACATTAGCAATTTTGTTTTCCAAGTGCTATCATTAGTTAATTGCATTGTGCACAAGCATGTGAAATGAAGAAGAATGTGAATCTTGATATATCTTCATTACATTTTATTCGTACATGTCGTAATCCTTCCAACTTTACTCTCCGAATACCTTATCTTTTTTATTTACCTTTTGATATACGATATCGATTCTACAATCTTCTTGTGCGCTTCGAATAAAATAGATTTCTCTATCTCTATATCTGTCCCCCTATTTATATCCGTCTATTTATTTATGACCCAATGTCCGGCAAACGTTGCCGGTCGTTGGGCCAGGTTCAAAGAACCTGGCAAAGGCATCTCGGGATTCTCGTGGAGAACGGCGGAGGATCGTCGTCGCGTCGGTGGGAGGGCTCGGCTCCGTAAATATCGTCTCATTATTTCGTGCGTCTTACGCCTTTTCACGAGTGCTTTATTCTCGGAATACGCGCGCGCGTATGTACACGCACGTCGCGGCCGTAACTGCCGCTCCGGAGACCGCGACGAAAATAGAGGAACGCCTCGTTGACAGCAGATCGCCTCCCGGTCGGAAATATGTAGCCAGCCTCGCTCGTTACTCGTGCGTTTAAGACGACGAAGCGTTAGATGGTCACCGCCTAACTCGCGCTTTCATTACTCACTCGACGCGTCTCTTCATCCGTCGAGATGCGGCCGGGGGAACAGCCCCCGAGATCGCAGCTGGGACCTAAACTATTATATGCTATTACCATGCGCGATGCGTTCCACATTCTATCTCGCTTCCGAGAATTCTTAATCCGCCTGTCGAGCCCACCGGCTTAAAACGCGCGTTCGCAGCATCGAAAATATTCGAAGGGATCCGCAGCGTAGAGTTTTTCCTTGTATTTTTATTAACGTCGCTTTTTTTCATTAAGCCCGCCCTTTGCGACGGGATAAATGTTAAATCTTTAAATTATTGTCGCAATTATTTTCCATTTTATCATACCGCTTTTATCATCATTACAGACGGAGATATGTAAGAGATTGAGCAATATCATTGGACAAATCATACCATTTCTCTCACAAGAACATCAACAGCAAGTGGCTGGTGCTCTCGATAGAGCGAAACAAGTTACGATGACTGAATTAAATACTATAATGGGAGTAAGTACATAAATATAATTCATTGAGAATTATACACGTTCACACACACACACACACACATGTACATTCTGCGAACGAGCTATCCGATATTTTCCAAACTTTCCGGCAATGCAGCAATAGCAAATAACTCTTTTATTTCAGTTATTATTTTGTCATCGTTATGTTTTTCACGGCGTGCCGGATTTTCTTTATTTCGCAGCCGCGATGATAACCGCAATTGCGCGCGCAATCGAAACGCCGAGTTGATATTCGACAGACGCGTCGCGTATAATTAAGTTCCGAGTTGATTCTGGCGTGCATGATTCGAATAATTTCTCAGTGCCGAGGACGCCATTGTTGAGACACAAGCGTATGCCGAAACAAATGCTTAAGGTCGAATCATCACGCGGACAAATCAATGTGTAATGCTCTTGTTTAAACTTGAAACAATTATATGCACAATGAATTATCTGCACAAATGTTTGTTTCGCGATGGAAATCATTTCAATTACGTTTGCATAATATCTTCTCATTTCGCAAAATATTTTCGCCGATTAACATCAAATCGCCGAGTGGAAACATTCGCTAGATTTTATCAGCGTGAGATGCGTCCAATCGAGACCGCCTTTTATCGCGACGAGACCGGGAGGGGAGGAAAAAAAAAAAGATCGCTCGGACAAGGCCGTCGCGGCGCAAACCGCAATCTCGCCAATCTGTCATTACGCGACGCGCGTCGCTGTATATATGCGCGGAATATAATTAGCGTGCTAGTATGTTACGAGCTGTCGAGAGGGATTCGTGGCGAAGGGATTCGCACGACGGGGAAAGTACGGGGGTTGCGCGGGTGGTGGCACACAAAACGCCGCGCGCGCGGAGGGAAAGGGTGCGGCGCAGACCGAAGGGACGATGAAGGCAAATAGACAGAAGCGCTAACCCTCATGAATATGTATTATTCGGTAAACAGAGGTTGAATCAATATTTCGTTTAATAACACTGCGCGAGGAACGTATAGTCCTCCATCCCCCAGCCCTCCTCTCTGCCCCTCCGATCCTTTTCCATCTTCCTCTCGCCTCACCTCGGGCGAAACGCGATGACGCGCGATTGCGGGGATTCTCCGATCCTTTCCTCTCTCTCTCTCGCTCTTCTCTCTCTTTCTCTTCCCGCTGCTTCCTCGGTTCCCGCGCCACACGCGTTGCCCGTATTATTCACGGCGCGTTAAACCTCGTTTGGGACTATTACGTTTCGTTTCACGCGCCGGAAACGAACGCCGCGATTTTCGACGTGTCCGCCACGGGGGTCGCGCGATTTTTCCAATCTCGCGATCAGAGATAACGCGCGAGTTTTATCCTGTGCGAGCGTTTCCACGGGGCGATATATTTTTATAACGTTATCCTCGTAAATATATATATATATATATATATATATATATATTCGTGACACTAGCCAGAAATTATATTCTAAACAATCACGTTGAATTACCGTCCACTCTCTAGCCCGATCACCCTCGTGTCTTTTCTTTCTTTCTATTTTATTCCATGTAATAATATACCTTCCGCTGCCCCTTCGGGCTCAATTTCGTGGCCCGATTATCGTCTTTAATAATCGTGGGTCTTGGAAATCTTCGCACGTACAACAAAACCGCACACATGCACATGAAATCGATTTATACGAACGATATTTTGCATGCGCGGTTACAGCAGCAGAGGCCAGACATACCGCGGTTCCTTCAGCAAATGCACGCTCAGCAAATACCACCAGGGGCGGCGATGGCTCATCCGGGTCTACCTGGACTTCCCGGATTGGGGCCAGCTGCCGGTCTTCCGGTACCAACTTCCGCGTCCGCGGCTTTGCTCGGTCTCGGACTGACTGGGGCGGCCGCCGCGACTCCCGGTACGACCGCCGCTGCGCATTCCCTGTCGATGCTCGTCAAGCCCGAGATCCACCGTGGTCAACCGGATGACCTGAAGAGCAACGGTGGTAAGTCGACTGTACTCCTGATATCTTTGATATGCAGCCGTACAATTGTACCGCTATATGTCGTCTGGCTCGAAATTACCTCTCTCATCTCACAAATTCATGGATTTGGAAATTGGGAATTTTTATCCTATAATCTTTGATTCTGACAAAATCCGGTTATTACTCGATTATTCATCGAGACATAATTTTATGCTACTTAACTCTATGCGATTCGAAAGATAACACCTTACTATTAATCTTTTTTCCATCTTTCGCGATCGACGTGATTATTATCCTATGATGAATGAAAAAAGAAGGTCTTGAATCAAATTTCGATTTCACGTTCGATTTAACAATTGAAATGGATATAAAAAGTATTGTTTGTATGACGATATTTTTCAGTTTTAATAATAATTTAAATGAAAAAACTAATTGGGATATAAACATAAATATGACATAATATCGGTATGTGTAACTTTTCGATATTATACTGGTATTTAAAAATATTGCAGCGATATGTTATTACTATGTTATATTATTGAAAACGTATAAAATTGTAGTTTTTGCTTTTCTTTCTCATAATGTAAATTTGAGGGCGAATGGACCTAACGTTTCTCTTGCAAATTAAAAAAAAATTCTAGCGTAATCGTAATTAATTGTAAAGTTCCGAATTTACGTGCCTTATTTCATGTATTTAATCTCCTTTGTGAGATATAAATCATGAGTACACTACAAATCTAATTGATCTAGTAACATTAACATTCAATAATATTCAATCATATATACATATACATAATCTTTTATAATATCGAAAAGCTATACATATATATATATATATATATATATCAGTATTATGAAAATTTCGGTTATGTACTGGTTTGGGCGTTTAGTATCGATACAATTAAAGGTTTTTAGCGTAATGCGCGGTTTTACGAGGATAGAGGTATAAGTGCTAAAGCGAAATTATTTTGGTATTCAATTTCCGATTTATCGTACATATGTATAATCACGATGAGAGAGGGAAATTATGTCTACCGATCGTCACAAAGTTAACGAAAATCGGCAAAGGGAGGGGTGTAGACACATACACACACATATATATGTGTATATATATATATATATATGTATATATTTATTATATGTATATATGCATGTATATAGGCGAGACTTTTGGCGACCCCTCTTTTTCTCTCACCGGAAAATGTTGAAAGCGCTTTATTACGGGTATCCGCTTTCGGCGGAGCGAGCGTGTTTGCGTCACCCTGTTAGCGGACGCGCTAGCGGCGGTTTTCAGCGAAAAGCGCGCATAAATATGCATGAAGATCATTTATATGGGTGCCATCCGGGCCCCCTCTGCCCTCGTCCCTTCTGCCCTTCCCTGCCTACGGCTACTGACCGTCGTTTTACGACGCAGCACGTTATTAACATTTTATCGATACTCGACATTCGATCGTTTTCAATATACTCGCGCGATTCGTCCGTATCTTATCGCACAGGCATACGTTTATATAACACACCAGATCGTACAGTTTTAAAATCCAAGTATTTACGTGTATGATGGGATCCGATTAGCAATCTAGCGTATTCATATGGAAACCGGTGTTTAGAGACGGATAGACCATTTTGATTTGTGCACAGCGTGCATTTACTATATGCGCATTCTGTTTGCTTTCAGGTCTGAGTTCGACAGAGGATAGGCACGTAAGTAACATATTTTTTCATTATCCTGATGAATTATTTAACTTGTGCCGTTAAAACGTCGCAAGTCCCAAAGGATTGCGCATGCGATCGTTTCTCATTTTCCCAACGAACAAACGCGCTATCGCTCGCAGCGGTATGTCGATATTTCAGTGGTTAGGTAAAATAGAAAATTGTTGAATATACGATATACCGTCAAGTTCCCTACAAAGTTAACCAAGGTTTATTAAATACAAATTTACCACATATCGCGTCGCTGCGGAAAACACTTTATTCCGAGACGTGACGAAGACTGTGTAAAGTCTCCTAAAAGTTAACGAAACGTTTACGGGGACTATTTGTCGCGCATTGCAAAAACGATGTGTATTTTGTTATATACGGTGTATATACGTGAAAACGCGTACGGCTTGTACAACGTACACTCGACCGAGTGGCACTTATCGCGGCCTCGTGTATTACACGCACATTACGCGCGTGTAACTTGACTCGCGCGCGCGTCAAGAGTGCAACGAGCGCCGCTTCAGTCGTACTTCGCGTACGAGTGCGTGCTGCATATTGCAATTTATACTTTCGACCGGCTCGCGCACGGGCGCGAGGAGGGGGGCGCGTAAAGTGGCGAGAACGGGGAGACAAAGAGGACGGCAGCGTCACTTTACCACCGAGCTATTTACATAATTTCAAGTATCCTCGGTTTCTCCTCCCTCGATCGCGAGACTTCCGAAGAAGTGGGCTCCGCGCACTTTTTTTCCCTCCCGGCGAACGCGCGCGAGAGGGTTGGGCGACGCCCGCGTGATTCGCCGCGGTGCATGAAGATTAGACGGTCGCTTAATTTAGGAATTAGATTTCGGAAACGGGATACCTACGCGCCCTTTATCCGGTAGAAATCACGCGTCTGTCCTCGGAGCCGGCGAGCCACGGCGCGCTCTGTGGTCAGAGTAAAAAGGAAGGCGAGAAAAAATAACGTCGGGTAGGAGGTAAGGGGTGTATCTTGTATTACGGGTTTGCCGAGCCTGTAATCATCGCGGGACCGCGAAACGCCCATCGACGCCCTCTCATTCCGCCTCTCGCCATTCTATTTTCTTCTCTCTTCACCCGCTCCGTTCGCCTCCTCCCCCCCTGGTGCCAGGGGGCACCTTTTTTTCCAGGGCCCCAACCGCCCTCTCGCGCCGCGCGATCGTGCATCTTTCTCTCCTCCCTCTCGCCGCGACGTCGATGCGCCCATTCTATAATCATTATCGGCTTTTGCAGCTGGACCGCGGATGCGCCGCGGATCCTCTCCCTTTCCGATTTCGCTCCTTCGGCCGTACGTTTCCCTCTTCGTTTCCCCGGTTCGTGCTTGTTTACCTACGCACATCTCTCGCCCGGAATCCGTTGCTCTCCATTACGGATTGACGAAGCGGGACGAGATGTGCGCCAACTTTTCCGTCGGTGCGCCCTCCCGCTCTCCTCCCGCTCTCCTCCCGCTCTCGCGCGGAAAAACTGAAACGCGGGGGAATTTATTACCGAGATTCGTGCTAATATTAGATCCTGCGCGTAATTCCCCGGCACGTTTGTGTTTACATTGGATTTTCAGTGGGTCTCTACTTGGTTCGCGCGCGCCTCCGCAATAATTATGCCAACTCGTAAATTAGCAGACGCTGTCGCGTATTACGATCATCGAGTAGGCTCGTTGTTCTCTTTTAACACGCTTTTTTTTTTTTTTGAACATTTTTATACGTTTGTTTGCGAGTGCTATTTACATCATGCAATTTATCCACTCCATGTATCTATATTTATCTTCAAATGTATGTATGTACACCGCTGCTGCGTTTGAGGGGATTTTTTTCCCGGAGCGCATGATAAATAATGCTTAATAGATAGAAAATAAATAAATAAATAAATAAATTTTGCGAAACACCGTCGGACCAGGAACGACGCGATTTTACATCGTGCGCGCGTACCGAGGCTTCGCGTCGCTCGTTAAATTGATATTTCATTGATAAGAGTCACAGATGAAAAATCGGCGCGCTGCCGCGCCGATGGAAGTTACGTTTTAATACGTTCGCAACGAGCCGGATATCGGGGCAGGCAATGGTAGGGTAAAGTCGAAATCGATTATCGCGGCCGCTCGCGTGACGATTGATAATAACCCGCGTCGACGCCGGTAATTACGGTTTTGTCACGTTCGTCGGCGCCGCAGGGAATATGTGGCTAATCCGTTGTTCCAGCCTGTACTTGCCGCGCGGTGTCTGTTGTTAAACGAGATTAACGATATCCGCGGGAGATTAACGGAGGGTGGGAGCGAGAGAGAGAGAGAGAGAGAGGCCCGTATACCCGTTCGAACAACGCCTATCTTCATCCCGTATCGCGTGTTCGGTTTACGGCGGCATATACCGCGGTATATCGCGAACGTGGAACGTCTATCTCTTTGAGGAGAGGTGGTTTCCCTCCGTCGAGTGTCGTAGCTGGAATATCGACAATTCACCGCGCGATTACGATTATTCGCCTGGGTTGCTCCACGCGACGATCGAGTACACGTAAATGTACATGGCCAATCATTCGCCGTTCGCGTAATAAAGTGGCGCTACGCCGCGTGTGTTTTACAGCGGGGCTCAATATCGCCGGCCGACAAGTACAACCGGGCGCGCACGCCGCAAGAGGCAGCTCACACTCACCACTCTCATCACTCGCAGAATCACCACGAACACTCGCTGCACTCGCTAAAGAAGATGAAGAAGGAGCAGGAGGCGTGCAAAGACGAGAGACATGTAAGTGCTTAATAATAAAAGGATTATCTCATCCGTGTGGAATATCTTCAATCCGTGCAATAAATTCTCACACACTCCTTTATCAACCCTCGTTGTAAACGATGATAGCTATAACTATTTAGAGATTGCTATAACTGTTAATCGATACATGACTTGGTTTAACAGTAAATAGTATTTCCTTGTTGAAAAAATATTTTTCTTTCAAATTTACATCGTTTTCGCTCTTTCGGAAAAATCAGGATTAAGTTTGACATTTTTGGTCGATTTTTTGCCCGAGCGATAATAAAACAATAACGTCGCGCGGTCCACCGAATTGATATTCGATGTAATCGATCGTAAGGCAGATGCTACCTCCGGAGGTCTGATTTTTGGAGGATTACAGGACGGGAGAAGATTTATCATACTTTAGTCTCTTTTCAAATCTTTATTTTCAACTAGATCCTTCTTACCCGAGATCGTCTTAGCAAAGTGACCCATAACAGCGGCCAAAGTCAAGCGTCTCCTATTTGTTGTGCGAAACGTGTTATTCGTCGTTAAAGTCGATCGCGTTCGCAAGGTCTTACATAAACATATGACCCGTCGTCTTACACGATGTAAGAAATTGCTTGAAGGACGACAGATTTAATCGCGCGCGATCATCGGTGTTTCTTTCCCTCCGCACAGAGCGACGGCGAGAAGAGCGATCAAGATCTAATTGTGGACGACGCGAGCGACGGACCGCCGAGTCCCGTAATGAACGGCGTGACGTCGCCCCGTGAAAACGGCCTGGACAAGGTTTCGTCCGTGGGACCGTCGATGGGTGCCGCCGGCGTGCAGACCGTCTCGAAGAAGGACTTGGCGCCGCACTCGCCCAGAAGCGGCACGAGCAGTAACGCCAGCACGCCGTCGGCCAAGAAGATGGAGGACCGCGAGAAACCGGCGACGCCAATTTCAAAGCCGTACACCCCGACATCGGGATCCGCGACGGTGACGATCGGCGGCGGTATAAAATCGTCGACCCCGGGCAAGCTCCTGCAAGGGCCGTCCGCCTCTGTACCGCCGCACGCGTCCGCTTACCCGAACTCGTTGCATTATCCACCGCCCGGCCTGCCGCCGCCGCATAATCTCGCGCCGGTAGCGCACGGCCAGCATCCGCACGTCGACGTGATGGCTGCGTATAACGGTTACGCGACACCCCGAGCACCCGCCGCTCTGCAACAACTGTACGATCCGCACGCGGCCCTGAGGACCGCGGTCGCATCCGTCGGAACGCAAGGAGGAAAACCGTGAGTACCCGAACACATTTTGAAATTCGACCGATCGGACTTTCTAACGCACGAGTTCGACTGCACTCGCGTCGCTCGGCAAAAATTTCGGTCGTTTGTTAATTCTATATCTCTTCACTAATGAATCATTATTACCGCGTGGTGAGATCAAATCACGGTAAAACAAAAAAGTAGAACGAGCTGCAATTCAGACGCAGGTTTCTTTCAAAATTGAATCGTGTGTAAAATCAATCGACCGAATGTAAATCTTGCCTGAAATTAGAGCTATGTAAATTGATATCGGAGATCGGAGAGACTCATCGTGATCGTTATCGGACGGGGTTTCGCAGTGCGTACAGCTACCATGTGTTGAGCGACGGGCAGATGCAGCCAGTGCCGTTCCCGCAGGACGCTCTCATGGGCCCAGGAATACCGCGCGTCGCGCGTCAGATTAGTACCCTCGATCACGGCGAAGTAGTCTGCGCGGTGACGATCTCGAATCCAACCAAGTATGTTTATACCGGCGGCAAAGGCTGTGTCAAAGTTTGGGACATCGGCCAGGCAGGTATGAGCGAAGTAAAGCCTGTCTCGCAACTCGACTGCCTGCAACGCGAAAATTACATCAGGTCAGTAAAGAAAAAAAAAAAAAAAGGACGATTGAAAGACGCAAGGTGCGTCGATGGAAATAAACGGGTGTGTTAAAAGCGGCCTCGCTCCGCGCTTCTCTGACGCAGATCGGTGAAGTTACTTCCGGACGGTAGGACGTTAATAGTCGGTGGCGAAGCCAGTCAACTGAGCATCTGGGATTTGGCTAGTCCGACACCGAGAATCAAAGCCGAGCTGACCTCCTCGGCGCCGGCGTGTTACGCTCTAGCCATCTCGCCGGACTCAAAAGTCTGCTTCAGCTGCTGCAGCGATGGCAACATCGCCGTATGGGACTTGCAAAACCAGACTTTGGTCAGGCAATTTCAAGGTCACACGGATGGTGCATCGTGCATCGACATCTCCGCTGACGGTTCCAAGCTGTGGACGGGAGGTCTCGACAATACAGTCCGTTCGTGGGATCTTCGAGAAGGCCGACAGTTACAGCAGCACGATTTCAATTCGCAAATATTCTCCCTTGGTTTTTGTCCCACCGGCGAGTGGCTGGCGGTCGGAATGGAAAATTCGAACGTCGAGGTGTTACATGCTACGAAGGCGGACAAATATCAGCTACACCTGCACGAATCTTGCGTCCTGTCGCTGAGATTTGCCTCGTGCGGCAAGTGGTTCGTCTCTACAGGGAAGGATAATCTGCTGAACGCTTGGCGTACGCCTTACGGAGCATCGATATTCCAGGTTAGTGGGTTAATTAATTATAATTTCTCTTCACCGTTTCATCGCTGTCATCGATAAACGCGAAGAAAGGTGTCCTCGAATGTAATATAACTACCGCGAAATCGTTTAAATATTATATTCATTTTTATCGAAACCGCAAACCGCGAATAGAGAGAGAGAGAGAGAACTAAGTATTTAATTTATTGGAGTATTTAATTTGTCGAACAAGTCAACGTGAGAATGTTTTGAAAAAATTAAAAAGATACAAAGGAAAGAATGTACCTTTTGACATTTAAATTCCGATTCCATCTGCGTTTATTACAAGCCTGGCGTGCAAATTACACAAATTACGTTCGCACCTTTCACGCGGAGAAATAAGTACGGTGTTACGCGCGGGACAAGACGGCCGAGACGAGGCGTCGAGGACGATCGCGAAACAGCTCATTAAGGAACACTATATAATTACGCGATATAAACGAGCCATCGAATCGTGACTCGATAAGCAGAAAAAAAAGCTGATTTATAATGCTTGTGAATAATCGTTCGCTACGTGCTGAACGCGCGATTTCGTTATCGAGCGGAATTCGAAGTGGCACAATAATAATAATAATAATAGATAGATATCTGCGCGGCAGTGCTCGTAAATATATTTACGTTTTTTGATGTTTCATAAAACGAGTAAGCGACGCTCTCGAATTTTTACGACGTCCTATCTTTCTTTCTCCTTTTTTCCCACTGTTCTCTTTTCTCTTTTTCTCTCCTCATTCACCGCACAAGCAAGCAAGCAAGCAAGCAGCGTGCTGTTATAACTTATCGCGCGCTCACTCGTCGATATGTTTGTCGATTATATTTACAGGCGAAGGAATCCTCGTCGGTGCTCAGTTGCGATATATCGACAGACGACAAGTACATCGTCACCGGTTCCGGCGACAAGAAGGCCACCGTCTACGAGATCGTATACGTATGAGACGTATATTGCGCCGTGTGAGAGGCTATCAACTGGCCATTCCATGGAAATAGAACTCCCGCACGGAGTTCTTTCAGGACTGTTACGACGGATGATGTGATACCGTTGTTGGTACTCTTTGTTATCGCTGTTGTTACTCGCTCGTTGACAAAAGAGAGAGAGAGAGAGAGAGAGAGAGAGAGATCGTCGGCGCAAGACCGAGCCAAACGGACACAAACGATTTGGTATTTTGCAGATCTTGATGGTCATCCCAATGTTTGCATCAAAATAAAACTCTACTAAAGGCTGCGATGCACAACGAGGTGAATAAATATGAGAGTTTAATGAGAATGCAATAACATTATTTAACCTTTAGAGGACCGGCATTTTTCCTTTAAAATTTGCAATTTTTTTTCAAAGATTTATATATATGTATATATATATGTCAATCTGTCTCATACAAAGTGCTTGTCAAAGCTCGAGTCACTATAGTGGCTTTGCGGTCCTCTAAAGGTTAACAAGACTATTTTGAGGATTTAGGAGATTTGACAAAGAAAAATATTTTTCTTGTCAGTATATATAAATAGTATTTTTCTTATATAAGTATATATAAATTTATATATATAATTTCTAAATTTATATATAAGTATATGTAAATTTATATTTTTTATAAATTATATTTTTTTTGTCATCACGTTGCAATGGAATAGAAAATTGTTAGGTTTCAGTGTTTATTTTATTTCGAGCAGTGAAATAATGTTGATCTGAGTTCATGAACATTTCGCAAGTTGACGTTCGGAATGAAAAAGTTGTGTTTACTAGCCCTACTGCCAATTGTTTCACATTTTACATGCCATTAGATTACGATCCGTTTCGCTTGGTGCGCACGATCGCTCTTTGATTGTGATTATTCATGTCTCTTATCTGTACATTTTGTAAATAACAGGTTTTAAGTATACCGTGATATTTTTCTACTACTCCGTAAGAGCGAGATGACAGATGGACAATTGTAAATATCTCAAGATCAAGAAATTTACAAGAAAGTCACACATGAAAATTGATTGAATAAATGGCATACAATAATAAGACGGCTTATATACATTTAATATTTCCTTCCTAAATCCCAGTTTTATGTATGTAGGAAAAAAAAACTGTCTCTCTTCGCTATTTATTCGTTTAACATCGACATAATTCGGCATGCAGGAAAATGCGAAAAGTTAGTAATGGACACATAGGGGGTTGGCGGAACGGCGAGATGACCTGTCGCTTTGTTAAAAACAAAATGATTAGTGGCCGGCACGCCGATAAAAATCGGGGCTGCGCACACAGCGGGCAGGTGTCGGTGGAAATAAAAAACAAGGACCACTCGTTACTCCATCCACGCGAACATTGTTAGCGCAAAAAAGAGACATCAACAATATTTAGTTGTATGTACGCCGGGGCACGGCGCGGGCAGCAGCGGATCGTCATGAAAATTACGACACTATTTCGCAGATAAAAAACAAAAAAAAAAAGAGAGCAGTCACCGTCGGTCGCGCGGGCAGCGTGCTGACGGTTTCGTGATTGTCATGAAAACAAATCGGGGCGAGCTCGACCTCCCCACGCGCGCGCGCGCGCGAATTCGAATGTATACGGGTATAGAAAAACAAAAGCCGTCCCCGCCCTGCTCTCCCCTCGGAAAAAAAGGGAGGAGAAAAATATACGCGTCGAGCATAGTCGAAGTCAAAACGATTGTATTTACGCCTTCGTGTATCGCGTCGTGAATCCGCGCGAGTCCCGCCACCCGGTGTATAATTAGCGAGGCGATGCATGCACGCGTTCAATGGAAGGTTCATCGGCGTAATGTTATTATAATAGTGGCACGTTTTGCATATGTGACCGGATGGCGGTCGCTTCAGGGAGAAGGGAAGGGAGGGGAGGGGGTCAGGGGTTAGCCGGATCGCACGAACGAGGGAGGAATAAAGTCGGGAAGGGTGAGGGCTCTCTGCGATGACGGGGAGAGAGTGTGGTTTTACGCGGGTTTTGCCGGCCGTATTTGCATGGTAATCATATGCGACGCGCGCGCGCGCGCGTGAGTTTGGGATGCAGGAATGACGCGGCGAGGGGAAGGTTGCGACCAGGGGGCAAAGAGGTGGAGAGATGGGCGGTGGTGGTGATGGTGGCGACTATTGGAGCCGCGAGATTTGTATATCGCGGCTAAATGCGTCGGTTATTACGGTTAATTCGACGACGAGTAACGGCAGGTTACGCGCGAAGCGTATTACCGCAGTTTATTCGCGCCGGATTATTCGCGTGCGTAAACTTATCGCGTCGCGCTGCGCGCGGCAGCCTATAAAACAACGTCCCTGACAATACGTGTAAAACAACAATCGACTACACAATCCTTCCATTTTGATTCTCCGTCCTCCCTTTCTTTTTTTTTTTCAATATTTCGCTTTATCTCCTCTTTGAGCCTCGAGAAGAATGTAAAGTATTTGATTTGACTCGCGCGATTCGAAAATGGTCGCGGATGATCATCCGGATTGCGCGTCGTCATCGTGGTCCTCGTCGTCGTCGACGGCGGCGACGTCCTCCTGGCAGCGCGCGATCCAACAGTTGGTGGCACTCATACACAAAGAGCTAATTTTCCCTCTGTCCGTCACGTCGACGGCAACTCTCTGTGCGGCGCGGCGCGGCGCGCACACAACGCGACAAATTAACAGGCACGCAAATGAGCGAGTTCACGCGCTCGCTTTCGCGCTGCTCTCCCCCACGCAACCCTCCTCGTTACAATTGGACACTAATAAACGCGCCAACGCGTGCCCCTTTCTCTCCCTCTCGTGCGCGCGCTCTCTCTCTCATTCCGCCCGTTATCCCGAGCACGATTACTCTCCTCTTCGTCGACTGCCTTCCCCCATTGTCCCTCTCAAGCGTCGCGACGCCGCGCCGCGCTCGCAGACGCGAAAACGCCACGCCGTGTGGTGCGAACGTAGGAAATACATTGCGACATCCGATTTCGCACGTCGGCGAGGCGAAGCGGAATGCGGTCGCGGCGCCTCGTTATAGAACATCTCCGTAAGTCCCGCTCGCACGATTATCGCTCGATTTCAGAATTAGTGCGATAAACTGAGCGGCAGCTCGACACTGCGGACTACCTGTCGTCGTACATGCGCGTCGTCCGGAGGTGGAAAGGACGACACGGCGGGGAAACGGGCGAGATAGCCGGGGAGAGAGAGAGAAAGAGAGAGAGAGAGAGAGAGAGAGAGAAAGAGAGAGAGAGAGAGAGAGAGCGAGCGAGAACGACGGCGGCGATGGCGGTTATCCAGATAGCAGATAGCTAGGACGGCGGTCTCGTTTGCGGCTTGACCACCCTTGCGGCGCACTGCCCTAACCGCCCCTAACCACCGTACCACAGCCACATGGTGTGTGCAACTGGCGATAACGTCGCCCTCGCTCGCAAGCCCGTCGCAAGCCGATGCGTGTCGCTGCACCGGCCACGCTTTCGTGAACGATCACCCCCATCTCCGTCTATTGTTCGTTTCTGCGTCCCGACATGGAAAATAGCATGTCCTGGAGACGAGCGAGTCAACTTTCGTCTCGAAGGTCTTTTTACTAGATCTGCGGTCGATTTTTATTGAACATTTAAGAAAACTGAGAAGAAGAGGCGTTGCGCGTCATTAATCATTCGTATCCTTGTGTTATAAATTCTACTGCTGTAAACCTGTCCAAATAAAAGTGTTAAGTGGAGAATAAAATTCTGTTACCTGTCCGCAAGGTTGCTCAGCACAATTTTCGAAAAGCCTTCCCCCATTGTCGGTCGTTTCAGGCCATTAAGAACCATCGAACGTTTCGAATGATTTCGCAAAGAGATGTGCAAATCGATCGAAAAAGTCTAAAACGAACAACCGGGGCGGATCCGGAACAGCCAGTGTATCTTGCCAGGAATTAACAAAGTCGGATCATCCCGGACTGGTTCGTAAGTCTGTGAACAAATCGCATAAACTTTCCCGGAAAGGATTATCTCGGTGACAAAAATAACTGCTGTTTGTAGACCAGCGAAATATTACGGCCAATAGAGACTCGCTTTAACGACTCACTATTTAGTGAGAAAGAGAGAGATAGAGAGAGAGAGAAAGACGTTATATTTCCGAGGAACGAGCTTAGCTGATCGCGCCAGCCAGCCGGATTGCCATAATTGAAATCCTTCGGATTTTTCAGCGTTCCCCTTTTCCTCCGAACAGAGATTAGCTTTTCCGAACGCTCCGTCGTTAACCGGTCTAATCATCGGCCTTTACCGAATGCACGCCGGAGAATGGTAGTAGCAATAATTAGATAATAGTAAAAGCCTTTACTATCCCTGTAAAATAAACTCTTCAAGAGTACGGACAGATAAGAAACGGACGATTGCGGTGAGTAAAAAGCGAGTTGAATTGCTAACGAATATATAGTCTCATTCGGAGCGATTGTCACCGAGTGACGCGGCTGCGCCGCGACACAGGAAGTAGAAACGTTAACATTTGGCGCGAGAGAGCTGATCTCGTATTTACAGTCCTAGAGTGACATGGGTTCGCGTTTATGCGCTGACACGCGGTAGTACGCGGCAGATGATTGAAGAGTCTGCGCGCCGCGCCGAGCAGAGCGATGCCGATTTCCTAATTGCGGAACGGCAGAGAGAGAGAAAGAGAGAGAGAAGGAGCTCTCCATCGAGCATCTCCAGTATATTACCAGACGGTTTCCGCGCCAATCGCTGTTATTAGTATTATGTCATTTAATTGCATTGTAAAACTATCAATCATCATTAGCATCACAATACGATAAGTACATTGTTGCTCGTTGGGCGATCGATCAAGGAGGAGGGCCAAGACGCCTGTACTGCATTATTGAGGGAGCTGTAATTACAATTAATGTTGAGCGCACATGCATGTTGCCCCGATACTTTCTAATTCAAGTGAAATATCCTCGCGCCCCATGTCTCTCTGTCGGTCGCGTGTACTCTAAACGCGAAATGTAAAATACATCAAATATCACGTGTACATACAGTCCGATGCGCCTACGGCGCAGGTGCTTACATGTGTACATGCCGATGCATGGACGTACGTATGCACACGCATGCATACATCGCGTAACCTCTGGAACGACAGCGCGCGGGACCGTACCTAACAAACCGCAACGATAGCTACTAGTCGTCGTCGTCGTCGTCGTCGTCGCGTCTCGTCTCGCATGCGTGTGTACATACGCGAAGCACGAGCGCCGTTGAATATTTGAGGATCGGCTTCTTCGCGTTTCTCTCTCGTCGCAACGCGAACGCGACACGCGTTCCACCGTCCAAGATTGCTCTCCTCTTCCGTATCGTACTTTTCGCGAGCGACTAACCGCGTCGTGCAAATCTACGTCGACGACGACGACGACGACGATGATGATGATGGCGACCAAGAAGAAGAGGAGGAGGAGGAGAAAAAGGGAGAAAAGAAGTGCGGACGACGACGTCGGAACAGCATGATCATGCGCATATACAGGCGGAAAAAGCGAGAGGAAGAGAGCAAGAACGAAAAAGAGAAAGAGAGGGAGTGGGACCTATGAGATAGCTGTGCGGCCGACACATACGGTAGTCGCAGATCGGCGAGGTAGACAAGGGGCTCGAGCAAGCAAAATGGAGGGCAGGCGAGCGTGGAATATAAAAGGAGGAACGTGAATTCATATCTCGTCCGAGGGATCTCTCTCGCTGCGCTACGCCGCTGAGAGACTGCTTTCGAACGGACGAGCGAGCGAGCGAGAGACGAAGTAAGTGGGATTGGGGAATCGAGAGGCAAAGGAAAGGATAAATCCCCGGCCGTGCGGCGCGCAGGGGACGAGAAGAGAGAGAGAGAGAGAGAGAGAGAGAGGAGAGCGGGGTGAAGAGAGATGGAAGAGACCCGAGACAGCCGTCCGCCTGAGTGTGTATGTGCATGCGTGCGTGCGTGTGTATACCGCTGCGAGTCCGCGCGGACTCGGAGCTGCTCCGTGCCGTCGCTGAGCCCGCGAGTCGGCCAATCTACGCGCGGCGCGGACCAATCGCGCGCCGGCCGCGACGAATACGCGCCTGAGCGCACCACTACCAGCCGCCGCCGTACCACCGCCAACGCCGGCGCACCTCTCCGCGCCCGCGACTCAGGCCAGTCGATGCCGAGCCACGCAAGGATGTAGGGATCTCTTTTGTCCTGCCGCGAGCGAGCGAGCCGTGAATACACGTTGCGTACATACACAATTCTGCCCCCGGTCTAAGGGGGTACCGCCGTGTACTCTCGCTTGTAGGCAGGTGAGAAAGCACCGCCGGGAAAGGAGAAGGAAGAGGGAGCCGGAGCCGGAGCCGGAGCCGCCGCCGCCGCCGCCGTCGCCACCGCCACTACAAAATTCTCGGATGTTACCGTCGTTAGCCTGCGGTTTTCGGTTTTCGAGGCTCGATGAGCACGACAGGTCGGAATGCCGGCGCGACTCCAAAAATTCCGCCTCCTTCCGTCGTTCGGGAAAAACGCTCCGCAAGCTCCGGCGTCGAAGAACATATTTCGCGATATATTTTTTGATGACGCGGCGTTCGCGGTCGCTCCGCCCGAGATTGCGATTTCGTGCGCGAAAATTATATATTTTTTTTTTGTTTCGCGAGTATGCGTCCGCGCGGACGAGTACGAATGCAAAACATCGGTAATGATTTCGGAAATACGAGCTGCGAAGGGTTACGTAACGGTAAAAACGACGAGTAATATTATAATAAAAGGTTAACGTTATCGTATGCTGTAAATTGAAATTTAACAAGGTTGAATATTTTCGACCGACATTTCTCGGCCTGCCGGTACATACATATCGTTATATCCCGTTGAGCTCGATCACGCGCCGCGTCGGAGAACTAATGCGATTACGATATGCGATAATGTGATTACGATTCACGTAAACTCGACGGCAGCGGTATCGTTCCCCTCCCTCCCTCCCACCGTTCTCGCGGCGAGCACATGCAACGGTGGCGTTTATTTACTCACAACCGGCTTTCGATTCTCACGCGGCGGCGGCGGCCTGTTCTTGTAAAATCGCGCGGAGCATCAATCGACCGACGCGGACGCGAGACGGACACTTAACGAGCGTTTCTAAAAGGCTCCGCGGCGGAGAGACGTTTCCTCCGGCGTGTATAGACGTCGAATTAGCGTAGTTAAGGCGTTTCGCAGGCGAATACGCTACCGAGCCGGAGAAAGCCTTCCGCGAGCCTTCGAACTTTGCGATTTACGACCGCCGATCCGCGAGATCGGACGGATCTGCGATTTCCTCCTCTACATCGCCGTTCGTGCGAACGACGATCGAGATAGAGAACGAACTGAGAAATTGTTCCGTTTTCCCGGAACAATATTTCCAAGAACAATCGGTTCTAAAGTATCAACTTGAGGCACAAGAGGAAAAACAAAGGATGGGGAAGTTGAAACTACCGATCCGAAAGATGAACCTATTCTTTTTACCCGATGATACGTAGCAGGACTAAAAAGTATATACGTGCGGTTTTCTTTTTTTTTCCATTAAATTAGTTTGGCAAGATTTTTGTCGACGTCCGGTTGTAAATATCAACGCTCGGTTATCGCTGAAACAAGCGGGACATCTCGAGCAGCTGGAATGAGCAACGAATGGGACACGTTGTCTAAAAGCGGGGACCATCCTGCTAAAAGCGGCACGTCTGCTCGCTTTATCGATACATCGTTTATCTGCTACGACCAGCCGTATATTTCTCGCGGGTCCTCCTCTCTTCGTTGCGCTCTTCCATCTATCGGCCGGTTAGTGATTTTGAACGTCGGTGACAAGAGAGAAAGAGAGAGAGAGAGAGAGAGAGAGAGAGAGAGAGAGAGAGAGAGAGAGAGAGAGAGAGAGAGAGAGAGAGAGAGAGAGAGAGAGAGAGAAGGGCTCCACGTCGGGCTGGAACGGAAATCGGACGGGGGTAGCGAGAGAGGGTGGGAAGCGGACGAGGCAGTTAGAGATGGGAGGACAGGCGCCGTCCGTCGCAGATACCGGCGGGACGATCGTTGCTTTCGGACAAATTATTAATCCCGAAGTCTTGACCTTTTTCGCCTCTTAATCCGGATAAAGAGAGATATCTCGCGCCTGGAGGACAAAAGGAAGAGCGCCCGACGGCGAATCCGACGGGGCCGAGACCCTTCTGTCCCTCCCAACTCTTGTTCGCCTTCTCTCGCTCTCTATCTTTCTCTCGCCGTCCCGTGCGCCTTTCTCTCGCATTCCTTTTTTCCGCATCTCCGCGCGGAAACATCTCGAGATGGTATATCGCGTTTATCCGCCACAATTTATCGCCCCCTCTTGTCCCACTCTCCTCTCTCGCGAATCTAACATCCCGCTTTTACTCTTAACGTACAACGCTTCTCTTCCGCTCTTCCGCGCGTACATCGTGTTCCGAAAGCAAAAAAGTTTTACAACTTTAGCACCGCTCTTGGGCCGTCCGTTGTCCATATAGACGTGCATGATCTCGTATAAAGAGCGAGCTAATTAAGACCCTTTCGGTGCCCGCTTTCTTGACTTGGTCGGGCTCCAGGAGACGCGCGCGCCGTCGTGTACCGAGTCTCACTACCGTTTCTTGAATCTAATCGCCGAGTGATACATCCACGAGCCTCGTGTAGTGGCTTGTTCACGGATTGTTTCGTTCCCTCGTCTCGTCTCATCTCGTTCTCTCTCGAGGGAGTGCCCCGAGTGTATCGTAGGCCGCGTGCGTACACACGTGCACATGCAGCGTACCACGTGCGATTAGGACTAGGCGGAACATGACGGCGAAATCCGAAGCACAAATTTATTTAACGATTAAAAAATTGTTCTCCGTCGCAAAATAAAGTGTTTGATTATTGAAAGGCTCGAGCGAGTTGTTTAATCAAAATGCTTTTTTTAACCTTTCATCCGGAAGATGATTCACGATATCACGTTCGACGACGTCAAAAGTAGACGACTTAATTCTTAAGCCTTCCTAAGTCTTCTTCGTCGATGATATACACCTGATTGAACAATCGGTGAATCGGTCACGCTAAAAACCGCCTCGAAAGGTAAACTAATTACGCGATTGGCTCGAGCTCGCGTGATTATATCTACGGCCTCGCGATAACGCGTTCTATTTTCCTCAAACAGAGACGCACACGACAGCGTTACATTAAATCGGCACGTAACACTTGAATTGCCGCAAACGTCATCCGTCCGTTGGCGAATTCGCGATAGCGACGCAAATGAGCAGCCAGGCACTGCCGATAATCGCGACGGCCGATGTCCACGTTTAACGGTGACTTAACGCCGATCCCCGGGCTCATTGCGACACCGCGAACGTACGTATGTACCTTACATCGCGATAATGCGATCGGTCGCGATGGAGAGAGAGAGAGAGAGAGCCCGGCATGAGCGGAACAGGGGAGCGAATGAACGAGGGAGCAGTTTATTGGCGTCCTGGGACAGAACCCCTTCAAACACAAAACCCGATAGGTACACATTCTCGACATCATGAGCGAAATACAACAACGGAAAGAGTTTAAGGTAGCGCAATGGAGCACGTGCTTCATGCCATAAAAGAAACAGAGGATTAAATTTCCCCAAGTTGAGTTTGGTAGGGTAATCGATATATATTTCTGAAATTATTAAGAGCATTTTTATACGTATACGTCCAGAGCGACGAAATGCAATTCTAATGCGACGCACGGTTTACACGCGACACGCGGGATTATCTCGAGGAATCGCTGAAACGTATGGTTTAATTTCAAAATGCTCGACGTAATCCGAGCGATTCCATGGTATGCAACTGCGACATTTCCTTCTCGTATCAGTTTTAAACCCGGGGTTTCGGTGTAGCAGGCCGTAAGAGACACGAAGGCGGATAGGATGCATAGAATGTGCGGGATCGCGTCGAATGTCGGCCGTAGGGACGAGGCAGTTGGCAATTTCGAGTTTAGCGAGACTGTTGCCGGCGGTGGTGAGAGACGACAATAGCGGTGGTGGAGCGGCAGCGGCAGTAGCAACGGCAATGGGTAGTACCCGTGTAACTGGTGGCGTTGCTGAGAGGGGGATGGCTGCAGCGGGCGGCAGCAGCAGCAGCAGCAGCAGCCACTACTGGGACGATTCGACGGTCAACCGGTCAGCCAACTTTGCTGGCGGACGCTAATAACCGCCAGCTTCGCGACTGCGGCTGCGGCTGCGGCCGCTGCTGTGGCTGCGTCCGCCATACGAGGTTCCCGGTGTGTGGCGCGTACACAGAGCCAGGGCCGTCGGTAACGACGGGTGCGACGTGCGGGAGGTGTAAAAGATCATTTACTGCAAAATGGAATTTCGGGGTTCGGGGGAATGGAAAAAGTAGCGGAAAATATATATACGGTGCGCAGCTCGTATACGGTCGATCGAATTTTTTGGCGAAAAAATTCGATGGACCGCCACGACGCGCGAACCTCGCCGCCGCTCTTGAAATATGAATACCTTGGAGATATATTCTATATATTTCTTATCGAAAAATAAAATATGTAAATTGTACGGAGAGAAAGAAAGTAGGGGACGACATCGTCCGCGTTTTATCGACGATATAAGTAATCCCGCGTGGATGCGCCAGCTATTTTTATTCGCAATCGCAGTTACAATTCCATTTTTCGCTCAAGCTTCCTACGTCGCCCGCTGTTTGCTCGTCGCGAGACACACGCTCACGCACACGTGAAACAATAGGATCTATATTGCCTCTTTCTATACCTCTCGCAATTTCCTCCGAGCGAATGGAAAAATGGGAATCAGGATCGCCCGTAAAAAAGCTACCGCGCACTTGGCCATCTGTTTTCGAACGCGAAATTGACGCATTAGATCCGCGTTACATATTACATGCCGAATGGTTGTGTACACAGGTCCTCTTGAATATTCTCCGTTATTATTTAACAGCTCAGTCGTATTGTATTAAAAATTTAAGGGAAAAAATTTCCGCAACATTTTTGACAGAAAAGACAAATTTTTCAAAGAATTTAATCCGAGAGTATCCGATAGCCTCGGAACACTCCGTATAACCAAATCGACTGTTAAATCGCCTTGACAAAAAAAAATAGGTATAAAAGACGCGTCTTCGCGGCGGACGTTCGCCGCCAAGTCGCTACGATCCTGGATATAAGCCATTACCGCGATGCACACGGACACTCTCGTCTTTCTCCTCTCCGCGGCTGCCGCACTCTCTCACTTCCTGTTTCTCTCACCGGGCTCTCGTCAGGCGGGGTGGCAGATAACATTGCTGCATGACACCGCCGCTCTTGGTACAACTACTCGAGTACCGGAGAGCGGTAGATACCCTACCTACCCACCTACCTACCTACCTACCTACCTACCTACCTACCTACCTACCTACCTACCCACGGGCCACACAGCCAAAGTGACTTGGCGCGCACTCCCGTGCGCGTGTACGTGCACGCGCACACGGACATATGAACCCCGACACCGCTAACAGAACGTCCATAACTGCAACGGAGCGGCGGCGGCGGCGGCGACGGCGGCGTCGCACCGCGCCGCACCTCGCCGTTCCGAGAGCCGAGAGCTGTGCGCGCAGTGCATTAGGACTGGGTTACGACAGTAAATTTTCACTACCGTGCGGAGTTCTAATGGCCGGGTATGCAGCTGGTTTCAGTGGCCTCGAATCGTTCTCTCCCTCCCTCTCCTCCTTTATCTCTCACTCTCTCTCTCTCTCTCTCTTTCTCCCGCGGTCTATCTCCCCATTTGCTCGCGCCGTCTCGCTCAGTGACGTGTGGAAAAGCAGGAAAGGGAATTGAGAGCGAGGTACAGCGAGAGACACGAGACCGAGAGAAAGAAAGAGGAAGAGAGAGAAACAAGTTGTTCGCGGTTCTTCGGTGCGGGAAACGTTCGACCTCGTCGAGATCCCTTTAATATCGTCTGCGCCTCTCCGCACGGCGTACAAGCGCAATGAAGCGTGAGCGACGCGTCGGGGAGAGACACGAGCGATCGCGCGATCTGCCATCGCGCCGCTTTACCCGGGCCGCTTCGCTTTCTAACGGCCCGAGATGTTAATTATAGCCGTGTTTCAGCCAAATAATCGCTCAAATCGAGCGCGTCCGTGATTGCGATGACGCGCCGGAAAATTGCGAAACGAAGATGTCCGGGGCGGACAAGCGTTACGCGCGATAGCGTAACGGCACGCGATAACGAGTAAAATATCGCATTGCATTATGAAAAAAAGAAGAAAAGGAGGGAGAGACAGAGAGGGAAGAAAATACATTTTTACGACGAGTCAGCGCGAACGACATGAACGAGCCGCGGTATTGTTTGACCCGATAACGGTAGTCGACGCGTCGATTCGCCGTCGCGATCGTTCCGACGGCGTTTTCCCCGTTGTTAAAATCGAAATCACACGGGTCCTTGGAATATAGCAAGGTTTAACTGCGGCACCAGTCGACAAGCCGTAGCGCGAGATGGAGATTTCCAGTGCGTTAGTGCTCGGTTTATCGTCGCCGCCGCCGCCGCCGCCGCCGATTGTTTCGTAACGACGACGACGAGTTTTCAGAATGCCGGACTAACGCGCGACTAATGGCGGGATCGACACGGTACGAGGAAAAATGGGAAATAATTGCGGTGGTCGAGCAGGGTCGTCGCGCGCGTCGTCATCCGCAGGGTCGTCGACGTGTATGATTAATGACTGCGTTAAGTCAGCCGAGTACAAAGTCGGGTTTCTGTACTCGTTACGGCGCTTTCGGCAATTATCGGTTCTATCAACTGATTAGAAGAAGGACGGCGAGGAGAATGTAAAGGGTGTCGATAGAATCTGAATTTGTTGTTGGAGGCTGCGATTTATAAACACGCTGGCGTTGTTAAAAAGCGCGTCTTGGAAGTGATAGAACAGGAGGTACCCCAGCGAGACCGATATCGTTGGAACCAAGTTAGGCAGAGAGATAAAGAGAGAACGAGGGGAAGAGAGAGGGAAGGAGAGCGAAGGGAGAGCCACCCGGACTTTGTTAAGCCATAATAGCGCAGCCCGCAGGGAGGACAGAAGTCTGGAAAGACTCTCCTCCGTCTGGTCCATTCGCCCCCGTCGCGAGCGAGCGAAAAAAGCTCAGCCGAGGAGAGCACCGACGAGTAGACATACCCCTACGTACTCTCCTTTCTCTCCTCTTGAGTTTTGTTTTTCCGGTCCCCCGAGAGATACCGGACACACACACACACACACACAGGCTAGGCTAAAAGAGACGAGAAAAGAGAGAGAGAGAAAACGAGGCTTTGGCGTGGGTGGCCAATAGTTTTGCCTCTTCAGCTCGAGTCCGCGCGGACTGAACGACGGCACGTCACGCGCCGTCGTGCTGTACAGCGGCACCCGAAGCTGTTCCGTGCGGCGCGCCGATTGGTCGAGGTCGGCTCCTCATTGGCTGTTTTTAAAAGCGGCGGTGTACAGTACGGAAAGAGGGGCACATTGCTTAAGAACCGGGACGATCGATTGGACAAGTCGGGCGAGCGGCGAACGCGATTGGTCGCGCGATCCGCGCGGATTTTTCGCGAGGAACCGAAAGCACTGAGAAGGGAGGGGGTCACGCTCGGGCCACCCCGACGGTAAGGTCGTCGGGGTGGAAAACGCTCAAATGGGGTGGTTTAACGCGAAGCTCGGTGCCAGAAGGACCCGCTACCGTGAGGGTCTCTACGCCTCAACCCCGCTTGTCCTACGGTCCCCCTTTCCCCTACCCCTCGCTCGTTCTCCCGCCGCCCTTCTTTCCCTTCCGGACTCGTGGGGCTCCGAGCTCGTCGAAACAACGTAACGACCAGCGAAATTAGGTAATTCGGCCTCGTAATAATGCGTCGCCGCGCCACCGTCCTTACCCCCTATCCTCTTTTCTCCTCCTCGCGCGCACCCGGTAATGAATCGGGCACGATGGAAATTAGGGGCTCGCCGGACGCCTCTCTCGCCCTCCCGCCTTCCTGTTCCATACCATCCCGTCCCGTCCCATCCCCAGTTGGCTTTCTTCGATGTTTGTTAAATGCGTCGAGGCCGCGGGAGGTGTGTAATCTGTACCGCGAATTCAGAGTACTGCGAGTTTCCAACTTTCGAACCGGAATCTTATCTCTCCCCGCGATCGCACCACTGTTTATTACGAGCGGCTCGCTCGTCCGCTCGCACAGCCGCGCCGTCAATTACTCGAAACGTAAAACGAGCGCATCCGCGATCGATGATTCGGAGTAGAGGGACCTTTAGCTCACCGTCGCCGCGTCGGTCGATCCCGAACGCAAAACGAAATGCTATCGAAACAAGATCTGTCCCCGCCTATCTGCAGGGCTCCTCTCGCCTCGGCGGCCAGAGAGAAAAGCCGATAAAGCGAAGAGCGGAAGAGAGGAATGGAAAAGGAGAGAAAGAGATACGTTTCGTAGAAGAGGATTACTCGCGACACGGGTAGGTGGTGCTGCCCTTTGTTTCCTCCTTACCGCCTTCTCCTTTTCGTTTTTTTTATCCTTTGTCTCGGTGAACGCGATAAGAAAGATGATGCGTCGGCGAAATTCGATACTTCGAATTCGCTGTCTCGCACCTGCTCGCCGACCCGTGATCGCCGTGGCGCACCGCAATGCACGCGCAGTAATGAATGAGCTTGGCATTACGCGCGGTGTACGCTTCGCCTCATTTATGCCGGTTCTCACTCTCTCTCTCTCTCCCTCTCTTTCTCCCTTTACCCGTCGCAAGATATACGCTACGTGCTTTCGCCGACATACGTCTTGATCCGATCTTCGACTTCGAGATGGCATTGACGCTCCTTCGTCAAGAACGTCCGCGTGTTTGTCGCGCACGCGAAATCACGCGATCGAATAACCGCTTATCAAGCAGAACCGCATCGCATAATTGGGTTAATGCGATACTTGTAATAAGTAAACGCCGGAAAGGGCCACCGTTCGAACGGTCTAGCGATTGCTTAATTATGATTGTTAAGCGTTTCTTGACCGACGTCGTAATTGCATTCAACACGGGATAGTTAACTATAGAGACATATAATTTTATGTATAGAACGGACAGAATGTTCTCGTTTCTTCGATAAGATGTTTATCACGATTTTCATATTCGCTATTGTGCTCTGCCGCCGCGGTTCACAATCGTACGCCAACAATAGCACTCCGATCGACAACCGGCGATCCTTCTTCTTTTTTCTTTATTTTAACGCCACGGGAAAAAAACGTGATGCGTTTCGCGACGTGTCCATTTGTTAACCGAATTAAATTTCGTTGAACTGAATAAATTAAGCTCCATCATACATTAACGACAAACGACTCGATTATTCATGAGAATAATCACCTTGGCATAATGCCTTGCCGCACGATCCACTTCCCTCCGATTTTAGTTCCTCCGATATATACGATTTCGATTTAAATATTGATTCAATGTCTCCGACAATAATCGAGTTATGAAAATTTCTGAAAGCTCAACCGCTCGCGTCGGGCATTCTCGCGTGCGCGTATTGCCGGTTCACACTTTTAAAACACGTTAATCATCCCGAACGCCGTAAATTGTAGACTTACTAGGAGCTCTCAGAGTGTTCGAGTCGATTATACATTTACACGTCCGAATTACTCTCTCGCGGTAGATTAATAGCTCGTTTTTCTTATCGCCTATCTTCTCTCTATCTCGAACCGGTATCGTACGTACGTACACCGCGAGACCCCCCCTCTCTCTCTCTCTCTCTCTCTCGCTCTCTTTCTTTCTATCGTTTCGCACGGTGGAGGTATCACGGGTTACCGTACTACACCCCCGTCCTCTCGTTCGCGAAGCGCGCGTGTCCAAAGTTCTTCGCCGTCTCGCTCTCGCGCGGTCGGGGTCGCGGAGCGAAGAGGAGCGGAGTCGGGCCGAAAAAAGTTTATCGCAAAATGGCTGCCCGTATTTACGTGATTCGGGGGCGGAGGCTTTTTCCGAGCTTCCTCCACCTACTATATACCGCCGCCACCGCCGCCTCCGCGACTCGATGGGTAGTGCAACGGCGCGGAGCCGGAACGACCCAACTGCCGAGAAAGCTTTTGCATAATAAAACAGCCTGTACTTTCTCCTACTCCCAACTCTTCTCCGCTCACCCCATCCCCATCCCAACGACGCTACCATAGCTACCGACCTTCGTTCCCTCTCCTTCTCTTTCTCTCTCTCTCTCTCTCTCTCTCTCTCTTTCTCTCATCTTCTTCTTCTCCTCGCCTGCTCTCCTCTCTTCCATTTCATCTCCCTCTCCCTTTGGCTCTTCTCCTGTTTTCTCTTATATGTCCTCTCCCTTTGACCTGTGAGAAGAAAAAGTATTGGTACGGTGCACCTGTGCGCCTGCCGCTGGTCAGATCGGGGGGAGAAACGTCGATTTCGAGCGCGGGAAGGGGGTAGCGCGGCTGGGGAAAATAGCTTCCTACGTACGAAAAGGACAAACCGTTGGAAAAATTGTTACCAGAGCAATACGGATGAGAGAGCATCGTTTCAACGTTATAATATCCGGCGAGATAACATTATCGCCGCCGCCCTCGCGCGTTCGCGGGCTTTTCTACCGGCCATAAATATTCCGGCGCGACTGTGATTTTTCGTGTACGGTTGCTCGTGTTTTCCGGGTTACGCGCCTAATATAGAGGTTTCATTCGGCTGTCCGAGAGAGCGAGCGGGGAAAAAGGGAGGGGGAGGCGGAGGGAGAAGGCAGAGTGTGACCGCTTGTACGCGCCACCGTATAAATCTAAAGGTACACGCGGCAGACTACGCAAATTACGTAGCGACGGCCGTGCGTTTTTATTCCGCTTAATTCGTTCGGAATTGCGCGCGAGAACCGCATAATCGTGTCGCGCGCAACGTCTGGATAATGCAGAAACGACAGCCGCGGCGCGGACCCGACACGGGATATACGTTCCAGCTACCAGAGAGTATTACGGTGCACGCGGGTATTATAGCGTTAATTTGAGCTTAAGAGGAATCGGGACACAAAATCGCCGGCCGCGCGCTAAACGGCTCGGGCTAATGCAACAAAATGTTGCAGGGCGCAATGTATAGAAAATAAAAGCAAAATGTTTGTTAAAAACATTGTTAATATTACTCCAGGATAAACAATCTGAGATGCAGAATCACGCGGAGCGTAAGAAACTGTTCTATAGATCAATGTTGGTGTACATAAACAAGTAAATAGATAAATAAAATAGTAAGAGAAGAGAAAAGAGAAATTAATGATGGTGTCACGAGTTAACGTCGGGATCAATTAATTAGTCTAAACTTTTTCTCAAAATTCAATACTCAAACATTCAAAACTATTATTTCGTCGAATAGTCTGTGGACAATCATCTCGTTGGTAATTGATTTCGGAATCCTCCCCAGATTTCATGAATCTTCGTTCGAGAGAGAGAGAGAGAGGGCACACTGTAATGCATGCATATACGTATGCGAAGTCCAACGCTAACTCATCGTTATCACGAAACGGTTGGCCATTATTTTGTCCGATGATGCCCCGCGATTCTCTCTCTCTCTCTCTCTTTTGCTTTCGTTCTCTCTCTCTTCTCTCTCTCTCTCTCTCTCTCTCTCTCTCGCTCTCTCGCTCGCTCGTTCTCGCTGATCTCTCTCCTCGTAATATTTTGTTCATGTGCGTGCTCTCGGGTCCGGCGGGAACGCGTGCGCGTGTGTACACCACGGTGGTTAATTTCCAGTCAAATTTCATTACTTGACCGCGGCGAGCGGGTAGATGGCCCGTGTGCGTGCCCTCGTCCTCGCCCCGGTAAGCGCAAGCGGGGGTGGCGGCCAACATTATTGTTGCACAGTTGTCCACTGTCAGGGCCGTAAAATGGAGATGCGAGGCCGCGGTATTATTAATGATCGCACGCCGTTTACCGTGGCCTAACTCTCTCGCGCGTCTTTACGCTCTCTTTTATACCGTTCTCTTCCACACCGTCGTCAGTCGCGCGAATTAAATCCAATGACGCGATGAAAATCTCAATTACCGATACAGACGCGTTAAACGAAGATGAGGATAATTAACTGAAATGGAAACGGAAGGAGGCGGAAAACAGGAATTCTATATCTCGCATCTCGTTCAAAGGGAGAACAAAAAAAAAAACGATTTTGCTGAAGTATTTAAAAATTAGGTCAGATACAGATCTGAAAATAATTATGCTGGACTATTAAAATAATTATGTAGGACGTTCAGGCATGATGATAATGCTGGAAAAAGTTCTGGCATTCTAGCAACCAGTTTGGGCCAACATAATTATTTAAATGGTTCAACATAATTATTTTCAGATCTGTATCTAGCTAAATTTTTAGATGTTTCAACAAACTCGTTTTTTTTATGTGGCGACGATAATAATTATTCGTTGACCTCTTATCGCGTGTATCATATCTCTGGACGAACGAAACATGGCATATACATTTGTCGCCCGATTAAGGAGTTTATATCCCGTTTAAAAAGTTGGATTCGATCTTGCTACATGTTTCACGCGTACTGGCCGGCACTTGACTCGCCCGCGACATTGTCTGTAATTTCGGCACCACGTATCGCGATCGTCCCGATTAAGCGTATTTCTGCGACACCCGTGTATTGTAGAATGATAACAAAGGTAGCAACGGGGCGGTCTCGTCGCGTTGTGATTGTCGGGCGGGCCGTATAAAAGCCGAGCACGGCTGGCAGGCCACGAAATGCCGGTCGCCCGGTAATAATTTAACTGGGAGTCGAATTAGAACTGGGATAACAACGGTTTCCGGACGAGCCCGTCCACAAATACGCCATATACAGCCGCATACGTGCGCTCGGCCCGTCGGATCTTTCGAAACATTTATGCGCTGCTGTGTACGTTCATTACGATTGTAATCGATCGACCACCGCTCTCCCGCTCTTTCATTCTCCGCCTCTCTCTCTCTCTCTCTCTTCCTCTCTTTCTCTCGCGCTCTCGTCCCGTGATGCCGTTTAATAAATATCAATTTAGCTTCGAAGGCGATTTTCATACTATGCCGACAGTAATTATCCGCAATGCCTCTCGGACCGATGTTCCCTTTCGAGTAAAATTGTTTTAATTCGCGTTTAACGCTATTTTAACGTGCGATCGAGTATTCGCGTAATCTTGGATACTTTCGCAACGCCCTCGCTCACGTCATTCATCATCGTGGAACGATATTAATTACGAATTAATAACGCGCTTCTAATCGGGTGATAACGTGGCAAAATTATGCTGTTAATTATACGTATATCCGCGACGCGCTCGCTACTTTCCGTCACGTTATATACTTTCGACCATGGAAAATTCTGTATCGTCAAAATCGACTGCTCACCCGTCGAACGTACGAAGCACAGGGGACGTAAAGTGAATCGACCTCGATTCTATAAGGAGCAAGAATGTACGCCGTGGGACACGCATAAATCATTTCACCACTCGTTCAGGATAATTGACGCGTGGTATGATAATCCGTAGCCAAAGAGAATTCGCTACGATACACACGCTGAAATTTCTATACAAGATCCGATCCCTCTGAAAACGATCTTTTCGCTGTGTCTGCGATCCAGCTTCTCGCATGTCTATGTCTCGACAGGAATTTATTCCGCGCGAATCTCAAACGATAGATAAAAATATCGCTCGCATAAAATCGCGTGCCTTACGAGATGGCGAAATTAATAATAACGAGCTCGCGTCTCTCGAAAATAAATGCCGGGGAATAAAACGCCACCGAGAGAGGAGAAGACACGATAGATTGTCGAGGGCGAATTCGAGGCGTTCCTGTTTTTCGCTTATACGTTTCTTCTTTGGTCTTCGCTCTCGGCGCTCGTTTCTTTCCTTTTCTTACCTCGGGGTTTCGCTCAGCCATTTCACAAACCTCGTGCACTCCTCTCGAATTAAGTGAAATCGGCCCGGAGGAAGAACGCCCGTGCCCGAGCTCTAAGTCGAAGGAGAGGAAAAAAAAAGGAAGGAAGGAAACGGGAAGAGGCGAGAGCTGAAAGAAGGAGGAAAGTAATCTTTCGGTCCCGGCGTTTCCAATCGACTTCATTCGCCTCCGTCCCTCCCACCCCGCCGGTCCTCCTCCAACGGCCCCGAGCATTTTCTCACGCGAAAACATTTCTACCGTCGTATTTCTAGAAAGGGAAGCGTGTAAATAGCGAGGATGACGCGGCGCTCTCCTACTTAGTGATCGGACTCACAGTAATTTACCGTCAAATACCGGTCCCTTTCCCGTAATTCCTCGGCAAGCGCTCTCGGAGCACAGTAATTTCCGTAACTTACCGATAAATCATCGAAACAGCGAGGAGCGATGAGACGCTGCTTATTTTCGCAGCAATATATAATTTTTTTATCGCAAGTAGAGATTTAAAAGGGGGGGAGGTAGAGATATCTTTTTTAATAATTCGCCAGGAAGGGCGTAAAGTGATTCTATCGAAACATCACCGAATTCCCCGGGGCTCGCCAGTAAAGTTTAACTACAGGTATAGTTTAAAGATATATATCAAGATATATCGATTTTCAAACTTTTTTCAAATCCAAAGACCAAAAAAGGGACCAGGGGAGAGGAGGGGAGGGGGTGGAGTCATCGCGTGCGCCGGATTCAAATACAACGAGAGGCAAAGCGCTGTTATCGCGAGCCTATTACACCTCCCGGTTTCGTGGAAGCCGCGAGAAGTCGAAATCTCGAATTAATTAGACGGCGTTACATAATTCATGACACGACTGGCCGGGCCGGTCGGCTGACTGGCTTTTTACATAATGCGTGCGTCGATCTTTTCTCGGAGGTGTCCGGTCGGCAACCGAGCGGAAGATTGTTTTTCGCACGCACGAGTTGCCTCGACACATGCGAGAGAGGACCCCGCCTGGAGTCTCCTCTCTTCCCTCCTACCCTCTCGTTTTATCTCGAAGATTATATCCTCAACGAATCGATACTCTACTACATTGCAGGGAGAGAGAGAGAGAGAGAGACAGGGAGGGAGGGGAAAAAAGAGCGGGACTCGAAACGCAAATATTTGACGGTAATCTTTCCAACGTAAATCTGTCTATCTTCCGAGATCGGTGTTTTGGTTTCGGGACGGGAATCGCGCACGCGGAGAGACGCGTCGGTAGAACACGAGTGGTAGCAGCAGCGGCGGCGGCAGCGTATTGTGTGTCACCCTCTGTGTAGCCGAGATAATCGATGAATGATTATCCAATCGTGGCTAATGCGGAAACTATCCGTTTAATTACGTTTAGTACCTCGGACCCACGTCGCAATCCGTTGGCTTCGAGCTATACGCGCGCTAGCTCGTCAACGTAGGCCGAAAGAGGGGTGGCGGTTGTATCCCCTTTCGCGTATGCGGCAGTCCATGATAGTGGTAGGTAACACGCTTGTACGCTTGTACGTGTCTGTCGGAAGCGGAAGGCGGACGGACGGGGGTTCGGGACGTCGAAGGGGAGGGAGGGAGGGAGACACGAGGATGGCGCACATTGGCTTTGCCGCCGCACTACGAGCAACGAGGGAGGCGGCGCGGATAGCTTTGGAAAGGGGTTGGCTACCTCATAGCCAGAATTGAGCCGCGACCGCCTAACTGACGTAATCAAGTGTTCGCCAGTGGTACTCAAACGCGCTCGAGCGTGCCTTTTCGCGACGCGCTATTATCTAGCTGTTGAAACTCGGTAACGGTTTACATGCAAACGCTTCGGGGGGAAAAAAAGGAAATCCGTATTACGCGCGTAATGTGCGAGGATGCGCGAGCGAACGATGTTACGCTAAAGAAAATTGCGCCGAGGAAAAATGCATTGAACTGCGACGTCACAGTAAAATCCGTACTTGATGAACGTCTTCGCGCGCTGTGCCCGATTCTCGTCGGCCGTAGCAAATTGACGACGATTTTCCACGGTTATTAGTTAAGCTTAATTGTTTCTGTCGGACAGGCGTCGCTCGTGGTGTTTACAAGGTGTATGCACGCGGCTCGCAGCAGCGTGCGACGCGACGTGCCGAGAAATACGCGCGCGTCCGCGGACAGGCTAACTAGCGCGCGAGACACGCGCGACACGTGGGGGAACATGATCGTTGCGAATAGCCGCGGATGAATCGACACTCGTGCACTGCGCACTGTACACGCGCTCGGCGTGGGCGGATGGATTCGATGTATCTCGCATCGAGTTCGCGTCGCGACGCTGTAACGTGTTCATTTCGATGTTGCGGCCGCTGTCGATCGGCCCGACAACGCCGATCGACTTTTTGCCACGGCCGATAGCGTCAAATGATTCCATAATGAATGGCTCTCCGCTAGCAGAGTTCGAATCAGGAATCTTGAGATGTCAAAACTGTTTGCATTAATTGAAACTCTTTATACATTATATCTTTTACATTAAATGTATAAAAGGGAATAAAAAGTAGAAAATATTTTTTAAAAATATGACTGAAAAAAATGTAAAGAAAAAGAGATAAACATGAATAGGCAATTTTAAATGTGTTAAAAAAAGAAATAAATTGTAAAAATTAGAACGTCGTCAAATACAGTAATAAAATAATTTTCTTAATTGTATCAATTGATTTCTGTTTGTCCATTATATTATATATTAGTGTAAGATTAACATTGCCCGCTGTTAATAATGCTGTCTGCCCGAAAGTCCATCACGAGGAACGTATCTCAGTCACTGAAGAAAGAAAAGTAACAGCGCTCGACGATACGAGTACGGGATCACCGTCGATGGCTATCGTTAGGCATCCTCGAGGAAACGCGCAAGACTGGATATACATATCGGAGCCGATATAAATAGCCGCGTGTGTGCATTGCGTGTGTCGCCGTGTGTCTCTCTCCCCCGCGTCGCGCCTCCCTGAGTAAACGAACCTCCCGCGGAGCTCCCGTCGGTCACGGGCATTGAAATAAACAAACAAGCATTGGGAGCAATATCCCGCTCTGTCAATATTTGCTCGACGGTTAGTCGACTCGCGAGAGAGAGAGGGAGAGAGAGAAAGAGAAAGGAGAGAGAGAGAGAGAGAGAGAGAGAGAGAGAGAGAGAGAGAGATTCCCGCTTCCTCTGCGTCGTCGACATCTCCGCCTCCACTACTGCCTTTCTTCTTCCTACTGCCGCGTCTCTCAATGTGTACCGGCACCTTCGTCTCAAGCAACACACCCGCTTCCACCATCCATAGACGCTCGAGGGCTCGAGACTCGGCAGTGGTGGTCGCGGTGAAGGAGACGGGAAGTAAAGTAAACGGTAATGTAAACGTCGCGTTTACATTTACGTGTTTGCCGAGTAACTCAAATATTTCGTGCAGCCTGAGTGTCCGTTTCTTCGTGTGTGAAAGTCTACGGATGCACGATGGTTCCGCGGCATGCAACGTTTACCACAAGAGAGAAAAAGGGAGAGAGAGAAAGAGAGAGAAAATCCTCCCTTCGCTCCTTCTTACCTGTGCCTCTGCTTATTTATCCTCCATCAAATAACGCGTTCTTTTTCCCTTCCCTTTAGCCGAATAAAAAATAATTTGCTCAACGTATCGATATCCCGAAAGACTTTCGGTCTTTCTCGCCCGAGAAAAAAGGAAAATCGATGGAAGCCGGCAAGAGAGAGCGGCGTGGATCGAAGACTTTAGCTAAATCCTTCATGGAAAATTCAAAGTTTTTCATTAACGTCTCGGGCTCTCGGCGGGGAAAAGTTTCGGCGGAGTGCCCGACGACGCGGCGCATATTTCATATATTATTTTGCGCGACAAGGAGGTTGACGGCCTCCGCGTGGGGGATGTAGATACGTACATACTGCTATAGTGTCTCGAACGAACGAGCGAGCGAACGTCACCGCCGGTGGCTGTTTGCGCAACCCTCTTTCATGCTACACCCTGCGGCCCTCCATCGCCGTTCGAACAAAGAACACCGTGCCCTGCCTCGCCGCACCGAGCGCCTCCGGCGTTAATATTTTAAGCACACTTTTCTTCCACCGTACGTCCCGCGCTCTCGCCCCCTGGTCTTTTCGCTTTTCCCGCTCGTCGTTCTCCTTCCCGCCGAGAAGCCGCTACGGAAGGAAAGCAGGCGGTGGTTCGTTCGTTCGCTCACTTCCCCGACCTGAAAGCACCGTCGTCGTCGTCGCCGCCGCCGCCGCCGCCGCGATGGTAGTCGGAGACGACGGGGAGAATCGGGGGATGAAAAGAGCCAGGAGAGATAGACGATCGGGAAGAAAAAGAGGGACTGAATTTTGCAAGGCAAATTAAGTGTGCGGTTTTACGACAGCGGCTTTCACACCGTCACCCCTCTGCGCCGTTTTGCCTCGCCCTGCACCTGTGAACCCGAAGGGGATGTTTAAAGAGAGCCTCTCCTCTCCTTTCTGCCCGTCTGCGCGCCCGAGGGGCGCCTTCTCGCAGACAACATTTTTGCGCCCCGAGTGCGCCGAAGATGTTCCCGATTAATCGCGAAGGATTGGCGGAGGGGCGGAGAGGAGAAGGAAAGGGAAGAGAGCGCGGATGGTTCATCGCGTATTATTACTCCGAAAGAGATCCTGCAGATTCTCTCGGGGAAATACAATCTTCTCAAAGGAAATTTCATTTATCCCTGATTTATTTCGGCTTATTCGAGAGCTTTCGAAAAAATAATCCATTAAGCTGTATTAAGTTATTCCGGCATTCTTGATCATAATCCGACTAATCGTCGCAAATTCCTGACTGCCCGAGTCGATTCGATCGAGGAAAGATCAGCCCTTCGCCCTCGATTCGATCGATAACGGTGCATTTACGTTGACGGCGAATATAGCTCGCTGGCACGAAGCTAGCGAGCGAAGAGTTTTTTTTTCCGTACCCCGGTGTGTACGTCCGTGCCGCGTTGCGGTCATACGTATAAATAAATCGCGAGCACGATTAAGAAGTCATAGGGGGAGAGAAAGAAGAGTCGCTTTTCGTTCAAAGTTTTATGACTCCTCCGCACGGCAGCTCTTCTTCCGCGCCACGTCACTATCTCCCGCTGCAAATATCGGCCTTCGTCTCGAGCGATCGTCGCGAATCTTTGAGCAAGTTACGATGCACCCTGCGGAAAATTTCAACGTGTCTCGACCTCGAGGAGCAAAACGACGAATATACGATGTTATCCTCGCGAAGGCGAAAACGCTGCGAAGAGGATGAGGAGGGAGAGGGAGGGAAGAATACATCCTTATCGTACGCTGGTTTTCGTGGCGACGATCCATCGCCGCGCGCAGATTCCCGATTTTCACGATAACGGCGTGACTTCCTCGCGTGCAAGAGCGCGATATCGTAATTCAGTGATAATGTCGCGGCGGTGTCGCGGTTTCCTCGCTCGAAGGGAAGTTGAGCGGGGCCCAAAGGCGAATCAATCGCGGTCTCGCAGGTGCGCGTATCTCAAAGGCTGCGTGTTCGTAAATTCTCTATCGTTTCCACCATCGGTCGCCCCTTCTCGCGGATATAGTTTCCTGGATGTTGTGCGCGGCGCGTTCCGGGGTCGTTGAACCCGCGCGCGATCCTGCCGACGACGACGAGTTCACTTTCGATCTCTCGGGCTGTCTGTTAGCCGCCGCAGCTCAGGGGGGCTATAGCACGCGCGATCGTTCAAAACTCAACCGACGTCGCTCATTAAACTATCACAAGTTCCGAGTCTGAAAGCACAGCTGCGGCAATGTAACTCACCGCTCCGCTGCGGCCGTGACATTTTATCATTAAAAAAAGATCTCTTAAAGGTAACGTGCTGCGCGTCGGCGATGTAGAGTCGATTTTTTTTCTCCCTGCAAGTTTTATTCTTGTGTATTACGATCTCGGTAGATATTTGCAGTGGTGATGCTTGTTGTCGAATTTTGAATAAAAGTTCTGGGAAGCTTTTTCAAAAGTAAATTTTTTTTTCCGACAGAAAGGAATCGACTCCAAAGAAGTTCCAGTGAGATAAACCAAAATTACGAATTGCAATCCTGATATGGTATGCACACAGGTATAGAGCGTTCGATCTGTTTGGCATGCGAGCTCACGCAATCGGACAATTTTCCCACATTCGTCCGATCCCGGCGGAGTGTACTGCGCGTAGAAACTCGAAGCGTTTTTTGCCGATGCTTGCGCGGTTTCATCGCCTGGCAGGTCTACGACACGAATGCGCCGCGACCGTATTTCATAAAATCCGCCAGTGTGTATCCTACCGCACGTGTCTCCTCTTTGATCCCCATGGGGAAACGGTGCAACCTCCGTTTCTTGCGCCCGTGTGAATGCGCCGCGTTTTGCATTGCGTCGCGTCGCGTCGACAGAACGACAAAAGCACGGACTCGCACACTACGTCGTAATCTGTTCGCGGTGGTTCGTATCGCGGCGGAAAGCGCGTTGCGCGGAGGCTCCCGGGCGTGTGATATCCGGTCGCTTCGCGCTTCGACGCGCTCGTTCCCCGTGTAGCAGTTTTATGCCCGGCGTCGCAAATGTTACGGGACGATTAAAAAAATGTTTTTTCTTTCTTTATTTTTTAAAGCATCGCGCGCGCGGTATTCGCTCTGGGCTGGGTTTTATCATAAACTATAAAAAAATTTTTCGCGATTCCGCCCCGATTTTTTTTTCCCGAGGTGTATGGATGAAACGACCGGCATGAAAACGCTGGTGCGCGCGTGCAAAAACGACATTTAAAGTTAAAAATATTCGCATAGCCGTGACAGGGAATCCAGTTAAATGCAAAAACACTCGGACACACACTACGATATTTCCGCACGGGTGTCCCGACTCATTTAATGCAGGGCCGGTGCGATGGAAATCCGGAACAATCCTGCACGTACATACATTGACGTGTACGTCCAGCGATCCCCCTTGTTCAGACGCTACGGAGGAGATCCCAATCGACGAAAGACAGGCGGACAAGGCTGAAATCAATAGATACGCGTTGCGCCCGGATAAAAATGTCAATATCCGTGCGCAACTAGTTTGCTTTACACACCGACCCGACAATGTTCGTTCCGTTGATTGTACAAAGTAATTTGGTTGGTTTAACTGGCGCGTGAATCAACAGCTTTTTTTTTTCCCTTTGAACGGACAATCGGCCGACGAGCCGCTCTAGCGTCAGATTGTTCACGTCACGATTCACTACCGGTGTATCCGGCTGTCCGGTAATTAATTGCTCGCAATCAATAGCGCTTTAATATTAAGAGTCACGCGATCCGCGCCGACTACCGATGTACATAGATATTCGTGATAAACGACGCTGCGGTCGAAACTGGCTCCAAAACCGATTCGCAAAAAATTTACGAGCTACGCGAGCACGGCCGGTTTCGTCGCTGGTAAAGGCTCGTCGTTGCACGTTATCGAACGTTAATTCAAATAAATGAGGTTCAAGACACTTTTTTTCCCCCCCCCTGATACTTCCACCAATCTCGAGGAAAGTGAAACAATGTTGAGAGTCACTGTGCCGAGAAAGAAGGGGTGCAAAATATTTAGATCCGATCATAAGTGCCCGCGCTTTCGCCTAGAGGCCGTCCTAACAGCCCTTGTTTACGTTTACGGCTTTGGGTTTGACGATCGCGTGTTACGTGCTCGTTCGCTCGCATGCATATGCACGTGCACTTACACACGTGCACGCACGCGTTGCACACACGCCTATGATTTAGAGAAAGAGTAAGGGAGAAGAGAGAGATGGATTTTGCCACTGCGTGCGTGCAGATACCAATCTCGGTAGCAGGGGTTGAAATCGGCCGCGGTAACCTAACCCCATAAACTCTCTACGAGCCGCCGCCCTTCTCTCGGAACTTAATTCGTCGAGGGTCGGCGAAGAGCCGGGCGAAAGATCGAGGGGAGAGAGAGAGAGAGAGAGAAAACGCGAGCGAGAGGCGGAACAAAGGGGTGATGAGGGTAGTAGAGAAGGAGAGGGTGCGAGAGAGGGTCGCGCGTTTATAGGGTGAGTTTCACGCGATGGCCATCGCCATTTATTGCCAATTTGCTAAATGAAACGTGCCGCGCGTACATCGTACGATTATTAGTACCCTCTGTCGCGTAGTCTCCCCCAATCCGAGTCGGCTCGTAATGCGTCTATCGACTCTGCCGACTGTTGAAGATGAAATCATGGATATATATCTTTTACCACTGTCGAGACCGCTATTTTAGAACATTAGAGGCTCCAGAGATCGAAACCGGTATAATCCTGGTGGGAAACAGGAGAGGAAAAAAAAAGATCCGTTTATTCGCGACGATCGGCGGGTGCACGCTCGCCTGCGTAAATTTTGTAGCGTCGCGTAAATTGAGGATTTTAATTTCCATTAAAATTCGGCGGCTCTTGGTCAATTACGCACATTACCAAGCGCGAAAATAACGCTCTCGTGCGAGAGGAAGAACAAAAGGAGAAGGACAAGTACGTGCGAAGGCGCCCCAAGCGAGAAGAGGGGCGGTGGTTTGAGTTTAGAACGGAACAGACGCGGGGACGAGTCATAATAAAAAGATTTATTCGGCTTTTATCCCGGAGTTATTCAGCTCTTTCCGCCCGAGCCCGTAAGCCCGCGTCTTTTTTTTTCCTCTCTCTTTCTCTCTCTCTCTCCGTCTCTCGTCTTCCTTTCTTCTTTATAAGTCTCCTCGGGCGGAGCAACCTGAGCAAGGAGCCCGAGAAGATGAGACGGAGATAAAGGAAGAAGAGGGGCAAAGCCAGAGGGTCCTGATTAAAATATACGAGCCGCAGCCTCACGGATTTCTTCTTATAACCCCAGGTCCTTATATATCCCTCCCTTTCGTTTGCGCGCCCCAACAGAGAGAGGATACCGAGGGGCGCGCATTCAGGGAATTCGAAATGAAGCCCGCCATCGCGAATTCACGCGCCGCGTTCCGCGCGCGCGGCGCGGAATTGGACGGAGCGTATATATTTTACGTGCCGGATTGGAGGGCGGATGCCGGATATATCGGGATTATACCGCTTTATACACCGTCAAGACGGCTGATGCGCGTAAACACTGTTACAATGTAAATCCGCCGCGTTCCCGCAACGCGCGATGGCGGATGGCTGCAGAGAGAGAGAGAGAGCGAGAGAGAAAGAGAGAGAGAGAGAGAGAGAGAGAGAGAGAGAGAGAGAGAGAGAGAGAGAGAGAGAGAGAGAGAGAGCCGTTTCGGTCGTGCCGCGCGCGAATGACGTACGATTAATCGAGAGGAAGATTAACGAATGAGTATGCATAGAGGTATACGTGTACCGGGGAGGGGGGAGGGGGATTTACGAAAGGGACCGATCGGACCAGCCGTCGTTTAATTTGCACCACTGACAAATCGCAATTAGCGTCGCTCACTTATTCACTATTCGCGGCGCGGATTATTTGCCGATGTCTCAGCTGTTTCTGCATGCGATATCAATCAGTTACTCAATATTCAATCAGCATTCCAAGCTCGGTTACATATCCCGCAGTTACAGTTACATCGTATATGTTACCGATTTTGACGACGGCACGGCGGCGCCTGGATATACCACGAGCGCGAACATGACGTTTGCTACAACTACCATAACTTTGTTGCCATCGACTGGCTCGCCAGATCGGGAAATACAGGTGGCACGACGCGAGTTTTACGATCGGAGCAAGAAACGATCAGTGACGGAAATTATTCGCGTATGAGCACAACTGTAAAACTGTCGTCGTCGTTCAGTCCCTTGTCAGATCTTGTTTTATGTACCGTCACCTAACCGGGACCCGCCTGCCATCGTTACAGCCGATCGTTATGTTACGATATCGTGATACATATCGGGAGGATTTCCTCTTTCCTGTTCTTTCCTGTTCTTTATTATTTAAAATAGATTTAACACAAGTATATTAAATAATTATTTCTGCTTCTTTTCATCATTAAAGTTTGATAGGAAATTTGGAGTCATAAACATCGAATACAACCGTAGATAACAAAGAACTCAGCTCACCTTTAAATATTTTTTAAATGGTTCAGTTTTAGTTTAGTAACAGTTTTTTCTAATAGACAATTTCTTATAACTATAAAAAGTCGGAAATTATATTGAAATTCATATTTATCACATCGGTATTCATCGTAATTTTTATTTATGCATATATAAATAGATAAAGAATATATATATTTTTGTTATTTTGGCATTTATTTTAATACTAAACATTTCAATACTAAATTATCTTTAAATTTGAAATATTAATATTTTTATACACAAAATTATATTTGAAATGTAAGCAAAAAATTTTGTTTAGACATATAATCTGTTAAGTGTATAAATATAATCTATTAATGATATAAATTCATGTAAAATCTAACCAAAACAAAAATAAAATATCAATTGTAATTCATATTGCATATTATATTATATTAAAGCCAATCGAATGTTTGTCATGTCACAAAATGAATTTTAAAATCTTCTCACAATCGATATCGATTCGTGGCCGACTAACAATAAGGTAAATGCGGTTTGATATAAAAAATAACCACATTAAATAGTAATAATTAACGAAAGCATCGAATTATAAAATCAATAGGCAGACTCTCCGAGCAGAAGAAACTTCATGCAGTTCTTCATCGTAACAAGGTCGTAACAAACGTTGTAACTGCTTCATAGTTCAGTATATCATAGTTGATGACAATCGGCGAGAAATGATATGAGATCCGACACGAATGATGGATCTGCCGCACAATATCCATATTACTGTCAGAATAAATTTTTCACATTCTCGATATATGTCTTTATGAATTTTCATGTTAACATAGGTATGTTGTTATATTGTCAACACTATCAGAAAGAGAGAATTATTTTTTTAAATATAATTTATACATTAGAAATTAAATTAATTATAAAACATATATTTCAGCATCAAGTATTTTAATATAATTGACATATAACACATTAACTTCAAGATAATCTATGTAAAAAATTTGTCCCGCAGCGAATTACGTGACTCGTGTAATTATATTTAATAATTCTTTTTAAATAAAGAGTAATCAATCAACCACGCAAATTTTCATTAAAAAAAGATTTAATAATGTGTGCGAGTAACAAAGTTAAAATATGCTATTAATAATCAACAGTTCAGGTCAGTTGACGTTGACGGGCATTGTGTTAATTGTTTAATGTATGTACGCAGCGTCTACATGTATATGAGAAAGCGAAAGACAAAATCATCTGACCAGTCATAATCACCGTCATCTGAACTGTGAAAATCAATAACAGATGACAGATCGATACGTATCTAGTTACGGATCTCAGGGCGCGAATCCTATATGTAACTCCGTGCTAATTATCGGCTAATCTATAATTCGTGAGCTATTGTAACTTGGGCATTTTCGTTATATCAGTGTTTTAAAGACTGTAATTAATCTCCGGAATTGAAGCATTGTGATTGCGGGACACCCTGTATACAAAGTGGCGTATGCACCGAAACCGATATACAGCCGACAGTGGTCGGTGTACGTATCGGTGTTTATGGCGATAACTCCGGGGTCCGCGCGCGATAACGATCCGCGATATACCTCTAAACGTCGCGTCGATACGCGGCGGTTTTGTGTTTCGTAAAACATTATCGCTCGTGTTACCGATGCCGATGCTAATCAATTACAGCTTGACCAATGTCGCGCCGCCGCGGGACTGTAGCTACAGGCGCATTATTACAGCGCGCTCACTCATTTTATCCCAGATGTCCGCGACGTCCAATTCCGTCGCGTTCTCGATCCGCGCGCGCGCGCGTGTCACACGCGGCAATCTCGAAATAAGATTCTTCCTCCATTAAGGCAACGCGACACTTCTCCGTTTAGCAGTAGGTATGTCGTGGGATTCTACAATTTCAATTTTCACGACGAATCGTAGGAATTAAAATGTCAACGTAGTCGAATGTGACAAACACCCAACTTCTCAACAACGAGAAAACAATGCCGAAGGAGCGAATCGTGATGTCGAAAGCGGAGACGTCGGGAGTTAGAAACGAGCAAAGTTAAGAGTCGCCCGTTGTCTCTCTCTCTCTCTCTTTCTCCTCTCCCTCCCTGTCTATTTATCTATCTATCTTTCCGTGTGCGTGAACATCCGTTATTAGATCGCGGAAGATTCAAAGGTCTGCATGGGATCCAGGACCGGAAGTACATTCTCAGACTGCGTTACCTAGCACCGAGTCTTGTTTATCATCGCAGTCATATCGGGGGATGGGGTCGCGCGTTTTGCCGGAGAGAGACTCAAAAGAGAGAGAGAGAGAGACTCCTCTTCCATAGCGCGGAGGTCGCGCAGCCGTAACGTAATTACGGGCGCGCTTAATTTGTTTGAAGTACATTGCGAAGTACGACGCGACGCGGCAGAGGTGTTAATGGCAACGCGAGACCCCCATCCACTTGCACCGCGAAGCTTGTCTAGCCCCGACTCTTTCTGCCAGTTGCAGGATGCTGCGACGCGACTATAAGCTGCCTCTCGCAAATTACGAAGAGGAAGGGGAAAACTCGGCGCGAGAACAGGGGGGTAGTCGCTATCTAACGCGATGAAAGGCTGCGTCTATATAGGATGCCACAGCACATATATGGTAAATGTTGTGTAATTAATTCCTGATTCGAAAAATATATTTTAAAATAGCTAAACATATATCGCAATGATGGTAAAATTTTTCAAAGGTTGAGGCTTAATTTTGGACTCTGTAGACTTTGTTTAGTGAAATTGATAATAAGCAATAGTTGACTATAAAAAAATAAAAGTTATTTAAGCTGATCCAGGATAGTCTCGGTCCTACCATCACCTACGGCAACAGAACTGCCAATTCGTGATTGTGCAGATGCGTTGATATTTATCGTAATAAGGAGCGCGTAAAATATGATCGGTGTTCACCCCTTGCTTCGCGCCTACCAACAACCCGTTAAATAATGTCGTGCAAACGGATACACGGCGTGCGTGTTCATTGTTATTTAACATTGGTCGGTAGCAATAACATGGATGGACGTAATGCGCCGGTTTGCGCACCATCGGCACAAAATTGTCCAATACGTGAAATATAATATTCCCGATAGAAATAATGGAGAACGCGTGAATCGTTAATACAAATAAAGTAATCGCTTATATAAATCAATGGCCTTCCGCTCTTCCCGCCCTTCCACGGCGATTCTATCCGTTAATTCCGAATTGTCGTGAATTTGCGTTGCGTGCCAATCTCCCGGCATATATATATGTATGTACATATAATGTCATGTATACTGTGAAAAAAAATATAATTGAAACGGCACGTGGATAAACTCGCGTCGCCTCGCATTCACAATAATTAGTTAATCGCATTCGTCCCCGTCGCGCCGGTACACACCCGAACAATCTCCACTTTGGTCCTCACGCCCGGAACTTGGGCGTTACTTCCGCCGCGGAAACTCTGATACATCGTGCGCCTCGTATCTCGGAAGCGCGCAACATTGCTTTTGGATTACAAGCACGAGGGAGTGTAGTACTCGGCGCGGAGCGCCGAGAGTTAGTGGAGTCAAAAGAAAAGGAGGACCAGGAGGAAGTGGAGAATGAAGTGGATGAGGAACCGTGGTGGATATACACTTACATAACCACACACGTACGCGGATATATCACAGTAACGCAGGTCGGTTGCCTTCAGCCATATCACCAGCGAGAGTTTGGCCAGCCAGCGAGTTGATCTCGTTGGTGTTGGGGCGCGTTGACGTGGATGTTACAACGAATGAGAGGGAGAGAGGAGTGAGAGAGCGAGCGAGCGAAAAGAGCGGTGGTAGGCAGAGAGAGCGGTAGAGAGAGTTTCGAAAGGGACGAAAGGGGAAGAGGGTTCGTAGCCAGAGGGGCCGCTCGAGCGAGTCTGTTAATTGGACCAATTACAGTAATTACTGAAAGTTTCGGTGCGGGCTACGAGGGAGCGAGACGGGGAGATAGGGCCGTAATACGGCACCACGACGAGCACACGATTGCGACCGCCGCCGCCGCCGTCGCCATCGCCGACGCCGACGCTCTCGCGTTCTCTCACTTCCCTCCGTTAACGCCGCACACCGACACCACACACCGACGCACACACTCGACGCCCACCACCCGCGACATGACACAGAGCCGGGTATTAGCGATGACGCGTACTGGAGGGTACTTGCGGCTGGATACGCTTGTTTTCGTATTTAACCCCTCGGTGTCCCCGCGCACACTTTGACCCTCTCGTTCCTCGTTCGCTTCGTTCCCCCGTTCTCTGCGTTATCAACCTCCATTAGGAGTAGCCGTATACGAAAGTGGCTCTGATCGAATTAGCGATTATCATTCGGCGCTCGAGGGAGGCTTCTCTCAAACGAGAATTTGAGGGTCGGCCGCTCTCATTTGTCGGAGGCGGCCGTAAAAATATATTGAGAATAAAAAGTTACGTTCACGAAAAGAAATCGTGTAAACGAGAGCGAGCGTCTTGCCGCAGACGAGAGACAAGAGGGTGTTGCTGAAAAGGGAAGAAGAAGAAGAAGAAGACGATGGACCACGGGCGAAGTGTGTCGGATTCCGAAGATCCGCTCGGCCCGAATCACCCGAGGTAATAAAAACTAAATGAGGAACAAAGCCCGCGCCTTTAGCGATCGGAAGCGGAAAATACAGTCGCGGGAGAAACGATGGGGCGATTGAAGACGTGCTGGGAATAATGGTGGCGGAATTACGCGCTTGGCAACGGCTCGTGAGGGGAAAAAGGCCACGCGATAGATCGAGTGGTTAGGGATGGGAAAGAAAAGGGTCGGCAAGAAAATCGAGAGAAATTAATTTATAGGGCCTACACAGGTAATTAAGTTTTCAGAAGGCCCCGACTAACTCGAGCCCCTCCGTTAAAGTCGGAATCCCACATCTTCCTTCTCTCCGGAGCCGGCGGGAATCATTTTCGCCTCTTTTTCTTCCTGAAATTCAGACGTTCGAATCGTTGCCCGTCGCCGCCTGTTCGCGACGACAATGGGGGAGACTACGCCCCCTTTCCTTCCTTCCGCTGCGGTAAATCACGTTCCGTTTGGCTCGAAGGGACCGCTTGGATCGCGGAACTCGTTGATTTTTATTGCCGTCGAGCCACGATTTATTTTACTTCGTTACGTCGTATCGAGAGTTGTGCTCGCCGCTGCCTTCGGGATCGCACTCGGCTGGACTCGGTTTATGTGTGCGTACGCAGCAGGGTAGGGGGCGTAAAAATCTGTTATATCCGCCGCCCACGCGAGAATTCTTCGCGATGATAATCTGAGAAACCGGTGTTGCCGCCCGCGTTGTGAGGGTTACGCGGAAGGGGATAACTTATCCTTATCTCACCCTTCAGCGATGCCGTCTCGCCCACGACAACGAGGGAGCGGTGGGCGCGTATCGCGACGCCCTTTGCCGCGATAACGCTCCCCCGGGCCGCGTGTCGATGATGTTCCATTTCCGTGTTGCGTGACGCCGCGAATTCGCGTGTCAAAAGTCACCTTCCACTGACGACGCCAACGACAGAGATCTTTCAACCCCTCGGATTAAATTATGTACGTCAGTACGTGGTCTCTCTCTCTCTACTTGAATAAAAAACCTATAATTAAGCAAATCGTTTACCTTTAATTGGGTCGCGAGTCTATTTGGATACGTTAATGTCCGCAAGTTAAATATCTCGCGTCTGGAATCGCGAGAAGATTTTATCGTTTCAGAGGCTCCCCGCGATGTGCGCGCACCGTCAATCGCGTATGCTCGCGCGTACGTATGCATACGCGCGGACGCAAACGATTTATACCAATTTGCCCAATAATTGTTGCTGTTATGTTAATTCTCAATCAACGACGCCGTTCGCCTCGCCTCGTATCCGCGTGCGTGACATGCAAATTCGGTCCGGTGTATGCGCAAAACGCGCGCTGCGGGCCAACGGAGACCGCGAGACCGGGAGAGGAAGGGAGGATGGGGAGACGCGCGACTACAGAGGCAGAATATGAGCGTGCGAATTGGCGGAGCGTGACAGTGAGCGCGACACGGCGCGGTGCGGCGTTGCGCGTGGGCGACGAAGAGCCGGAAGTACACCGGCGACGACGAGATTGAGCTCGCCGAGATTCGTTCTCGCTAACACGCTCGACGTGCGCACGTAGAGATAAGTAAATGCAGTTCATTCCGGAAAGATGAAATTTTTTTTAAATCGCAACCCTCCCACGATAAACTCCGCTATTATATCTTTTCGCGCAACACGTTTGCTCCCGGAAACGAAAATTTGTCGTAATTTGTCTTAAATACGAAAATCTTTGAAACTCGTCGGTAGTTGGCATTCTCGCGACGGCATTTCGCGAGTCTGCAACGTTGCCTCTCGTTCGTTCCCGTACATTCGAGCGCGCGAGTGCGGATATCCAGGTTTACACCCCTGTAAAAGTTTCATAGCCATATTCCACATCCACACATCGTTAATTTTAGCGCGAGCGAGCGAGCGAGCGGCTCGCTTTATTTTTACCGACTGACCTCAACACGATCGTTAAACCGCAGCGGATGTTTTCCCAACTTACTGGGCTCTCTCGTTCTCTTTCACTCTTTCCCTCCGGCGAGATTGCGAGTACACACCCTCTCTCTGACGAGTGGGACCCGCCATAGCGGGCGATTACACATCGTATCGGGATGAGCTTAGCGGATGACCTCGAATTAGCGTTGGTTAGCGCGTTCCTTTTTCGAACATAATCGTTCGAATAAGCCGTAGGAAAAAAAGAGCTGCGTGCGTGCGTGCGTGCACGCCCTAAGCCGACATGGATATAGTAGCTTCGGCAGAGCGGACGATTGCGAGATTCGGTCGATTGACATGGAGGTCGATAGCGGGCGTGTCGCCAGGGATGGCAACGTGTCAATTCCGAGGAAACAGGTGCTCAACGCCTCTGTGACAGCATGTTCGAGTTCTATCGGGTGCGCTGCGGCCAACGGAGATCGCGACGGGACGAGGGGGGAGGAGGAGGAGAAACGAGAGAGAAGGTAAATTCTGTGCGCGGAGAAGCGCGACGCCGACACCGTCGACGTCGACGCCGGCCCGCTGGATGGTAGGGTGGTAGGGGGCTAACACGGGGATCGCGTGTTGAACATACACACAGTTAGCACCGCGCTCGAGGGGGTTAGTCGGGAGTAATGTCGGCTTGCCGGATGTTGGCAAGGGTTGTTAATAGGCCACCACGGTCCCTGGTTCCGCCCGACCGCCTGCCTCTCTCCTCTCTCCATCTCGCTCCCGCTCTCTCACCCTCTGTGCTTACTCTTCCTCATCCTCGTCCTCGTCCTCATTGGATCCCGTCGCTTGCCGGAGCCCCACACCGCCGCACCCTCGTGATTGTATCAACAGCCTCATCAGGCTCATCCCTCTAAACCTACTCTGCGCGACCGTTGCACCTCTCGACTGCCACCTACCGTCCTCGACCCTGGAATTTAACGCGCGCACACACATATACACATACAAAATAGCTAAGACCAAATCACCAAATAAATTCGCAGAGATATCTATTCACAAAGATTCAATCTCGAATAGGGGATGGGTTTGGGATAGGTCGACGAATCCCCCATGATGACGTCGTTGGAAAATTAAGAAAACACGAGTCGACCCGCATATGCGATTTAACGCGACTGCCAGGCGTGCCCGAAAGCTCCCCAGCGAACAAAGCGCAAGGGGTTGCCTATAACGAAAAGGGGGCCACATGCTCGTGGACGCTACGGGGCACCATGGGAGATAATGGATATGAGAACTCGTAGCGCTCAATTCTCCAAGGGGGAGAATCCCCTTCGGAGAATCAAGGGCGCAAGGGTGAGAGGATTCACTTTCTATTTTGTATACTTTACCACTCTCGCAACCGTATCCCGAGTTACATTCACTATCCCTCGGAATTTCCACGTGAGAGAAGTTACGGGAAAGTAATTCAAGACGAACCTAAGAGCAATCATGATCGAGAGAGAGAGAGAGAGAGAGGCGCCGTTACCGATGTAAAAATTGCTCCAGCCCTGTTAAGGGAGGTGGATAGTTTTCGAGTTTTACGCGTTTGTTCGTGCGTAATATTTGCGCATAATATTAATAAAACGCATTCGAAAGTACGCATAGCGCGTGTACGGTTACGTTTGTATTCATTAAAATAATTAATTAAAATAATGTAACGAACGAGACGTGGTCCGCAAACATCAACGAGATTAATATCAAATATAAACATCGGGCGATATCTCGAAAACGTGCGTGCGTGCATGGGTTCGATCATGTACGATACGCACGCCGCACCCTCTGCAATCGTGAATTTTATTGCGCCTACCCTACCGCTGCCGCCGCCACCCCCGTCAATCGTCCTTTTGCCCGACCGCAGATATGTATCCAACCAATCGAGGGCAAGCTCATGTGGCCCTCCGACAGACCGGAAATGGTTGCCACGCGACAAATTGGCCGGCGATTGGCACCCAAAAAAGGGGGAAACGGGCGCGACAGGCGAGAGAGAAGTTTTTCCTTTCTCAATCTCCTTCGAAGTCTCAATTAATTTTCTCCCCCGCTGTAATTGCCGTCATTTACGAAAAACGGGCGAAACGACATAACATTCTTCGCGACATTGTCTTCCCGTCCTCGTGATAATCGTGCACAAGTGTCACGACGGCATTGGGAACGTTTGTTGTCTCGCACGGTTTAACGAAATCGACGCGTATGCGCGTGTACAGCATGCGTGAATGTTGGCTGCGTGCTTTCATGCCCGCATTGTTCGAGAATATTTTTTCCCTTTTATTGTTCGTACTGACGGTAGATGTTATTGTGTTTGTCGTTCTCGGTATACACACGTGCGTATTGACTGATTGCAGCGATTTAAAATCATACTCGTTTAAATATCGCGTACGTGCGCGTGGCGTAACGCGCGCTTCGCCAAATTCCGAAACAAACCCCACCTTCCGCCGAGAATCACTCACGGATATTTGTATTGATAATAACTTGTGGAAATTTCTCAAATTGCGAAGGGGAAAAAAGTACTGTTTGCGAAGTGAGAAATCTCTCCTTCTCGTCTTTGCTCTTAAAGTTTTTTATTTTCTTGCACCAGTTTCCACCTTGCAATTCTTGGTACGAGATTTATTTTCTTCCCGGACTGTACTTTAGCCTCCCCTGGTTCCTTCCCCCAAAACCGGTACATCGGCACTATAGTGCACGAGGTAATGAAGTGGCAACACGGCGTTTCCAGGGGTCGAGAACGGGGGTGAGATTGATACTTCCAGTCACGTCGGACGGCAGGGAGGGATGAGGTGTCGAGAAACCGGATCGACGATGTAAGGGGAGCAAGTGGAGAACAAGAGAAGAAGGGAGCGAAACGAAGAGAAAATGCCGATAGCAGGACAGAGATAGAAAAGGCGCGAAAAGGACGCGGAAGTTGATTTCAGTTCTAGAAGGAGGAACGAAGAGAGCAGAGCGGAGTAAAATGAATGGAGAGAGAGAGAGAGAGAGAAAAGTGTAGAAGTTTTGGTCGGTTAGATATTCCCCAATGACGATGCGATGTCCGCTCGTTAATTTAAGAAATTAGAAAGAGCCAGATCGGTTTTCTGCGTTATCGTGATCTTAATTGAACCTCTAAAATGAGTCAAAGTACAAGTGTACAATTTATTTATTTGCTTAATAATGCACGCTAAAGAAATAGCTACCGTTTGATGAATAAAGTGTTTCTAATTTGATTGACCGTACATTCTTTCTCTGCGTAACTCGCGTGTGTTTCATATGCGCTAATGAATGACACACATTTTGAAACAATAAAGAGAACACTCTCCGGCGAAGCTGACGCTCTGCATTGTTCGATCAAACCCCGTCGAAATCGACGCATTCGAGCCTCGAAAGAAGTCGAGAGGGACTTGGACGTGTGCACGAAGAGGGAGGGGAAGGGAAACAGAGAGAGAGAGAGAGAGCTGCAAATGAATTTTTCCCGAGCGGGCGAGCATACAAGCCCTCTCGACTCAGCCGAGTCGGCTGCCTATCTACCACCAGCACAACGCGCGGAGTGGCCTTTCGTCCTCGAAAAGATGTTAAGAGCCTCTCGAAAGTGACAATACGCCGTGGCGCCAGATACGACGACGATAAGCAGAGTTTCGAAAAGAGGGACGAGGCTTCGGCGGTCTCCTCGAAGTCTCCGGTCAATATTGAGTAAACGAGAACGACAATTCTCGTCTCTATTACGTGAGTTACAACGTGGGAACACGTAGCAACGGAGGGAAGGACCAATGATTGCGGATAATTGCTTTTCCGCCGTTGCGTATCTTTCGCTGCGTTTTACGCAACGGCCGCAACGTTACGCTCCACGTCGATTGTATTTGTTATTGAAACGTATCCGGTATAAAACGCGAACAAAATTCAATTTTTTTCACGGACCAAAATATATTCGATTCGTTTCCCCGCGCGCACTTTTTCTCTCTTCCCTTTCGGTCCTCCCGTACTCGCCGCGATCTCCCTTCCTCCTCACCTCTTCGTGCGTTCAACGCAATTAGTCCGGGAAGTTATTAAATTGCACGCGACTCGATACGATGTGACACAAAATTGCAAGCGGCAAACGCTTTGGAGTATTCATTAAATTTTGTCGCGCGCAAAACGTATTTGCGAAACAAATTAAAAACAAACAATCCTCCTCGCGGTGAGTATCGCGATACTGAATGCGGAAACGACTTTTTCTCCTTCTTTCTCTCTTTCTCTCTCTCTCAATAAGTGCCCAACATTCCGTATGCATCTACTAGTTACTAGTTTCATTAATAGACGCTTTTGATGAGAGATCAAGACGTATTAATTACCTTGTAAATTTTTCCACGATCTCGTCTGAATAAACAGATAAATGTTATATCGCAAAGTTCGCGATAGTTGAGAAGAAAGTATATATTGTATGTACACTCGGATACACACACAAGAGTGACACTCGGACGCACACACAGAACACTGAACGGTGTAAAAATATACTGCACACACTAAATATATCTCTGCACCTCTTATTGTAGAAACAACCGTTGGTAATAAACCCGATTTTTTTAACTTGCACAAATGTGGAATTCATCTGTGGGTTTTAGCTACTCCTTCCATTTCCTTTCGTCTCACGTTTCTTGCCTTCCTTGCTAGATTCTTATCGACTTTCGTCCAGATTAACTCCCGGCTGATGTGAATCCGCGGCACCGCGGCGATGAAAAGATTTCCCGAGTTCGTAATGCATTGCCCGCGAGCACGTACGAATGCTATAACGGTATGGCGATAATGACTCATTAATGCGCGAGATATTTACGCGCTCGCGGCGAGGAGGAAGGTGGGAGCATAGGCTAGAGTTCAGGCGGCACTCGGGGATTGATTATCTCGTGCTGTTACAGTCACCTGCAGGCGTAGACGATGTTTATAACTACTACGTGCCCCGCATGCGTGTGAGTACGACGGTGACGCGGGAGGCCCCCGGTAACCGGAGGCGGGAATGAAGTATTATCGTCGGCAAATATTTATGTCATGCCGGGCTTTGAATCACATCCCCATCCTCCCTCCCCTCCCCCCTTCTCCGCGTCACCGGTGGAAGAGATGCTATTTACTCGCCAGATTAGGCCGTCGTGCTCGCCTCGTGCGAAATTTTCGCGACGCGTCGTTAGGTGTCGCGTAATAATAATCGTTTCGCTCGCGCGTCGATAGCGCCGTTGCGTAAAGTCATCGCGGGACACGTGAAACGATCGACGACAAACTGTTTACCTTTATCGCCTCGTCACCGATGCGAGCGTTCTGAAAAAAAGTGCGACATATTTTTTTGTCCATGCAGCAGAGAGAGAGAGAGAGAGAGAGAGAGAGAGAGAGAGAGAGAGAGAGAGAGAGAGAGAGAGAGAGAGAGGCTCTATCGAGTACAACAAAATATCGGAATATACATCGGTCAATGTATTAGGCAACATTGCCAACTCGTTTGCTTGTGTGCGGGCCGAATGCATGTTTTACGATGTTTAGATTGTTTATTACATATATGCAATAAAGATTTGCCATGTTTGGCGTAACGGTTATTTACCGTCGACGGAAACACTCGACACAGTGCGTTATCGCGCGCCGGTTGACGCTTTAGAAATTAATACGCCGATATCACATATTAATTCGGCGCGATCGATAATACATGCACGGCGAAACGGTAAACGACCCAGTCGGATAAAGCCGACGACCATATGTATTTTTAATGACGCGGACTCGAGAGCGTAGCGGACTTGAACGATGTCTAATAAAGGCCCCGCTATTACGGGCCAATTGCTCAGTCATCGTTAAGGTTAAAAGTCTACGAGAGCGGTTTCGGTGCTCGAGGGGCGATAATTCGCAAATGGCTCGTTACGGCTCGGAAACGTCATCGCTCATCGTTCAGCTGGAACACTTTACACGCTACTTAAAAATCGAGTACAGCGCCTTTTGAAAAATCGCTCGTCGTTAGCGCGCGTTTTGTGGCAACGCCACTAATAAATACATAAATCATACGTCGCTTGAAATTCTTCGTAAAGCCGGGGAGACGCGTCCTCGTTCCTCGTTTAAATAAATTACCCGGAGGAGAGGGATTATCGTGCGTTTAGAGAGGCGAGAATCCGCGGATACATCTACAATAGACACCTGCTTGATCCCGTTTAAGCCAACGAGGGAGAAACGGCCGCGTAAGGCGAGAACACGCACCGGGACACGCACTCGCCTCCTCGGTCGGTTTATACCCGCGTGCCTCTGCAAACGCCTTGAAAGGCAGGAATTATTTTCACGAGTTCCAGGCAGGCAGTGGCTTGTCCTCCCTTTTGTGGGGCCTTCTCTCACGCTGCGGGCAGGTGCTCGATCGGCCGCGCGCTTCAATTCTCTCTCTCTCTCTCTTTACAGACCGCAGCCCTGCCTTCCGTCCGCAGAAAAACGTCTCCATTCACGCTACGAGCGTTATTTTAAATCGACCGCGTGTCTCCGCCGCGCCCGGCCTCGCCGCGATCGCACACTTTTATCGGGCGCCCCGGAAAGCCCCAGCCAACCGCGATTGCGTTCACCTTGCTCGATCGACAGGCCGGTTATCGATCGCGAGCCAACGATGCGCTATAAAATATTGTCGCGCGAGATAGCGCGGGCGCGATTAAATCGCCGCAAACCACTTCTTTCGTAATCCTTTCGCTCTTCTCCTTCCCGTCCCTCCCTCTTCCATCGGCGCGCTGGCGGTTCCAATCGGAGGCTCGCATGTACAATTACATCGCTATTAAAAATTTTATCGCCTCTCGCGCGCACCGCCGCCAACGAAATCGCGCGGGTTCCACGCGGCATTAATGCAGCCGGAGGTCGTTAACCCCCGCGTGCTCCGCTAATGGCGTCGTCGATTATAAAATTATTTTAATTCATGGATATCACCGGTACCCGGGTATACTACCTAATTAAAAAACAAAAAATTTGCAATACAACGATCGCGCGTTTATAACGCGAGCATGCGCGTCTGAAAGTGAGCTCGCGCGTGGAAACGTTAATAACGATTAATTAAAGAGCGTATAAATTTTTCACGTGTATTTCGGCGTGTGTGCGTGTTTCTCTGCCGAACGACACGCAAAAACTGGCTCGTCAGCACTTTTGCGGCCGCGTGTACACGACCACGATTCACTTTCCTCGCCAGGCATAGCTTCACCTTTCTCGCGCCCCTCCTCCCTCTCCCCCCGTATCTTTTTCCGTCTCTTCTTCTTGTTCCCCTACCTACCCTAGCCTACCCTTTACGAGATAGAAAACGGGGCTAAACAGTCCTGTGTTTGTGGTAGGGCGGTCGGGTAATAAATCGCTCGACGAGCTGGTGGAAGCCGATCCCGACCCGACGAGGAAAGAGAACACGGCTGGAAAGGAAGCGGGCAAAAGGGAACAAAGGAAAAAAAAAAGCTCGCACGAGCTCGTGCAACGGGCGGCGGGAAGGAGAAGGAGCACTCGGAGGGAACAGGCTGAGAATGGAAGGATTCGGAGTACTTGTATCTTGTTACCCTGTTTGTTACGGAGAGGACTCGAGAGGCCGCGGGGGTAAGCAGAAATCGGTTTTAGAGACCGAAGTCTCAACAATGAGGACGAACGAAACGAGAAGCGAGGAAAAAGAATGCGTATTCAGACCATTCTCCCTCCCTCTCTCTCTCTCTCTCTCTCTCTTTCTCTCAATCCACACACAAGTCCAAAATTTACGAGAAAAACATCCGTCCTAGAGAAAAATCTCTTTCTCGCCTCCTCGATCGTACGTTTTGTGTATCTCCACAGGCTGACGGGAAAAAAAACATGTGTACATATATCTTTATTCGTAAACACGCACACGGTGTACAGAATGATTTCGAATTAAACAATTTCTCAAGTCGTGGCCGCGTCGCAGAAATTCCGCGTGCTCTTATCGCGCTTCACATTATCGCCGCGCTTCCATATCTCTTATCTGCTACGCGAGTGAGTCCTACGATTTAAGTCGGACGCAAATACAACGATTCGATAAACAGATCGACACATTCGGTCGTCTCTCGTATCTCGTCGGGCGGATGATAAACGCTCGCGGAACGGTATGGTAGTCGCGAGGCGGGGAGAAAGGTCGAGACGCGGTGAAATCAGCCGCGGGAACGGCCCTCTCTGCCCTATCTCGAGTATTATATGACGTGTATGTACATATCGCGGTGATAAAGTAAGCGAGGATTGTGCAAAACAAATTGACGGCGCCGATAATTGCGTCCGAATGACCCGTGGCCGTTCCATTACGAAACTATTTACGATTCCGATCGGAAACTCGGCGGCGAGTTTCCGACTAGCGAATCTCTCTCTCGAAATTAGCTTACAGTCGCGCGTTGCGGTGCGGTGAGGCAAACGATAGCTGTCTTCTCCAATTACGGCGCAAAGACCTTTTGCAACTCCGCTTTCCGATCGGAGTCGACTTTCCACTTGCTCGCGATGTCAGAAACTTTCCGATCGTTTCGGACACCACCCGAACCACTCATAACGGAATAACCGATGAAAAACGGAGCCGGCGCAGCTGGGAAACCTCTTCCGAATCGGAGAAAGATCGCCCATTGTTTGTTTTGTCTGCATAGCGATGATATAAGCCGATTTCGAAATTTCCTAATCGGAAACTCGCGTTTCCGATCTCGAAATCGTAGTTTCATAATAGATGCCCCGGCGCGTTTACCAGGGGAGTGAACAATTTACACATCGTCTCGCGCGTGTATATTAACCTGTAGCGATCGCGTACAACCAATGTAATGTACATTCAATAACAATTACGTTATTGGTTCAAGTGAGAGCGAGAGAGAGAGAGAGAGAGAGAGAGAGAGAATAAAGGGATGGAAGCGGAAAAAAAACAAGGACGCCGAATCGCGCAATTTCGCGAAACTATTGCGTAGCGATACGTGTAACAATCATATTTTTTTCGACGAGATACGAACGAATGTGTCGTTGCATTTATACATATGTCGGGACGCGCTGATATAACATAGGGCGAACATATTCAGAAGCGGCGATTTACAATAGCGAGATACGAGAGCGTGGTGGAAGAGGGTGCTTTTTTTTTCCCCGACGCACAGGAACGCAGAAGGTATCTTCTCCCTCGATTATAATCAGGACGATCCACGAGAGGGAGGGGAGGGATTACGGATAAAAGACGCCACCGTCAGCAATAAAGAAGTAGCTGTATAATCTCATCCGAGCCAAGGGTATAATGTACTTACAATTAGGTATCCCTTCACGTTGTATTTGCTTTCATTGCTCTTTCTCCCTTTCTCTCCTCCTAGCTTGCCTCCAACTCTCGTCTCTCTTCTTTCTCCAAACAAATTTCGCCGTCTCTCTTTCTCGCACTCGCGGCGACCACCCCATATATCCCTCTGCCATTTATGCTTTAATCAGCGACGCAGTCGAGGTTAAGGGATCTTCCCTGATGCGATGACCTCCCCTAGGAACTTCCATCGTCTCTTCCACTCGTCTGTGTGTACGTTATATATACTTACGCACGAACCGGCGGAAAGGGAGAGCGAGGCAGACAGGTCAGATTCTCTGCTTCTCGGGTGGAAATTTCCTTGCTCTCGTTAGAAAAACTCGGGGGGGGAGAGAGAGAGGAAAGTGTTTCGTCCCTCCTTGGGAAGAATAAATAAACGCGACGGGGGCGAGAGGGAAGCTGACGGAGTGGCGTCTGAGAGAAATCAGTTATTATAATTAAACCATCCCGATTATTATCCCGGTTGCGTTTACCATCGAAGCGATCGGAAGATCGGCGCGCGTTCGACACGCCCATTAATTCGCTCTCGAGCACGTAAGTGGATCTTTAGCTCCCCGAAGCTGAACACGATCGGCACGACTCGACGGCCGGCAGCGTCGCTCGATCGTCGGATCGATCGAATATTTACCGCGCGCGGACGAAGGCGGCAGTTCTGCATCCGGTATCGTCACGCGGGATTAGCGACTTGCACGACGATGCGCGCGCGACGGCATCCTCGTGTAATTACCCCGTTTTCCACGCTCGAACGGCCGCGCCTGGCTCTTTTCTTCTCGACTCCGGTATGCCCCCGAAGATACACGTTCCTCGTCTTGGCAATGACGACGACGACGACGACGACGACGATTCGCCCAACCGGTGTCCGTAATACACCGCTCGCCACGGGTCACGCTTCGCTCGTTTCGGCTGTTTCGCTACGCTCCACGGCGCAATAAATCATCTCGCGGAACCGTTCGACCGGAAACCGATTTCGTACGCTCCGAGCTCGTCGTCGTCGATGACGACGACGACGACGACGAGCCGCCTGTGGCGATATATTTGACGTTCCTACCGAGCGAGAAATAATTCTTTCCTCCTCGCTTCGGCGCGGAACGACCGCGAAACAAATTTCTTGGCTACCCGCCAAAGATCACCGAGGAACTCCTGGTTTACTCCTGCCTCTTTACCCGTCGAGTATCTTGTCTGACGTAATATCCAATCCATGACAAACGCGAGAATTTTTTTCAAGTCGATCGTGCCTTTCGTCTCGCGAACAAAAGTTGCTACATCGATGAAAAAAAAAAACGTTTTAATCTACATTAACCTGACGTTGCCAAATATTATTACTGTTTTGCCATGTGTAAGAAGATTGAGATCTAAATGGACTCGTCAAATGTCCATTACGTCAACAAAGTCAATTTGGCGAGAAAGCATACAAAATAAATTTCTAATTAATTGAACGATTTAGCTCGAGAGTTAAAATGCGTATCGCGTGCCCGACGCTAACAGACTCGATAGAAAAGTTTTGAAATATTTAGCCATTGGACAGAATGTAATATTTGCGAACATATATCTAGCTGTTCGCCATTGTGTAGCCATTCGATAGTCATCTCTCTACTGGTTCGCTGCATAAACCTCCCCGTCGCCGATAATAAATTCCGAACTGTACGTGTATATACAGGGGAGGGTATAGGTTAGGGTTTATGGTCTTTGTGTACGCGCGAGGATTGAAAGAAGCGCGAGAGCACCTTTTTGTCGGGCGAAGGGTTCGAGCGGACCAAGGCGAATGCCGAAAGCGGCGGAGAGGCGATGAGCAAGAAAAGCGGTGCGTTCGATCGTAAAAACTTCTCGGCGCCGCTTTGATTTCCCCCTTTCATAGAGAGAGAGAGAGAGAGAGACGCGCGGCAGATTTTCCGAAGCGTTTGGGACCGAGCGAGCGAGGCGGGAACGAGCCTCACGCACGCCTGAATATTTAATAAAGAAATTTGGCGCAGGAACCGCGCCGTTACGCCTCAAATTGCTTACCGGAAATTGCAGAGCGCAGCGTCTGCCGTGTGCATCGTTACTTCAAGTATCATACTTACTCGTTTATTATACGTTCGCGACATGTGTAGGAAAGGCGGGGGGGAGAGGAATCGTACGAGAGCGATAGCTGTCTTTAACGATCGATACCGACCGGCGTCGGTTTAGGTTTACAAATATAACACGGATCGTGAGGCTGCGACGCGAAAAAGAGAGACGGAGAAAGGAGGTTGCAGCGAATGAAGCGAATGGCACCGAACAACATGGTCCTCGTCTCGTATATACTCTCTCGGTGGCGGCGGCAACGACTACTTGGGCCAATCCGATCAGAGCGAAACCGGCCGAGCGATTAAAACGCCGCCACGGCGAGCGACGTCGCGTCGCGCCGCGCCTCGCCTCGTCTCATCTCGTCTCGTCTCGTCTCGTCTCGTCTCGTTTCGCCTTGTCTCGCCTCGCCGGCGGATAGCGGAGGTCTGAGAGCTCTTCCCGAGGGTTAATTAAAACCTCTCTAATTATTTATAAACAGTCATTTCTTTTTGCCGCCTGATAATAAACGCGTAATGCCCGCGCCGCCAGCGGATTGGCCTACGCGCGCCAACGGCGCCGTCCGATTGGCGGAGGCGGCCGACGATCTCGTTCGAGTCCACGCGGACTTGGCCCCTCGTCCGTCCTCGTCGCTCTCTCTCACGGCTCTCTCTCAGCGCTCAGGCGTCGCTTTCGTTCTCGTCTCCGCCGCTCGTAGACGAGCGCTCGAGCGGGCTCGGTCTACCGGCGCGTAATCTGTAAATCCTCGAGCGTGGAGAGAGAGAAAGAGAGAGAGAGAGAGAGTACAAGTCCGGTAAGTTGCTCGAACGGAATCCTCGTTTTCTTACTTCTCTCCACCTCCTATCCTACTCTCCACTGCTTTACTTCCTTCCTTCGCGGCGCGCACCTCGGTCCTCGCCTCCGTCCTCTTCGTGTCCCGCTATGCGGCGGCGCATCCTTCCGTCTTTCCGCCGCGCGCTTCGCGACCAACCCTCTTCACTTCTTCATCCTCCGCGGGAGCATGATTCCACCACCCCCGCCGGTTCTCTATCTCTCGACTTTGAGAGAGTAGGTAGTGGTGATGGCGATGGTGGTGGTGCCCACTCAAAGTAGGAAGAAGTAGGGGATTTCTTTCAGCGCCGACAAAAACTTCGCCCTCTCTGCCCAATATTGATTCGCGCTCTAATCCGTCGAGAAAGAGAGCCCTCATCCCACACTCTTCCCACCGTGGGGTCCCACCCCTCGCGCTCTTTCCTCTTCTTCTACGGTTTTCCGTCGCCGTCGTCGTCGTCGTCGTTTTCGTCGTCTCCTTACGTCGTCGACAAAATAAACCGTCGCCGATAGCCTGCGGTATAAGTAATAACCTCGCTCGAAAGGCGGAGAGAAAGAGAGAGAGAGAGAGAGAGAAAGAGAAAGATAGTATCGAGAGGACGGCATCTGGCGAAAGGACGTGTGCAACGACAAGGGCTCTCTCAGGGAGGAAATACAACGCCGTAATTTAGTAGTTATGGATATCGGTCCCGATATCCGAACCCGACGACCTTAATTCGATAGGATCGCGAGGGCCGGACTTTTTCAATTAGTGCCGTATCCCTTTGTTCTGCCCGAGAGTATTTATCCCGCTTTTATTTCCATTCATTCAGCCGGGATATTCCTTTCCGCGTTACTCGTTAGCCGAGGAAAAATAATGAATTTTCTGGACTACACTGGTAGATCTGTGGAAATCGCACTCGGACCTTCGCTGCGATTCGACGGAGTAAGACAAATTTCTCAAACATCGCATTCAATGAAGGATGTTTATTATATTTTAACTCGTCGGTGTTTTATAAAACTTTGCTAATAATCCCCGGCTACGATCGCGTTGGCCTATTAAGAGGAGGCGATACAAATTGCGCGGTCCAATTGAATAATCCATGAGAATCGCATCTCTCTTCCAAGAGTTCTCGTCGTAACTCTCGCAGCTGGTAATACAAATTTAAGGGAACGCCAGCGGCGTCTTGTCGTTCAGACGAAGAAGAGGAGAAGTAGCAGCGAGGTAAGAAATACGGGGAGAGAGAAGGAGGTAAGAAAGAAGGAAGGCGTAAAGACGAAATGGAAAAGAATCGTGGTGCGCGCAAGCAATGAAAAATAATAGCGGGGCACCGCCCTCGTCGTTTCCCTCTCACACCCCTTGACGAGGAAAAAACTGCAAAGGAGCAGGCGAGACGGAGAGAGGAAGGAAAGCTCGGCGCCGTGCCCTTTAATCTTCGCCTTTAAGTCACGAACCGTTTCGCGACTTTAGCGCGAAATGAAAAATTCATTTCCACTGAGACGATGACACGAGATATGCCACCTTTTCCTCCCCCCCGTCTTTCTCCTCCTCCTCCTCCTCCTCCCGCCTCTCTCATCGTTTTTCCAGCCACTTCTTAATGTTCCGCCTGTCACCGTCGTGGAATTCATTATGGCAGAGTTGCCAGAGCACGAACGATCATCTGGAAACCGTTCGATTCGCGCGTAATTCGCACAGGCTCGATTCCATGCGAGCGAACACTCCTCCTCTCGCTCTCGTCGCCTCTCTCCCGATAATGGCATACGTTCATTTCCTGGAAAAATTGTCCCCAGGAGAAAGAAATTTCTCAAGTGTCCGCGGAGTCGTTAGGAATTTAGACATTCAGCGAATAAAGAGCGAGTCCCACCCTTCGCCAACTACCGAGCCGCCTTTACGTAAGAGAGAGCCGACGCTAATTATTTCCCACGCGGAGCGCGACCGCTTCGTGCCTCGCGATTTTATCGGCTACCTGGATCGTTATATTTTCCTCGGCTCGACCACCGCGGTGTGTGCCACTGCGCCACTCTTTCGCCCGTGCACACACGTCGCGATTTGCATGCGACGGACGGCGTTATGCGCCAGATAACGAGCGTATTGCAGCGGGCGTCGCATACGCGAGCATTAATATAACGCGGCCGCGTGCGATATGCGGCGCGCATGGAGGTCGATTCCTGTCGACTTTTGCACGCAGGAAAGTTTAACACGCGGACACACACACGGCGAGAGATCTGCATTTATGCGGACGTGTGACGTAGTTACTTTAGTCGAATCGCGCTCTCTTATCACGAAATAATCTCGTTAATAATCATTCCTTCCGTCGTTGAGACACGCGACGTGTTGAGGAAAAAATATATATAATAAATAGGGGCTAAACTAAAATAGAATAGAAGATGTGCTTCTACAGAAATAAAGAGTAAGAAATCTCGGTAACTCTTATCAATATAAGAAAAGGAGGGAACTTACATATATTTTTATGCTTCGTTTAATACGAAAAATATATATATTAAAATAGATTCGAATGAGAAATGGGGCGGATAAAAATGCAACGGTAAGAAGTGGAATATACTGTATTATTTGTGCCGAATAAATTATAGTAAGGAAACGAAAGAGAGAGAGAGGGAGAGAAAGAATGTCGAGACGGACGACTAACAATCGTGTCAGAGAGGCGAAATAATTAGTACCGGTCTGATCGTCCGCTCCGAGTTGCACGCTCGCACGGTGCTGTCTTATGCAGATGCAGATTCCAGGCGGAACGTATTAACGTCAGGTACCTACAAACTTGCCCTCGCCACCGCGCGCGCGTACCTTCGCGCGTGCATATGGCTTTAATGGATGTAATACATAACCGCGCGCGCCCGTCTACTCGGCGAGAGGGTATCGATACCGGCACGTACGTGTATCCACGTATACATGCGCGCGCGCGAGCGCGTGCGCCCATGTATATGTATCTTTGACGTTTCTCTAATAACTCCGCGAGACCGGAGCAAGAAGGGGCTATATCGAGTCGCGTCGTGTAAAGCGATTGCTTCGTCGGATCGCCGCCGGCGGGGCCGAACAGACCGGCGGACCGTTTAATTTCCAGGTTACGAGCCACGGCGCTGTACTTACTAAATTTCACGGATCATTAGTAGCCGAGTTATAATTAGGAGGTGATTCTCTCTCGTCGAGCGCTCGTGCATGTTATTATTAGCTCCGGTATAGGCACACGTGCGTTCCGCGTCGTGCCGCGCGTTCGTGATTTCATCGCGTAAACTCGATACCCGGGATGCGAGATGTGTCTCGGAAAGCGCGCGAATTAAAGGAAGAGTACCTTCGGTTAAGATAATAGTTATTACACGGAGGAGGCTTACCTTCTCCTTTTCCCTCTCTCTCTCTCTCTCTCTCTTTCTCTCTCTCGCGCTCGCTCGCTTCTTTGCATCTCCTCCGCTTGCGGTTAACCCGGACCTCGCACCTCTAGCCGCCATTCTGAAAACCGCCTCTAAACGCAAGGGCGTGTGTACGCGCCGGTATCGAATTTCGATTCCGATGCTCGATTGCCTGTACACTCCCCGACATCCCCAACTTGGCGGCTAGAGTTTCTCGAGAATCTCTCGTTATTTACTGTCATCCGGTCCGGCTACTTCTTCCTTTCTCTCTCTGTCTCCGTCTCTGTCCTTCGCACGCGCGCGAACGGGATCGACCGGACAACCGATACCTACTGGGAGAAACCGAGGAAGGAAGATGACCCTTGAAAGAGAGACTTATTGTTAGCCGAAAGCTGTTTCCACTTTTCTACAGATGTCAAATTATATTCAACTTAATGAGACATTTTCTATAGAATTACGATGAAAGAGAACAAATTTTTCTAAAGGAGATTTACGTTTTTTTTTTTCACGCGTAATAATTTGTAATGATGATTCGACAAAAGATATATTTGGGCAGAACAAAAATAAATCTTTTGTGTAAAACTGCACGTTTTACGAATAATGATGGAAATTTCACAATTAACAAGTTTTCTCGAAAGACTTGGGTTGCGGTATCGTTCTTAAGTTCCTCCGCTGCGTTTTAACGGCTATTTATCGGCTGTTGCATCAAGAGGCGTTACGCATCAGCGGAGCGACCCTTTCTTCCTCCCGCTTGATCGGAGATAAACGGCGCATTGTCTCAGTACTCTGTCCGGGAGGATCGCTGGCCGTTCGTCGCTCGCAGGTAACGACGATCGTTCTTACGGGCACACCCCATATGCAGATGCAGATGTGAGGTGCGCGAGTGTGCGTTGGATAGGCCATTATGCTCGCCCGAAGGAACTCGCCGCTGGAGCGTAGGTCCGATGTCGGTGCCTACGCTAGCTCTGTATTATTATTTCAAGTGACAAGCCATTGTCGCGACGAAAGCGGACGCGTTTTCCGATCGTTATCGCGCGCGCGCGCGAAGCGAAAGTGCCACTGACAGGCGGACGGTCGCCGTTCCGTAGAAAGTCAGTAGCGCGTTAAACGGTCCCTGTCATCCGACGAGAATACAGATGTTCGTCAGTTCAAGGCGCATTCCTTAGCGAATCGATAGTCGCAAATAATTGCTCGTCAGGCTTGATTACCATTTGCGGCGTATCCATAAACCGTTGATGGACACTCGCGCGCCGGAAAACTGCATCTCCGATGAAAAAAATATTGCCAATTGCGAAATACGTTGTTATTTCAACTGAACGGATGACGTGTTATCTCGGCCGTGTGATATGACTCTCGTTCGAACTTGGCAAATGTCTATCGAGCAAATGACTTTGACGAAACACACGTCGTAAAAAAGGAAACAAAATCTATTGTGAAAAAGGTGAACAATCTGTTAGTGAATAGATTGTCGACAAAAGAGAGAGAGAGAGAGAGAGAGAGAGAGAGAGAGAGAGAAAGAGAGAGAGAGAGATAGCGAGCGGGGAAAGGACTTGTAGGAAAAAAAAAACAGTAAATTAGCGGGCTTACGTTACTCGGCAGCGTCCATTACGCTTACGTAGCGGGCTGTTATTAAGTCACCGCCCGTCGCGATGCGATGGTTACAGATGACTTCCCGCGCTCGTGGATAATAATGACGCCACGACTTGGATCGGGATAATAATAGCGCAATATAGACCGTACGATGGTTAACTGGGGGAAAAAAGAGGGGGTGGAAAGTCGTCGGGGGTGGGGAGAAGGGAGAGAAAAGTAAGAGCATGCTAGAAGAGGGGGCACGAGCTGGAATCGTGTTGCTAACGTCGAACCGTGAAGTGAAGTCGATGGTTCGAGAGGATGAGGCGGGGAGACCGATGCTCGATGACGCGGCAGTCATGGTCCCCTCAATCGGGGCGATTTGTTTACTCCGTAAACATGAGGCCGATCGAAGAGGGTCCGCCGTCTGTCGCGTACAGCGACGTTCGTTTGCGATTTTACAAGTGCTAATTGTCAGCACCGGTTGCTAAACTTTATATAATGGGATTCTTCCTGCCTCGCAAGAAAAAGAAATTTTTTTACACCTCGTAATTCTTGAAATAATTTTCATTAGAGAGTCTCTTTCTCTCTCTCTCTCTTTCTCTCTCTACACGATAATTAAAAGAATGTATCGTAGAAACTCTAAGTACAATCGGAATGCAGATTACAGCTTTGTAAAAAATTCTATGCTTTACCACTTTTCTTCGGATTGACTAAAGAACTTACATAAAGTATGGTTTGTAATTTTGCAAACGTGCAGTAGGTGAATGAGCGCTGAATTTTTAATTATGCGTGCGCGCCTTTACGATAACACGCGTCATATAACGCGCTGTAACGTCAGCGAGTACAAACGTTTAACGGGAGTAGCCATCGATAAACGACGTCGTTTGTGACTTCAATATCGTAATATTGCGGGTACGAGCGGCCAGTTAACGCCGACAGACTGCCGACGCAGCTTTCGAACGGATAATTATTCGTCACGCATGCCCGACCACGTTAATCGTCCCGCGCCTTACGGCTTTTGACCAGCTTACGACCTCGTACACAGGCCGGAGAAGTATGTCTCTCGAGTTCGAATTGCAAAAGCGGATTACGTACTCTCTCTCTCTCTCTCTCTCTCCCTCCCGGACTACACGTAATTCGTGCTCTTGACTGTCTCGAGGCTAAGCCATGTCGATTATATTTGCGTATATATCTCGCTCGAAGAGATAACTTCCGGCGTTTTTGGCGTATCACCGAGCTCGCTCGCTCGTAATCGCAATTTAAGCTGCGATACACGCGTGTCCACGTACGCGAGTCTCCAGGGTAGAGTCGAGGTCCCTCGTATATCGACGACGAGTCGTCTAGTTGCCTATTCGCCGCTGCCGTCGCCGCCGCCGCTGCCGCCGCAATTGCGTCTAATTAGCCGCTCGGCCGCGCGCGGAATTGAATTTCAATCGTCGTAATTCGCCGATTCGCTTCGTGCGTGCGTGCAGAGTGCGGCATTGCACAAAAGTGCCACGGATGGTGCAAGAGCCGGACGGATGGAGGAAGAGTGGAAATGCAGAAGAAGGACAGGCGAGCGAAGGAACAGAACCCAACGGAGGAGAAGCGAATCTCTCGTCATTGACTCGCCGGCCTTTTACGGTCTCCCTCCGGCACGGGTCGTTACAGTCGCGATTGCGATTACGCCGCGAGGCCCTGGTTGCTGGTTGCGAGATGCGAGCGAGCGAGCGCGGCCCGTAATCGCGAGCCTCGGCTAATTAAACGTCGACGAGCGATCGTTAACAATCCGCCGCGCCTCGTCATTAAAGATCGCGCTGGAATCTCTCGAAGCGTGTCACGGTTGCTCGCACCGTCGCGTCCGATAGGTGTTGGTCGATTCAGCGAGGCAGCGTGCATCGTGCCGTCAGGATTAACACGCTCGTAAACGTGTACGTATTACGCGGCGAATGCGCCGGAACGCGATACGTCGATTCGATGCAAATACGACATTGTTACATTCGTGAGATTAGGGGACGAGATTTCTCGAAATCTAACCCGCCGTCGGCCACGAAAAAAGCAACTCGAGGATGTTGAGGTCCGAAGGACAGGTCCGGACGACCGGACGACGTGCTTGGAACGCGAACCTAATCTCGGCAACAACAGCACGGAGGGGTAACAAAGGACAACGGAGGCAGGGGTAGGTGGTTGGTGGTCACAGCGACGCAACGGGGGTTCGTCGATAGATTTATTTAAGGGCGTGTATTCGGCGGAAGATACAATGGCGAAACGACACGATGCTAGGCATAGAGAAAGGAGGAAGAGAAAGAGAGAAAGAGCTCGTATGAAGGGACGTTGGAGCATTGGGTCGTGCTCGTACGAGCTTTATGGCCGACATCTGCGGCCAGTTTTGACCCCCCGTTTGGCGTGACGAAACACCGAACGGCATATAGGGTAGGGACAGTTTAAGGGCACTAACTGGCTGTAGGGTGAGCGTCGCGCTGTCGCCATCGCTCTTAGCTGCCGCTGAAGAGTTCGAGAGGACACGGCACGGCTTAGTACGGCATGGCGTGGCGACCCACACGAGAGAGAGCTGCGCGGCAAATCGACCGTTAAAAACCTTCCATGGCCTGCGAGTATAATTCTGTTAGTCGTTCGTCTCCCTTTGCCTCGCTTCGCTCAGCCACAGTACGATGACCGTGACGATCATGACTACCGTGACGAAATCGCCCTTTTCGCCATCACCACGTCGTCGTCGTCGTCGTCATCCTCGCTCTCATTCTTCTCGGCCTCGTCGGCGTCGTCGTCGTGCCCGCTCGGTTCGCTCGATTCGAGTGTGTATAAACGATGTTTCATTCATTTTCTGCGCGAGAAAGCAGTCTTCCTCTCTGACGACGCTTAATTATCCTTCCGCATGTAACGAAATTTTCGTCTGGCCGACGAGTTTTGCACATATGTTTGCAAATCTCTTTCAAAATCGGTGTCCAAAGCCGCAGATAAGTTTCTTCAGAAATATCTCGGTACTTTGGAGATATCGATAATTATTTATGAGCGTTGCAATATAGATAACAGTCACAGACTATCTGAGGAAAAATCGATCGGTGCGTTTAACAATGTATAAGTGACCTCGATACGACAGAGCAACCGTCTTACCAGAGGGTCTTAAATTACCCCGCGGCACTAATATCTCGTTAGTTAATTTAGCCTCTTGCGACTGACCTAAAATCGAATTTTAAGCCAAGCCGCGACGTCCATTTTAATCAATTAAGTCTCGCTCCAATTTAAACGCGCTCTATTACGCGTTTAGCCGCGGGCGTCTCGGTCGCGACTATAATAATGCTTTCTCTTTCGCGCTGACATTAATATAGCGCGCTCTGTAATTTCTTCTTCCTGCTGCTATTAAAGTTGAAATGACGGCAAATTTCTCTTTTTTTCTGCTCTTTTTCCCTTCCCTCTCTCCCTCTCGCTTGCCCATCCTTTTTTTTATACAGTTACCGAGAATACACTTTGTTCCTTCACAAAAGGTTTCAATTAAGGAAGTTACTCGGCACGGTGAAAAATGTCTAGTCGCGGTTGCTGGGCCCCGTGTATAGCTTTACAAATGTGCATTACGCGTGGTACGCGGCTCTCTGCGAGTGCATGGCAAATGCACCGGCGCGGCACACTGAGAGACCACTATATTCGAGCACGCGTTACACGCTGCGAGTACACGTGTATCACGTCCTGTATGCGGTGGGATGTGGGCCAATGGCGTCGGGCACAAGGGCGGCGATGTTATTTGATTATCGCGCCCTCGGCGTTGCCCAAGCGCTCCGCGCAACGTGCCCGGCCGGGATAAAGGACGCGACCAACGATGAGGAATCATTACCGGGGACGAATTTACGTTCGCTGTTTGCACCGATGTGAAATGCAAGCAGCGTTACAACGTGTACGTATGTACACGCGGAAGATTGTATCGGCGAGCAAGCCGATTCTTCCCACCTTCAACTTCTCGTCACAGAAACAGAAGATAAAAAACGTGATCGGCAGCGCGTCGGATCATTGCATGTTCGAGACCTATCATGCGAGCTATCACGGCCCTGATCGCGAATGAAAATTAATGGTCCAAGTTCCCCCGGCAAATTTCGCCGCTACGTGCGGTAATCGAGGGAAGAAGAGACATTCCCACGCCAGTGCCCCGCGCCGCTGTAAAGCAGGTAATAATGCTTGGCTTGTCCAGTCTCATTAATTAATCCTCCACCGTGGAAGAAGAAAAAGAGACACCGACGTGAGAGGCGAGGCGAACACAGACGGAGAGGAGAAGAGGAGAGAGGAAGAGACGGAGCGATCTGCCTGCCTGGATATCTGGTCGGGCCTGATCCATAAATACACTTCGCCGTGTTAATTCCGTGTGCCGACCAAGAGGCCGAGCAACTACCGGTATTAACCGAGTCCACGACACGCGGTTACACCACGAAGAGTAGTTGGAAGACGCGCGGTGGCGGCGGCGCGGCGCGGCGATGAGAGGGGGATAATCTCGAGCTCGGCCGTCCTACGTTGGCTGCAATTTGTCTTCGGGCGTTGGATAAAACGTCAACGGCGGTGTGTTATTTGTAATTTGGATAACGGTACACCGCTGCCAGAATCGCGGAAGGCATTTGTCAGCCGCGGCTAGAGTCGCAGCTTTGAGGCGAATACACGCACACACACACACACACACACGCTCGCACATGTGCATACGTACACACGCACACCGACAATCAAACCCTAAACATTTTGCCAAAAGCACCGCCGTCGGCTCGTCTTTTCCACGACTTTTTGCCATCGGTGAGGTATTAATCAAGAAGGCTGCTCTCTGTGCTACTCTCGTCAACCGCGTGTTAACGCCACTCGCGATGACGTACGCGTACAGAGTTGCTCAACGATTTGATTAGGGATAATATCGGCTTCGCGATCACGTTGCGCGAAAAATGACAAGAGGTATAGGATTATGTTCGAATCCTGTTGCATCGACAGGAGAAAATAATCGCGGCAGAGAGACACACGATGCGATTTTTCCATTGATATATCGACAATGATTTCGGCAATCAATTAGCGCGCGGCAATCATTTATCAGTCTTTACGTGAACTTTTTTTTTTCGAAATTCGAATACATGATCTGTTAATTATTCGTTGCGACGATAATTAAAATTGATTCCTCGATGCGTATCGCGGAGCGAAGCAGTTGTTTGGTGCATTTGCATAATGGAAAAGTGTCGGAACAATAAAATTCCACATTCCATTAAGCTCCATGTGTGTGAGCGCCGTTAGTAGCGGTGGTGATTCGGCATTTAGTTATTTTCAATCTGGCGCGGTGTGTGCGCGTGCGTGCTTGCCGTCGTCCAAGAGCAAAAATATTAACGAGAGTGCTCTCACAGAGCGCTCCGTCATCCTCGCAAATCTCCGCGTTGGCAAGACCGTAGACTACGTTCGCGCACAAGTCGTTTTGTGGGCCTCCTTTGAGCCTCTCTCTCTCTCTCTCTCTCGCTTCCCCTCTCCCTCTCTTCCGGGACGACGAAAACCGGGAGGCTGGTCGCGAAGAGGCTCTCGACCGATAACGATTAATTAAAATAGCAACCTCCTGCACGATGAGTGATGGTCGCTGGGTGAATAGTTATGTTCTCCAATTACTCGCGCGAATTATCTCCCGGACGAGATAGCGCGAGGCTCGAGAAATATCGATCGGTTTTCATCGATGCGGGCACGACGTTTTCGCGTAGATGTAACGCGCCGGGAGAATTCTCGTAAGCGTAATTTGGCGAATCTATCGGGCCGTTTCGAGAGAGTTGTACGTGCCCGGAGGAAGAGCCCGGGCGCAGGGCGGCTGCGTGACCGTCGCGGTCGCCGCGGGTTGAGAGCACCGGCGCGGTTAACCGCGGCAACCGCAGCGACCGGTTCGTAGCCGCCTGCCGGCGTGGCGCGGCGCGGACGGCGCGGTACGGTACGGCAGAGTGTCTCGCTCGTCGACGCTTTTCGCGGTATCGCGCGCCCTTCCTCTCGCCGTCCTTCGTCTCCGTCGCACTCTCGTGGCGCAGCTACGCGCCTCGCGGCTTCCTTCCAATTCTCCTCCACCATTCGGTGCCGAGCCGGAGCCGAGCACCGGAGCCGAGCCGAGCTGAGTCGAGCCGGGTCCCGAGCCGCGTCGGGGACACGTAGAGGTATCCACGTTGCGAGCGAACACGCAAACTGGCAGGCAGGCGAGGCGAGGCAAGACAAGGCGAAGCGAGGCGAGGCGGCTTGGCGTAAACCGCAGCCGACCAAGCGCGACCGACAGCTTCGCCAACACTCCGCGGCACTACCTTATATTCCTTCTCGCCCCGCGAAAACAAGATAAAGAGCCGGCCGGCGAGCTGGCGCGAGGACGAGAGAGCGGCTCGCAGTTATGGACTCCTGGCGAGGGCGAGGAGGATAGACTCGTCGTCCGCGTCGTTGAATCGCGCAAAAAGCGCACGATTCCCGCGATAAACGGAACCGCGATCGTCGCGTACGCGTACGCGCGCCGCGTCTCGCTTCGTCGCGTATTTATTATATTTCATTAGGGAGATCTCTCTCTTTCTCTCTCTCTCTCTCACTTACTCTTCTCCCGCGGTCTTCCGCGCACGTTGGTACGTGTCAGAGGTGCACGGAGGAACGGCGCGTCGCGCATACGCGTACGCGTATTACCCATCCCGCGTTCCGCGGAGCATGACAATGGGCTTTTCTAATCCTCCTTTGGATTAAGGGTCGAAAGCGGGAATGGTTGCACGGCGCGGAGCAGCGGAGTGCGCGGTGAGGCGTGCAACAGCGGCGGAGCGTATGGCGCGGCGGCAGGGTTAGAGAGAGAAAGAGAGGGAGAGCTCCAGGTAATGGGATCGACGTTTCGTTATGTTACTTTTCCATTCTCATCCTCGGCCTCTATACTCTAGTCGTCCCGGCCTCCTTTCCCGACCCATCCCACGCAACCCTGACTGCACCCAGCCTTCGATGTCTCGGTTCGTAGGATCCAGCCAACAGCGCCCTCCATCTCCACCTTTTCTCTCTCTCTCTCTCTCTCTTTCTTTCTCATCCTCCTTCCTCCCACGGGTCCGTGTTTTTCCTCGTGTGGCCCCCTATTTTTCATGTTTCGCTGCGGCTTCGCGTAGCACCTTTATTCAGTATGGGTACGTTCTCTCGCGGAGGCTCGGGGGGACAGCGAGAGCGAGCGATCCGCGCGGACACCACGTACGCCCGTCATCTGAAAAAGTCGCCGCGCCATTGGCCGAGGTCGCGTTTTCATTCGACTCTTTGCCGCCGTCGAGTCGATCGGCCGCGCCAGACAGCGCGGTGATTGGCCAAGTGTCGGCTAGGCGGGCGCCGATTGGTCGAGGTTGCGATCACGACGGCACAGTCCGCGTGGAGTCAGCGCCTTTACGAGGCGAGCGGACGATAGCGGCAATCAAGTAGGAAACTGCTTGGGACTGTGTGCCGCGCGATATTCACATAGGGGCACCCCCTTAGCACACACAATCGCGCGTACAGGATGGTACTCGCTACACACTCGCGCACCCTCGTAACACGTGTACACACACGTACGTGCACGTACACGGTTATACATATATATTCCGGTTATATTGCGTACGTGTGTATGCGCGCGTGCGCGCGCTGGCGTACGTGTACGTATCTTCTCTCTCTCTCTCTCTCTCTCTCTCTCTCTCTCTCTCTCTCTCTCTCTCTGTCGCTTTATGCGGAGCTACGTTGTATAGGGGTTGGGAAAACGGGTGGAGGCGCCATATTTGTGGTAGTGTGGGAAGTGAGGGAAATCACGAGTGGCGAGAGAGGCAGCCGGTCGACAAGCGGGGAAACGCGCGGCGGGGAATGGGGCGCGGGCAGGAGGGGTGAAAGGGAGTTTACGCGGACATCCGTGTCAGCCCGGTGACGGCCATTTTGCGAAAAACTTTCGATTTGTTTGCACACGCCGTAGCGAACCCGGAGGAACGACTAATACCGACGCGTATGCTCGGCATGCCGCACCTCTCTCTCTCTCTGTCTGTCTATCCTCATTTTATACCGCGCCGCATATCCGTTCGCGACCGAGAACTTTTCGGTACCCGGTGGACCGGGCGTTTCTCCGTTCCGAGACTCACAAAAATCACAAACTCGTAGTCGGAGCGCGGCATCCAACTACTCGTCGTGGAGTACCCAGCATCGAGAATAAACGACGCCTGGTAAGCGACGAGTTTTTATTAGTCACCGTCTCTCGCGAGATTGATACGCCGAGTCGCTTGGATTCCGAAGGGCGATCGAGCGCGAATATTATTTGCGCGCGGTTCCGCGACGCCGCCGTCGTGCGACGATAATGCCTCCGCGGGGCCGTGGCGAAAAAACAGACGGCCCGGTAATCGATGTCGATAAAGCGCCGATGAGTAAGAGGGGAAAAAGAGAGCGCGCCGAGTCATCTTTTTGCACGTACGCTCGCGGAAAGGAACGAATTGGGAGCGCGACGCGTTTCGCAATATCGTTCGTAATGTCAAAGTACCGCCGAGAGTGCGCCATGCCGTTGCTCGCCGTGACGGCGAAATCGGGAACACCCTCCCCTCTCCGCCGCTTTAATGACGATATAATTCCATTCCGATGGAATTGCCATTCATCGGCGACGAGCGACGCGTTAAGGCGATCGTAAAGACGCGCGTGGACGATCGAAAATCACGACCAACATTTCTCGTTGGAAAGGAGCTCGATAAAACGGATCAGCCATACGTAAGAATAGCGGAGATACGAAGGATATCGATGCGAGAGAGAGAGAGAGAGAGGGAGAGACGGATGGAGTTTGTAAGAGGAACGCGTAGAGCAACGTTTTAACGAGCCGTGATTTTCGTGCTCGCCTTTTCGAGATCCTTACGTAACGCGACTTAATTGCGAAGGAGCTATCGCGCCGGTTAATACGAGCGTGGAGGAGACGAGAGACATTCGAGGGGATGCTTGGCGGCTTTAAACGCGAAGTAGCGGGACTGCGAGGTCGAGGGGCGAGGTGGCGGGCGACGCGGGAGCGAGCAAGTGGGAGAGTCGCCGATTAGGGGGAGCGACGGTGCGGCGAGCGGGGCGGGAGGGGTGGTAGAGTCACGCGGGTGGAGGGGAGAACGCGGTCTCCCACCATCGCGCCTGCCGTCAGTCGCTCCGCAGCCGTCGTCGTGGGAGGTTCGTCTTGCGTTATCTCGCTTCGTGCGCCTCACGACACTCGTCGGGACCATACTCGCGAGAACTTCCGTAAGTGAGATCGATCCGCCGCTCTCCGCGCGGTCTTTGAGCTTTCGCGTTTTCGCGGCGAGCTTGCGTTTACCGAACCCTCGCAGCCCGCGGCGGCCGTGTGCGAGCGTGAGTGTGAGTGCGTGCGCGTGCGCGCGCGTGCCTGTACCGTTCGCGTTCTCGGGTAAACAACGGAGTGTGTGCAGTGTGCCAGCGTGTGTGCCAGCGCGCGTCAGTGTTGCTCGACGACGACGACGACGACGACGACGCCATCGAGGAAGAGAGGAAGAGGAGGAGGAAGCGGGAGTGAAGTAAATAGATCGTAGTAAACGCGCGTGTGTTGGATACGAGGGGAAACGCGTGTTCTTCGAAGGGAGCGCTTCCGGCGAGTGTTTCACCGACGCGACGACGACGACGACGGCGGCAGGCAGGTTTCTCCTGCCTTACCGACCGGAAAGAAAAAAAGTAAGGTTAGACCGCGTCTCTCGCATTTTGCGGGCACAAAGAAAGGCGCGGAGCTCGAGCTCGCGTCGGCTCGTCGTGCGTGACTCCGAATGAGCGCGACGACCAGCCTCACCTGACCCGGCGAACCGCCGAGAGAAAGAGAGGCTACCGCTACCCGCGCGAGTGTAGGAAGAGGTGCAACTTGAAGCGGTTGCCTCCCGCGCATTCGATGAGACGGTAGTGAGACGGATGGATTGGTGGCGACCGCCGATGGATTTTCGGCGGGGAAACGGGGTGTTGCGAATCACGCTCGCGTACTCGTCGCAGCGGAACGTAGCGCGTCGTCGCGGGACGACACGTCATCGCCGGGAGTGCCGATCGTCGCCGTCCTCGTAGCGCGGCGACTTCGGGAGCGAAATTACGAGTGGAGCCCTCCCTTCTCCCGCGGAACGTCGTCTCCCACTGTTATCGGCCGTTGCTGTTGTGCCGTTGCTGTTGTTGTTGTTTATTGTTGCACCCCCCCCCTCCCTCGGTCGCGAGTGAGTGTGCGACGCGGGTGATATGACGCGTCTCCACTGAATTAGCAGAGCCGGAGTCGCGTTTCCCGCCAAGTCAGCGAGGACACGTCGTGCAGATTACCTGGGCATCTACGTGGAGGCGTCGCGCGGGATACCACGCAGGAAGGATGTATCCAGGAAGCGCCGGAATCAACGCAGCCGCCGTGGCCGCCGCTGCCGCCAGGCATCCGGTGAGCACAGATTATTAACATAATAACAATAATAATTCGCATAATAACAATAATTTTGTTGTTTATTTGTGTTTCGCTATATCGACGATGGCATTCGGCGGGCATAAACTGCGTAAACCGCAATTGTGTAACCATTAAACAGCTATCGGGTTTAATCGATGTAAATTCTCAGGCCGAATAAATTAGGGCCGGGACACGCGCGGCGCCTACGCCAGGCGGAGGGAGGGAGGGAAGGAGGGACACCCTCTCCCGCCGGAATGCGGGGCCGATAACGACGTCGACGACACGAGGCGGTGATGTATTTCGCGGTGCGATAACCGCGATCGTATCTCCGCGCGGCGCAGGCCGAATCGCCACCCCGGCTGCCATTTGCCATTTGAGATCAGTTTAGACGGCGAGAGAGATCGTGGGCGCCGATTGGTTTACTTGGCCAACTGGCCGCGCTCCTTTTTTTTTTTTCTTCCCCATGAAATCGGTCTATTTTGCAGCACGTTGCACACTTGATGCACCGCCGCGACGCGATCTGATTTACGTCTGTAATTTACACCGTTGTTAACCCCTGTTTAATTCTCAATCTCTCTTTCTCTGTCACGCTTTTGCCGCTTGTCGAAGGGGTAAATCACGTCGCAGGATGACAATCTCTTTTCGGAGTGCTCGAGCAGTCGCGCTCGATTGCGCTCCCGTTGCTCCGACTACGCGATTCGCACCTCTCTCGCAACACGATCCGTCGTCATCGACGAGTCCCCGGGCGGTTTCTCGAGTTTCGCCGTGCCGTCGCGTATACGCGATCTCGATCGCGACACTCCGTGTTCCGTGCTCCTCTCCCGCATATCGGATTTCAGTCGCTCGCGGAAACTTTCATTGTCGCGCGGTGGCATCGCGGGAAATCGAGGAAAATCACGATCGCGACCGAGGCGACCACGTGGGACGCACGTGTTTGCGAGATACTGCTGGATCTTGAACTGTGACCGCACAACATTGTATGTACATACTGCATACGTAGACACAAGTATCGATAAATTGAATTTGTTTTATATGCAACGGCGTCACGTGCACATGCACGTGCTTCCCCGGCGCGCTTCGAAAATTCGGCGGTACGAACGCGGAACAATCGCGTTTGCGTCGTCGTCCGACGTTGGCTTCGCGAGGCCGTGCGAAAAGCGTTTCGCCACGGCACGTCGGAATCGTTGATCCGTGAATCGTGCGAGCGGTGGACTCGGCACTGTCTGCATTTAATGGCCCGGTCGAGATAATGGCGACTTAGCCGTCGCGCACGACTCGTGTCCAGTTCGCTGGAGCCCGTTTGGTTGCGTAGTCCCGTCACGTTCACGCCGTTTCTCGGTTTTCTTTCTCGCTCGCCCGGGTGTATAAACGTCCATCCGTCCATTACGGGATATTAACGCCTCTTTTTTGGCCTTGCCGCGACGCAACTCTTCCGCGCTGAAAAAGCGCGGAGCGTCCGAGCGCGTAAAATGTCGCGGACAAACAATTTTTTCGCAACCCGCTAATCGAGTCAGTTAGTCAAACGTAACTCGGACGTGACTCATAGAAAAAAAAAAGTATTGTACACGTTTACCGATCATTGCGAGTGACGTGACGTGCGAGATGCTCAAACGTCACTCTGTGCCGGTGTCGTTAACCTGAGAAAGGGGGCCTAACGGGCAGCGTAATGAGAGTTTCAGGAAAAGGCCCGACCCTACTACTGTAATAACAGTAATAATAGACGGTACACCGGACGTGGTCAGGTAGCAAGCATGTAGAAAAGTTCCCTGAAAGGATCAGGTCAAATTTTTATTATATACACATTATGTATCATATATCATCAATGTATTGTGTGAGATATACCTAAAGAATACACATTGAACTTTTTTCTTTAAACTTAATTTATCGTTTTTACGTTGCCTCGTCACAAGTTTAGACATCGATATCAACTTATACATATTTACCTTGTGATATATTTGAGTCGCCCAGCTGTGTGATTTCGAGTTTTCCTTTTTTATCAAATATTACATACATATTAAAATTCTCACGTATTTGTATTCAGCGTTGAACGCTTCAAATTCAATGTGGAAACTTACGAGAGAGAGAGAGAGAGAGAGAGAGACTTTCTATATCTAACAAACATGTTTCCTGTGCGTCTCGAAAGTCTGTATCTATTCGTAAAAATATTTTTCGCGTAAACGGCACTCTCTATCTAATCGAATATTGGGAAGAGCAGGGGGGAGGGGGCGACGAGCGTTCCGTAACTCCGCTCGAAAGGACGGATGGGACGAATGACGGTGCGAAGTGCTAACGTTAGTTAGTAGGGTACACGTTGCGAACGTCAACGAGCAGACGGGCATCGTTACGTACAGCCGTACACACGCGCGTACTGGAGAGACCGGACCTCGCCGCCGGGTTTACTACCTCCTGTAAACTGCACGGCGCACGTTTGCGCAGGACCCCCAATTCGGTAAATATTGATACTTTTAATCGGTCTGTTTGCGCCGACACGCTGTTCAAACGCGTCCGAATGTGCACAGCTGAAAAAACGCGGCGGCGGCGGCGGCGCGTAACCGGTCGCGCCGGGCTCCTTCCCTTCGCCTTCGTCTCCGTTCATTTTTAATTCCTCCGCGTCGAGGCGCGACGCATGCGGAGACTGCTTAATTAGTAATATGTTAATCTCGGATTGCGCAAGACCCGGCTCTCACGAGAGATTGCGCGTAGCACAGGAAGCTCTATAATGCTTCTCTAACGATCGCGCCACTCGTGTCTGATCAGATACCCGAGGATTCCTCAAGTGTCCGGAGAGTCACGCGATTTTGAGAGCCGTCTCGTGAATGTTGAAAATTCGGATTTTTTTTTTCGCCGATAAACACGCGGATACCTCGCGATGGGATTAATTGAATCTGAATCATCGTGTTGCCGCGCGATCGACGCGCGTATCGGCGATATTCGATGATACGCGCAACGTTGAAATTCGACTCGGCGAAATTACAGGCCGCGGCCGCGCGCGTTAAATGCGTGCGATGCCGATGCAGATATCCAAAGCGGAGCGCTGGGGCAGGGCCTCCGGACTGGGCCGATTCGGTCTGTCCCGTCCCGTCCCGGTAATTGCTCGTATTAAAATCCGAGATATAAACCGACGCGTACACGCGGTGAATCGCGGCGTTACGCTCCGCCGCGCTTCGCGCGCGCGCGCGAGCATCGCTCGGAAATATGGAATCACGGTGATATCTTGAACGTCACGTCGTCCATTATGCCGATGCGGCCAGTAAATTTCACGCATTATACTCCCATTATACGTTTCCTGGCCGAGCCGGATCGCGATCTCGTGCTCTCGCCCGACGTAATTACACGGTGCCGTGCCGTCGAATGGATGGAGGAACTCCGCGGCGGGATACGTATGTATGGCGCGCCGCGTTATGTCTTCACGTGTGCGTGTGTGCACGTGTGCGCGCCAGCCGTGCGGCGAGGCAGCGACGGTTTTAATTTCCACTTTCCTTACCTCGCGCTTTCTCCTTCCCGTGGCGGTTTTATGGCGCAACGGCCGCGCATCTGCCCGACGCTAATGCGTAACGCGCGAGGCGTTTACCGATTTTATCGCGAGACGTCTGTATTTACTTTTAGATACAATTACACGTTAATGCGCGGCGACCGACGGTAGGAAGCGGTTTCGCGTGATACACGCAATCGATGACGGGTCGAGTGAGATACCCTTCGCGTACCCCTCTCTCTCTCCTCCTTTCCCTCAGCGTGATCAACACGCTCGATATGACGAGCGATCTATCCCGCGCCTTTTTGTTCCGTGTCGTTCCGTTTCTTTGCTCAACGATATGCTTTACGACGTAATAAATAATAATCGCTGCCGCTGATGCGCGACCCAAGGAAAAAAAAACACGTGTCATGATGAATAAATATCTCGCTGGGCTGTGTAATTAGTCGATCGCGGCGATGTGGTCTGTAGAAAAGTCTGATGTGCCAATTCCGTCGCAGGTGTTTGGTGAGCACGTGACTGAAATAAATAGACGGCCGTACAGAAACTCCGCGGGTATCCTTATTCCTATCTAATAATCTCTGTGGTATTAATCGGACGCGAGAGTGCTTTTAGGGTATTTATTCCTCGAAATCCTCGTGATGTCATAAATGGATCCGTTAAGAGTTTGAGGGAAGAGAACGCTTTACTTGTAGATTCCCGTGATTATTTCTATTGTGGCCTCCGGCTATCCGTCGCTTTCTCTACCTTCCGTAACTTCCGAATAGATCCGAGTCGTCTTTGTCATTTTACTCTGACCTGAACACAAATTTTTTTTACTCGTGCCATGCTGCTGTGAAGACATAATTTTATTGCTAATTCAGTTAGTTTTTCTATTTCTCTAAAAAATGACTCTGCAGGAAGTCTTCTTGAAAGAATTTTACACTTGTTATTGTTATTGTTAGAAACGGTATTTGAAAGGTTACTCGCTGCGAGATTGCAGATACGCGTAAAGTAGCGAATACGGCTTGTATACCTGAGTCTTCAAATAAAGAGAACTTTGGAGAAAAAGAGGAGAAACTCTAAAGTAGCCTCGTCGAGAGTTCCCTGCGGGCTTATTCGTAGAATGAGAATGGCACTAATTGGCATTAGATCTGATGGTTTGTCAAGTTGTCTCGCTACTTCTTTTTTCCACCTTTCTTTTTCGACTCCCCCCCGCTGTTGTGCAGTATGCCATAGAATAGCTCGTGTCCGAGATTCCTGTTTCGTAAACACGTGTCTCTCTACCTACATTTATTTCTTTTTTTCCTTGTTCGTCTTTATACGCAATAGAAAGTTTAGATTTTATTAAGATAAATTACCGACTGAAAGATTAGAATAGGATCCATGAAAAAAGATGTAAGAACATTAGTGTCTACTGGTACTATTCATTTCGATTAAAAAATAATTTAAAAAATGTTATGTTTATCAATAGAAAGTAATATCTCGATTTCGTATTCAGAGAAAATATGTTAAATATTGAAATCTTATCTTTTTCATCAAACGTATTTCCTGTTGTTTATAATGTGAATTTTGTGATTATTTTGAGTTGATTCTTCCTCGGCGATATCGTCGAGAGTGGTCATTATTTATTGCAACTTTCCAGTCTTTAGCATTATCTATCTTTATAACTGAATCTCAATGTAAAGCTATAATAGCCAAGTCTACTTAAAATGAGCTAAAGAATATAATTTTATCTATTTTTAAATTTGTTTTTTCCCTTAAATTATAAACTGAATATTTATACAAGAAAATATTTATATAAAGGAAAGTTTGGTTCAAAAAACGACTAAGAATGTACAGTTAAGGAATAGGTTGACGTATTACTTGATACAAACGTCTAATAGTTGTACAATAGTTATCCGCTATCGGCGTCTTTTGACCCCACGGTTCGATTTCTCAACGGACGGGAATACGAGAGCGTCTAAGAGGGAACGGAAGAGAGGTCGTGACCGCGTGCGACGACATCGTCGTTTCTCCCTGCGGCCAATCATCTTACAACCTGGACGAATGGGGAATCGGCACGTAAACGCCAACGGAATTATTCACCGCTAATGGGAAGATGAATGCCATGGATAAATTTGAGACCGGGTAGTACTACCTGGTCATTAGACGTTCGCTACGGATTACATCGGAATAATCGAGTTTATTAGCAAGTGTGTTTCTCTCAGTTTCTCTCTCTTCTTCTTCCCCTCTCATTGTCTACATGATGGTTTTCCGAAATGTGAACTATATCGAATTGTAAGTGGCGAGGATCCACCTCTGTAACAAATCTGAACAAATCCGCAAAATTACAAACGATCGCAAGAGGACTTTAGCGGAAGAGATCGAGGATTTGTCGAGTATTGTTCGCAACCCCTAGAGAGTTGATAATTGAAACAAACTAGCGTGGATGCTCATCGAGATGCTTGATTCCATGGGAATGACGGGAATTGAGCAGTACCATTTTCAGGAACGTTACCGTGAAGCTATAATACGTATGAAGAGACGTAAATCGCGTCGAGTGTATAATGAATAATGGCAGTGGAAACCCTACGAACGATCGAACGACCCTTACGCTTCTTCCCGTATCTTCTCCCCTGTCACGTAACACACGAGTGGACGAACATCCCTATTATTTTCTACGAGATTGTCCGTGACCACCCCGATCGTCGTGAGCTCCCTCTTCGTGATCGCCCGTAATTTTTCGGCGAGGCAAGGCGCTCGCTTCGACCCCTCGAGGGCTTCTGGGCGTTAAGCCGAATTAACATAAGAGAGTGTGTGCAAACACGGAGAGTCAGTGGAGCGAGGTGGAAGGCAGCGGGAGACATAGCCGGGAGAAGGAAGAGACGGAAGACGAGGGGAGGGTGGAATGAGCGGAAGGTGGAGAGGGAACACGATGGGAACACGTGTCCCACACGGAGATAGTTAATTACTCGTTTGTGCTGTGCTGGGTCGGAGTCATCTGGAAGAGAGATGGTGCGGGTCGAGACGAGTATCGCGCGGTATGGATAGAGAAAGAAGACGTATCGGGTGGAATGGGAGGGAATACACACATACTATATGTATATATATATATATATATACATACACGTGCGAATGGCAGAGAGAGAGAAAGAGTGAGTGATGCGGGATGCGCGACGCGACGCGGGCGAGAGAACGAGACGGTGCATTCCTGTTTCATCGGACCGTTGAGACCCGTGCTTGTCACGGAGGTGGGGTGGGCGGTTGTAGTGGCTGTACGCGCGAGGGGGAAAGACGAAAAACGAGGATGAGGTTAATGATATACACGCCGGCTACCGTATACTACCGTCTCGAGCTCCGTCCGCGGCTACCATCTTTTCGTTTTTCCCTTTTTTTTTTCCTCTCTCGTCGCTCTCCCGCGCTCCCGTTGCTTCTCACTTTCTCCGCTTAACATCTCTTATGGATATACACCACGACTTCTCGTATTTTACATAATTGAGATAATATCGTCAGTGTAATGTCGCTGGTGTTTTTTAGTAAGACAAGAACAGTAAAAATTGTTCTGTTCTAAATAAAAAAAATCGATAGTCTCGCCGTTAAAAGAGTAACGGTTTTTTCTTCGCTATAGGAGGCGCTAAGAAATAGTTGAAGTGGTTCCATGTAGAGTTCTATTTCAGGTATCACACAGATAAAATAGAAGGATAAAATCGGGTCGCGCAGTCGGGATCTACATTAGCTGTAGCTTGTTCGCCAGATAAAGGCTGGCTACACTCTTAAAAACGCTCGGTCGACCGTCGAGAGATAGCTTCGATAATGGCTTGACAACCCGGGGACACGAGGGAGACATTCTTTTCTCCTCCCCATCTTCCGCCGCTTCGCGTTCGTTTCGTTTTTTCGACTCATACCCGATCGTCGAAGCAAGGAAACGAGTCCCACGACAGTTGCCTCTCTTTCTCTCTCTTCATCGAGTTGCTATAGAAAAAAACAACTAATACGAAAATGGAAGTCCGGAGCACATGGAATTGAACGTGTAGTTGGCTCATAAGTGACCTATTCCATAGTCGTTCCAAGTGTGAAAATAAAAAAAAGCATTTATTTCTTGCGATCGTACAATATACGATAATATTTTTGCGTCTTTCTCTCTAAATCTCTTAAAACGTATAATCCTCATTTTTCCTCATTCCTACATTCCTTTTTTGCGATGCCCACGTTTTTCACCTCATGATGAAACGTTTTATCTTCTCATTTTCACCATCGACTGTCATTTTCAATTCGTCCGGCGGCGCGCATTATGACTCAGCGCGATCGTGCATTTATGATCCACAAAACGGATGGTCGGGGGCGCACACAAGAGCGGCGCCGATTAGAATCGCAATTTAGATGCTCTCGAGAGATGTGGCCGCGTGCTCGGATTTCATTGCCTCGATGCACACTCCCTCGTTGAGGGGGAGGCAGACAACAACAAGGGGTGCCGCTCGTCCTTCACCCTTCGTCTTCCATTCTCCCGGTTGTCGGCGTGGATAACGAGATTATCGTGAAAGGGAGTGGTAAGAGAGTAGCGGCTGTCCTCGTCCTTAGAAATTTCATTTTGACGTTACTGGCTACGCCGTGCTGCGCGGCGCGTCGTAAAAAAAAAAAGATGAAGGGAGAAGAGCGGCGGTATCGGCTCCGGGAGATCGAAAGGGACGGCATTGTCGCGAGTGTCGAAAGTGAGAGAGGTCGATAGGTAGGTACGATCCCATCAGCCCCTCTTTTCCGCCTGACTCTCGCTCCTGCGTTCAGTTTGGCGGTAATTATAACATATTCCCTCGATCTCTCCCCTTAATCCCGAGGGAGACGACCCTCATGTTACAGATTCCCCATTGAACATCGTGCGACGCCCTCAAGGACCGTTGATGCTGCGAAAGGCGCGATGTCATCGAGAGAAAAAAACGAATATCATTCGACGATCGTCAAGTCACTATTAAAAGTTTTCGGAGAGGATGCGCGATATTAAATTCGCGGCATTAATTCATTGTTTTCATATTTTCGCACGGCCGTGAGATAACTGTCCCGTTGACGGGACGATGTTGGACGAACGTCCTGCAGGCGCTGATGGAATCACTTTATGAAAAAATTGGAGAGAGTGAGAGCGAGAGGAAGAGAGCGTTTTACGTAAGGGTGAGCTGCTCCGCCGGGAGGAGCAGCTCGTAAAAGGGCGTCACCGTGAACGGCAGGCAGGGGGTAAGAGACGAGAGGGTGAGAACGGGGTTTATGACTGTAACAGATTAGGTGACCGAACTGCCAGGGTGGCTCCCGCCGTGCTTCCTATTATCGCCGGAGCTTTTGTAACACCGTCGCTTTTGTCGATGTTCCCCCTGCTCTCGCTTCCACCGGCAACCAAGCGTACCAGACGGTGAAAGGGAGACGAAGAGATAGGAGAACGAGGAGAGTGAATGGTCGTTCCAGGGAGTTGGGAGAGACGACGGTAGTGGGCCACGACAGTTGGCCGATATTTGAGCTCCCTTTGTGCCGTTAAAGTACCACGCGCGGCTCATTCGCGCAGTTCGACGGAGTTTTCTCGTCGCGCTTTTATCCATCGTCGTAGTTTTTCTTCTCTCTCTCTCTCTCTGTTTTCCTCTTTCAACGAGGTCGAGATCCACGGTCGAGGGTAGAAAAATGCGGAGGAAGAAAAAACATGAATCCCTCTCTTTCTCTCTTCCAGATTCAACCAGTAATTACCTGGTCTACTCGGAACGGCCGAATCATAGCTCTCGGCCCTTTGTTTGCCCGCGGCTTCTGTTCGCTTAATCTTTATTCCTACCGTTTTTTTATATGCTCTTTTTCCTCGTCCCTTCTCCCGTCCGTCTGTTATCTCGTGTTTCACCTCGAAACCTGTCACGTCCGACATTTCTTTTTACGACGCGCGTCGTAGTATCCGCCAAGTATACGGTATAACAGCGGTTCTTAACCTTTTGACTTCTGTGTGCACGCCCATTGAGTCACTACTGCTGTAGTTCCAAAGAGCGTATTGCGCGGTGTTTGCGGCATATCCTTGTGCAGTATTCTTTCTTATTATAAATTTATCACTGTATGGCTGCAGTAATTTCGCCATTTGATTTCTACATTTTCGCACATTTTATTCTTTTCTTTTCTTTTTTTTTTGTTTTTCCTTTGAAACATGTAATGTGATTTCTTGCACAACAGCGAGCTAAGAGAATATTAACTCTGAGAGAGAGAAACGGTAACTTTACATTTGCCAACGGCAAAACGGAGTCTATAAACGTCAGCGTCCGCATGTTATTAAGTTAAGTCTTCTGCGCAGCGATCTCCGGCGCGCACAGCTGGTCGTCGCCGTCGTCGTCGTGATCGTGGTTACCGCGTTGTGTGCATGCGAGATACCATGCAAAGCATTCATGTAAATACATTCGCGCTTGAGAGAGGGCGAGAATGAAAGAGAGGGATGTATAGTCCAAGTGGCGACCGTAAAATCACCTACGTCATCTGAAATATTTTTGTTTTAAATGAAAATTTATTGAATGGTGAACGCACGGCGCCCGGTCTGCCGGACCATTAACTAGTACAGCGGAAATAAACAGGCAACTTCCGGTGTGGTTTTTCATCGGCTTTCATACGTCACAAAATACATGAATTTCGAAACTTTTATTTTATATGGGTTGCTTAGTAGTGTTGATGAAGCTTGGGGTGTCTGTCCCTGCACGAACCTTTCGGCAGACCATTTTAAAGTGTTGAAAAAAAATCGACTTACCTACGTCATCGGATATATGGACTTATAATAGCTTAAATTAAAGGTTTTTATGTGCCCTTTACACGGATAAATTGGTCTGCCTAAGGTTTACCTGGAAAATTTTTTTTGTAAACGAGATTTTATTGTAAAATGAGGCAGTACGTGACAGTGAGTCATATCTCTTCGTTAAATTAGCATTAAAATTTTTTTAGGTATGCAATTCAGTAGAACAGCAAATATATAAAAGCCTGCTAAAAGTTTAAAATAAAACCTTATCAGTAATTGATTTTATCTGCATTTATTGAGCCAAGGATGGAAGTTTTGTATTTTATTTATTTCTTGTCAATTCTCTTGTTCCCACTCATACCGTTATTTCTTATATTTAATAAAGTTAAAAAATTTCAAACAAATTTATCAATTTTTTTTGGAAATGGCAAAAATTAATTTATTTTAAATATTATTTTGTATTAAGTTCTGTTAAGTTTTATATACATATATATAGATTTATAAATAATGTTTATCTTTTTAATAAATGATAACTTTGTTTAGTGTTTGTTAGTAAATAAAACAGTTTAGAGAAGTAACCGTTATATTGCGAGTTCTATATTGATACTTTTAGAGAAGACGCTTACTTTGGAGGGAACACTTCTTCGGTACAGGTTTTCGTTACACGAGAGTAAAAAGTATTCATTTTTAAAAATGAGTTATTTCATTTGCGGTTCTTCCGATGATATTATTCCATTTACTGATAAACGTTTTAAAAAATGCTGTGATATGTTAATGTATCAAAAAGAGAACATATTTAGATGTTGTGATCTTGAATCATTGTCTATGGAAGATGGATATCACGCTGAGTGCTACCGTGGATTCATGGAGTCAGCACTGAGTAAGAACCAAAGAAAAGAATTTAAAATCTTTTGTGCAAATAAAAATTTAAGTAGCAATTCTCTTCAATTCTTCTCTTTCCTCTTCTTAATAATAAATTTATTTATTAATACCCTGTTGAAAATAATTTTATAAAAACCAACAATTACTTTCGTATGAAAAAACTGTTTTGTATAAAACATTAATTTTTTAATTTTATCGCAATTTTTCTATATTGTTTTTTGAAAACATTTTAAAGTTTTTTAAATTTTAATTTACGGTTATATATACTTTTTTCAATTCACGTGATATATAATTTAATAGCAATTATTCGAGCATTTTATAATAAAAATATTTCTTTTGCTAATAATTTTTCGTAACTTAAGCTATTTAAATTTTTAAACATTATTGCGATTTTTTAATAAGATTTGACAATAGAAATAAGGTTTTATTAATTTAAAACTTTTAGCAGGCTTTTACATATTTGTTGCTCTATTGAATTGCATACCTAAATAAAGGTTTAAATGCTAATTAAATGAAGAGATTCGATTCACAATTCATTGTCACGCAGAGCCTCATTCTATAATAAAATCTCGTTTATCAAAAATTTTTTCCAGGCAGACCAATTTATCTTTAAAGAGCACATTAAAACCTTTAATTTATAAGTTATTATAAGTCCAAGTATCTGATGACATAGGTAAGTCGATTTTTCTTCAACATTTTAAAATGGTCTGTCGACGGATTTGCGCAGGGAGTAGACAGGCACCCCAGGCTTCTTCAACACTACTAACCAACCCACATAAAATAAAAGTTTCGAAATTCATGTATCTTGTAACGTATAAAACCCGATAAAAAACTATATCGGAAGTTGCCTGTTTATTTCTGCTGTACTAGTTAGTGATCCGGCAGACCGAGCGTCGTGCGTTCATCATTCAATAAATTTTTATTTAAAACAAAAATATTTCATGTATCAGATGACGTAGGTGATTTTACGGTCGCCATTCTACCTAGTACAAAGAGAGAAACGATGTACAGATATGAGAAAAGAGACAGCTAGCATTTATTCGTGTATCCAGCGGCGTGCCAGTGTGACGTTATTTTACGAGAGCGTCGATCGTATCGCCTTAATTGCTCAACGGGTTAAACTGCCGCGCGGTCGCCTCTTATCAGGCGATCTGCTCGAATGCGCGGCCTGGCCTCTACCTGTGTCGGGACCGGGGCCGGAGAATCGTGCGTACACGCGTCAGGTGTTTTCAGCTCGCTGCACGTCATCGTGGGGGCTGCGCTATGGATATACACGTAGCGATGCGATGGGCGGATTGGCGCACATAAAAGAAGCGTATTGTGAACGCACTGTCGGCAGATAGGCGCCGACACCGTTACTGCCTTCTCCCGTGAAATAACATTTTGACACGATGGTTTTATTAGTCGCTCTACATACGCCAACTCTGCTCGTTACCTCTCGCCAAGTAAATTTAAATAAATGGCCTGGCAAATTATACGACATGATTATACATTAACTGTATAAGATCCTCAATGTTACAGCCTCTCGCATCTTGAGATCTCTCGGATCTCTTTAACGTTCCCGTTTCTGATATTAAAGAACCCTTTGGCTTCATTGTTTCGTTTATTTCAGAGATATGTCTCTCCTTGCGCTTTTTCACGCGGAACGATGTACAGTGGGATTTACCGTGACGAAGATTGCGCGAATCATACCGCGAGATAGCTGGATATAACGTGCCGGTAATGGTTAACGAGAGTAGAACAAAATGCATGCGTCGCGGCGGCGCACCGCAATTTCAGCATACCGAAGAATTACGAGCGCGAGAATCGTCTCGTCTCGTCTCGTCTCGTCTCGCGTTTTCGTTTCGCGATAGAGAGAGACTCGCTTTCGCGCGCCGCGCGCTCGCGCTATCATTATTCTATGCATTATTTATGTCATTCCCCGTGTGCCGAGTACAATGTGGGTCTACGAATCAAAATGCATTGCTTATGCAAATAGCGGTCGTGCCCCGCAGTCTCGGGATGAATTCGCAGTCTGCTACGGGGAATAATCATAATGATCAATAAGATACAACCGCTCGTATGCCTGTCTCTCTCTTTCTCTCTCTCTCTCTCTCTCTCTCTCTCTCTCTCTCTCTCTCCTGTTCCCCCCCCTGCCCCTTTTCTCTCTACACCTCATGCAAATCTTGAAGCGTATTGTCTGGCGATATTAAGGGAATTGTTATCGCGTTGCATAATTTCGGTATTCGATCGTGCTTGGGTTTGCTCGAGTTCACTCGCTCGGCAATCAGTTTGTTGTATACCCAACATCGATTTCCGTATTGTTTTTCGCTTAATTTCCTGCGAAAATCGTAGAAATTACACAACTTGAGCTCATTACCGTCGATCGGTTATTTCGTGCGCGATATTACGGCTGTTCAAGGAATTCCGATTGTACGGTTAAACCGTTATAATATAAATTATGTTTTTTGCCTACTCTCTACCGCGCGCGATATTTCGATGATATTTCGCGACCAGCGGGCTCTCTACGGAATAACGGAAGGTGGTAGAGAGAGGTTCGCTTATAGGGCGAACGCGGTCGGTTCTGGTCGTCGGGTGGTTTTGGAATCCGCGCCACGAGTCGGTGGTTTTGCGGTGCGGCGAAAACCGCCGACCCTCTCGAAGCTCTTCCCGGCCGTTCTCCCTGTTTGCGTCGTCCTTTCGCGTAATCCCACCATGGTTTAGCGAGTTTCTCACGAGAGCCTCTAAGTAAAGCGGACGAGTGCGCACACGGCCACCAACTCTCGAAACTACCGTCTCTTTGATTAGCGCGCGGTATATCAGGTGCTCCGATTGATACAGACAGCTGTTTCTCTCGACTATTGAGTTGAAAAAGGCACTACTGTTCAAAAGGAATCTCGTTATTTCCTACGAGAGAAAAACAAGTCACGGAGGGACATTTGCAATAATAGCTTTCAACATTTTATTCTTTCAACGAGTCGGTAAATCGAAATAAATCTAAATGTTTAATTAGATCATGCAACTGGAGAACGAGAACGTAGTTAAAATATTCCGAGCGTAACATATAAATATATATAGATGTATGTTTGACCGGCATTTCCGTTTTAGACGCGATCCTAATGTGAGCACAATGCCCGTTTACCATAGCTCGAGATGAGCAAATGTTCTTGGCACTTGAGCGCGCGCGTGCCTTGTGTTTGGTTACGGACTTGATCACAGGCGGGGACATCGTAGAGAGCAGTTAACCTGTCCGATAATACATGCCGATAATCAGGCATCTAGTGGATGACGGACGGCGGGATCGATGGAGCTAACGTAATTAGACGCAGTGATACGCGCCACTTAAGCGTACTTGAGTGGCTGCAAACGCAACTGATTGGTCCAGTTGCTGTTAGCGTAGGACGTAACACGGCGTGGCCGACTTGTCGTCTCCTCTCCGACCTCTCCTCTCTCTCTTCCTCTTTGACGGTCGAAGAGACAGGGTGACCGTAAACGACGACGACGTCGCCCCATAGTCGGGCTTTAACGAACGTCCATTGAGCGACCTCCTCGCTCCATTGAGTTGTCCGCGATAATATACTGCGAAACGGTAATCCGGTATCTGCCGGGATGTATTAAATGTCGCGCGAGACTCGAAAACCAATAAAAGCGCGATCGTGCCGATCGTTGCGCTTTAATGCCAATTCTTGTTCGTCGTTATCCGGCCCCGGCTATCGTTTTCACGGGGTTGTCGGGCCGATAACGCGCTATTTGAATACCGCCGGCGCGAACGCGCGCACGCTGTATTGCGATGGCTCTCGATCGCGCGGAATAAAAAGCGCGGCGTGGAAAGAGGGAACCGAATGATGATGCGTGGGAGAGAGAAAGAGAGAGAGAGGAGGCTATCGGATAATTAAATCGGCCGCGGCACGTAAAGGACACTGATTGACGTGCGCGACGGCTACGTTCTCTCATTATTATTCGTCGAAACGACATAATTCGCGCGCTTCGCTTTTCGACGGACGCTAACCGTGTCGCACGGCGGTGTGTTGCTTTTCCGTCTCGCTCGTCGATGCGAAAGGCCATCACTATCGTCATTCCGTTCGTTGAACATTAAAGCGATGAATATTTCAAGAAAATATCGGCAAGATGCTGTTGTGTTTTCGACATATCTGATACATTACTTTCGCTTCCATATGTATTAGGCGGATGTGTTTTAGCTGTATTAGTAAGCAATTATTTACAATAATTAGGCGCGTGGCGATTCTTAAAATATATAATGAGTTTTACGAGCTGGTGTGTTTCGGCGGACATTCTTGCCTCGATCTATTAACGGAGCTGATAAACGGCGGAGCTACAGGAAAATGCCAAGCGGCACGTCGTCTGACGTCTGCTACTTTGTTCCATGGGCGAAAGCTGATAAATTAATTGGATTGACCGTCGTGACTTGTCGCATACAAATCGGATCAGCGACTCCGTCACGATCAGCTGTTTACCAATTTGCATTAACTCCACTCTTCCGTTCTTTAATATGGTAAGCGAGAGAATCTACTCGCATTACGTCGCATTTAAAAGTCACTTGCGAAAGATGAGCGTATATATACATGTATGTGCCTATGTGTACATGTCCGCAAATAACAAGCAAGCTGGCAAGATACATGGCGTTGTCTGATACAACTCCGCCGATCCCGAGCTTGAGCCGTTTAAAGATATTGCACGCCTAGCGCGCAAATCCTCGGCGTAATTCGAATATACACGTGCGATAATGCGTCGGGGAGAAGCCCTTTGCGAAGCCGTAAAGATTAATAAAACACGCTGCGGTGACTGCGAGCAGCTACGAGGCTTTCTGAGGACTACCACATGTTAAGATACATCGATATACACCGCGTATCGTTTCTTTTGGAATATCACTCACTTTTTGATAAAATGCACAATTCAGAAGAATTGTTACAAGAAGTAAAAGAAGTAATTAAAGAAATAAAGAAACAAATGACTTTTTAAAAATGAGATTAAAATTTAGTAAATCACAAACAAGGAAATACCTGGCGTTTGTTGAACGTCCGTGTTCCTGGTATTATAGTGGACCGGGCTCGATATCACACGCGTGTTGACTTATTAGCAGTAAAGCGCCCGAAGGTTGATCTTTATTTTATGAGTTTTGGCACGATTTTCATTACGCGATCGCGATTGCCGGCGAATCGTTAGCGCGACCTTCCGCACGAAATATCGCGATTCCGGCATTCCTCGGCCGCCGCGGAATCTAGATCGTACGATGCGGGAGAACGATTCGACGGAGGTGGAGAGGGGAAGAGAGAAAGGGAGAGGGAACTATATTCCGGCTTTTACGAGGCCATAGTGGCGTATCCGTTTTGCGGGGCACGACGTGCAAAACGATCGATAACACGCTCGTAACGTTATTACCAACAGGTATACGAAGGCGGGTAGCACCGGTACTACCGGCAATAATGTGGCTTTTACGCTCGTGGACGCTGATACAGCAACCACCAAAGTCACTCCGCTTTTGCTACCGCCGCGACAAAAAAAATAGCATATTCTGAAATATCCAATTTGGCATAATTGTAATTATAATTGGCATAAATATAAATATAATTAAGGGATATAAATCTAATTAACGATCATTCGTGGTATACTGATTTTAATTATTATTACAGTTATTTCCATTCTAAAAGTCTATTACAAGTTTAATTCTTAAGTTCGAAGCATAGCAATTATTTTCGCCCAATAATAATAAAGCGAAATTTTTTTTTAGACAAGCTATTCAAAATGAGTTTAGCGCATAGATCTATATTTGTATTTATTGCACTTTGTATATATAACGTAATGATCGGATGAAATCTGAATCAAGATAAGATACATACATAATAGAATTAAACCAATTAAACTTTAAGTCGGTTTATATTGTTATGATTATGCGTCAAAGTTATGGAGCAGTTCGAAGTGTACTCGAAGACTATTACGCCGCCAATTTCATTTGTAGAACTCTCACAAGTCTGGGAGAATCAGATCCGTGAAGTTGGCATGACGAAATGCGAATTTTTATTTTTGATAAGAAATTTATAGATTATTTATAGATAAATATAAACAAAGTGTAGATTTGTCAAATGCCATATCAATTTTGTAAAAATTCGCATTTTACGATGCCAATTTCACAAGCCCCTAATAAAAGTCGTGCTCAATTTTTTTTCTGAAAAATATATTTCTTAATAGTGTTACATTTTGCTCTGGACAAAATAAATCATACATCTTAATAGTATAACTCAGAAAACTGTCAATGTTTACATTTTGATATTATTTTGCTATCAATACTTGTTTACATATTTATACGGCTATATAAAGTAAGTATTTGTGTTCGCTGCTTAGTAGCAAGTGTAACAAGCAAAAAGCAATGTCAGAGAAACAAATTCCTCTTGATATCCGAAACTTGGTCATTCGCGACCGACAAGAAGGAGGAACTATACAACACATTGCTGATAAATACTCAATTTCCTCTAAAGCAGTGCGGCGCGTCTGGAAAATATATGAATCAAATGGGACTGTGGCAAATTATTCTGGACAAAGTCGGAAGCGGACTATACCTTCTCGTAATGATATCGGAAAGAAGAAAGTTCGAATGGTAAAACAAAACCTGAAATTATCATCACGAAACATTGTCGAATCGATGAACTTGACTGTTAGTAATCGCACTGTACATCGCCGACTTAAAGAATCTGGACTGAAAAGCGAGTTCGCAGCTTTATTCCTTTATCAGTAAAATAAATAAGAAAAAACGATTTGAGTTTGTCAAAAAGTACGTGGTAATGTCTCTAGACTTTTTGAAAAATTATTATAGATTGATGAGAGTCAGTTTGAATTATTCAAACAAAAATGATGGTCTAGAATGAGGCGAAAACCTGGCGAAGCTCTCCAGGAAATAAATATTCAGAAGACCATAAAATATGGAGGTGATAATATCATGATTTAGGGGTGTTTTGCATGGTCTGGTGTTGGTAATTTAGTTCGAATTGAAGATACTATGACGGTAGAAAGACATATTGATATATTGTGCGAGAATTTAGAAGAATCTCTTCTGAAATTGGATTTAGATGACAACTTTATCTTCCAGCAAGATAATAATATCTAAAACACAAGGCGAAGAAAACCGTGGCCTTTTTAAAATCTAATAAGTTAAAACTGCTTGAATGGCCATCACAATCACTAGATTTAAACCCCATTGAAAATTTGTAAGTTTATTTGGACGAAAAAGGTAGTTAAAACAAATGTAACTAATAAAGCATCGTACTGTGCAGCACTCCAGAAGGCCTGGGAGGAAATTGATTCAGAACATTTGAAAAAATTAATCGAGAGCGTGCCTCGCTGTCTGGAAGCCGTATTAAAGGCGGCCACACCAAGTATTATTAGAATTTATTTTGTTTATTATCTTTAACTTCTAAAAGTGTGTGATTTATTTTGTTCAGAACAAAATACATATAACACTATTAAAAAATAAAGTTTTCAGATTGAGCACAATTTTTATTATTTAATATTTTCCTTATTTAGGTACTTTGTAATATTTTAATTTTTTCGTATGTACTAATTTATATTTACTTTATAATATTTACTTGTTTAAAAGATAATTTCGCTAACAAATTCAATTTGTTGAAAGGTGTATGATTTATTTTGTCCATCATTGTATGTTAAAATCAAGAAAAGCATTAATTAATAGAACGTGGCACAGTTTTTCTGTTGCGGAGTGTATATTTAAGTTGCAACTTTTTTTGTCCAAATCTGTATATCGATTTCAAGTTACCTGCGAGTCTCTCGAATAAATCTCGGGGTCTTACGGGCTTTAATGGTGTTAAGGGATTGAGACACATTGATACATTTAATGGCGTTTTTGTGTTGCAGGGTCCACCGCAGCCTGGGCAGCCGTTCAAATTTTCGGTCGGCGAGTCCTGCGATCGTATAAAGGAGGAGTTCAACTTTTTGCAAGCCCAATACCACAGGTATCCTTCTTTTTTTTTTTTCGTTATTTACAAACTTGTCCTTGTTGATTGCAGTCAATCGAAGATGTATGGAATTTATTCAATATGGATAAAGACATGGCCAATTTGTTACAAGTATTGCTTCCGACAATGCTGAGAATTTGTATTAATTACGCGGCCATAAATGTACGTCTTCGTTGCCTGACGTCACCATTATTAATATTCATACAATTTTTTTTCTTTATATCAACATGTATTTTTTTATTCTGATTACTAAAAGTAATAGTAAATACCTCTAAAAAAGTCGATATTGATACAATTTGTCCCAAAGCTTTTACGCGATCTCATTGGCGGTTTTTTTTTTTTTTTTTAAAGAAAAGTCTCCCATTTCCTCGGCGAAAATACATATTTTCTCGTGGATAGTTGAGCGCGATGTAAACTCCATTGAGCGGTCATTAGTTTGTCGAACGGAGTAAACATTCGCGTCCGTGGATACCACAGTGCCGTATCTATTAAGCGCTCGTGCAAATACCACGTGGGCGCGCACGCGAAACGCATAAACTGATGTACGGACATAGGCAGATAATTGTTTATTCGACCGGAAGCTGTGCTCACCGAAGTATGGGCACGATCTGAAGAAGGAGTGAAAAGACCTCATTTAGATAGCGTGCCTGTGCGATGCATGCATGCACGTGCCTACGATCGCAGGAAAAAAGATTTCCTCAGAGATCGCGCATCGCGCTCTTTTGGCAGGTTTGGAAGCGAAAATCTCGTTAGCGCTTGATTAATTTCTTCGATCCTTGAATTTAGATTCTTATTCATCGATATGGTAAATTCATCGCGTTCCAGAATTATAGAAACATATTTATACTGTCCTTTTCCTCATCTTCCCTCTTTTCACGAAAGTTAGAAAGTTAAATGTTCAAAGTGCTGACAACAAAAGAAAAATAATTACAATAACGACGCGACGACACCGAACACGTTTGAGCGAATAAATTCTATCTCGCGTTTAGAACAACATTCATAAATTTGGCGGATCGAGAGATTAATTGCAGAAAAGCAAAAATGCATTCAGCCGCATGAAACGGAGTGCTATCTCGGCCACGTGTTAGTAGGCGCGCGCATTCAAGCGCGCAACGTGATTCCCGATAAATCGTCCCGTAAATCGTTGGCACGGCGTCAATCTGAAATAATTAATCGACTTTCTGACCGTACGAGTATTGCCGTTTGCGTAACGAGAGTTACCGCTCGCGCGAGCGTGATCGTTAATACCGTGCTAATTTATCGCCTTATAGGTGAGATTACGCCGCGTAACATATAGCGTGATTCGCCTTTCACGAATATTAAACGCCGCGTCGGAATTACCACATTGCATTCTATCATTTCCTCGAATCGAATTAAATCGCCTCGCATCCCGTTACGAGACTTCTGGATTTCCCCTCTTGAAAAACAAAAAGAGAGAAAGAAATTTAGTTGCTCGGGAAACTTGGAGTTTATTATTGCGTTTTCGTGCTGAACTCGATGGCGAAATCGATATAAACCGTCTTTACTCCGTTCGTTATCGTCGAAGCTTTTACAGTTGTACGGCCGTTCCTTTTTATTTTTCTCTCGTTCGCGATATATGGCGTGCGTTATGCGGCGCGTTTTTAACTTAATGTCGCGACGAAGAACGACGAGCGGAGGGACAATGGCTCCGACGATTTCGAGGGCTGGTGGATATTAATGCTCTGTTCTTGTTCTTCTTACACAGCCTTAAATTGGAGTGCGAGAAACTGGCCAGTGAAAAAATAGAGATACAGAGGCATTACGTGATGGTAAGCCGGGAAAAGGGATAAAAAAAAAAACGTAGCAAGAGGCAGCGCGTTACTCACACATGCACTTACACATACACGCAAAGCCATACGAATCATCCTGCCGTTGTTCCCAGATTAAAATGCATTCGTTTTCGTCGCGCTCGAATTCGAGAGATATCGCTCGGTCGCGGTCGAGCTGTTTCAATTCTCGCGAAATTACAAAGATTCTAAAAGGGAGGGAAATTATTAACAAAACCGATTTGAGATTTTACCGAAATGAATTTTCGATATGCGCGGCAGCGCTGTACGGCTGTAACGCTTTTATTGTACGTGAGAGTGCAATTAAAAGGAAAATGGTACGGATCTTTAAAGTAATGTCAGAGGTATAATTCCAGAGGAGTTGGGTAGGAGGGCGGAAAAAGAGAGGGAGAAAAAAAATCTCGGGGAAATTATCGTCGCGGCCCCGAGCATTGGCGGTCACGCGCCGAAAATACCGGGAACATGAGGAGAAACACGAATCACAGAAAGAGAGAGAGAGAGAGAGAGAGAGAGAACGTGAGAGAGAAACACGACGCGCACCCCGCGTACTCGTTATCGTAGGTATACAGTCATGGGAGCAACGGCAGCGGCAACAGCAGCAGCAGCAGCAGCAGCAACAGCAACGGCGGCGGGCGCGATGCACTCGAGCGTTACAGGCACATACGAACGCATTCATTTGCCGCGGTACAAGCGGTTTTGTCGACCGCCGCCACCGCAAGATTATTTTCCTGTGCCCCCGGGGCGCCGCGCTAAACAAAAATACGGCGCGGGCTTGTCGTCGTTAAAAAAGTTATCGCCACCGCGGACAGGGCCTTTGTCCCGCTCTGATGTCGCTGTCGGGTAACATGGTGGCCGAGCAAGTGAATATTAATATGCGCTTTAACACGTCGGGGAAAAGCGCGACGCGACGAGGATTAACTCTTAATGAACCTGCGCAGTGCCGCGCCGATTCTCTCGTATTGATTTCGTATTAATTTTCTTTTTGAACGCGAGGCAAAGTGCTCGAAAACACATTTTCTGACTATTACATAAATTTTTTTTTCACAAAATAATTAATTATCGTTCTCGATGATGAACAGTTTGCTGTTTAATATTTAACGGCGAGTAGTACCTACCTAACGCGTTTGCGATTGTTTGTATTTGCATACGATTTCCTTGTTAATTGAACGCGATGTAAATTCCACGAATGCGTTTTTATGAATTATTCGCTCGCAATCGCGACGCTTCCAATATTCTCCACGGTCCACTTGGTAAACACGAAATTCACACACAATGTAACACACATGTATACACACACACACATAAACACACCGATGGCCAGTATATAACAATTATTATCAATGTTTGTTGCGGCTGCACTAATTGTGTGTTTTTAATGGCTTGGCTGTGCACCACCCCTCCGCAATATCCCTCAATTTGGGGGCGTGATAGAAACGAACCGGTTCGGAAGGTTAAAAAAAAAACACGTGCGGAAAAATCCGGGACAGATTAACGAATCGTTACACGACCGAACGACGCGTTTTCGAACATGATATCGCAACCCTCGTTCGCCACGGAGCCCAAGTCAAAGACCCTCGACTCGTTGATGACTCGATAATCTCGTTTGCCGACGTTATTATTCTCCATTGTTAGCCGAAACGCGCCACGAGACCTCTTCCCGGTCAGATGCGAAAGAGAGAGTCCCCCCCCCCCTGTTCTTTATTTTGCCCCCACAGCTTTTGAATGTCGCCTGCACTTACTAATGTTTAGCTTACACGTGCGATTTCCTGCTTGTTCTGTCCAGTATTAAGTTGGAGCTGGAGAAACTCGCCCAGGAGAAGACGGAGATGCAGCGCCACTACGTCATGGTGAGTTCACAGCTTACGAAACCTATCGCAGAACCTATCGATAGCGATCGTATTAAACGTAAAAGGGTCAAACGACGCGACGCGCTTTTCTCATTTCGCGTTCAGACACGAGTTCTCTCGCGAGGTTTATTTTTGCGCTCGTTCTCGACTGAACTGTAGGGAACACTCCACATCGTGGTACACTCGTTAAATTTGCGCTACGATGCAATGCTGAAATATATCGAGGTTGAAATACATTGAAAATACGCGCTACAAAATTGAAACACACCTCTCTAGAAGTCAGATTTGCGATAAAAAAAAAAGTATTTGTCTTGCGGCATAAGAGGATGGCGGAATAATTTAGGGCCACGTCGTACACGTGCCGCGCTGTGTGCTCCTTCAGCCGAACGCGGCTCCACTTCTAGTTTTGTTTTTCGGCTTTGTCCCGCGAGAGTACATGTAGACGCCGCGAGAGTCTCGGCTTACTTTCGCCCGTAGATCTTCGTTATCGCGATACACCGTCGACCGCGTGTATGCATCTTCATTAAGCCGCGTGAAGCGTAAAGAGGTGCGCGCACCGCTTTCTTCGTGGGAGGTCGAAGGTCGCCGAGAGTACCGGTTTTAATTTTACGCCAGTTGTACTCGACGTCTCGGTGGGATCTGCATTCCTTCCAGCTATCTATCTTGATAGTGTCTTCGCGTATAACGCGATAATTTCCAGACTGTGCCGCTTAGCGCTCGGAGAGAGGGCATAGATCTAAATCTTTTTTAGATTAAGGCACCCAGACACTTTCTAGCTTTGCAACTTTAGCCGCCAAGATGTTCTGGTTGCGGCTAAACCGACTGGAAATTTATTCGAGAAATCTTGATGGCACGAAATAGAGCCGCTCGCGCGATTCGCACGTAAGTTTGCGGTCCCGCAGTTCGTTGCCCAAAGTTCGCGAAGCATGCATTATAGGCCGGCGATAATTTATAGGCCGCAGTCCGCGCCCGGCCGCACGGTCGATGCAAATAACTTCATATAAAATGCGCGTTGCTCGCTCTCGCGTGGACGTGGCACTTCCGCCGATTCACGCCGGCACGAAGATTAATCGCGCGATCGTCTCACGTACATAGCGTGTACGTCGTACGAGTGCGCGCTTATCTCGCGTTCAGGTATGCGCGTGCTCTCTCTCTCTCTCTCTCTCTCCTTCGATCGATCGATCTTGGTCCGCTCCGCGCGCCGTATCCTTTGTTCCGGGCAGTACATATCGATCGATCGATCGATCGGCCTGCGACTCACGCGTATGACAGGTTTAAATGTACATATCATACTTTATTCCACTTTCGTTTCGATGTGTGGCGCGGGGGCGCTTATTGTTCTGCCAGTTGCGCGGTAACGAACGTCGGCGCGAAACATAGCGAAACCACGGAATGCACTTAATCAAATTTCGATCGGCGAGCACGAAAGCATATTTATTGCGCTATCGTCCTATCGCGCCGTTTTATCATTGATGATTGATTACCGACGTAACAAGAATTTATCGTAGTATCGGGTTCAGGTCGGCGTTAGCAACAGGTACTCGCGTCTGTCGGCTAAACACGTTTCCGAGTTTCGCATCGAGCGAGTCATTGATTCCTGCGGGTGCAATCGTAGCGCGCGCGGATGCTTTGTCGCCCTCATCGCCGATGAATTGCCGAGCACCAAATAAAGTATCATGTTGTCACGTCACGGTCTTGTTACGGTAATCGCCGCAGTTTGCTTTCCTGCAGCGGACAACGCCGTCCTCTTCGCTGAATTACGACGGCGCTCTCTCTCCCTCCTCCCCTCTTCCTCCCGGATACTGCGTTCCATCTAGCGCGAATACAGTAACCGGGGTATCTCGTACACATTGATGGGTGTACGTAGTATAAAGCCCAGTATCTGGTCTCCCTCGAATTTTCCACGTGACATCGCGAGGCAGCGTTTACTGGCAGTCAGCCGGCGTAGACTCTCTCGGGACTTGTTATCGATGGAGGCCATCGCGTATACGGTCGTGTTCGTGCGAGCCGTAGGATGCCCGGTACGACATCGTTATACCACGGGTGTAACCGTCCCGGCTACGGGGCGTTACGCCTTTACGACTCTTTCATGTAATTGTCGAGCTCGTGAACTTTTACGAGCGCGCGAACCACGAACATGGCGGGAGACCGGCCGCGAAGCACTTCGTCGCGCTCGCAATGCCACCCGATACATTTGGCGTGAGTACGTCCTCCGTTTCGTGTTTCCGCTCGCGAATCGCACGCTAATTGCGCCGGATAAGTGAGATTCTAACGTTTCCATTAAACACGAAAATAGAGAGGGAGGGAGAAAGAGAGAGCTTAGAGATAATAGAATGCGAGAGAATTAATTCTCATATGCGTTACGTCGAGGCTCGATTTGCTGAATCATTTCGCAGTATATACACGAATACACGAACGTAAACACACAAACTATTGGAGTCGTACACGTAGGCTGTGGCATGTTCTTGATTAAGCCGATTCGACCGCAGAGTAACGAGGTTGCATCGAGGACGAAATTTGCAAATCGTACACGATCAGAGACATCGTCATCGTCTAAAGAGTACAGTCGGGAACGATTTTCATTGGTAGACGATGAAAAGCACGATGAGTGCTCTCTCTCTCTCTCTCTCTCTCTCTCTCTCTCTCTCTCTCTCTCTCTCTCTCTCTCTCTCTCTCTTTCTCTATGCGAGAGGGGACGAGCCAAGCACGTTCGTGGGGTAGATACCGATCGTGATCGATATCGTTTCGCTGCTCGTGAATTGAAAAGAGATTGCGCCATCTCAGAGTCGTTTTCGCGATTCGATCAGTCACGATTAGAGACGGCTATCCACGGACTAAGTTTTCAGCTAATAACTCAACCCAAATCTTTTCCCGGCTGTTTTTCGAGTAAAAGAGAATATTATGAACATATTGAGGCATGATTTATTCTCGACTTCAAGAAAAAAAGTCTATCTTTGGAAGACATTAAAGTATTTTTCTCTCAATTTTTGACATAAAAAATGCAACGCTTGTTAAAATAAATATCGATACGATGAAATATTCGTAATCACGCTGTATCGAGTTTATGTAGCTTTACTCCATTATCGTAATCGATTGTCGCTATTCACAGTGTTCCTTCACTCGTATTAGACATCTCGACCGCGAGAGTGGCACGTTTCCAGTCTCGTGATAATTAAGATCCTGATCTCCCGTCTCCGAGGGTTTCCCTGCCCTCAGTGGAGTCTATTAATTAAAAACCAATTGCTTCATTCGGACGATCTCCGACGGCGAGACCGATCTCCGTGTAACTTCTTACAACCTTTCTCTTTCTATCCGTAAATCCGTCAAAATGCAGGAGGAAGAGAGAAATCTTTTGCCAAGCTACATTTTACACACAAAATTAAAAAAAAAACGATAATTATTTCTCTGATGGTAGGAAAACTCGATGATAAAAAATAGAGTACATCATTGGTAAATTTTTAATCGCTTTTCTTTTATTTCATTCTCGACGTTTTAATAAAGTTGATGTATTTAAACATAATTAAATTTCACTACACGCTAACATAAGCTGCGAGCTTTCAGCGAAATTATTATTTTCGCAAGAACAGAGCCGATTGAAATATACATTTCGCGATTTATTGATAATGCTCGCGAGCGCGAATGTAATAAAAATATGGGCGGATTAATTTATATTTAAAAGCGGAGCGTGCGCGGGGCCAAATTTCTACATTTATATTTTCTATATATACATTGTAGCGTTCGCAATTTACAAAATAATCGTAATTTCGAAGATAAACCGCGCCGAATGAATATCGAATTATTAAAACAAACGGGTTTAATTAATCGCGGCCTGTCCGAAGCAGGTTCGTAAAATATTCATCCAGACGAATTTGCCCGCGTTTGAAGTATTAACGATAATTCTACCGCATTGCGAAATAAATATTACCAGTGTCGTTAAAATCGTAACGTTGAGAACATTGCGTTCGCGAAAGCGCGAGACTGTCTCCTTCGGCCGCGTCTCTCTCGGCATCTATCGCATTTATTACGTTACGTGTTCCCCTCGTGAAACGCGAGAAAAACTCTAAACCGACTGTCGTAGCCGCACCGATATATTAAAACGCGGTTTAGTACGCTCTTTACGACCACCGGGCAATAAAGTCCGTTTCACAACGGTCGTTGATTCCGCCGGGAATAATGCGGCGACTATATTCAAGACGCTCGTTAAAATCGCGAACTGCCGGATTTTCTCTCTTTTCCTCCTTGGCGATCGCTACGCGCGCGCGCGTGTTGATATTGCGTCGCTCTCAGAATACACGCTTCTGAGGAGCGGAAACGCATGAAATCACTACCACGGTAACGTTTCACGTTAAATATGTAAGCGTTCGTTCGTTGCGAATCTTTACGATCAGAAATCTCATGCGTGCGAAATGAGAACCGCTGTTCGGTAAGCGAATTAGTTAAAGCCAGCCCCGGCTGAGTCTTGTACACACGATGTAGAAACGATGTTACGAGAAACCGGTCTTTGGTCGACACGCATACGCACACGTGCGCGGGCGCGGGCGCGGGCGCGCGCGCACGTACAAGCCTTTTCTCCCTCTCAGAGGGGCAGGAGGGAAGAGAGGGCCCGCGCGCTCCTTTCTCATCCTCGTCTTCGTTTTTCTCATTTTCTCGACGCGCTTATCCCTCTTACCGACTGACTGCGGTCTCGCATTACGGCTCAATTTGGTCCGCTTTTCGTAATCTCGTAATCTCATTTGATCGATATAATCTCAACCCTGCAATCGCGAAGCAGGCCCTCAAGGATCCTCCGCGAGGTGCTCTTCCCTCGCACAGCCGTCATTACGGATTCAAGCAGCATCTTGGTTTGCGAAACTCGATAATTCGATTAATCCCACGGAGTGGCTTTGCGTTTTATGCGATGTGATATTTATACGTCAATTTCAATTATTTCTGCTCGGATCGTTATGTATAAAAATAACAGGCTGAACACTACGACGAATCTTTCTGTCGTCGCAACGGAGGATAAAATCGATGTTCACTTTTCACTAGTATATGTACATACTAGCTTGCTGATCACGTATGTATGTATGCGGCATTGCATTCGTAGCGTAAATTTAATCGAATTTTCTTAGGGAGAATAAACGGGAATTTTACGCGGTAACGTCTTCGGGGTAGGATAAAATGACAAAGCCGTAACGTAAATACGAAAATTGGATTTCGTGTGAGCAACCTTCCGGCAAAGTTCAGCTTTTGCATGAGAAAGTCGGCGTTACGCTGCTAGTTCACGCACGCATCACCTTACGCTTAACGTCGACGTGGCTTCGTTAACGAAACGCATATAACGATGTAGCTATGCAACACTACGCTTATACTAATTCCGTAACTAACATCATAATTTATATGATTACGTTCTAATCTCTCTATTTCATTTACTTTTCCAGTATTACGAGATGTCGTACGGGCTTAACGTGGAGATGCACAAACAGGTAAGAGATTCAACTTCTGCTTACATTATTTAAAGTATCTTGAAAATGCGGTAAATGCGACGATACGCGACGTCATGATCGATACGCGACGTCAGTCGGCGGTGATTTATTAATCGCTCAGTTGGCACGTTGCGCGCACCTTTGGGCTTTAATCCAAAATTAAAGGGCCGAACACGAGGAGAAAGCTCCGATTACGGGGTGATTGCGACCCTTCGGGATCTTAGCTATTGAATAAATATGTAAACAAGGTAATAACATGCAAATAGCAGCGCGGCCGGGGCTCCCGCGTTGCCGCTTGCGCAAAAACCTTGCGCAATGAAAAAAAGCAACCTAACTCGACTTTCAGACTTTTATTAAGAACTACCGAGATTACCGTGCTTTCAGAAAGCACTCGGGGGCGAATCGTGGTGCTTTTTACCTCTTTCCGCGTTGCGCGTACAAATCAAATAATACTCGTACTCTTTTTTTCCCTCGTGCAGCATCGTCAAACGTCTACGTATTATTTTTGAACAGAGATCCATTTCGAGAATCTCCATTACAAAGATTTTGTAATCAAGCTCCTTTTGCATCGCATCCATATTCATCGCACGGACTATTTGAATTTTTTATTTTCTCGCACGTGCATCCATTGACGGCAACCACCGCGAAGCGTTGGTTAGATTCATCTTTCGAAGAAGCGGTCCCCGCGTCTTTCTTTTTACGACGAGAGAAAGGTGGTGCCTGCGAGTCGAATAATTTAGGGCCGACGTGAGAGAGAAAAGGAGGAACGCGTTAATCGATCGGTAACGAGACTCCATCTCTTAATTATAGGACGTGTCTGATCGAAGTCAAACGCCCCCCGGGCAGGCTTGGCGCAATCTTATATAGAAATCCCGTCGGGGGAATCGCATATTTCTGCCGTTGTTCGCCGCGGAATGGATTTTCGATTCGACGTTCGCAAAAGGTCTGAGAAATATCTCGTTTTGAAACCGAGACGTACAAGTGAATTCGTCGGATTATCGACAAGCCAGCGATATCGACGACGTAGCTCTCAAGTGTCCTAGAGAGGAGGCATTCTGTACACGCTACCGAACAAGAATCTCGATCACGAATTCCGTAGAATAAATGGCGATCCCTCTTTCTTCGCCTACTTCGATATTCTCGCCCCTCATCGACGCCTCTCCATAATCTATCTTGGGCGTGGGCGTGCAGCGACGAGTAATGCTCACGTTTATTGAATATTTAGCAGCTGAGCCCGTTATTTCCTTTACCCCGCCTCCGCCCGTCCGCTTTGTGTCCCGTCTATTCTTTCCGCCTCCTCTTCTTTTTCCGGTAGGATGCGTCCCTCAAATCATGAATAAGACCTCGCGTCAGCCTTACGGCAGGTCTGCACGAAGCCAGTAGCGACGCAAGTCAGGTAGCAGCTTGCTTATCTCTTTTCCGGAGCAGGTATTCAACCGAGTAAATGGTGTTGACGCGTTTGCAAGCATTTTAGACGTGACGTGCCTGGAGAGATCGCTCGACAATTACGCGAATAATTAAGTGTTTACTTGAATTATTAATATATATATTTCAGCAAATTTGCATATTGTGTCATTTGTTTAAAAATTGCCCACGAGTAATATCTAGAAAAATATCGTTAAGTAGGAAAAGAGAGAATATCGGTCGGTATGCAAAAGAATGCGCAAATGGAAAAGCAGAAGAGAGGATTCTATTCTGAGAGACCGAACAGCGATTTTTCTGTATGATCGAAACGTGGATTTCCGCTTGTAAGTCTCGTAGAAAAGTTACGTATTAAGGTTGAATGAAGAGTATAACTCTTTCAAGACTTCCTCTACGAGGACATTCGTGCGCTACGTGGAGGAAAAAGCCGCGAGATACGTACCGTGTGAAATGTGGTATCGGAGCGATGGAATATAAATTCCGATAGGAAATCGCAATACGATCGTGTCGTATCCGCCGTTTTATGCCCCCGATATCCTCGAGATAAGCACTCGAGGCGGCACTCTGAAATACGACGTGACGGTCTCGCGGTACTTTTCTGGATCGGAATGACGATTATTATCTGCTGTCACTTTTAATTTGGTTACGATTTATCGCTTCTGGTAGCCCGGACGGTGGGGATTTATTATTATCGGGTCGGGCATTATCGTGCACGATTTACACGCCCGTACACGCGCGCGGTGTACACGATCCCCGCGCGCGCACGTATCCGGTATCTCATATTTATAAAATCGAAATGCCATGCCGCCTCGTCGACACGCTCGCTCCTGCCACGCGGTATCCGCGATTAATAGCCAGCCCCGCGCGCGTTTATGACGAGGCCGGGCGTTGTCGCGCTGTTCGCGCGGGCGCGCCGATGGAAATAAAACGAGAAAAAGCGCGGGGGACGAGAATGAATAACGGATCCGGCGATGCGAAAGAGCAAAATATTGCGGGCGCTCGGGAATTATCGGGTGTTACATTAACGTCGACGGTCGACGACGACCGGTTCGGCAAGTGTCCACGCATCGAACGCGTCGTCCGTTCTCCCTTCTCTCTCTCTCTCTCTCTCTCTCTCTCTCTCTCTTTCTCTCTCCTCCCTTCTACCTGGAGGTTATTAACGTCGCTAATTCTCGGCAATTACTGTCATCATCGTCAGCCGTCTCTGACCGCAACCGAGCTGTTACGTTTTCCTGTTACACCTGTACGATAATCATTGTCAGCCGGAATCACGCTTGCCGGATAGTTTATGGATATATCGCGCGGCCATATAAACGCCTACGTTGACCAAACAGTTCTTTGATCGGCCGTATAATATCGACCGTGAATTAATAAGGTAATTGGTACTCATTTCAATACCAGGAGGCTCATTTAATCTCGGATATTATAGATAGGTAGTAATTGTCGATTTTTAATTGAACGACGTCAGGAGCGCTTGCGAAAGCGGTTAGACACGTACCGGTATCGGTGTCTCTTTACTGTAAATGTAATAAACTTTTCTTGGCGTTTCTCGGCGCCGGTGACGGCGACGGGCGAGGGAATGTTACGTCACGATGGGTATAGTTTGATTTTGACCCGTTTCGTCGTACATCGTCGGCCAATGACCACGCGGTCGCGCGCGCTCCCCACGTTTTTATTTGCAGGAAGCGATGCGTATTGTAAACGCTTTCAGGCATTACTCTCGATTTTACTAACGCTATTACCGGCGATTCCGCAGCTGCACGTACGTGTCGGGGCAGTCGGAAAATTCACGCATGAAAAGTATGGGCGGCCACCACGAGTGATTCGATTTCGTTGTTTTGTTCGATTCGCTGGTTCGCTCCCCCTCGTGCGCTCCCTCCAATTCTCCCCTCCCGCCCCGGCGCTTGTCTCCCCCGGTTGTCTCTCCATATCCATCCCATATACAGTACGCTCATTATTCATTTATCGGTTTAACGAGCACGTCCGCGATAAAGCGTCGCGAAATATCGATATCGGATGGTCAATACCCGCTCGGCTCGCTCGGTCCCTTGTTTGGCGCGTGCTCCACCTTTCACTCGGAAAAACAAAAGATCGGCCGATCGCGATTTCGCCCGGCGTATCCGTAGACGCGTCCGCTTTCCACTCGTTATCGAGATAACGACGACAGCCGGGGGAATTGTCGAGCGATTTCGAGATTTGTCGAACAAACGAAACGTTTAACGTTCGTAAAATTGTACGTCTCCATATTTTTTTATCGAGGGCGTCGAGCGTCGCCGCGTCTGGGAGGAAAAAAAATACGCGACGCTCGAGGAATCTCGTTGGGCGCTTCATGAATAACTTCTCAAAAGCGTCCGGTAGCTCGTCATCCCTTGCTCCCGCGAGGAAGAGAGAGAGAGAGAGAGAGAGAAAGAGTGACTGCGCGAAATGTGTGCGCGGCCGCCGCTTTTTTTCCCGTTTTTATTGTGTCTGCAGTGCCACTGGTTTGATCGGTCGGGCCGCGCCAGGTGGAGGCGGAGAAGCAGATGGTGATTGAGAGGGAAGCGGGCAAGGCGGGAGAGCGGCGGGGGACGAGGGAGGTAAAGGGAGAACGCGCGCGCGGCGGGGGTGGTCGTGGGCAGAAGGGAGAAAAAAGAGGGCGAGTCCGGGTCGTCGCAACGAACGGAGGAACGAATGGGACGTTGGTGTCAGGCGGAGGGAACAAGGGGGTAGAACAGGGTGCACGCCGGAAGGGGGAAACCCGGGAGCAGCCGCCGCCGCCGTTGGGGGGTGGTGGGGTGGCGGTCGGGTGGCGGTCGGGTAGCGGTGGTTGACGGTGGGGACGCGTTGGCGGTGGCTCGGCGTTGGTTCGGGGGCGGGCGGGAAAAAGCGAAGAGCAAAATTTGCTATCGGAAAAATCGAGCTCTCCACGCCACCGCCGCCGACCTCTCCACACGCTGTGCTCCTCGCTTTTTCTCCCTCGACCTCGCCCAACCACGAGTCGCGATCCCTTCCGACCTCGGGAGGGAGGGAGGGAGGAGGCTGAGGGGGCCCTTCGACGAGAGGCGTGTACGTAGCGTCGGTGTGAGTTTGACACGCGTTCGTGTGTGCCGTGCGGCTTGGCGGAGAACGGTTCGCAATATGTGCACAATAAAATATACACAGAAATGTCTACTCTCGCTCGCACTCTCGTGTCTGCCGTCCTCCTTTTCTCAGTGTCGCGAGAGCGCGCATCCGTGGGGAGTACGTGGCAGGCACACGTATACGTACATACAGGTATCCGCCAGCCGGGTATGCTTTCAGCATAGGAATCCGCGATATCGACGGGGGTTCCATGTACCCGATACACGTCCTCTCCATGCTCGCGATCTCTCAACACGATAAGTTCTTTCAACCGGTACCGCGCCGCGGCTCAGATCCTTTTTCTCTTTTCCCTCCGCGCGCACAATACGTGCACCTTTTTTGCCTCGCGGATAAGAAGGATGTTGCTCGGAGACGTCGCAATCCGCGGATGGTTTTATCCGCAGCAAATGGGCTTCGTCGTCGACACACGAGAGAGTGTCGCACGAATCGAATCACGTCCTTTCTCTTCCGCGAACGGGAAGCCGGGTAACTCACTCGGACTGGAGTCCGCTTCAGAGTGGTCCAGTCTGACCCGTCTTATCGGACAACAAAATTTATCTCGCGTGATACGATGAGAATTTAGAACTCGACTGTGATTCTCCGTTTCTTCTTACTTTAATCGGCGTTAACCGGCTTGTCCGCGTGATACAAACAACTCGTGCAAAAAGTACGTACACGTACTCGCGCCAGTAATATCTGAAGTTATCATAGTACAAGTGCGAGTACACGATACGCGACCGCGGGCGGTCATGAATTTTTATCGCTCCTTCCTTCTCTCTTTCTCCCATTTCGCGCTTACGACGGATTCAAGGTTCTGGGAGCTCGAGCGAAACACGAGGAATACGCTTAATTCTCGCGTCTCCAAATGGGCACTTAAATTTCTCGCAGTAAAACCCGCGGCGCTGCGGGGAATAGTCGAGCCGTTAACTCCGGCGAGGGGAAGGGGTTTAAGAGGTTCGCCTTTGAGGGAAGGAGAAAGATGTTATCGAGATCTCTCGCGGGATTTAAGATCCACGTAGACACTCTCGCGGCCGTTCCCTCCATCCCCCTACAAAGGGGGCGTAACTACTTACTACTAGCCCTGATGTCGGTGGCGGCGGTTGGGGGATCGCTTTTATCACTCGTACATCTTTTACGACTGGTCCCCGCTCTTCTCGCCGCTCTGCCTCCTCTTCTCGCGCCTCTTCGCGCGTCTTCCGCGGCATGTTTTCCATAGCCTCGCCGGTGTAAGCGCTGTATTTAAACCGCGAGCCGTAAAGTTTGCCCGACGCGTGTATATCACACCGCGTGCAGGTGCAGCGCGATGGGTGGTCCGTGGAAAGAGACGCGGCTTAGCTCCATTATCATCGTCTCGGGCTTTTAAGAGCCCCATCCTCGAGACGGTCGCTATCTTTATTTAGGCCTCGCCAATGGATGACGCTGACTGCGCGTGATAAGCCTCCGTCTTCTCTTGTCGCGTTGCGCGCGTATCGAAAGATTGTACATCTCTGAAATCCTCGTTTGCCAACGAAGTAAACTATAACGAAGTTAAACATGTTGGCAATCAAACATGTTTGATAATCAAACATGTTTGGTAATTAAACACGTTCGGTATTTACGTGGACGTTCAAATGTTCTTGATATTGTGTCCCGAGAGGCGGTGTGAATGCGCGCGAGATAAGAAGTTGCGCTGGCCCGATATTAGCCCCGTACAAAAGGAGCGTATCGGTGTGCGGATCTAATTTGCGCCCGGGGGTATAGATTGGCGACGTTACACTTCCTTGCGGGGATGTTTACGTGCTCGCCCTATAGCTGAAGCGCGGCAACTCCCGAACCTTCCTCCGTCAGCTTTATGCAGCCGAGCACCCCCGGCACTTTTATCGACGCTAGGGCGTTAGCATTATGCCAGCTATCAACAAGAGGGTGGAACGAACACCCTCGAGCCCTCTTGTGCTTAGGGGTGTCGTTAAGAGATCGCTCCCTTTGCCTGCTTTAGTATACTTTATATATACATATAATATATATATATATATATATATATATATATATATATATATATATCACGTTACTCTCCCGCTTTCGCGCCTTGTTCTCGACGAGTTGGGACGTGAAAGAAAAAAAAGAACGCTAAGCGTCATAAGTCCGCAATTTTTATCGTGCAGTTATTTTGCGTAATATCTCAATCTCAGTAGAAGAGAATATCATTTCTGCTTCTTGGCTCTGACGCAAATATACATTCGATAAATTTCACGGATTCACTGACTTGAAGGTTTAAATTTCGGATTCGCCTGCTTAGTACACAGGATTCATCTGCTTAGGTACACAATGTGCTTTATCTCTACGTAGTTTATTCATTCACCCTCGTGGTGTTTACGGCGTGGCCGCGTTAAACCGCGCGATTTTGGTATCTCTCGTACCGTGGAAAGAGTCGGTGCGCGGGAGGAGGGAGGGGTGGGGAGGGGAGAGAAAAGCATAAAGGAAACTGGCGCGGTTAATCGCCGTATCATATGACTGAGTAATTGAGTCTGCGAATTGCCGGAGGCAGGTTCCACCGAGCTCCGCTCGGTCTTCATCTCGCAATTAGCGTTAAGTTAATTGTACTTCCTGCGCGAGGTAACCCCATGGTCGGATGGTCGGTGGGCGGTGAAGGAGGGAAGAAAGGTCTTGTTTTCCCCGGTATTCGCCGTACCGGAGAATTACGAGGGTCGCCCGGCGACGATAATTTTCTTGGTGTTTCGGTGGGTGTGCCGGGGGCGGTCGTAAAGTCAAGTCGGCAATGCGGATTGCCGTCGACGTCGTCGTCGTTCTCATCGTCGTCGTCGTCGTCGTTGTTGTTGACGACGCCGTGGCGAATGCATTCGAAGCCCGAGGCGCCCAAGTGTCACGGTAGAGAAGTGCCAAGACACTGGCTGGTGGAATGAAGGAAGAGCGCGCACGAGGCAAGGAGGGACTTTTAACGAGACGTCTTAACGGCGTCCGCAGGGTAGGGCGAGACCCTGCTTGCTGCCACGGCACTAATTTGCTCGCTTTGCGCCGCGACGAATGTCATTCAGTCCCGTTCTTGACTCCGCGTTGATTACCGAAGTCGCGCTTACGTTTTCCAGACTCGAACGTCGTGTGTACGCGATGAAGAATCGATCTAATTGTAAATGAAATTTCGGCCAAGATTTAATTTCGACTTGCGCTTGCGTTCTGTATTTGTTCGGCGATAGTGCGTTAATCGCAGGAATTGGGAATCGACTACCAAAATGAAGCCAATCGCAAAGTCAAAGACGAGCCAGCTGGTTCAATGAACGGAGATACGCCTCGGCCCGAAATTCGCTACGTATCAATAATAGCGAGCTGTTAGAGAGGGTACTGTACACACAGCGAGACTCGTACTCGAAAGGGTGGAGAGTAGGAGGTCGGTCGGCCTCGGCGGCTAGTCCGTTAATGTTTAGCGCAATCAGCGATAATGGCGGTCTATGGCGCGTTTAATCAAGGCAGTAGCCCGTTGCGGCTTGCGGTTCGAAAGCGGACTGCCCCTCGGCAGGGTGCAAAGGAAAGGGTCAGCGGCGTCGGAGGGTGAGAGGGAGATGGAGAGAGAGTGAGCGAGAGTAGTACACTGGTAGTAGAGTAGAGAGGATAGGACATATCAGGTGGGCTTAGTGGTCTCTGCTAGCCCCACATCGCTTCGACCAGAGAGTGACCACCGTATATATACGTGCACAGAGCCACACGAATACGTTGCTGCGGTCGGGATTATCAACTGCGCCTCGTTCTCGCCTCTCTTTCTCTCTCTCTCTCTCTCTCTCTCTCTCTCTCAAGATCCGGTGACTAAACGCCGAGACGAACGTACGATGACATTTGTGTGAAAAGTTAATCTGTCAAGGTTTAAATATTAAACAGTATGTGCATCGCCTATTGCGAAACAATTCTCTTATTCTGTGATGTGATAATAATATCAAATCAGCAATCGAAGATTGCCATTTAAAGAAATCGCATAACTCGATACGTTCGCTTTTCGATATGTTCTTTTGAGACAGTTTCTGTCACAGTTACTCGAGAACAGCGGCGCTCAGCATCCTTTTAACAACTTGATCGTACATTTCTCTTCATAGTCAAGTCAAAGTTCGCTGCTGTTATTAGCTGCCTACCGACATTATCATGGCCATGCGCTCGTGTGTGTGTGTGTGTGTGTGTGTGTGTGTGTGTGTGTGTGTGTATGCGCGCGCGTTAGCTCCGAGAGATGGGTGTTCTGCACGTTTAATATCCTGAGTGCCGCTAATTTGTCGACCGTAACCCACTGACACTCGTTGATCGATCGCTCTGCCAAGCCGCTCGGTCGTCTGCGAGCATCGTATCGCGCCAAAAGAGGGGGTGGGAGTTAAGAAGTCGGATAATTAGATACACGAGAAGTAATAGAGAAGCTTTTCCCACCCGTACGAACAAGTTTCCGCATTCTCTGTAAATATTCGTTTTTATGCCACGTAGGAGAAGGGAGAAAAAGCGGCGGTGGTGGTATAAGTGGTAGGTAAACCACTCTTGCGCGGTTACTTCGTTATTCCGCGAATCGTTGGAGGATCGAGGATCCCCTGCGCATCCTCTTCCAAGTCTCTAGAACGTGTGTGAAAACGACTCCGGCCACCCGGTAGATCCGTGGTATCGCGCGAGATCAGGACACTCTCGAAGAGCAGCAGGGGGTAAGTGGGGAGGGAAACGGGAAGGATGGATGGAAGCTCGAGTGCTGAGACAGCACTCCGACGTTCAAACATCCAAACATCTCGATCTTTCGGGGTCGGGCCGTCTGTGTCGGGTCTCCGCCTTGCCGAGCTGCTGCTGCTGCTGCTTCTGCTGCGACTCGAGTACCACTTATCCTTCTCTCCATCCCTCGTCTCTTTCTTCGTTCCATCTCTCGTCGGCCCGGAGATCTCTAACCAGAACCCGAGGTCCTTTCCGTTCTCACCCTCTCTCGCACACTCACTCCGTCTCTCTGGTATTCCGGCATTTCTAGCGCAACGATGTAGCTGGTGACGGCAATACCGACTGCTAGTGACAACAACGACTTCTCTCTCTCTCTCTCTCTCTCTCTCTCTCTCTCTCTCTCGGGTCATACACATACACACATATACACGCGTACACATTCTGTAGCATGCTTCGTGTTCACGTTTCACGTACACCTCGTACACACGAACTGTGGATGTTCTCCGAATTGCGGCTACTCCAAGTCACCCCTCGCCACCCTCGTTGCGCGACCACGACGAACCCCGAATTGATTGTAGCCTGTTTACCCTCGAACGTTCGCGCACAATGTTCTCCCTCTCGGTCCTTCATCGTCTCGTCGATTGCCCTCTGTTTTCGGAGATTGGCCCGAGCTATGTGTTCGTAGGACCGTCTCCGTCCTCGAATTTCGTACACGACAATCCGATCGCAAAGTGAAATCGTATTTCACGATCTCTGACCCCCCGGAATTAAATAAATCTAGTTGTATTAAATCAAAAACTCTTACTGTGAGAAAAATTGAATTCCGTTAAATTGTACTAGATTTATCACTGCGCGCGGACAGTTGTTGTTACAATACGTTGAAGCACGATCGAAGCCGGGAACCGCATCATCGCGACAGGCAATTGTACCCTTCAACTCGCGGTGCAACAACCGCCAACACACTGTACAGCCAACGTATCATCGTCATTCGTAACCCGTTCGTTCCGATAACCCGTTTAACGGCGATTCGAGTTATTCGAGTTGGCGAGTTGGCCATTTTGCGCGACACCGTGATTTTCTCTCTCTCTCTCTCTCTCTTGCTATTTTTTTTAAATTCGCGAACGAGATCATGCGTGCGGCATCGCGTTGCAGAGCGGCGCGGCATGTGCAGCGACGTCGAGAGACGTGCGAAGCGTATAAAATTTCATCGCGGTCTCTCGGATGCGTCCACCGCGGAAAATTAACCGAATGAAAATGGCGAGTTCCAATATTTATACAAGCAATTTCAGGCGTCGCTACTCTGCGGCCGTTCCGCGACGCGTTCGCTTCGCATACCCGCCTGCGCACGTTGCTCACGCGACTCCCGGATAAATACTGCGTGTTTGTCACGCGTGACACGTGGGAATCGTCGCTGGAGCGATGTTGCGGGCGTTTTTTTTCCTCTCCCTTTTCGTTTTTACCTTGCAATCCGCGCGCATTCTAATCGACCTCGCCGTTCGAAACGCGCCGCCAATGTATTCGGCGAGCGCGTTCGCACGATCGTTACGGCCGATATTAACGGACAAACGACGAGGCAGCAGCTTCCCGTTTTGCGTCGCATCAAATCTCGTTGTTACGGCGTTTGACCTATTTGTCAGTTAGCTTCATCCACCGCCGTTGACAATACGGACGCGCGCGATAGATGGAACAAAAGACAGGGTGCATTATCGATTCTTTTCACGTCATCGCGCGACGGAAGGAGACTCCCGGTGCTGCTGGTGGATACGCGTTGTCTGGTTTCGTGACGCGATGAAAACTAGCTGACGCGAGTCGATTGAACGCGACGCGACGCGACGCGACGTTACGCGAGACGGAAAATTGATTTAATCTAACTTTCAGTGTAACAGGACGCAACGAATCGAAACAACGGCGGACAATGAGTTTTCGACTCTTCGTATACCTTAACGGACGCTTTATCCGATGTCCCGCTCTCCGCCCTCTCTTCTACCTCTAATCCACCCACCCGCGCTCGCGCACACACGGTGGTCCAGCGTGTATACACAGATGCGCGCGCGTACACACGGCCACATCCGGTATTCTCCGCAAGCCGCGGGGTATTGCAATCACGCGGACGTTAGCCGGGCTTTACAGGCCGAGCGAGAGAGAACCGCCGCCGGTGTGCAGGGGCTTACCAGAAACCAGGGAGTTAGCCGAACACGCCAGTTTATTTGCTCGCGCAGCATAATACCACCAAAGTCCGACGAGCAGCCGTTGGTTTACTCGTTAGCGCAAGTAACGGCTTCCGGTTAGTCGGCAGAGGTTGGCGGCGAGCATAGCTTTGTTGCCACAAACTCTCTGTTTCTCTCTTTCTCTCTCCCTCTCTTTCTCTCTTAATACTAGATGCTGACTCTTCGATTAAACATTTTCCAGTGTAGCACGGAGAATAAAGTTGATCGTGGAATAGAGATGTGCCGCGCGCGAGATAAGAGATAAGAGATCGTACCTCGATATTCGGTGCATAGTATAGAACGCAGTCGGATTCATGGAGGCTGCCTCTCGAGGCAGCTTCAAGCATCGGATTATCGGCAGTATCGGGCCGGGTCGGGGTGGTGAAAGAGCATTCGGTTCACGTCACCGTTTTACAGGCGAGGAATTTTATCGACGGGACTCGGGCGCTTTGCATTTTCATGCCGTGAATGTTGCTGCCTGCTTTTAGACGTACGCTATAGTGTTGTTTATATGTATGGGAGAGCGTCTCTCGGAAAGTGCCTGATTCCTTTTGAGACACACACAGTCACACACACACACACACACACACACATTATTCGTATTCGTAACCGCACCGTGTCCGCGGCTGTGTGCGAGCGCGCGACACAACGGCGATGTCGCGCGCATGTGTGTGTACATATACATATACATATATATGTATAAAGGGAGAGAGGGATGGCACTTTGCGAGAGCTCCTTGCGGTTTTCGCGATATTACTGAGCCGGAGCATCTGCGTCTTCCGTTTCAGCGCATGTTGCGCGACTCCTCCTGTAACGTCATAGAGAGCGCGAATATGAAAAAGAAAAGGAGAAGAGTAGATCGAAGATTTTGAGAATTGCACCGAGTCGTACGTGGTTATTCGCGTGTAACCGTAGATTTTCAGTAGTCTCTTCCCTGAAATCTCGCGCCGCCCTCGATATTTCGATAGCGGATAACAGCGCCCGCTGCAAAGTGCTATTTTAAGGAAAAAGCCATTCGCGCGCGCGGTGAAAGACTCCGCTCGGAGTAGAGCAATCTTCGTCGGTCCAATTTGGCACGAGAGAGAAAAATTCATTCTCAGGGCGAGATTTTCATCTCTCCCCCGTGTGAAATCCAGGCCAACGAGAACACCGTGGCCAAAACTCAGTTTCTCGTTTCTCTACTTCTGCTATTGCTCTGTCTCTCGTTCGCTCGCACCTTCCTCTCTCTCTCTCTCTCTCTCTCTCTCGTTCTCTCCTCGAGAGCGAGAGAGCAGTAGCGGAGCATCCGAGCCATTCATTATTTTCTTGGTTACCTCTCACCCGGGGAAAACTTCTTGGCAACGCAATTACGTTTGCGACGACTCCACCCCCGTCGTCGTCTCTTCCTCCCTCGGAGATGCTACCATTTCTCGCCCACAATGTCCTCCCCCGTTCTACCACTCGCTTGAAATCTTCTGGTTCTAGTACCGCCGCAAACTGCCGTACTGTACGCCAAGTAGATGGGACTTTACCGCACGTTACGAAACACACTCCGCGTGTTATCCTTGCGAACAATACAGGTACGTTCGAGTTTCATCATGATAATAGCCGTGTCATGCTCAGATGTCAATCATTAAACAAGTTTAATGCTTTGATTATTTATTTCCTCGAGTGAGACGGGGGAGCGAGTTGATGAATCGGAAAAATTTTAAATTAATAAATTAATAAAGAAATAAATTTATAGGAAATGTAATCGACAATCCAGATCTGCAACTGAATATTATTTTTATGAAATTCTGCATTCATACTCTCTTTTGAGTGTACACATACGTGTGCATGCACAAAATGTACTTTTAAAATTCCAATGTTCCATAAAATTGCACGTTCTGTATGCCGTGCATATCGCGCGCCTTTTACACACTGTATAAACCTTCTTGCTCTCATACACGATGTCTCACGGATATAGCTCGACTCATTTTCGCGTACATTATAATTAGCGGCTTAATAACTAGCACTCGGAGGGCGACGAGTAATTAAAACAGGTTCTCCTCTTTGCGTTCTCTCTTTCATCTTCGTTCTACATATACGTGCGCACGTACATAATCTCTTTCTCCCTCTCTCTCTTCTTTTCCGCTCATTCGCCGAGATGCCGAGATGCACTCGGGGGAAACTTGCCAAGAATTTCAGTGGCCTGGCGATATTTCAATTAGCATCCGAGACTCGTTTAAGCAGCGGTGAAAACGCGTTGACGGAAGCTCACGTTTATATCAACCGTGAGTACGCCGGGCTTATATTTTCGGGGAGTTTACGAGTTACCGGGGATGCGGTGAGGGGGAAGGGTGAGGGAACGAAAGGCACGTAGAAACCAGCGGTTTGCTTCCTGTTTCACGACGAATCGGCGCCTTCCGCTTCCGCGTCTCTCGAGCGTGCGAATTCTACGCGTCGGCGGGGAAACGAGCGTCGGAGCCGCCGCTTTGTCGAGGTAATTAAGTGATTTCATTTTCTCGACGAAAGCATTGAAAATGGTCCGCGCTCCGTTCCGTGCGCTGCCTGTTGATTCCGCGATAATTAAATGGAGTTTCGCGCTATGTGATGTTGCCGTGTGAATAATTATACCGAGTTATCCGGCCTGGCGCGTAGATTTGTACACGATTATCTAATAATGGTCTAGTATTTTTCTCGTATTCGAAAAACTTAGTAGACTAAGAAAAAGAAATATCACGAACAAGTCAAGGAAATTACACGTGTCGAGATAAATTATAAAATGTAAAATTGGATTTAAGAAGGGTGACGGATCTCTTACTACCGAAAAAGATTCGATGCCTCAAAGTGACATAAAAAAAAAACGTACTCTCCGATATCAAGTACGCCGGAGTAAGTCGAGAGCGAAATAACGGCACGAATGCCTGCGCCACCGTAGCAATCTTGCCTGGATTTAATTTAATTCCCGGCAGTCTCTTCCAGCCGGGAGGGCGTCGTAAACACCCTCGGTCGGTTGTGCCGCACCTGCATCTTCACTCGTTTCCTTCGCGAGGGCGCGTTAAGCTAGCCCTTACCTTTCTTAACGATCCGGAACAAGCCGCCCGAGGGCTTCGGGCGCAGACTACGGCGGCATAGTGTCAGAACGGACACCCTCCCGCCGTAATACGTGGCTCATCTGGGGGGAAGCATTGAGAGCTTAATGAAATATTCTTTTTTTTACTGCTCCTCTTTTTCTTCTTACATTTTCTCTTTAATAGCTTTCTAATTGAGCGCGATATGATAGTAAATGAAGAAAAATTCGTAACCTGACATTGTTCAAAATAGAACAATTTCTGCAATAATTTGTAATTATCACAATTTATCCCATTGTTTACTTCATGCATTTAATAACTCCTGAGACTTTCCTTTATCTTAACAATTCGAAAAATGACAACAAATTTTATAAATTTGAAACAAGGAAAATGAAAGTTAATCATACTGTTTATCAATCTTTATCAGTGATAAACAGCTAATTGTTTGATAGATGTCAAACATCGCGATTGATAATTTCGAGATTACTGAAATTTTTCGAATAATTTAGAAAAGATATTACACTTAAAAAAAGATGAAACTCATCCATTGTTTTTGCTCGTGCTTTTAATTCATTTTACATATTTGTTCGAATAATTATTGTCTTAATTGTAAGAATCTTGGCAATCTTACAAATAATTTCATTCTTTGTTCTCATTACACTCGTAAATATATAATAATTTAATAGTTTTAAAGGAATAGTGTTTTTTAAAATTTGTAAAATTTTTCTTTCCAGACGGAAATAGCGAAGAGGTTGAACGCCATTGTCGTACAGATCCTGCCGTTTCTCTCGCAGGAGCATCAGCAGCAAGTCGCATCGGCACTCGACAGAGCCAAACAAGTGACCATGACCGAGCTGAACACTATTATCGGGGTGAGTGCACGCCAATAGTATAGCTTGTTACAAAGATGGATCTTCCCGTCGTTGGCGCCGCCGCCGTCGCGAGTATCGTCGTCGAAACGCGCTCGCGACTCGATCGAATACATAGCGAAGCGATTCACGTGCGTCCCAGCGTGAAAAGCATTCGCGGTGGGTGGAGAACCCCTGCGGGCACGCTACGCTGGAAGCCGATGCACGTCCGAGGAATCCAAAAGCGGACGGGACGGATACGATCCTGGCGAATCCCGAATCCTCCTCAATATTGCTCGAGCACTCAATTTCCTCCCTATTAAGCCACCGGCTTCTCCAACCCCCCGTTTCGTTCTCTTCCTCCGCTGCTCCGTTCCGACCCCGTCGTCGCTCCCTCCCTCCCCTGCCCCTCGATCCCTCGCACCCTTATTCCTCGCCGCATCCGCTCTCTCACCAACTACATAGCCGGCTCTTTCTCGCTCTCTCTCTCTCTCTCTCTCTCTCTCTGCCTCTCTTGCTCGCTGAATCTTATCCGGAGTCTTCCCGCCCGGTTACCCAAGCCGTCGGGGGTAGGTTATAGTGTTACGGTTCACGAGCGCGCCGACTAATCAGCATTCCAGCCACCCCTCCGTCTCCGAGCCTGCCTTCCCACACAGCCCATGGAGAAACTTCCCCGGATCTGCGACGTTGTCGGGGTACGTGCGGCAAATCCTTAGCAGGATTCCGGAATGCCGCTCGTCTTAGTTTACTCTCTTCTCTTAAATCCCACCAGCTATGCCGGATGGATCGAATCGAACAAGCCACGACGGATTCGCTGGTCGATTTCGCCGCGGATAGATAAGCCCAGGAAACGTAATCGTTTCGCGGATTATTTCACATTGCGATATAGATATCGTGGTAGATTAGCTTTTCTCGGAAGAAATTTCTCCCTGTCTCTCTCTCTCTCTCTCTCTCTCTCTCTCTCTCCCCCCCCCCTCTCCTTCTGTGTAATAGCTACTCGAAACCGTTGTTGTAGATCTCACTATGAAAATATAGACGGGATATCGTAGTTTTAAAGCTTTGATATTGCAAATGATATTAGCTTACGCGTCTTCATCGTACTCGCACCGATCGCAATTCTCCTTGTGGTGACTGCTTACTTCGGCCAAAAGACGCTTACCGAGTGTGTCAACGATACGCAATATAAGAAGGTTAAGACGATCCCCTTTAGATCTCTCGGCCGTAACTTCGCGTCTGGTCGAGTCAGCAAACGGCAACGGTGAAAACTGCTGAGGACGAGCACTTGGCAACCGATGCAGGTGCCGCGAGATAGTTCGCACGAAGATTAAGACGTAGTAACTTCGTAACCTGGAAATAAAGAAGAAAGTTGAGACGCTTTAAATCGAACGGTAGAAAAAAGAAGTATAGCCTCTAATTATATCAAGTTTGACAGACGAAAAATATTTCGAATATTTTATGCAATATTTTTAAATTTCGTGAAACTTTCATCACACTCGGTGTATTTTCTTTCCCACGTTTTCTTACTCGTTAGCGCGTATTCGAAAAATGAAATTCACACTTTGAACACCCTTTGCATAATTCGTTCGGGCCGCGAACGTCAAAGCCTCCCCTTTGCTGCGGGGTATTACAGGAAATCTCGGCACGAGAACGAGAGTGGTTTCCTGGCACTGGTAAGAGGGTAACACTTCGCATAGAAGTCGGATCCGTGAGGATAGCAAGCTCCGGGTCAGGATTATTATCGCTATCAGGAGTGGAAACTCGAAACGTTTCCTAGGGGCTTCCGACTTCCTCGAATCACCGGCGACGTTTCGCAGAAATACGACTTCGTGGACCGTAGTAGAGCCGTTTTCCGTCTTTCATCCTTCTTCTGTCTCTCTCTTTCTGCTCACTTCTCTCTTCCGTCTCACTTTCTCTTTCTCTTCCAATCTCCATCCCTCCACACAGACGCGACATGGCGCGGCACCGGCACGCTTATACACGTTTCCTCTGTTTGTATGTTTTGTGGGTGGCTCTGTTCAGACAGTCGACGCTCGACGCGAGGTTATTATATCGTTAAGCCATTTAATTATCTCGGCAAACTACTCCCCGGAATATATATTCGCCCCAGTCTGCCTTAACGAGTGTACATGGTTACGGGCGAGTGTGGGTGTACTATACCCTCCTTTTACACTCGCCGTCTGCGCACTATCCTTCCTCCTCTCTCCCTTTCTCTCTCTTTCTCGTGATTACCTACTCTCCACTAGTCTCGCCTCCGCATCATGATCCGCGAACCGTTAAAACGGCGTTGAACAGATCCACAATTTGTCTGGCGGCTTGGTCCAACTAACGAGGAAACTACGGGCGAGATACGCTTAAGATTTCCGCGAAACTTTTCGCCGGCGTTCGTTCGCTCGATGGTAGAACGCGTAAGTCTTTCCACTTGTTTCGCAGCCTTTGATTTACCCGGGCGAGGTCGAACGCGGAGGTTACTCAAACTTGCCAGAGTTTACTCGGCAATTTGTATGCTTTGCTAATGGAAAGTTGCCTCCGTTGACTGTAACGAAGTGTATTTTCGCGTCGGCAGCGGCAACGGCTGGCGGTGGCTGGCAGTAGCGAGAAGAAGAGAGAAAGAAAAGAGAGAGAGAAAGAGGGGGAGAGAGAGAGAGAGAGAGAGTGAGAGGGGGCCAGGGGAGAACGCGCGATCGTGACTGGAATTAAGCGGAGCGATTTTTCCAGCGAATTATCGTTGCGTTGCTTTTTGTTCGCCCCCCTGTTTCCCTGTCTCCTCTCGTAGAAACGAAATTGTTTGATCAATTATGACGGGTGAGAGGGAGAGAGAAAGAGAGAGAGAGAGAGAGAGGCGCACCGTGCCGTGCTTTTAAATCCACGCGCGCTCGCTCGCGAACGCGATTTTATTTGCTTATGCATTTGTCCGCGCTGGAAACGTGAGTTCACGTTCGGCAAACAGACTCTCCTAACGAAGCTGCGGCAGCGTACACACCACACCACCGTGCTAAACCGATAGCCCGTAAAAATCATTTCCGAACTTCTATTGGGCTTGGCGCTCGCTCGCTCGCTCTCTCTCTCTCTCTCTCTCTCTCTCTCTCTCTCTCTCCTCCCCCTCTCTCTCTCTCTCTCTCTCTCTCGCTTTCCGTATAGCCGTAACGGCTACCACGATAATATCGACGCGCTATTAAAGTTTTCCCCCATCCCACCTGTCCCGTTCAATTCCAATCTGCCGCGCTCTTAGCGATGATCGCCTCGATTCCCGTACATCGCGTTTTTTCACGTCTTTCGCGGAATAATACCCGCTCGCTTTTATCTGGTAATTACAGCGGAAATACTTGAGAGGCACCGTTACGCGCTCTCGAGCTCGTTAATTGCCTCGCCACTTATTTAATCTAATCTACGGAACTTATCGAGATCCGAGCGATATATTATTCGCACCGACCCGCTCGTATCTGTGTATCTGGGTATGTATGCGCGCAAACACGTAATCTTTCCCATACTGATACTTGGCGGGGCGCATATCGACGAGCGGCCGATAGCGACGAGATAACAATCGTTAAGCCATGAATTGCGTAAATGATATTATTGACATACAGCATTTTTCGCGTTATTTTCAGCAACAGAGGCCTGATTTGCCGAGACTTCTGCAACAGATGCACGCCCAGCAACTGCCACCGGGCGCGGCGATGGGACCGCATCCGGGTATACCCGGACTTCCTGGGTTGGGCCCGGGCGCGGGTATACCGGTCCCTACCTCGGCATCCGCGGCACTTCTCGGTTTAGGCCTTCCCCCGGGAGCGGCCGCCACCCCCGGAGGCACAGCCGCGCATCCGCTGTCAATGTTGACGAAACCGGAACTTCATCGCGGTCAACCTGACGATCTCAAACCTAACGGAGGTAAGTCATGGGACCTTCTTGTTTTTTTTCTTTACGGGCCTTTTTTTCGAGAATTATTTCAGATGTTTAAAATAATTGACAAATGTGTTTTTATTATAAAATAAAATCGAATGAATTCAACGTCAAAATATCGAGTATGGAACATTTTTATATCTCTTAAATTTTGCGCTAAAATGATGAGAGAAAGCGTCTTCTGTAATCTCCGGTTGAATTTTTTCTTTCATCAGCCACTCGACACACGTAAACTCGCGTCTCTCTTGACGAGAGTGTAAGGGCGATCGCGTTGATAGAAAAGATTCTATTCGTGGAAGTCTCAGTTCCAATGGCTCGACTGTCTCGCGCACTCAGCAACTCGCTGGTAGATATTTCGCGCGCCAAACGATCCGTTTAACCGTCTCGTTCGCAGAACGTCTGTGCATCTAGCTTCGCCTCGTGTTTCGCGTAACTCGGCTACCTGCTGTTCAATCGCTTATCTTCGCTTCTGCGAGAATAGGCCGGTAACCGATCCTCATGAGACGATACGTTGTTGTTTTGCCGCGGCTCGCCGCGTGACTCGTAATCTCATCGATGATTCAGCGATATACGCAGCGATGATGAACGTAAACACGATTAATCCGTCGAGAGCCCGCCGGTGTAATGGATGAAAACTGCTCGTGAGAGCATTTTAAGAAGAAAGAGAGAGAGAGAGAGAGGGACCACTTTGAGAATATACGGCAAAACCGCTTTAAAGTCGCTGAAATTAAGCAGAACCTTTTCGTGCTATTTTAAGTGCGGTCTGGAATGAACAAGCCGATGATGCAAACGACCGTGCTTAAACCCGAAGAGAAGCTCCTGAAACTCTCGATCTTGACCTCGAGAATCCTCTCGGGTCTTAGTCCTCGTCGTCTTTCTCTCTCTCTCTCTCTCTCTCTCTCTCTCTTTCTTTCTCTCGCTTCCTTTTCTATTGTTCTGTCCTTCTCGTTGGCACGTCACGCGACTGCAAGATCTTGGTTCGCGCTCTCGGGGGCCTCACGTACCGCTGACGAAGACGCGCCGGTACTCCTTCAAACTCCTCTCTCCCGCCTTTCGTTTCTCTCCTCTCTCGCCCTTATTCTCGCGCGCTTCCTAGCTTTCCTCCGATGTCTCGCTTGGCGTGTCTCGTTCTAGCCACAGCCATCTCTCGAGAGAGCACTCAGAATCTCCTCTCGACACGAGTGTACTTCCACAACCCTTCCCCTCCCCCTACCCGCGCCCGACGCCCTTACTCGCTGTCTCTATTCCCTGATGGCCTCCACTCTGACCCTGCCTATCTTTTCCCTCGACTCGCACTCAGCTAACTATGTTACTCAGGCCGGGCTACATAGCCTCCAGCCAGTTTACCTCGCGCGTTGTTTTGCGCTTTCCGCTCGATATTAGGGCCCAGCGTAATCCGTCGGTCCCGGCGCAATTGCTTTCGTGGAAATGTTATTTGAGAAAACTAATTGACACACCGCAAATCGCTGAATTATTTCCTACTTGTCGACTGCGAATGTTCGGTAACGTGACGTATTACCTATTATTTCGGATGTGTTCTTTCTAACTGCGTCCCATAACGCATAAATCCTTTGTCCCTCTTCTCTTTCTCGCCGAAGCGTGAACACACGTTCGCTTCGCACGAAGGAAAGAAGGCGTGAAAAAGCGCAGTCAAAAAGAACAGATCTGCTGCACAGTCTACATTGTCAACGATCGCAGACACTCTTTTGAAAAGAGATTCCGCCACGAACCGAGAGACGTGTAACGGCCCAGTATTTCTGTCGTGACAACTGAAACTTCTTTCCTTCTTTCCGGAACATTGCCCGGAGCGAATTGTTTCTACCAGCGCGCGGCAACCGCGTTCTCGTTTTGTTCTCCCCTCCGGCGGTTTTTCGCGTTTCCCCCCACCCCTAAAACGACTCCATCCTCGGACATATCCGCCGCAATATCTGCCACCGACTGTCTGTGTGACGCCGCGCGATTCCTTTTTACTCGCTCCGCAAGCGAGTTACAGTCTTTATGCTCGATTAGAAACCAATGTCGGCCAGTGTTGGCGTTGATAATGGCGGCATTGATCCTCGCTCGATTTACTCAAGTTTATCTCCGCATCGCTTCTCGAATAGAAGTGGGTACGATTTTAATACGAAGCGGATTTTCGCTGAATAACTCGAATACTCGATAACGAGCCACTCTTTATCTGATAATTTTCTGAGTAATGGGCGAGCTTGTCCTCGGTACTTTTAGTAAGCTCGCTCCCAAGATGGGAGAGGAGATGCGAGCACGCGAGTCCTTAAAACGTCTCTCGGAAACACTCGACGACCTCTTCGCGCTTTAGTAGAAAATTATGCGCGCTCTTCCGCGTCCGTTTACGAGCGCGCGCACGGGAGTAGTCGAGTGAGGGAGGAGAAAAGAGTTTCCTGGCCGGATAGGAGGTAGGATAAAAGGGGAATGACGGGCATTAGCGAGCTCTATACCCGGCGCGTGGAGGAGTAGGAGGAGGATACCTTTCGCTCCTTTTATCTTCCGAAACTGTTCCGCTTTTGCACGCGTCTGCTCGATAACGACGTGAACGTGTATCCAGGATTTTAACCCCTGAAACGATCCCCCCTCTCCGCGTTTTACGTCGGCTACCGGTACTGGGTGGTAGCTCGGAAAAATACGAGAAAGTTCTTCCGGCCCAATAAGGCTCTGCTCGACTATCATCCCCGTTATTCTAACGGACTACAGACTGTAATAATAAAATCTCTCGTTCACCGCGATGTAGATGGCCGATGATACTTGAAAACATTCAAACGAAAGCTCCAAATGGAAGGGAATTAAGATTTCATTGAGCGACGAAAATATATGCATTTTATCGTTGCAACTTATTACTGGGGAGGAAAACGTCGCGTCTCTCGATATCGTTGGTATCGAAGTCCCGTCTCTCTCGCGGCATCGCGTCAATAAAAATATTTTATTTCCGCGGTGGTTAATGTTGCGAGAGAGAAAAGAGAGGCAATTTATGATGGTCCCGGTGCACCAGGAACATAAACGGCTCGTGTAATTCTTACTTCGTAGTAGAACGGGTAACGGTAGGAAAAAGATATCGTTAAGATATTTCCTACGAGACCAAAGTGTACCAACCGGCGTGCGGGGCACGAAGGGAGGTAGGAGAAGAAGGCTGGGGAAATCGAGCGAGGACAAACTATGAACTCGGCTTCTCGAGGACAAAGCTTTTCCGTCTGGATTTTCTTCGCTCCCTGTTCCAGCCGGCTTTTCTTTTTCCCGATCTCGCCCACCCCTCCGCCGTCTCGGAAATCCTTGAGAAGTTGAGCTAGTCTCGCGCGCTCCTCCTCCTTCTCCTCCTCCTCCTCCTCTTTCTTTCCCTTTTATCTGCTTCTTCCCGCGGAAAAGATTCCGTCGACATACCACAGACTCTATTCCCTTCGACGCTGTAATAATAATGAAAAACATTCATGACGTTCATTCTGTCGGGGGATAGACAGTTCTGTCGACAGTGATTTTGAAACATAGATTATCTGAAAAAGAAAGTTGTTACTACATCTCAATAATATCTGTTGTGATATTGACGCGTAATTCACACGAAATTTTTATTCTTTGTTACAGGTCTCAATCCGGCCGAGGAGAGGCATGTGAGTATCACGTACGAGTACCAAGTAATTTCTCATTATTCGTCGCGAATGGGGAAAGACTGGCATATCGCTGGTACCGGCGGGCGCGTAAAATTTCACCTCATAAAGGGGATTAGATCGCCGCTTACGCGCAATGTATTATTGGATGATAGTAGAGGTGGAGGAATACGTGGAGAGCGAAAGAGGGAATTAGCGTGATACGCGATAGCGTGGAGAAAAAGAAAAAGAGGAAGAGAAAGAGAAGCGGGCGGATGGGAGGTGGAGATGGTGACGAAGGACGAGGAAGCGCGGAATGGACGTAAAAGCCTGAACACCGGAACACAGGGCCGTAAAAAGCTCGTCGTCAAAAGCACTCCCTTCCGCTTTCATCGACCACTCGGTACTCGCTCTCTCTCTCCCTCTCTCGGCCTCTCTGTTCCTCCGCGTTTCTCTTCTTCTTCGATAACATAAAGCGTCCGCTGGTTGCGGCGCGCGCGTTTATTAAAAGCGCTCCGGAGAGGAAAAAAGCCTCGAGAGCGCTTGAGGGCACCGCCGTTCACGCTCTCCGCCTCTCAGGTCTCTCGAGTGTCCTGCGAGATCGGTCCTGCCGATCGATCGATCGCGCTCGGCAAAAGGCTCGCGCGAGAAAGGAGAATCGATCAGCCGCGGTCGGAACTCCCATCCGCCCCTTCCCTTCTCTCTCTCTCTCTCTCTCTCTCTCTCTCTCTCTCTCTTTTTTTCGTTCCAGGATGAATATCGATGTGCGCAGTTAGCTCGGGCGTCGATTAAACGGTCCCGCGCGTCGTAACAGCGTTCCCGCATTAACCGATGCGATGCGGCGAAACGAATGGGCGATTAAGGTTTCACACTCGTTGAAAAATTCGCGAACCACTTGGCGAATGGAGAAAAACACAGTTTGATATTTGATTTCGCGAATATTTTCGCGCCCGGACGAGCGATGATTTTTTGGTTATTAATCCTCTTTCGGTCGTGGTGAAATTTACTGGCGAGAGAGAGAGAGAGAGAGAGAGAGAGGGAGAGAGAGAAAGAGAGAGATAGCGATAGAACGGAGCGGACTGACGAGTTGTAACTCGTTCGATTCGATGGCGATGGCGCCCGCGGCACGCTGCCAGCCCGATAATTAGTGCCCGTTTAATATGCACAATTATTACGGATTGATAATCGGGGCTGCGCGTCCATTACATCGGTATGGAGATAGATGGTAATAGGTTGCTATCGATATTAGCTCTCCTCTTTCACCCTCTACGTACCCTCTTTCTCTCTCTCTCTCTCTCTCTCTCTCTCTCTCTCTCATCTGCATCGCTTCCTCCCCTCTGGCTCTTCCCTATGAATTCTCTTCCGTTTATCTCCCCCGTTCGCTCCAACCAAGTACCTTCCACAGTTTCAAACTGCGACCCTGAGGCCTGTGAAATTGAAATATGAATGCTAATGGGGTTACTCACCCCGGCGTCATATAATATTACCGATTGCTAGAAAGATGAGTTCTTTTATTTTCCTTGCTACATATTTTTTTCTTCACCCTCTGTGTGTTCGTTCATCTTAAGAACACCGTAACCAATCGAGTCTTTCTAGAGTTGCTCTTTTCTTTTCGCTTAACGCATTAATTATTAATAATTGCAATGAATTTTAAAAAGCAGTTAGGCGTATATTCCCATCTTGAAATTCGCTACCTCCCTTATTCTGTCAAGACGGTTCACTACATGTATACCGTATTGATCGAGAGTCCGATCTCGGCGTGAAGACGTCTATCGCCTTCTTTTTAACGGAAGGAAGTTCCGAGCCATCGAACAAATTGACGCCGTACTTACCGAGTTCCGAGGAGCGAAGAATTACGTTCCCATCGATCCGCTTTCTCGCGTCACTTTGAATTTATACGTCCTCTCCGCAGCAGCGCGGGGCAGGCTGCACGATAAAACTTCTATTCCGCTCGGCGGGTCGTTACCCAACTACATTTTCCATGTTCCTTCTTGCACCTCCACCCACCCTTTCTCCGTGCAATCCGATCTCGTGATTGGATCGACGAGGAAGAACTGTGCTCGCGGAAAAGGGGCAAACCATCGTGGGAAGGAAGCTAGATGAAAAGGAGAAAAAAAATCTCTCGAGAAAGAGAGGGAATACATACGTATGTACAGAGAGAGACAGGCGAGGGACGAGGGAAGGAGGTTGGCGTCTCGAACCGAAAACCGACGACAGCCGGAGAGAATGCGAGTCGTTATTATTCGCGCGCCAGTAAAGTCCTCTCCTTTCATTCCTGGGAGCTTTACCTTTCGCATCCTACCTCATCCCTCTTCCTCCCTCTTCGTTCTCAGGATTTTTCACGACCCAAGAAATATTTCCTCTATGCGTTGCGGAACACCTCGGAGCTTTTCGAAGATGCGGGAAAGAAGCCAATGGGTGCCTATAGCCTCGACGTTGACGTCGCTCGTTGCTCGAAAAAGAGGAAAAGACGACGAAGGATCTGCTCCATGCGAGCTACTCAACAATCTCCTCTCGTCGTCTCTCTCGTCGACTCATAACAAATTCATAAAACACTGTGAAGCGGCTGCCCCCTGTGACATAAAAAGGCGAGGGGGAAATGAGGGGGGCAACGGACGACAGTGGAATATTTATTTATTGCTATTGCTTCGTACAGACGGGATGAAAAAGCCGGGCGTTTCCAGCTATTACCTGGCTCCCTCTCGGACATGCGAGCGCAAGTTTAATTGAATTGCACGATGCTTACGCCTCGTTTCGGATAGCTCGCGGTAAATTGTCGCGAAAGCTGGCGGTCTCGACGGTGACGAAGGGGATATTCGTGGAGATTGTTAATGTTGATTCACCCCACGCTGTAATGTGGACGCATTTTCGCGAAAATTGCCTGCGACTGTAAAGCCAGATATATATTGTTATGCCCCCGCGGTTCTTTTCCGTGCGCGCGCTGCGTCCCTCGCTGCTTTCGCTCATGCTCGCGGACAAATAAATATCTCTATTTTCGCGAAATATTTAACAAACAGTCGCAAGAACGCGATCGCAGTAACGAGAACATTTCATGATAATTCGACGACATTGTTGGCGAGCAATTCCCTGGCTCTTCTTTTCATATTTGTCAATTAATACTCGATGAGGCTTTTTTTTTTTTTCGTTGAATGTTATCATCGCTCAATATTGATCTTGTACAGTAGTCTCTTCATAGAGTTGCACATTGGCGCAGATGTGCAAGAATATATATGACATTATTCGTCACTTATTTCAGAACGATGGCGCCGATGCGAATGTTAATTGCAATCAAATATCGTTGGAGGGAGGGGAAAAAATCGCCCCGTATCTCGTAGCCCGGAGGCTGGCATCGCAACCGCATCAGCGATCCTGATATCGCGAAAACAGAAACGATTTTAAACGTTTAATCGAAATCGATTCCGTTATTTACTGTGTGTATAAGCCCTCGCGCCCATCGCGATGTTGTGGTGGCAGGTACACGCTCGGCTGTTCCGAGAGTTGAAAATCGGTTCCGAATCGAGACGCCGCGATATCGATTGTACGTCCCTCTCTCAGCCCCTTGTACGCCTCCTCTCGCTTTTTCCTTGGTTCAGCCATTTTCCGGCAGTTCGTTCTCCATTGGTCGCGGAGCTCGCGGTCGCGTTATTCTTTTTCCAACTTTTACGCCATCCTCTCGCTTCTCCCTCTCGCCGCTCGGCCTCTTCCATCCTATCATCCCCTACCCGCCTTTTTAATCCCATCACAGAGTCGAGCGCGCACCAACGAGGCTGTCGCCGGAGGTCGGTAAATTAAATCTCGAATAAAGTGCAAATAAACGAGCAAGGGGGAGAGAGAGAGAGAGAAAGAGAGAAAGAGACGACGACGGGAGAGAGGGGCGTTACCCGGGTGGTGGTCGAAAGTGCGGTACAAAAAAGCGACAGGGTGAGAGCGAAAAAAAGCTAGCCGAGAGAAAAGAGGAAGGGAAGTGAGAGAGGGGGAGAGCACAGAGAAAGGACCAGTACTGGTGCGAAGCCAAGAGAGAAAGAGAGCGAGAGAAAGAGAGAGAGAGAGAGAGAGGGAGAGAGAGAGAGAGAGAGAGAGAGAAAGAGATAAAAGAGCGAACTGACGCGCGAGAGTGTAATTTATTTTAATTAGAGTGGCTGCATTATGTAAGCGGGTGAAGCGCCGATGAAAGGGTTTGAAAGGGTCGAGAGATCCTGACACCGACCCCCCGACCAACATCCCCTTCCACTAACACCCTGTCTCTGCTGTCTACCCCGGGAACAGACTAATTCGCTCTCATCCAGGGCTGTGAGGATCGTGGGAGAGCGTTTCGAAAAAGAGTTAGCATCGAGATTCACGGCCGATACCGCGTATGGCAATTTCGCGTCTGCAATGTTTGCGCTACAAATGTAACGCGCACTAGAATCGATATATTTTGCGTACACAATTAATCGAGAGGATTAAAACGAATTTTCGGAACATTTACACTTATATTATAGACAATCGTGAAAAATCAGAAGCTTGCGTCAAGTATTCATAATGCGACATTTATTTACAATTTTATTTAAAGTTTTTCCATTAGACACGTGATTCGAAATTTAATTATCGAGTCACCTAGTTCTTATTATTAAGCGGTACTCGAAGCGGAGGATACTGCTCCGAGATGATCGGAGCATGGGGTGCGCAAGGTGTGAGTTACGCTCTTGCGTTTCTCAACCCCCTTTCCTTGGCGGGCAAAGTAGAGAACCAGCCAACCCTCCTGCTTTACCGACGCCTCTGATCTCGTTAGGAACGCATTAATTAATTTACAAGATGGCGGCGGTGGCGACGACGACGGCATAAGAGAGCAAGAGCCTCGTTGTACCACGGAGGGGTGGAAGAGTGGCGACTAGGGGTTGGGGCGAGGGTTACTGCACGGCACGTTTTAATTACTAATTGAAACGTTCTCCTACCACCTTCCACCGCGCCGATCCCGTAATTCCGTTTCCACGTCGCTGTCACTTTCACCCCTACTCTTAACTCTAACGACTCTCCAACCCTCTCCCGGCTTGCGATTCTCTCAGTCTTAATATCTGCTCTTTCTCTCTCGGGGATACTTAATATTTTTAAATACTTTACATACTTCACCTTTTATCCCAGATATTATACTCCTCCTTGGTCCTTCTTCCACTTCCGTGGGAAGGATGCTTCTGACACAGGAATTTATGAGACGGTGAATCTGCGGCTTTCGCGAATTAATTAATTAAAAATATCGTGGCGCCTTAACAACGCCTTACTGCATCCGCTTTTCGGCTCCATTTTATCGCCTCTCTCGCTGCGCCTTTTTTCCAAGTCGCCTCTTCTTGCGTACGGAGTTATTGGAGATCGATAAATCGGGAAGATTAAATGCGTTACAGAGTGTGATTTTGACAAAGTTAACGAGATATACCACTTTATATCTCTTACATATATTTTATGTACATTTTTCTCAAAGTGAATTCCTGTTTCAAATCATTCACTATGACGAAATGGCCAATCGCCAAAGCATCGCGCAATAAATATGAGAAGACATTTAATTACTTTAAGTATCAATTATCGTAACGAGAGGCGCATGCGATGATACGGTAATTACGCTTACGAAAGTGACGGCAAAAACGCAACACGGCACTTCGTAACGCGTCCTAGTTTCACAGTCGATTGGCAGCAAACATAATCGTTAGAAAAAATAAAAAATATATGTGTGTATATACAATATATAAAGGTTGCGTCTCGTGCGAGCAATCAGAGCACGACGGATCGGCGGTTTTATAGTCATTGCAGCGATCGATGACGATTCTGCGAAACGGAATAAAACGTCTCTTTCCAATATTTATTACATCGGCCCGGTACAATACGTAGGTGTGCGATTGGAAGCAATTTTAGCAACAGTGCCTCAACGGCGAATCGTTTCGTCGCGGTTCTTTACGATCGATTCTCTCGCTGCTCGCGGCTTTCGTTCCACCTCGCGCACGCCGATATTTACGCCCGTCGTTTGTGTCCGCGTTACCGGACCCGACATAAGCCCGCGCAAATTTTCGCAATCACAGTCCACCGGCGAGAAATTAACGCGAGTGTTTCACGCCGAATTTTCATTTTGCCCGCGCGATTTTTCATTTTTCATGATTTTCAACATAGTTTCAGGCGTTAGTTCAGCAAAGTTACTGTGTAAATAATTTTTCGTGCGTCACATTTTTATTTAACGCGGATGTATGCTTATCCATTCCATATTCGCAATATTCGCAATATACTCATGCTTAAGACCAATCATCCTCGAAACGAGAAGGCGCGCTTTTACGACTCGTAGCGCGCTTAACGGCCGACTAAGCTTTTTAATAATTCGCCGGCCAGTAATTAGTCCGTAATTTAATGAGACGGCCGTAAAATGCTGCACGTAGTAGACAGCCGACAGCAAAGATCGACCGTCCCGTAATTACGTCTCCGTGTATATTTCACAATATAATCGGCCGACTGTGCCGCGTAGCGTGCAACGCGTTTTCTACCGCGTCGTGAAACGCTTTTTCCGCGACGACGGGAATGAAAAAGGGAAGGACGGAAGGAGCGAAAGGGAGAGAGAGGAAAGAGAACGAAAAAGCAGAAGCGGAAGAGAGGAGCGGCCGCGAAAGCGTGGATTTGTTATTAAAACGTCCCACTGGAAATAACGGGCGCAGCGCGCAACGCGCGACGGATGCAGTTTGCAAACGAGGACGCGAGATACGTAGCGAAGGATCATTATTTTATTCCAACATAACGTCCGTTACATAACGTGTCCGATACGCGAACTCGCAGGAAAAATCTGTGAAATTCGCGAGCGTCCGTGTACACGGCTCTTTCTCTTTCTCTCTCTCTCTCCCTCTCTTTCGGTGCACGCCGCGTACGTTTCTTGTTAGAAATTCAAGCAAATAAATAGAACGAGAGGAAATACCGCGCCGCGCGTATAATTCGGTTCTGTATTTCGAAGGGAAAATCTAATATCGCGCGCCGCGCGTCTGCCATTCCGATCGAGTATTCCGCATTCTAGTTGGAACTTTCCGATCTAACGGCGTACACGTGGCCGGCTTTTTGGCGAGTGTTCAAGGGGACGGCGCGCCGCAGGAGAGAACGTTTAACCCGCTAACGTAGGAAGCCAATGAGGTTGCGCGTTCTCGTCTTTCCGGTGGAAGATACTGCCGCTATAAATCAGACGGTCGATCGGCGACGGGCGGCCAACCGGTCTCCCGTCTCTCCTCTCTTTCTCTCTTCCGTCTCGCCTTCTGCCGGCAGCGTTGCTCGACGACGGCCATTAACTCTCTTTTTTGCGATGTGTAATGACCTTAAAGCGCCCATGGTTTACGAAGCCATTCGTTAAGGGGAGGGAGAGACTCCCTCCGCGCCGCGCGTTAGTAATCGCGCGAGAATGCACCACCGCGGGCATTGTTGCGTACGATCTTTTCTTTTTTTTTCTCTCTCTTCTTCCCCTCCTCCTTTCCTCTCCTGTCTACCTCTCGCCAGCTCACCTCGGCGGGCATCTGCTCGTCGCGCCCCTCTTTACCTCCGCGGCTTTTTCTCGTCTTTCTTCGTCCGACGTGCGGAAGATGAGAGAGCGCGAGAGAGGAGACGACGACGGCTCGACGGGAGTGGATAGAAGGGCGAGATAATAGGAGAGAAGCTCTCCGTATACCGTCGGAGCGTGCACGAGCGAAATAAAGCGACGATCGGGATGCACCACGGGCTTTTCAATTACCCGTAGCTCCACCTCTCTCGCCGCACACTTCTTGCTTCGTCTCCTCTCCTCGGCTCCGTCTGTTTTGCTTCCTCCTACTTCTTTCTGACGGAGCGATAAAAATGTTTCCTCGTTCTCTCCTCCCTCGTGGATAACGCGCAGGCACTTTATGGCAGGCTATTCTGTTTGCCCCTTATTTCTCCGATCTGCTCTCGCCCACCCAATCGCCCCCTCGGTCCTCTATTTCTCTGTCTTTTATCCACCCCGTCCGCTCGTCACCCTTCGCGTCGTCTTGCCTCACTCTTCAGCCTCGACGGCGCTCTCTCAGGAAGCTGCTGCCTCGTAAAAGACCACTCACGTTCACGGCACTATCGCGAGCGAAGCTCGATGACTTGGCTCGGTGACGCCTCCGCGCCAACGGATGCATAGGTATTCTCCCTTTGAAAAAATCGCACGTGCAAGTCCGACATCGGGTCGGACAGCTGGTCGAGTAGGTATTCACGCGGCTCCGTGGTGTTGGCGTTTCTTGTCGGAAACCACGTTCGCAATTAAAAATGTAATTAAAAGCAGCAGCAGTACGAAGCTCGGATCGGCTGCGAGCGTAAGAATCGCGAGGGAACCGTGCCGGGAGCGCGAATCCGCATGAAAATTTGATGAAACTTAAACTGCCCCCGGAGAAGTCGACACGTGCGTGACGATATGACGTTTCCCAAAAGCACTCTGTCGCTTTTCTGAAGTTATGTTTTTTTTTGTAAAAAAGAAAAAATTTTAAAAATTTGTCTGCCTCCGCAGTTTTCGTCGCGCGAGCCGGGTCGGGAGGAAAAACCGTCCGCGCCGCGAGTTCGGCGCGATAACGATAACTGTTGCACTATCGATCACGCGGCCGTGTGCGCCTGTATGCGTAACGGAAGAAAGAACGGCGACGAGATGTTGGTGTATATACGCGGGGGCGATGGGACGCGGTCTACATGCGCGTTGCCGCATAAAATTGCAGAGCCCAGCAGCAGCGGCGCGGCGCGGCGCCGTCGAGCCGAGATAGCTGCAAACAGACGCGAGTTAATTTAAAAATGCAAATTCCACCATGGGTCTCTCTGCCGTTCCGAGGGCGGACATGGCCGGGGAAAAAAAGAGGGCGAGAGCGAGACGAGAAGAAAGAGAAAGAGAGAAAGGGAGGCGAGAGGAGGAACGGGAGAGAGGAAAAAAGCGCAGCGCGAGGGAACACGGCGAGTAACGCGCTGAGAGAAAGGGAATTTTGCTATTTACGGTGCCGCCATAAATCATAGCGCTGTGAATGTCTGTCTGATTCGCGGCGCTGCGTGTGAGCTTTATTTATACGTCGTCCAATTTGAGCAAGTCCGATTGCAAGATAGCGACGTCGCCGAAAAATTCGACGGGGACAATCCGCGCCGGATGGAAGTGTGGTAAACCGGTGCGACGAGCGTTTGTATGAATAAATGAAAGAGGGAGGAGTGAGAGAGAGAAAAACGCGTGTGCCGGCGCTTTTATGATTAAAATGTATGCAAGTATAATTTAAATAAAATCCCTCTATCTGGAAAGATATCCGATTTGCGCCCGGGTGTGTGTGTAGAGGCGCAATATCGGCGGACGGGTTGTTTTCGTCGCGGGGTTGGGTATCGATTCCGATAAAGCCGCGCAAAAAAGATCGACCGTGCCAAAACGCGCGGATATCACTGCGTTGCCGCGCTGCGGTGATAAAAATTCGCGCGCACACTAATTGCCGGTATGACGAATGCACCGGTTGACCCAGTGACACCGGATTCCGCGAACCGATTACCGGGCCGCCCCGTGCCGCGATCATAAAAAATTCCATGCATTCGCGAGTAAGCTGCGACGGTCAGTAAACCAACGGGTGTCCGCCCAAAATTACGTCCGCGATTCGGGCTCTGCCATGAATCTCCCGCGTGGCGCGCGGCAGCGATCTCGGCTAATTAAATTAATCGACCACCGCGGAGCGGAAACGAAAATCCCCGCGATCGGGCATCGAATATTCAAGAGCCATTAGTCTCGAAACGAGTTCGAAATCACGGGGACAAGTGTCAAGATAGTTTAATGCCGCGGATATTTATCTATTCGGAAATCGCGAGTCTGAGGAGCCGATCGCGGGTGGTGAATCAGGTCCGTTTGAGTTCTACATGATGTATCGCGATGGATGGTGTCTCGAGTAGAAAGGTAAATACCGCAAAACCGCGAAGTCTGACTGGAGACATCGGCCTTGTTCGTGCGACGTCAGTCTCAAAGTTGAAACACAGAGAGCATTGTCTTTACGTTTCTGCCGTGCTTCGCCGGTCGGAGATTCGCCGACACGAGACGCATTAGTCAAACGTCTCTCTGCGTCGCCGGAGCAGAGCCCCGGCAATGCCCGTCAACCACGAGCATCCCCCGCAGTCGGGCGGTATCGAATCGTACCGATCCGCACGGAATCCCAATTTCCCGACATCTCTCGTACCGACGCGTTCCTCCGAGAGTGGCGGCGATGGCGTCGAAGACACTGAGAGCCACTGGGTGCAATCTTGTACCAGCTGGGGTTTGCGGGGTCTTGGGAGACGCGACTCCGGCTCGTAACCTTCTCTCTCAGGGTCCTAGCCACGACGACGACGACGACGAAGACGACGGTGGAGTGAGGAATAGGGAAACAGGCACCACAGGCAGGCAGGCGGACGGAGGACGGGGGTAGTTGGTTGGTCGACGTGAGGGTGAGAGCGCACGAGTGGCAGCGGCAGCAAAGGGTGAGGAGACGGTGTAGAAAAGGGAAGAGGAGAGCGAGAGAGAGAGAGAGAGAAAGAGAGAGAGAGGTGGGTGGTCGGTCGGTGGCTTGGGATATATCCGTAAGGTTAGGGTGGTTGAGTTGAGACGAGGCGCCGTGGCGAAGGAGTCGCTCACTCACTTACCACCCTCATGGCTGCGACCGCCAACCCCAATACCATGCACACGGCCAAAGCCGTCCCCCGTCCGTCTCCCTCCTTCCCCCGTCGTCTCCCGCTCTCTCGTCTCTCACCCTTGAAAGAGCCACCCCTTTCTGTACTTCGGTGCCTGCTGCTGCTTGCCAAGTTGCTTGCCTGCCTGCCTGCCTGCCTGCCTGCTTGCTTGCGGACCAAGTCGTCCCTAACACTACAAAGTCTATATATCTACGGTATACCCGCAGCTCCTCCTACATTCCGCCGCCTTCTCCTCGTCTTCCCCTGAGGTACCAACCCCCATATTGATCGTGGCACGAATCCTCTTTGTGGGAGAGGGTGATATGGATAGCCGACGGGATAGGTGTAAGTAAACTTACGTGAATGGAAGGCGGGCCGCGTGTATATCGTTTCTTCGCGGAGGTACCTGCACACGTATCGTGCATGTATGCGGCCATGTATATGTATGCTCTGCACATACACCCTCGTGCAACGCGAGCGGGCAACGAGAAAAGCAAGAGAAAACAGAAACGGAAAGCTCTCGCGAAACGACATTGCGAGCTATCGGCGTCTCACGATAGGGGAGAGGAGGAGAGGAGAGGGAGAAAAAGGATGCGCTTACCCCCGAAAGACGAGACTTCCGGGTACATACTTACTAGCGGTATCGACTGCGGACAAGAGATGGTGTGTGTTTCCGCATGATTTTCCAGAGAACTAAATCCAGTCGCGATTTTCTCGTGGAATCATTTTACCGTAGATGTTATACCCCATCTGCCAGGAGTACATTTTCTCCATTTTAATAATATTACCATGCGCATACCAATGATTATTGAATTAGATTGATTTTGCAGTGTCTCCGTAAATATTACCATTCTTTTTCCTCGACCGAAGATTATCGCGCGTTCGCGACTGATTTAGATATATGAGCGATGATAAAAAAATAAAAAGCTCGTCGAGAATGTGTGCAGCGCAAAATATTTTTTTTATCGTTTGATAAAGTTTATCTAAATCCTAAGACTTTAAGTCGCAATGGCGCGCCTTATTTTCTCGCGAATGCGTATCAAGCGCTATTCTCTCGGATTTCAGATTTTCCTTTTCCAACGACATGACAGTCGTCTCATCCGCTTCAGTGGACTCTGGTCGGATAAGCAGTGACCGACCGTTTCCGGATAACGAGAGGACGTCTTTTCGGAGGAAAAAGATCCCTCTTTCTCTCTAGCGGGATTCTTTCGCGAAGAAAACTCGAAAGAGAGGCACGTAATACGGCTCCCGAGGGATCCTTTTCGTACCGAGAATCTTTCATGACGTGAGCGGAGCGCGTGTTTGCTTCCCGCCCGCGCTCGACCTCCGCCCGGCTTTTGTCTTCACTTTTCTTCCCGTCGCTGCTATATCGTCGTCGCGAACGAGAGAACATGCTCCCGCTCGATTTTTCCGCGCCGCGGCATTTCATACCCGCCCGTACTCCGTTCCACTCCCGAGCGATTTCTCGACGGTGTCTGACAAGATGCCGCTTATCCTCCGCGCGGCATGTAATTTCGTACGTTAATCGCCCGGAGATACTCGCGCGAGCGCATCCGTATATCTCAAGGTATTCTATTTTTCTTTTATTTCTCTCCACCCGGAGCATTTCGGTCGACAGGCGGGAGATGATACCGAGGCGTCGAAGTAATGGACCGAGAGAGCGAGAGAGCCGGCGTCGTTGGATAGTGGTGGATGGAGGGACGAAGGGTAATTGAGAGAAGAGGAGATTTACTTCGACACCGGCGGCGGTGGTTGCAAGGGGATGCGACAGGGTGGTTTACGGGTTTGCAAAGATGGGGTGCACAGTTATCGGGGACAGGGAAAGGGCTGCCTCGCTTATACACACACACACACACACACACACACACACACACACACACACACACACACATATGTATATATATATATATATATATATATATATATATATATATATATATGTGTGTATATGTATATACCAAGGCATGCGGACGGTGGTGCCCTGTTGGCCGTATCGACGACGAAACTGCCGCTCGTAAAGCTTCCGGTCGATGATACTTCCGACTCGGCAATCCTGAGCGAGCGTTTTGCGAAAAATGCGCCTTTTCACGTTTTATGAAGATTGTCGACGTTGACGATCTTCCTCTCAATTTTACGTGATCGCGTCGAAACAAGAAGAGGACAAGGTCGGCGTATAGCGATAAGCAATCTTCGCGCTGTTTATCAAGCCTATGCGATTCTTATCTCGTATGTACATTCCCCGTATTAAAACTTAAGTAGTGAAGTCTTTTCTAGCTAGATTAGATTCTCGGGAAAAGATTCTTGTCTTAATTCATATAGGTGAGCGATTATTAAAGAGGCGCGGGCGATAAAATGAAAGAAGAAGTCGATAAAGTCGCCTAAGATATTCAAGTACTTTGGCATTTGGAAATGCAGGCCAATATTTTTCTCGGCACTCGTGCATAATACGATAGGAAAAAAAAGCAGGATTCTACGATCCGCCCTATTATTCTTCGTTCGCCTCGAAGCGAAATGGAGGTCGTGCGGGCCAGGAGGGATAAGTAATTCCGTCGATGCCTCTTCCACCCGTCCGACGGGAAGGTCGTTTTATTTAATCGCGAAGGAGGTAGGAAGGAATTTAGTCGTTCTACCCTCCATCCGTCGACCATCCCCTCGGTCGGCAAGAAGTCCTTCGTTCCTGATACTTTCCCGTGGAAATCTATCGAGGAGGTAGAATCCGGCGCAGCCCGTAAAAATCTTGAACGAATAAATCCTGTAAATCTCCGTAATCGGATTAACCGCGCTAAACGAGAGCGGGATCGTATCTTTCGCGTTGATAAGAGATTCTATAAAAATCGTAACGTCCTCGTTGAACGACTCCGTTAAAGATGCTTAAGCGTTCAATGTCGATCGTCTTTGTTGCAGAGAAACTCGATATCGCCGGCGGAACGAGAGAAGTACAGGCCGCGCAGCACCCCCGATCCTCAGCACGAGCATCTGGCGAAGAAGCTGAAGAAGGAGCAGGACAAGGACATTGGCCATGTAAGTATCCTACTACACTAATATTAGTGCCCCATGCTCCGCGAACCGTGATTCACCTTAATACAGTCGTGCGTGTTCTTCCCGACAGCAAAGCGATGGTGAAAAGAGCGACCAAGACCTGGTGGTCGACGACGCGAGCGAGGGTCCGACTAGTCCGGCGGCGAATGGCACGGCATCGCCGCGGGAGAACGGCCTCGACAAGCTGGGCCCGTCCTCGGTGCCTCTGAGCGGCCAGGTGAAGAAGGAGGTACCGCCACCGTCACCTAGAAGCGGCACCAGTAGTAACGCGAGCACGCCCTCCGCCAAGAAGATGGAAGAGCGCGAAAAACCGACGACACCGATCTCAAAACCGGTCACTCCGACGTCAGCAGGTGCGGCGTTATTTGACATTTTTCAAGAGTCGAAGTAAAAATGGGTGGGGAGAGAAGAACGTTGAGAAATAATCGAGTTTGATCGGCGTTATCGTAGGTAGCAGTTCCGGTTCCGGTGGCCTGAAACCATCGAGCTCCAGCAAACCGTTAGTCTCGGCTTCAGTGGTCGGCCCTTATCCGCCGCACTATCCGCCACCACATCATCCGCCCGCGGGACCTCACGTGGACATGCTGGGCTATCCTCCGGCAGCGCTCAACGGTGGTTACCCCACGAGACCACCCCTTCAGCAGCTTTACGATCCTCACGGCAGCATGAGAGCACCGCTCGGACCGATTATTCCTCCTGGTGGTAAACCGTGAGTGTTCTTTCTTTTCCTAATTTGCTGCCGTCTTATCTGCGCGTCAGTTTATCAACTCATCATTCGTCGCTGTATCACAGCTCTTATGAGATGACATTTTTTTCGTAGCAGTGCATACAGTTTCCACGTGTCTAGCGAGGGCCAGATGCAGCCGGTACCGTTCCCACAGGACGCCCTCATCGGCCCGGGCATTCCGCGTCACGCGCGTCAAATAAACACGCTCACTCACGGTGAGGTCGTCTGTGCCGTGACAATTTCAAATCCGACCAAGTACGTTTATACCGGCGGCAAGGGCTGCGTCAAGGTGTGGGACATCAGTCAGGGTGGCAGTGCTAGCGCGAAACCCGTCTCCCAGCTCGACTGTCTGCAACGGGACAATTATATCAGGTCAGTGATAGTAACACGTGTCTTCATTCGCAATTCGTGACACATTAACTCCCGAACGCTATATGCGGTCAATGTAATTAATTTCTGACTCTGAATTCCGGATGACATTTAGTCGTGTCCGCCGGCTGTATATCACGCTGAAGCAGCGCGGCATCGATTTATCACATGCATTTTCCGTATGCATTTACCGACCCTTCCCGACTTCCTCCCTCTCCCTCGCGTACCCGTAGAATCGCGCGCGCGACCGTAATAATTATTTAAAAGCGCGCATAAGTGGTGGTATATTTGATGGAATTAATGTAACGCGGCGCTCGTTGTTCGTGTCATTAGGTCGGTGAAACTGCTGCCAGACGGTAGGACTCTGATTGTGGGAGGCGAGGCGAGTAATCTCAGCATCTGGGATCTGGCAAGTCCGACACCGAGAATCAAAGCTGAACTGACCTCCTCGGCGCCGGCGTGTTACGCTCTAGCCATCTCGCCGGACTCGAAAGTCTGCTTCAGTTGTTGCAGCGATGGCAACATCGCCGTGTGGGACCTGCAGAATCAGACGTTGGTTAGACAATTCCAAGGTCACACGGACGGTGCCTCGTGTATCGACATCTCTGCCGACGGCTCGAAATTGTGGACAGGTGGTCTCGATAACACCGTGCGCTCCTGGGATCTCAGGGAAGGCAGGCAGCTGCAACAGCACGATTTCACGTCACAGATATTCTCCCTGGGATACTGCCCGACCGGCGAGTGGTTAGCCGTGGGTATGGAAAATTCGAACGTCGAGGTGCTCCACGCCACGAAGCCCGACAAATATCAGTTGCACCTGCACGAATCTTGCGTGCTGTCGTTACGTTTCGCTTCATGCGGCAAGTGGTTCGTCTCTACTGGCAAGGACAATTTACTTAATGCGTGGCGCACGCCATACGGTGCCTCGATTTTCCAGGTTGGTTATCACGTCACGTATTATTGCAAATTGTCAACTTTGTTTCGACGCCAATCTCGCGCGCTATCCGTTATTATCCGGTTTCTCCGAGTATACCTAATATTGTACTGAATAATAATATTGTATGTTTCTTTTTTCTTTTCAGTCGAAAGAGTCGTCTTCTGTGCTTAGCTGCGACATTTCTACGGACGACAAGTACATTGTGACCGGATCTGGCGACAAGAAAGCCACCGTCTACGAAGTGATGTATTGAACCTCATATTGGCTCAACGATATGACTTCGATATACAACATCGATTGAAATTTCTCGTGACGATTAAGTGTGACTGACTTATGACGGAGGAATTGAAAAAAAAAAAAAGAAAATTAATTTTTTTTACTACCTAAATGTGACTCGAAGAAACTCTACGGTGAATCATCAAGTTTTAAAAATTGACAAGACTTGGTCGATGTACTACGGTCGCTACATTCGACAGAAACCGAATTAAATTTCACACTTCTGTAATCCCAAAAAGAGAAAACTAAATTATATCCGGGGGATAGTACATAAATTAAGAGGGTATAAATATATATAAAGATTTACAGCATTTAGCTGTACAAGATTGTATAGAGCCTATAATCGTAAATAGGATGAAGTGACTGGAATGTGTGAAAGAGAGAGAGAGAGAGAGACAAATGCGTGTAAGTACTCTCCGTCTGTATTTAGCGTGGGAGGCGATAATGAAGTCGCTTGTGTAATGTAATGTTACTGATGTAATATAGAATCTTTATAATTAGGTCCTTTTGCACGTGATCGTGAAGGAAACGGAGCGAAGAATCGAATCGCGCATTTCGTCGGGCGAGGTCGTTTTCTTGCAATAATGCAGCAGCAACGAAACGAACGTCACGGCGAAATACCTGAATACGTACGAAATGCTGATCTAGTGTTGTAGACTTGTCAAAGTAGGGATGTATGTTGTGTCGCAGAATTATACATAATATATTGAGCACACATGTAGGCAGAACGTTTACGTCATGTAGCGGAGAAACTGTAGGGCTATGAGAAACTGATAAGTATCGATCACGCTAACAGTTGTTTGAACGTACGCGATGCTGCGTTCGTTCGGTATCGAAGCCAGTGATGTGATCTTTGACATTTCTACCACCGATAAGAGGAATAATTTGTACTTATTACACTTTGAGTTTTAAATACGATTCTTTTATAATTATATGGCACTGTTACGTCTGCCGTTAAGACTTTATTGTAATTGAGATTTTATAAAACGTGTCGAGGGGAGAAGGACGGCGATGAAACAAAAGAAAAGGAAAAGAAAAAGAAAAAAATGGCGAAAGATACTTTTCGATCTTTTGCGGTAATTATGAAACTGGCTTTCATACGCCTATTACGAGCGGTATCGATTATAAAAATAGGAACTTTATAAGTTGCGCCGAGTACGCGCACCGGATACTTGATACAATGTACATTGTTTGCGAGTCTTGACTGCCATAATAGGCATATACATATTACGCACACGCATATTACGCGTAAACAAACACGAGCGAGCGGACCACGTTCGTGGGCGGATTTTGCAGAATATTCGATAAAGTATTTTTGTGACTATTCATCGTGAAGACCCTAGGCTTAACCATCGAGCAAAACTGGTCGAGCGTGATCGACCACGCGCGCGTATGCATCGTCGACTGCAGAGAGGAGACGATATGTAAAATCGTGGCGAAAACACTTGTATTCTCACACCGCCCTTCGGTGCAAGGTTACAAAGCCGGAGGTGCGTGCATCTGGACTTTTAGGGTACTAGCTAGCGCATTATTATTCGGAGGCCGTATGGTGAAAGCGGGTGATGCGTAATGGAGATTTATATTTTGTTACAGGAAGGCACATACATACATACACACACACACGTTGACATCCGCTGTGACCGTCCGAAATTCAACGCCACGATATAATAACTGCCGCGATAAGAACTTTGCCCTGTAACGTGGTTTTACGCATTCACATTCCGTAATTGCGGAATCGAGAACATTCAGATCAACGACACCCACACACGATTTTGGACGATCACAGCCCCCGTTCATATAGACCAATAGAAACAACGATACCTCAAGAAGACTCAATAGTTAATTATCTCTAACTCATCGACTTGTACAGAATCGATATTCTTTTACAGTTGAATAACACACGCACCGTAAAAAGAAAGAAATCATTACGCGAGACGAAAAAAAAAAAGATCGCATAGCCACGACAATGATTGTACCCTGCCTCTCCCCCATATTCCCCCCTTTTCCCCACCTCCCCCAATCGGAAATCTTACCGTAATACCGAATTGAATTGCGTCTCCGTGCTCGCATTTTGCACTCCGCGAAAAGCGTACGAAAGCCGCCGTGGGAGAGAACACACGTTCGTAATAAACGGAAGACAGGCAGCGTTAATCTTTTTCCAAGCACTGTTCAAGTTGTTCCTATAGCTACGCGAAAATTGTTTCTTTCGGCAATTAAATCCTCTATATCTATATACAAGGGTTGACGTCATTGCGCTCGCCGACCTGTTCTCCCGATCCTTCTAATCTTTGTGACTCGAAAATAAAAGTTAAATATTTAGCAATGATGCTGGTGGAGATCTCCAATGTCAATACATTCAATGTTAATTAACAATTCTCAACTTTTATTAGACAAATTTGTCGATGACTGAATACTCAAGTTAAATATAAAAAAAAGAACTTTGGAATCTGAAAATACTCGTGAAAAGAATCTTGTAGGTGTCGATAAAACTACAAGACGCTATGATATCGGAAGAAAAAATGTAAATTCGAGGAAATCTTTGAAATATAATTAGCTCTTAAAAATAAAAAAATTTCTTTAAATGTCTCAGTATTTAAATTTTCAAAATCGACTGAGAAAGATTCTAGTAAAGAACGAAAGTGATATCGAGGAATATAATTGAAAGCAACAATTTAAAGGAAAAACAAATTTATTCTATTATCGCATTTATGTTTGTACGGCTTAGGCTCGAGTTAAAATATTCAGAATATTACCTCGCTTTGCATGCGGAGCTGAACTCTCGCGCGTTCAATGAACGCGACGCGAAACGGAACGCACGTGCGTGACGCTGGCGCACGTGCATTCTGTTTACCGGGAGGTGCTGCGCTCTGCCGGCGAGTCGTCGAACTATGCACTGTCGAACTGCGCGACGCTTCAATATGGCCGACAGTGGAGCCACGGCACGGTCAGGGTGAATTTGCGTTCGCGTTGTTTTTGGAAGATATTCGCGCGATTTGAAGACAGAAAGCCGCGACGATGAACATGTCCGTGGAGAAGAAGAAGTACCCCTCGGCGTTGCCGATCAATTGGCCGCCGAGGGAGGAACCGGCGAGGAAGAGCCAGAATCAGTTGGCATCCACGGGGAAGGTTGATTATTATTACAAGTAGGTTGAATAAATTGTCGAGAAATTTACTCGATTTCACACAAGTACGCGACATGCGGATCCTCGGTGAGATGTTTGAAAGTCGAAAGTAATTTTCACGGACGGACACGCGGTTTCTCGAACGCGGCGAGTTGTAACCTCGATGACAGGTAGCCTCTGATTAATTAACGCGGTTTTTTTTAGCCGCGGTGCCAGGGTGAATGACGCGACGTTGGTGCCGCCGATCAGGCAAACGGCGTCGATTTTTAAGCAACCAGTGACAATCTACAAGACGCAGGAGGGAAAAGTGAAGGATGTCAAACACGGCAATCAGGAGGGCAAGCCAAAACAGGTTAGTTTACGTAGCAATTGCGGCTGACTGTATGTATACGGTAATTGGACTGTCGGACAGTTTGATGTGTCAATGAATTGAATCCTTTTGGTACACACATATCTTCGTCTATTCACATACACACATATATATATATATATATATATATATATATATATTATATATGATATCTGGGTAGTTGCACACTTACAATCTTATAAGTAAATTCGATTATCGTCTTATATATTGTCTTGCGTATGGAAATCTTTCTACTCCCTGCCTGTGAAATACCCTGTGTCTGCTTACACCCATTCACTTGTATTGCTCTTCGTTAGCTATCCTTGTAAATTCACAACTGTCAAATCGTTGCTTTAGGAAGGAGCCGATAAAACTGACGGCAAGTATGGCTCCCAAGATAAGCCTAAGCAGGTAACTGAACATGCAATCATGAAATCGTCAATTTAATGATTTCTTTATCGTCAGTAATTTTGTTTTCTTCTGTTCTATATGTTCAATGGCAAATATTATTAATTGCTGTATCTTAATAATAACATGGAAAGTCAATCTTTTCAACGTTTAAAGAAATTGGAGAAAAGTATCTTATAGTTATACTATCCCATTTTTGTTTGATTAGGATTATAAGTTAATCGGTGATGGTTGGTGGAGGTACTCCATAAAAATGTTTATACGTTGCAATAATAATTCAGTTTAATACAATTTTCATATAATAAAATATTTGTAGCTCGAAATATTTTTTTTTTAGTAGAGTAGCGCATGCCAAGTAAGACGATTAATAAATGATAATCAAAATGTCAATCTTCCAGCTTTTTTGGGAAAAACGTTTGGAAGGACTGCGAGCGTGTGATCCCGACGGTTATGAATTTGATGCGATGGATCTGCCAAAGAACTTGAAACCAGTAGGACCATATATCACGGAAGAAACATTGCTCCAAAGTGTGGCCACTGCATTGCACATGTGTACTCAGCCAGTCACGGGACAAACGGGATCAAAGACAGCTTTAGACAAAAATCCAGGAGTATTTCTCAATCCTGATCAGCCACTCGTACAGGTAGAGCTGAACATTATGTTAAGAATGTTTCATAAAATAGTATTAGAACGATTGACGAATGTCATGAATTTTTAACATTTAGTTAATATTATTAATAAGTCAATTCTGTTTTAAGGCGGTCTCGATAGCGGATGATGATATAAGGAGACAAGAAGACCGAGTGGCTATCGCGAGAAAAAAATTACAAGATGCCCTACGTGCTCTTCAAACCTAGACTATACAAACTTTATTACATCACTTGCTCATCTTTTAGTTTTAAGTTCGTTATAAATTATACATACTTTTTGTAATAAATGTTTTTATAAAAAAGAGAAAAATGAGGAAAAATGAAAATCCGATTGGGATGGAAGAATCTGATGATATATTTAAAGTATAATTTATTGATTTTTATAAAATATATTTTAACAAAATTTCTCGAAATAGAATAAAGTCTGCAGTGCATGAGAATCGATCATATAGCTGATTACTCTTCTAAAGAATTTCAATAAGTTCCCATTATAATTTGAGAATAATTTAGTTTGTGGTGCTTTAAATTGTTTGGATTGCCATCTGTCTAAAATTCCCTGTGACATGCAGGAAATCGATCAAGCTAACGATGTGGTCACGAAAATAACAAATTTCTCAAATTTATGTAGCAGATGGCAAAAGTGCCGTATTTGGTTCGTAAATCAATCATATTAAATTAACACAGAGTACTATGTTATACTGGAAATTAATATTTAAGAAAATTGAACGATTTTCAAATCCAACGAATAGAGATCTTGTTTTCGAACAACGCGTAACGTACTTAATTTATAATATCCAATGAATCGAGAATCAGGTTAGTAAAACGTCTACATTAATTATGCAAATTGCTCACTTCGGTCTGAGAAAGGCCACGCGGGAATTGACCAGTCTTGAAATATCGCATTGAATTCGAGCGTGGTATATCGTCGTCGCAGGAAATAGCCTGCACGATTCAATAAAACCTATCAACAGCACGGAATAAAAAAATGATGGAAGATTAAAAAGGGACTTGTCACAAAAGTAGTTTTAAGAATTATCTTATTGAGATCTCCCATCAAAAATAAGTTATTAGGTTATTTTCTAAAATATACATTTACTCATTCTCATTATAATAAATCCTGGAATTGAGGTCTGTTATTCTAGTGAGAGTGAAAATATCGTTTCGCTTTATTTTTATTTGCTTTGTGTTATTCCAGGAAAGGCCATAGTAAAAGAACATTAAAAAAGATATTAATCGTTTCAGGATATTCTAGTTGAGATATTCTTAGTATTTGCAAAGATACAGGCAAAAATGGGCTACGACGTCCTACGGTACAAACAATAGAGAATTCTTTTGGGTATTGAATGAAAAACATCAATGGTTAACTGGAGATGTATTTTCTCCCCGAAGGACATCCTCATTTTGGACCATTCTCAGAAACTTTTCCGAAGATTCTATCCCATACGAAACTATTTTCCTAATCGTGTCGCATTAAGTACCGTGCATCGCGTGTTACACTAGGTGTATTCGGGGCGTGCATTGTGTGCCGAATGCAGTTGTGTATCGAATGCCGGCCCAAGGCTCTCTGGGAATCGGTACGTGCCCCAGGGCCCCGCACAAAAGAATGCTCAGGTAGGTATACAGGCAGGCGTCGGTTTTCAGGTAAGCGCAAGCGGGATACCAGGTGGTAACCTCTTTTTTTTTCCCCTCCCCGCCTGCCCGGCACTTCTCCACCTTCGACCAACAGCTGTTTCCCTCCGCGGCAAGGGTCGCTCTCCCTTATTGTCAACCAGACGAACAGCCGTTCTCGCCCCACTGTCGTACACGCGGGCACATGTCCCAGTTTAAATCGTTATAACTCGTCGAACACATGACTCGACCCGACGATCCATCCGGTCTAATCGGCACGGCGGTACCCGTGGAGTGCACCGGCGACGACGGCCGCGTGCATCTCGTCGACGATGGGAATTCAACGTCGAAGTGCCGAAGTGCCTCCTGTATCCCGAGTCTGCGAGCCGAGCGATCAATAGCGCTATCGCGTATTCTTTGCAATAATTTATGCGCACGGATCCGCGACATCCGGCCCGAGAAGAGATACACGATACAATGGGCGCGGCGTATCTCTCCGGAGACGCTGAAAAATCATGCCGCGAAATCGTGACTTTTCATTAATCGCGGAACAAGCACCTGGCGACAATTCAGACAATTATAGCTGACTGACACGATAAACTTCTACATGACATGCTAAATACCCCGGGGATTTCTCTAGGATATATGGAATGCAATTTAATTATATAAATATATATACATTCGGATGTATGTACATACATGTATAATGAATGTCGCGCATATGAATATAAATGCGAGCATCGCGCGGCGAATGAGGAATTGAAATCGCCACGGGACTCATCCCGAAATAATCTCGCCTACCCGCTCGCGTCCCGCAGGCGCGTGCATAATTCACGTAAATTTTTGCACCGTGTCTGATCGTGCTTTAACGTCAAACACGATGTCGACATTTAATTCCGCGTCTCGCGTGCTCATCTCTCTCTCTCTCTCTCTCTCTCGATAGATTTTTTTAATGCATGCCTAATGCAACGCCGATCTATGCGTTGCGGCGGCGGCGACCGGCGGCGTCGCCTCCGCGTGTAAAGACCTTATCTGGAGCACCATCGAAGATTACATCCTCCGCTGTCTTGGATGTAATATAGCCGATGTATAAATAGACGCTCTTCCACGGCGCGTTATCGATCTTTCGCAGTATATTCGACCATCGGAAGTTGACCGACTTGACTATACTATTTGTATCGGGGTTACTGGCCGCAAAGTATTTCGGATTTATTTCCGCGGAGCGGAGACGAGGGGACACGGCGCGATTTTTTTTTTTTTAAGTCTCGATTGACAATCGCTTGGCGAAAGTCGACAGCGAGTAGGAAAACGACGAATAGGTGGGCCTCGGAAAGGAGAAGGAGGCGTTGGTCCATCCAGCGTTTCGCACGGAAGAAACAACCGAGGGGACCTTCGACTCCCAACAACGACTGCTACACGTAATCGACGTCGACAGACTTTCTCTCTCGCGGATCCGCGAGAGGAGAGGAGAGCACAGCGGGCGTGCCTATAACCGATCGTGCTCTTTCCATTTTCACCGAGTCTCGGAGGCAGAAATGGAGGCACCTATCGCGTTTCCGTTTTTAACATATCCGTTTCAACACAAAGAGCACAATAATTATAGATGTAAAAGCGAGCCATTGTGACGGAAGAAGAAAGAAAAAAATATTTTTAGTTCGCCCGCGTCTCCGATCTAAACTTTCGTCGATCACGTCGAGCGCGCGTGCTCGAGTTTTTCTCTCGTCGTGACGCGCAATATAACGATGCAAATTATATGTTTCTTTGAAGTGACTTTTCTGACGCATTTGCGAATTATGTAATTCTTTATAAACGTCCGCGACAAGTGACTATTTTCACTTACGAACGTCAAACGAACGATCAATTTCAATGTCTCTTGATAATCGTCAACCGAAATTTTCGAATTTCCGTTCGTATTTTGCGCGAGAAGACATGCGGGCGATAGATCACTCTTCTAGCCTGACTAGTTTCCTGACGGTTTCCGCTCATTGTTCGTTTTCTCGGAAAAAAAGAGCCGTTTCGGTACGAAATGTATCGGATCGCCTCGAAAAAGCGGATCTCCCTTCGGCGTTCCTTCGTCGTTGGGTTTCCCTTTCGTACGATTGTGCCTGCAGTCATTTTGCTGACTTTACAGACAGCGATGGAATCGCCGGAACGTTTTTTCGGTAACTACGATGACGACAATAGCTCGTGATAAGATAAATTGATTCAGATTGATTTTCCCATCTATGACAATGCGAAAAAGTGCGATAACGTGCAATAATAAAGTTGAATCGAGAAATAGTGTGCGGCGAATAAGAAATATTTATAAACATGCAAAATTTTCTAAAGTATCTAAAATTTATAAATACCCAACTTATAACATTTACAGCAAGTCTGTTGTAATAATAAAGTGAATAATAAATCGAGCACTACTTCTGGAAAGATCTATGCAAAATACTAGCTTCTACTGGACCTGCGATACCTGCAGCATTTCGAGGAAAATCCTTCTTCGGCTTCCAGGCCAAAGTTTACAAAGGACTTGTACTATGCTGTTGTCCGACAATACAGCCACGGGGGGGGTCCTACAAACTTGTATTGTCGTAAAATCGAGAAGAGACAGTGAAGAATTTTCCGTTTGCGGAGAAAGGCTTCGCCACGTTTGTCTGAACGCAAGTAAATCTTACTTCGCAATTCTGAGATACTTCCGTTCCGCATCCCCGACATGCATCCTTTAACGGACATTGCGATTTTTACGTTTCCAAGAGCTTGCATCTTGCACGGACTCTTACGAGAGAGAGACGGCAAAATAGAATTCGGATTTATTATTCAAATCGTTTTCTCGGCTGTAAGGGATTTCAGCCAGGTAGCCTTCGCGCATGCATCTTATTTGCCTTCGGGATGAAACGGCTCGACTGGGTAAGCCCGTGACTTAAGCCTTAAGCGTGCTTCGCAGGCAACTCTAATAAGTGACAAGTGTTGCGTCTGCGGTAAAGAAAATGAAATTCCGCGAACGGGCCCGGGTGCGCGGGGTATATTTAGAAATGCGTTGCGCTTTATTCCACGCTATCATCGCTCCACCGAATATCCGCGTGTGTTTTCGCCGTTGTGCAACGGCCTTACCGGCCGCCACCGTTGCGGTCTCGATAGCCATAAGGATACCTCTGCCTTCTGCGTGCGCGAGCGTGGGCGTCCGCCCGCAAGATTTTGTGGATAACCAGACATCGGATGGCCGGATCGATACTAGCACATTGCGCGATAATTCGACGCTAGTATTGTAGCCCGCCTGGAGTCGCTTTGAGGGACACGTGATAGCGTTTAGTCATTTCATTCGTGAAAGCTTTGTGTAATGATTACCTATTAATAGACATAATTTTGGTAAATTTCCCGCCATCGGACAGAGTATTATGTCAAATTCATTTGATCGCTGATAACGATTTACGTCGATTAAAGATTAAACGGATTAGAAATTCTCGTTCGAATGTTTCTACAGCCAATCGCCTTCGACGCTGCCGCCGTCGTCGTCGTCGTCATCGTCGCCGACTCAGAGGCCAGCAATGCGGTTCTCCGGCGTTACTGCACCCCGGCGATCGAAATCGAAAGAAATATCCTCACCGCCGTGCGCACCGTCGCTTCGTACCTTGTGTACGCGCATACACGCGCGGCCGCGGTGCGTCTATCCGCGCGTACATCGGCGAGGACGAGGCGGCGCGCACCACGGGAGTCGCCGTGGTTTCGCCAAAGCAACGACAATGATCGCTACGTGGAAGGCAACCGGTTGCACGCCGTAAAAATGCGACGAGAGACGCGGAACACCGAAGAGAGGAGTCGGTTTAACGCGTCGGTCGAAGCAGAGCCAGAAAATGCGACGCATCCTTTTCGGCGTCGAGGCCGATGGGATCCGACCGGATGCTGGGCATCGAGACTAGGTCTCATGGAAGCATCCTTAAAAGCAAGAAGAAACTATGTGTTTGTGCGAAATTTTCCATCGTAAGAATTTTCCATCGTAGGAATTTTTTACATTTCGTCAAGTTTCTTGTTTTCGATAATTTGCAAAAAAATCACCGCAATTTATATAAAACACGTGATATGCTTTGTCGGACTTCCTACAGCTGTATTGTTGAATGACAGAATGCAAGAGTCCTTAGTAAACTATGGCTTGAAAGCCGGAAAAGAATTTTCTTTTTTTCGAAACGTTACACTCTCTAAAATGAATTAGTGGGAATTTGACTGACTTTGTCAGTGAATTTATTTTTCGCTGATAAACAATGATTATTGTCACGCTGAGTATGATTGAACACCACTATAATTCTACTGCCTCAAGCAGTGAAAATTAAAATTCAGTAGCCACTAGCCACTAATTACCAGTAGTATACTTATCACTATTTGATGTAGTAGTTGTATACTGATAATTAATGATTATACACTGTTTCCTTTTTAGAGTAGCCTTTGCTGTAGATGTTGATATTTTTCCCAGATTTTTCCATCGATTTTATAAGCCGATTGAATTGAACTTGGTAATTTCAATTTTTCAGAGCGGCGGCGAGACTTTTCTCAAGTAATTATCCTTGGATTTTTCAGTCAGATTATCGATCATCCCCGTTCATCATCCTGATTTAATCGACGCGGCGATTAGTAAGCGAGCATGACACATTTTGAATAATCCGTCCTGCCGCGTACGATCGCGAAGAAAGGTACGACCGCGGAGAGACGGCAGTTTGTATAAAATCATACGTACGATAACAGCGAGGTATTTACGAGCGAGCCAAGAGCACAAGCAGTCGGCAGGTGCTCGTGGCAAAAGGTGGTTGGTTGTCCCGAGACAGCCTTGAAGGAGGAGAAAGAGAGATCGGCGGCGATGTGCACGGGTCGTTGCTTTCGGCATGCGATGAGAAACAAAATTAGTCGCTCGCACCTTGGAGCGAATTCATCGTTTCAGGCTGCAGGCCTCGCCATCGCCCGGCGAGCCTCATCCCGCTCTCTCGCGCGAAATGGGAAAGTCGTCCCTCCTTATCGGATTACGCGATTACGTCAAGCGACAAAGCCGCACGCGCGGTTGCGCTTTAACGAGCCCGCCAGCCCGATACGCGGAAAGACAATGAGCCGCGGGTTATATTGGTGGCGTGCTGGCGGGCGCCCGCCAAGTCCCGTCTGTCCTCGAGAATGGAGGACACGGGGGCCGATCTGGCGTGGGGCCTGCCGACTAAAAATCGAGCAATCGAGCCCGAGAGAGTGCTCGGTCGGAGAGAGGACGAAGGGTCGTCGGCAGAGAACAATGGATCACGTTTGCGCCTCGGTTCAAGGTCCGCGCGAATGAGCGAGCGAGCGAGCGAGCTAGCGAGCAAGCTCGCCCGTGTCCGCGTCTAGATCGGTTTAGAGGAGACGGAATCCTCTTTTCACTCTTACTTAACGAAACCGCTAGTCGGGCAGGTGGTCGGTCGGGCCCGGTCGTGATTCGCGAATTAGGGGGGCAGTGGCGGAGGGGACGGGAGGGTGCCGCCGATTATATTGGGCCGACGGGCACTCGCTCGGCCTTGTCTACGTCGGCGAGGAGCAGGCATGTCTCTCGCGCGGCGCGTACTCGCGTCACCCGATAAATTCCGATTACTCATAGTTGCACATCCCGCGTATCGATTATCGTCCAGCTTTGGGAGAGGTGCGATGTACAGTAGGGACATAATTATAATATTTGCAATATTTTATATTATATTTTACAAAATGTAAGAACTTGCAGGTTGATTTTTTTCTGATTGCAAACAGACTGCACGTACAGGGAGAATGAAAATTTAGACAGGAAATGGAAATTGTCTCAAAGTCAGAGATACCTTATATCTCTCTAAAAATAAATGTGTAATCACTAATTACCAGTGTATAATTATTATAAATAGTATAATCAATGTGTAATCACTAATTACCAGTGTATAACTACTATAAATACTACAAATAATGATAAGCATACTACTGGTAATTAGTGGCTAGTCACTGAATCATTTAGTAAATTTTAGTTTTCACTGCTTGATGCAGTAGAGTTATAGTGGTGCTCAATCGTACTCACGCGTGACAATAATCACTGTTTATGAGTAAAAAATGAATTCACTGACAAAATCAGTCAAATCTTCACTAATTCATTTTTAAAGAGTAGTATGCGACATATTCTCAGCAGTATGCTGGAAATGGATATCCAAATCACATTCTGCCAGCTAAATCGTCAGCTAAAGGCGACGAAATCGTAACATTGATCGCGAGTGCCCAAGAACGACTCTTGCATAGCCGGCGGTAACGAAGTCGTCTTGCCGGCAAAGGTTCAAGGACGATAATCGAGGGAACTTGGCGCAACGTCCTGGCCCCTCGGCTATCTCTGCGAAAAAGTCAATTAAGTAAATCGCGGGAGCGATAAACGTGCGGACTCTGCCCGTTACGCTCACCCCGGGGATACATTCGACGCGATATCCAATTCGCAGGACGACGGGCCGCGCACCGGCTTCCAATACGCGAACGCAAGATTTATTTACGATTCAGACGAAGCCACGCGAGCCGCTGTTATTCCGGGTGGATTTATAAACGTCTTTCCCCCCCCCTCGCGCGTTTATCTTGCCGCTAAAATGGAGAGATAACCGTGCGGAAAAGTGTGCTGGCGCACCTCGCGCACGGATCGTGCGCGAAGCCCGTTGACGGAGCTAGGGAGGAGAGAGAAAGAGAAAGAGAGAGAGAGAGAGAGAGAGAGAAGAGAAGAAAGAGCGTTATACGATCCACCTAGGTCGGTGCACTTTGACCCGTTCGACATTCGCGGGGAAAATCATATATCGGACGACGTTTATTTTGCCCGATCTTTACTCGCCGCGCGCTCCAGAGTGCACGCTGGCGCGAGTTCCACGGTTTGCAAACAGAGTTACGAAATCGGAAAGGGGGAATCGATTCGCGATCGCGATTTGGCAACTCGTCGAGAGAGAGAGAGACTCGCACTCTTCGGGCGTCAAGCGAAAGAATACGGCGGGGTTTTTCAACCCTGCGAGTCCGGGAGATCGGCGGCGGAGTGGAGTGTCCGCGCGTTCACGGGGAAGCCCTTGCGGAGGCTCGAGCGGTACGGAGGGGGTTGCGTGGTGTGTACAATCGAGAACGGGAGTGCACGCATCCGTGGCGGACGAAGGAGCCGAGGAACGAGCGGCTCGGCTCGCTCGTTCTCGTGCTCGGTCATTCGCTCGATCCCGCTCGCTCGCTCGCTCCCTCGTCGCTGCGTCGCGTTACACATTGCGGCGCGCGGTGCCGCTCCGCCGCGCCGGTAGGTGCGCTAGCGCCTATGCGCCGCTCGCGATGGTGGGGAGGGGTGGCGCGTCCCACGTGACCCGACCGGCCAATCGGGCGCGCGCATAGCCGGCGTCCGGCACATGGCGGCGCGCCGGCTTCGAGAGCCGCAGTCGCAGTACGTCGCAGTCAGTCGCAGTGGTAACACGAGCGAGAGGGTGGTTGCACGCGCCTGCCTTCGAAAGGAAAGATCGCGGTGAAGAGAGGCGAGAAGAGAGCGAGAGAGAGAGAGAGAGAGCGAGAGCCGGGTGAGGACAGAGGACGGAGGGAACGAGGAGAGGCGGGAAAGAGAAAGAAGGGAGCGGAAATAGAGCGAACGAGCGCGCGCGCGCGCGCCCCTTGCCTTCGTTTTCAGTGTTTCGGTCTCGGTGTGCGACGGTTCGACCTCTCGGACGGCCAAGTCAGTCGGCCGGTGACAAGGCAGCCGTACAACGCGCGACACGAATCGTCGTTACGTCGCCCGGTCGTCGGTAGAGTCGGAGAGAGCGAGAGAGAGAGAGAGAGCGAAAGAGAGAGAAAAGATCGTGACGGAGGAGAAGAGGAAGCAGTGGAGGTGGAGAAACGAACGAACGAAAGCATCGGTCGAAGACCAAGCGACTGTACGAGTAACACGCGAGAGTGGAGTGGCCACCGCGCTCCTCGACACCACGAACCACACGCGCTCGGAACAGAGCGGCGGGACAGAAAAAGAGAAGAAGAAGCAGTGGGGATCGCGGGAAGGCCATTTTCGTTGCCGGTGCGCGCCAACATAGACACGGCCGGCGTGTGCCTGCGGGCCCCAACAGGAACGTGCACGACTGACTCCCCACGTTTCACGCGGAAGAGGTAACGGTCATCAACGAGTTGCCAGAGCGTTGCCGACGGCCAACATCTCCGCGCGAGTTCTTTTTTTTTTTTATAGCGTAAAGCGTCGCGACGCCCCGATCCCGCTGGAAGTTATCGTCCTCGTCGAGGCGGCGCGAGAACCGTACTACCGCTCGTTTGTTCGATAAAGCGGAGGACGACGTCACGTCCGGTGAACAGTCGACAGCGCGGACTCTATAGTGCAACGTTTTCAGCCAACACCACCAACCAGCACCAACCACCGTCGTCCAACGTCGTCCTGTTCGGTGTCACACGATACGAGAATTTGTAGTCGACCGAAATGCCGACGAGTTTGTTCAGCGAGATGGACCGTGGCACGAACGGCGGCGGCACCGGCGTCTCCCTCGAGGATCAGCGCGCCCTTCAGCTCGCCTTCGAGCTGTCGATGCTCGGAATCCCGGAGGGTTCGTCCGGCTGCCCCGGCGCCGGCACCGGCAACGGCACCACCAACGATCCGGACCCGCTGCAGGCCGCGCCGGCCGTCTTCGAGGAGGCGCGTTCCAAGAAGAGCCAGAACATGACCGAGTGCGTGCCGGTGCCCAGCAGCGAACACGTGGCGGAGATCGTCGGCCGACAGGGTAAGTCTTGTATACGTGTATATGTGTGTTTGCGAAATCTCGCGCCTTTTTTTTCCTCTCGACGCGCTCGCTCGGCGTTTACCCGAGCGCCAAAGACCGCCGTTATCAACCTCGTCACGGCCGCGAGATGCTCACGGTGTTACCCGAGACTCGAGATTCTCGGGATAAGTAAAACGGAATAAGATTGCGAGCCTTGGAAAAAATTAAGCATTGAGTGTAGCCGTTGGATTTATTGGTCCCCGTAATCGACATTTCTCGGTCGGTCAAACGACACCGTGAGAACAATCGAGGTCCCTTCGGGATTTTTCCCAAAATCGCATCATTTCTCTGTTTTTTTCTTTTTCTTTCGTTTATCCTTCTCCTTTTGCACGGTCCGGTTGGCGGAGTCGCGCGCAATTATAGCGTCACTGACAGTTCATTGGCACGGCCGTAAACGCGACGCACGCCGCGGGAAACTTGATACCGGCCACGATAGAGCAATTAAACCAATTTACGTACGAATTTCGTTGCGCGCGTGCGTGCGTGGACCGGGCGGGAGATCCCGGCCTCTCCCTCCCCGACCCCCGAACCTGTCGTAGGTCGCGGTCGTTACGGCTCCGTGCCTTTTCTTTCTCTTTCCCTGCCCGGCTCTCCGCTATCCGTTCTCAACGATCGCGGCGGAATAAGTGTTTACGATTTCTATCGCACAATACGATGCGACACGATACGTCGTGCTCGCGCGTGCGCGCGAGCGAGCGAGCGACTCATAAATAAAGACGCGTTGTATTCTGCATTGCACGGCCGAGACCGATGACTCTCCCGGTCTCAACCTTGAAGAGACCGGTCACCGTTCTGCGAAACGGCTAATTCGTCTCGCCGCGCTTCTTTTATCCGTGCCGACGATAGTCCCTTCCCGCCTTTTCGTTCCGCCACGTTGCCTTCCGAGCAAAACGCCCGAAACATTTGCCTCTCGCAGCGCCGGAAATGCACCGGACCACCTATGTTAATTTCCAGTAGAATAGATTAACAATAGGTCTACGACGAAAAACCGATTGGGAAGGGACGAAGGGACGGGCACAACGTCACGTTGCAGCTCGGTCCCAAAGTCTTGTGAAATGCCAGGCATTTCGGGCCTTCAGAGCTTGCTTATCGTTGAAGCTATTTGTTCCTCATTTACCTTCATAATGTTTATCACACGATCATCGATATTTACACATCGAGCTCGACAAGTATCGTAAACCGCTCTTACTATGTAGGAAGGAGATATTTTGTTAATAAGAACGTGCGTTCTACCTTCAATCAAGCGGCGCGCGAATCTGCGAGATAAGAATCTCTCTTTCGTTTATTGAGCGATTAAATCCAGTCGATTAGCAAAACTGGGAGGGAGGAGGAGGGGGGACTTCCATTGTCGAACGACGTTGCGCGTCTCGCGGAATGTTTAGAAATTCAAACAACGGCGCGGCACGTGGCCTTGCCATTTAAATCTTAACGTCTGTCAGCGGCGATTGTGCGCCGATCAATACTGTTCGGAGAAACGCACACACACCACGGCCTCGTGCATCGTGCACACGCTGTCTGTGGGCCACATGTGTGTGCATATGTCTCGCGCGCCAAGTTTCGCGAACGGGCGGACGAATCCGCGGGCGCCCGTATTGATCGATCGGTCGATCGATTCTAGGAATTCAAAGAACGAACCGAACGAAACCGCCGGTTATCGGTAGACGCCGCTTCCCGCCGCCTTGGAGAGGAAGGAAGTCGGGATACGGCTTCGCGGTCGTCATCATGACCGCAGCTGATATAATACTGACCGTGCGACGTAACTTCGGGGCCCTCGGAGCTTGAAATTCCGCACCTCGCTGTCGTACGTGCTCGTTTTCCCTTCCGGATCCCGCGCGGCCTTTTTTAATCGACCGCTTTATCGCGTGAGAGCCACGTCTTTCAAGATATAAATGGTCGGCCGTTTTCAAAAGCGGTCGAAATTTTTCAGGACGCCGAGAGTCGACCCGAGTCGCCTGGTCGCGAGCGCGGGTTCCTCGATTCTTACGACACGAGCGTTTTCGCGTTGGCATTTAGCGTACGTAAATCGCGCCGTATCGTGTTTTCACTCGCGACGCGCTCGCGCCGCGCATCCGGCGCGACCATTGATCGGCCCTCGTGAATGAGACGACGGTATCACTGACTGCACACTGACTCAAAGTTTTTGAACTCGTGTTTTTTTTCCTTCTTTTTTTCCCCTACGCGTGGATCATGCGCGGATAGGTGTGAACAATCTCTTGGAGAGTTTGCTCAAAATTCTATAAACTCCCGTTGACGCGTTTACGAGACTGAATTACGCGAGTTGCGCGTATCCTGGCCTGGTTTCTCCAGATACGAGATAGAGCCCAGCGATTCCTCAGCCAGGCCGTCCGCCGCGAAACCAGTTTGACATACTTGGCATGAATCATTGCCGCCCCGTAACGCGAGAGTTCTCGTGCTCGCGTGGCCGAGCGGCCTGCCGACTCTATTCCGGTGGTTTCGCTCGTCGGCGTCGCCGGGAGATCGCGATCGTCGACGGCGAGACGCGCGATCGTGTCGATTCGACGATGACGTCTAATGAGTTTGATACGCCGTTCCATCGTGAGGATGTGGCTATTTGTTGATCATTTTCGTTCGCCGTGCCTCTCCTCGCCTCTCTTCTCTTTTCTCCTCACTCTCGCATTATCTCTCTCGGGTCTCTGTCCCTTGCGAGCGGCCCGTTGTTGTCGGTTCTCTCTCTTTCTCTCTATTCCACTGTCGATTGTATACGTCTCTCTTTCTCGCCCGCTCGCGGCTCTCCTGGACCGGAAGTTGTAATGAGTGCCTCTGTCGCCAGACCCATAGCCTCGCGTAGCATCGTGGCCAACGATGACGTTACTTTGGAAATATCACGGCCGGTTATCCAGGTCGTTAGCTTGTGCACCGCGTGACTTCGAGAGGGAACTTGATTCACGAGGGGAATGAAAAAAAAAAGGAAAAATATATAATTGCAGCTTCCAGGAATTGTGAGAGCGCATCGTGTGCTATCCTGGCGTAGAATCGTCTCTACTTGTTCCCTTTTTTTTTCTGTAATTCCAACACTTCTGTGTGTCTTGTTCGTCAATTCTCCTAACCAATTGAAACCTTGTGAAATTTTCAAAATGAAATTATATTTATTATTGTTTCTTTTTCTGGCCTATTATTAAAGTTGCTCGTTTATTGAGATTCTTGGAACGTTAACGTGAGAAAATTAACGTTAAGAGATTAAATCTTTTAAATGCTTTCATGTATTGCGAAACTCTTATTTGTGAACTTTACTATACTTTTGTTGTATATTTCTCATGCATAAGTTACCATCTTAATCATGACTAATCTTATTTCCGTAGTCGTCCTAAATTTCGGACTGCGGAAGGAGATCGTTTGACAGTCGTAAAGAGTGATAAAAGTACCGAAAAATGCGCGCTCGGCACATACAGTGTATACATAACGTTCCTCTCACGAAGCCGTGGAAATTCAAACATAAAATGAGAGAAAGAGATAGGAGGCGTGGCCTCGACGCGTATTGTTCGCGAGCACGTGCCGCGTGTCGTGGTCTCGCGCCGCGATCCTGTGCCACGCCGGCCAGGATTTTCTACAGAAACGGAAGATTTGTGTCACCGATGAAATCGTGTTAATGGGTACCGCGTCGTCGTTAACGCGTCCTCGTGAAAAGCGAAGGGGAAAAAGATGCCTAGGCGACGGAAAGGAGAGAGACAGGGAATCCGTGTACGATTTTTACGACTCCGTAGACGTCGTAGACCGGGAACACACTCGGATAAGGGTATACTCGTTACATACCAGGTAATCTCTCGCACACACGAATCTGACTTCACATGTCGACTAGATCTTTCTTTTCCTTGAAATGTCGCAATCTTATCAGCGGAAATACGTGTCTAGGAGAAAATATTTATACAATTACCATCATTTTTCTTTTTTTTTTTATTTTATTGAAATTGAAAAACTGATGAGTGTATATACATAATATAATGTTGCTCGCATTGTCTTATATCCAGATTTTTTTTTTACGATAGTATGACTAATGACTAATGCAAGATAAGATTCAATATTCAATAAAAGATGTTTGGTTTCCTCAAATTGTGGCATTCGGCCAACAGATGTACGTCACGATTTCAAATTCTCCTCCGTTCCTCCTTTTCGCATCTCCGCATCTCTTTACTTACTGGGCGTTAATCACCGAGTGAAAAGGGAAACTTTCTTATATTTTCTAGATAATCGCGCAACTAACGACCGAGAACGCAACAAGGCTCGTTTGCATAATGAAGAGCATCGACATGTGCGCACTACGTTCCGATTTCTTCGATCAGCTTACACGGCAAGAGTGACGGCCACTGTGTCAGTCATGTTGTCGATGGACGTATAGAGTTTTACATTCTGTATCGTCGCCTCACTTTAACAGAAATTAATAATACTCACGACTTTTTAACGCGGCTTCTTTCGGGATTTGTGGAGTCGCCTCTGCATGCGCATACAATGTACATACTCGATACACGCCGTGTGCACCGCGGTCATTTTCAAAAGCCCTCCGATCCGGCCGGCCGCAGAAATGATGACAAAATGAAGCGTTTCCGGCCGTGAAAGCAGAAACATGGCTCGGGAGAAAGGGCCGGGTTACGCGAATATTATTACGCGCGTGTTTTCGGCTGCACGGACGCCGATATTTTGTTACGTGGCCCGACTCCGAAATCCGGTCTCTCTCTTTCTCTCCTTCTCAAGGCTTTATTTACGGGAACGCGTCCGTCCGTCCGTCCGTCCGTTCGTCTGTCCGTCTGTCCTCTCGTCGCTTCGTTCTTTCCAGTTCAATTTGCGGGCAAAGATGTCGAAACTTCCCGCGCTTTCTCCGCCGAACCTTACGCTCGTGCATGTCGACCTGCTTCTTCGAAGATGATCTGTGAGAAGTTTCGGTCGTTTGAAGATTCGCCTTGCCATCGAATCAACTTGCATCTTTTTTATTAATTAATCGATCGATTAGTATAACTTGAGATTCTAAAATGTTTCTTGTTTTCGCGTAACAAGATCAGAGTACCATAATAACACGTTGAAAATTAAAATTATAGGATTCACTAAATTAGAGTGTAATTAATTTAATTTAATTGCGACAAATAAATGAAAGTAACGGGACAATTCTCCAGTTGGCCAGGTCACTTTATTGCATTTTTATTACAGTCAGAGTCAGATATAGCGTGACAGAGGATTGCGTTGGACTTCCGAGAGCAGTTTTCGGGGATCATCGTGCATATACGCGGCGCGATTTCGTGGCGCGCAACAGCGGCTTGAAATTCTTTTTTTCACCGCAGGCTCCGGGCTCTCTTCTCGTATCTCGCACAAAAAGATCGGCCGAACGCGCAACGCCGCGGCACATTTCGAGAATGGAAGTCCCTCGGAAGAAAAAACGAGAAATTGCTCGGCGGCGCGATGGCCAGGCCGCCAGGGTGGTGTGGTGGTGATGGTGGTGCCGGTGCCGGTGTCGGTGGTGGTGATGATGGTGGTGGTGGTTGATGCCTTTGTTGGTCTCCGAAGCAGCTGCCGACCCACACCGGGCCTTTCCGTTCTCATGCTCGAAACTCGATCGACACTCGACCCGCCGTGAACAAGCGAGAAAGATAGAGAAAGAGAGGAACACGATAGGTAGGTCGCAAGAGGAAGCGCCGGTCGCACGCGGCGACGAAAGAGAGAGAGAAAGAGAGATTGAGATCGAGTGAGTAGAGTAATAGAGAGGAGATTAAGAGAGATAGAGACAGCAGGCGAAGCATCGGCTGCTGCTGCTGCTGCTGCCGGCACGAATTTGAGAGCCGCTGTGGGTTTCGACGTGTTGCCCCCGTCTAGCAGATGTTTATGGCGCATTGCCTGAAATGAGCGGTTTTTCTCGTTTTCTATTTATTTTGTCTGCCATGTGTGTGCGCGGACCTACCCTCCGGACTTACCGACCGGAGGTCCTCTCTTGTCTGCTAAACTTTCCTCCGGGGGTCCTTGAGATTAAATTTTCTTCTCGTCGGCCGCTCTTGCGAGAAAACTGTTGAAATTATTTCTCGAGTATTTCTTTTGTAGAGTGCTTTAGACTAGATAACAGACGACACAACAAGATTAGGATCATCGCGTTATGATATGCTTGTTACAACTGCTATTGATACCTTGAGGTGAATTAGTGATAACAAGTTGTAACGTAATGACGTAACAAGAATGAAACGATTAACGGAATTCAAGCGGAACGATGCGATAAAGAAATTTTATGGCTCTTAATTATGCAGTCTGCATAATATGATTGCCACCGTTGAGGATTTAATCGATGCCAATACATCATGTGTGCTGCTGACTATATATGATACCTTCGGTAGGATACACACGCGATCAATCATGTATAAAATACGCACGTTTCCGGCAATCATTTTTTTTTTATGTATCTAAAAATGAATGCTTTTCGATGGTGAATTGAATTATGTCGCATGCGACTTTTATTACATTCCTATCCCGAATAACTAATACGAACGTTAAACCCGCGTGTCTCGTCGAGGCAACTGTCAATGCGCATTTATCATCCTCTAGCAATTTGGAAGCGAGTGAGAGAATTCGACCTTTAATAATCGCGGATCCCTTAACCCGCGCGCGTGCCTTTTGAAGGCACGAAGAACCTCAGTCCAGGAAATTCCCGAAGAGTTCTTGACACCGTAGAGATGAATTTGCATTCCCCGCGTGATGATAATGAAAGACCGCGGTCTCCTAATCCAGCATGCGATGAATAGCGGGCTGTTAACGCTAATTAATGACCGGAAAGTTTGCGAATCGGGGCCCGCCGCGCGATATGTAAACTTTGCCGGTGTCGTCGATCAATTTCCACCGTGGCCGCGACGGCCGTGTCCTGCGGGAGACGGGATAAGATAGAATTTCGCCCCCACGTACACGAGATGTATGCGAGTGCCTCATCGGAAGTAGAGGACGATGTCTTTGTTTGTTGCGCGCTGCCAAGCGGGACAGTATTCGAGGATACACGCGGGGGATATCGAATATCCGAGAGAGCAACGAACACACGACCGGCCGGTCTCGCGGCGAGAGAGACTTGGCCTAAGAACCTTCCTCGCTTTTCTGCCGCCTCGCGTCCTTCCTCCTAGGGTTCCTGCCGAGCTCCGCTCCTCCTTTGTCAGACCTCGGTCCCGGTCTCCGCGTTTCCTTTTCCTCTCTTTATCGCTCAGGACATATAGCTTGCATTCAGGACGGTGCACCCGTGGCGTTGCATATCGTCTCTGCGGAGTTCCATGGCGCTCGGCGCTCAGCGTGATTTTACGATTCAGAAAAAGAAAACGCGCAACAAAGTAATTCTAGGCTATCAACGTCCAACTTTTAGTGCAAATATCACATAATATAGGATTGTATACGACTGTATAAAATATAATTTAAAGATATTTCAAGGTCGAGAGACTAAAATTAATTTCTATTTACATTGTTATCATATTTTTAATACAGAGAGGAGGAAGTAAAAGAATTTATCCAAATAGAAATTCCAGCCATCTTGCATTCTTTAATCACTTGTTAGTGATGACGATCACTATGTTATGAACGCGGTACCAAGGCGATCGACAATTTCTTACAGTCTGTCGAAACTGATGGCTCACGTAAAATTGAACGGCGCGGCGGGGCAAAAAACTGCAGCAAAGTTCGGAGCTGCCGTACGTGCACCGCGTGCGCGCGGAAACGGGTTTCGACACAGTTCGTGTGTGAAAAAAGTGTCATTCGAGCGTAAAGGGGACTCTTTTCTTTTTCACAACGGTGCACATCCTCTCCGCGCGGCGCAGCACGCACGAGTATCCGATTATTCCGAAGACCGAGCGTACCAAGAGGAAGTGGTTCGCACAGCCCACCCACTTCTGTCTCTCTCTTTCTCCTCCGTCTGCGCATGTACACACGACTCCGCGATGAAGGCGTGAGTGTGTATTATGCACGGACGCGCGGGCGGCCGAGTCTCTCTCGCTCCATTTGGCCAATCCGCATCCCGTGTACTCTTGCTCGCAACAATGCGCTCGACGTGGCACTTCCGTCCGGACGAGGAAAGCACCGAGAGCTTCTGTAGAGCTCGCCCCGTTCCTACGAGGTTCCGTTTAACGCGCCAACAGCCGTGCTCAATAAGCACGGAGAAAAATGATCCCTTTCGATAAAGACGTCCATTTTCTCGCGCGGCGATTATATATTAGCTTGTAACGCGCGACGTGCATTTTCCTTTCCTCAATTTTTTTTTTTAAGACTATGAATGTATAATTCGACTAAAAATTCGTTAATTTATTCATTTATCAAGTTAATTATCTTCAATTTCGATTCAAGTCCGCGTGCTTCGACTCGGACGCGCTATAAACGCGCGCGGTGGGAAAATATCGAGGAGCATGCCGACGGAAGCGCGCGTTTTCGAGTCGCCTGTGCATTTTTTCCCAGCTCAAGGGAAAACCTCGACCTCGCTCGCCGTCACTCGACCTTTCTCTCTTCATCCTGCTTGGGAATCGAGTGCGAATGTCGACTAACAAGCGGTGCACGTAAGAGAACCTTCGTGTAGTACGTCGAACTGTGACGTAGTCGGCGGTGCGTGTCCTAGGTCAAGATTCAAGACTGTCTACTGTGCTGCTGGCCGACCGCTTCTTTCTAGCCGCGGCCGAAGCCGGGGCTTCATCCTTTCGCTGCTCGGCTCGGCCTGGCTCGATTCTCGACGAGCTTATATGCGTGTGCAACGAACGTGCGTGCATTCTCGCGCACGCTCGTTACGTACGTGCGTGCGTGTGTGTATGCGTACGCCTGCAGTGAGGAGCAGCGGGACACTCCCCGCGCACACTCGCTCTCTATTCGTCTCTCGCTTTTTCTCAGCTACACGACTATGTTCTCTCCATTCTCTCCTTTTCCCTCTTGTAGCTCACGCGTCTTCCCACTCACGACCCGGTCGGTCCCTGTCGCACAGTCATCCGTTCACTCTCGATCTCGAGATGAGGCCAATCGGCTGTCCCAAACTTTTTTTTCCTCTGGCGCGCGCCGTCCTAGTTTAATGAAATCATACGTCGCGGGCGGCGAAATCGAAATCAGTCTTCGAAGGTCAGCACGTCAATTAAGCACTTTGATTAAAATCGAGTGTTCTAAGCCTATTTATAGTTCATTCCCCGTATATAATTTATGGCTTTATATTTCTATAAAATATTTTTCAAAAATGCGGACGTTATTGCGAGGTGCCTCACGATTCTGACTATAGTATTTACAGTTTTAATTAATGAAAGTAAATAACGCCGAGGAGAACGCGCGTTGCTAAGCATTTAGGTGAGGTTACCGAAAAGACCCTTTGTCCGTAAATATCACGAGAAAGCTGTCTTCGGCACTCGCGTGCGTGGCACGTGCTGCATGGCGGTTATACGTTAGATACGTTAGCCGGTCTTTAAGGCTTTTGTCACTATTACGCAATCGCAAAAGCCGCGGAAAGGGAAAGCGACGACGATGGCGGCGACGACGACAACGGCAGCAATTCTGGCCGCTCTAACGAAAGATGCACTGCCCTCGGCGATTCGAGAGAGAATGATGCGAGAGAAGGTGACGAATCGCGGCACTGACCCACTTCCGCTCCCCTCGCGCGCGGCATCATTTTTTTTATTCGCTGCAGATAGACGAGTCGTTAAATGCGTCTTTATACGAAAAAAGTATTAGGCAGGAAGTTACTCTCTCTTCACCTTCTTCTATCGACAAGCAAGTACCGTTTACGTTGCTGTAAACATCACGTAAACTTGTAAATCGTGTTGTATATAAACATTACGATCATGCTTATATATTACTCGGCCATTAATTTCCGTCTTTCGAGTAATTTCCTATCTAAACGAAAGCGTCAGTTGAAAAAAAAAATAAAAATAACGTAATATATCCTGTTTTCAAGCAATTTTTAAATGAAGGCATTATACTGAAAAAAAAAAGATAACGTAACGTGTCCTGTATTGTCGAATAATTTCTTAATGTTTTAATAAAAGCGCTAGTTATATTTGAAAGAAAAAAAAGATTACGATATCCGTTCGAACAGTTCTCCTCCTGTCGCGAGGCGATTCGTTTTATCATCGCGTGGCCGACGATGTGCGTCGTATGTCTTTACTAGACGATTCAGAAGTGTAACGACCATGCATAATTCCTTCTTCGGCTTTTTTTCGCGTGCCTTCCCGACGACGACTACGACTCGGTTGCGCAGCAGCAGCAGCGGCAACGGGCGACGACGGCTGCCGCGTACATACGCACATGTATATATTATGTGGCCGACGATAAGCGCGACTGTAAAGCCAAGCCTCGTGTTCCAATTATTCAGAGAGAAACTTTCGCTCTCGCGGTATTATTGGGACATGTAACGCGATCGGTATTAAGTTGCCTTTACGCTCGACATAACATTTTGTTCTCGACCTCCGCGCGCGAGTTCGCGTGCGAAAAACGCGCGATTCGTGTCTTTATTTTATTTTTTATTTATGCTAATCATTAATTATTTTGAGAGACGTCGCGACTAGACTAAAAAATGTATACCGTAAATTCTTAAAAAAAAGAATCCCGTTGGCCCCGAGTGTTGATCGCGTTGTTGACCGCCTCGGTTAATTGCTAAATGTTCCTAATGAACGACTTGCTGACATCGTCGTTCATTAACGTAGAGGCACGGGTCAAAAAAAAGCACTAACCCCGATTCATCGCTAATTGTTAGTGAGATACTAACGATATTAGAGCCACACATCGTGGTTGCGCCACGTGTTTCGTCGCACACGTGTCGTTCCCGGCAACTAGCAGCATTACCAATGGATCGAGAGGGAGGCAGAGAGATCATTATTCAAATTCAAATTTTAATACTTTTCCTGGATTATGAATGGGATTGAAATGGGAATGTGCAATATGCAATAATGGTGTGTACGATATGAGAATTGAAATTTGTCGGAAAGGTCACGTGAAGACAACGAAATCGCGTGAAACAAATTATCGATGGTATTCTATAAAGATTTATAGTTTAAAGGTCCGGTAAAGTATACCAGTAGAATTTTTTTTCCGGGAAAGATGTAGATTATATTAAATAACAGCATTTTGTTTCTCTATCTCTCTCTCTTTTCCTTTGTTTCATATAATTCCGTAAAGACCGTTAACATCTGATAAAGTATTTACGTAAACGGCAATATCGAGAATCTTTCCACTCTCTGAGTGAGTATTTGAATGATATTTCGCCCGGGCGAACCGACGAACGAACGTTCTGGCGTCGGTGACCTCAAACTCGATTGGCGGCGAGGAAACGAGAGAAATATTATGTCGAAATTCGCAAACCGCTTTTTTCTCGGAACGAAGATCGGTCGAGATCGACTTTCATGCGGCCGGGTCTATCCGACAGTTGTCGAAAAGCGTGAGAGAAACAGAGATCGCGCGAGAGCGAGGGAAATGATAACGGGCGCCTAATAGTTCGCGATTCGGCGACGCTCGATCCTCGTAGACAACAAAGAGTCCGACGAGTGTAGGAAGGGGGAGGGGGGAGGTTCTCAACCTCCGGAGCGTGCGGTGGTCGCGATGTGAGGCACAAGTCCCGGCCTCGTGGACCTCGCATACCCGTTCCTTTGTCCGGCCTCTTTTGAAGAACCGCCGCGAAGGAGAGCAGCTCGCCTTGAGACAAAGCGCACGCACCTTCCGACGCAAGAGCACGTGTGTGGGGGGATGTACTACCTTACTACCCTCTCTGCCTCGCCGTACCCCGCGTGCCGCCGCTGCCCTGTCTCGAATGTCTCTCCTTCTCTCCATCCCGCTTCGCTGTCTCTTCTCTTTCTCTTTCTCTCTCTATTATTATGTTTTTGCGATTTATTTGTGTCTGCATCGCGGCCGATTTTTAATTTTTTTTCCCTCCCGCCTACCTTTCTCCGCCTTCTTCGAAGAAGGAGTCGTCGGCCTCGCGCGCCGTGCCCTCCCGCGCACACAAATCTGCAGGTGCATCGGACCTCGCAAACTTTGCTCTTTCGAAAAAGAAAGAGTAAGAGAGAGAGAGAGAGAGATAGAAAGATAACGACCGCCTGGCACCTGCACGCGCGTGCCTATCTTTTGTCAACGTCATTCGCCGGAAAGCAGCACGCCGGTTAATCGGCCACGTTACAAGACAAGGTGTACGAACGCACGTGCCGCCACTTCCTTCGGACAACGCGCGGGCAGACAGGTGCCCGATGTAATTAAGCCGACAACCTGGCCAGGTCTGTCCCTGCATCACCGTGCCTCTTCGATGCAGTCGTACGCGCGCGCATTTCGTGTTCCAATGCGCTTAAAATATTTTATTTCGCTTCGATATACCGCACTTTTTTTTATCTTGCGGCGCATATTCCAACGAATTGTGTTTAAAACCAGTATAATCTCGTCGAGTTCAAATTTCGACACATTGCAAACATTAGGGTGAGAATGGATTTTCTTTCAACGCTTAGGGTCGGGAGCGAAGATAACAGGCGTTAGGTACGTTCGTGCACGTGTTTGCAGGACCAAAAACTAAATTCAAGATTTTTATCTCGGTTTTGAGGACTGTTACCATTCGCGCCGTCTTTCCACTTGGAAAGAGAAAGCGACGGATAGAACGGTTTAGCTACGTCCGTCCTCCACAGGTAGCCGTTGAAAGTGGTGCACACGTCCTTCCGTCGAGTTAGGACGATTTTTGGAATTACCGTGCGCCGAGGGTATATCCCGTAGCCTGTGTCCTTCCGGACCTGACCTCGTCCTTACGGCCTGTCGGCGTTATAATACCTGTCTTTCAACGGGGGGAGCTGTTATATACCTGCGTCTCACGAAGCTCCTCACCCTTCGTGCGGAACGTTTCGAACGATAATGGCCCGTGTCTAACAGCTGCGGCGGGCAAAAAGTACTTTGACGGAATTTTCTAGCCTATAGGCTGCTCTCCCGCCGCTCTTTTCGTTCACTCTGTTGCTCTATCTCCGTAAAATCTTTTTACATGTTAATTTCATTTGTTCTCGATATTTTTGATTTTCTCCGTAAATCTACTCACCCAGTTTAATAGTTGAGTCAAAAATATTTTGCATTACACAATTTTTGATATATTAGACATATTTTCGAAAAAAAAAAAATAAAAACTGAAGCCGATATATCTTGTATTTCGAGATCCGACAATACCGTCGACAAAGAATTACTCTGAGGACACGCAGACGAATCACGTGATATATTCTTTCGGGGTAAATCTCCAATAGGCAAGGCGACATCGTCGGCGGACTATAGTACTTCCTGCCGGTGACGGAGGAGACTTATAGAAAGTACGAGGGGAGAAAAAATTGGATGGCGTATTCGCCGTGACGAGAAGGCCGCCACGGTGGCGACGATTGGTTGCGCTAGACAAGGCAGGACGAAGGAACGGAAGGTGCCCGGATCGTGCTTCGAATCCAAAAGCTCGTTGGGCTCGTGCCTCTTACCGTTCCTCCTCGGCCGAGTGATCATTTCCGAGAACGTCCATCGATTGATTTACAAGAATCGCGTTTTAACTCTCCCGCCTGTCTGCGCCTGATCCGACACTTATTAATGTCTAATTAGGAATTTTTTATTTCTTCTCGAAAATACAGTTTAGTACGGTGCGAAGAGAATTTGACTCCTCGTGCTGGCAAACAATTTTATCGGAGCGCCGCAAAAGAGCAGGTTTCCTTGTCAAATTTCTCAAGATATCTTTATGTCACATCTTTTTTTGTCACAAGAATGCGTTGCATTTCGAGCAGGCTAACAAGCCGCTAACCCAAAGCAGATTACAAAGCCTCTTCATTTACATCTACCCGGCGTGGGTGGTACGAAAGAGACGACAGTGTCGAAGGAAAAAAAAGCGAAAATTCGACCTGGCCGGTTAACCGGCCGGCCGGCCTGTCGGCCTCATTCGTGTCGCCTTATCTCACTCAAACATCCTACTATCAGAAGTCTCCCGAGTTCGCATATCGCGTTCCGCAACCAACCAACTTGTCGTTTCGTCACTCTTTCGCCTTGTTCTCTCTACGAAGCGCTGTCGCGTTGAGCACCACTGAGGCTTCGAATCGTTGAACCACGGAGTGGTTCAGTGGCTCCAAGGCCGGCGGAAACCACGGGTGGGATGTGCGGGGCAGAACGGCCCTTCTTCAACTGGAATCGTTTCTCTCTCCCGTACAGCGGCGCGAGTGCGTCGCTTCCTTCGACCTCTGCTTCGTCGTGTAGCCTTCGTGGTCTCGCGAAGAAGGAAGCAGAATAAGACGAAGACGACGGGCGGCGACGAGGAGGTGGATGATACAGAGAGAAGGAAGACGAAGATGAAGACGGAGGAGAGCTCGGATTGGCTCCGCCGGGTGACAAAAATGCGCCGCGTGCTGTGCCCTGTCGTCGTCTCGTCCCGACGCCTGGCGTCGATGTGCGTCTTGTTCTCGATTCGTTCGTGGGTCCGACGGACGCCCCGGTTCGTTCGCGGAAAGTGCAACGCGCCCTCCCGCGTGTCTATGACCTTTTTACCGCGTGACCGCGACGGAACTCGCATATACTCGTACATCACTCCGAGCATAACTTTCATTGTTGGAACATACCGTTTAATCGATTGTTTAATTATCGGAAAAGTGTTTAATGATTTTGAAGAGGCGTAAATATCGCGTCCTTTAATTATGAATTTTTGATTACACAATGTCGTCTACCTATGGATACCGATATTTTCATTGTTTCAATGACAAAGGCAATATGTCTCGACTTATACTTCGTGGGTGATGGATTATAGAGCGTTTAACACGGACGCGAATAGAGTTGTCCGTGTAAAGAACTCTGTTAGAGCGATTAGAGTTCAACTAGACGTAACGAGTCGAGCATGATTTGCGTTTTACATTACGATATTGATGCGAGTCATTCGAAAGTTATATCGCACGCTTATATTGCTCTTCATTTGCAGCGCGCCGTGTTTCTTTGTATATCGACGTACGTACGCGGGACGAAAGAACGAGGCGTGCGTGCCACCGTCTCGGTGTGCCGAGCCCAGCCTGTTTAGTTCTCCCACCGTCTCCTTCTCTCGAACGACCCAGACCCATTTTAGGAATGAAATTTGCGAGCCCACCCCGTCGAGCGTGTGCACCAGTTTCGACGAGCAGAATTCGCGGAATTCTAAAGACGACGACGCGCGGCCGACCATAGTTTCTCTCAGGAATCCCGCAAGACTGATAAGGACATTGTCGGATTTCGCTCGTTGATCTCGAGATCCTTGAGACACGACGTCTCGTAGAGAGGTACTTCCGAGATCTATCCTCGCCGCGGAAGAAATAATTTATCATTCAATATCATTCACGACTATTGCGACGCGATATCTCGTTTCCACGGAGTTATCGCGACTCGCCGATAATCATGCGGGATTCCATGTCTCCCCGGTCTATCAATAGCTGTGATTAATTTCAGTTTATGTTACGCTCGATAGTGATCGTGTTGACCGAGGAACCGCGCGCGCGCGCGCGCTCGTGCTCGTTGACAAGTTGAAAGCGGTTTGATTTAAGTCGAAAGCGATTACGAACGTTAGGCACGCAATTAGAAATCGTTGCGTTGGCCAACGCGTCTTATTACTGAACACCTTTAGCTCAAGTATTGTGCAACTCGTGCCGTTCGACGACGCACGTCACACCATAGGCTAACACTTTTACATGTTACCTACGCACACGATAGGTGAAATCAAATCTGAATTCTATTCCTTACCCCTCCTCCCTCTTTTTTTCTCGCGAATCCGTCGAGTAATAATTTGAATTTTAAATGTCAGAAATTTCTACATCGCAATCTTTCTCGCTCGAGAGGATTTACGAGGATTGTGTCGTACGTGACAAATTTCGCGGGGGGGGATTACGATGTTTCTCGCTCTCGATATTTTTGGACGATCTATTTCCTCCCATTTGGTCCTTCTTCGCCGAGGCTCCAGGAGGCGCCGCGCTGTGTTCTGTCGGGCGAGCACGCTCTCGCCGGTGGTCCGCGAGAAAGACCCACGACAATTGAGGTCGGCACAGCTGCTGATGTCCGTCCATCGATCGGATGTCAAAATACGAAGCGGCAAACTAGCCGAGTCCCGGCGTGTAAATCGTCTAAAAGCGAAACGACACACACGCCGTTACTTCACTTTCCGTGTATCAATGATTTCCTGTTTATCTTTCGCGGATTGATATTCGATGAACGTCAAATATTTGACTTGCGTTGCGATCGTGATGCTCGCGAGATTACGTGGCTACCGATAGCATTCTTGGCGAAAGTAAATTTCCGAGTTAATTTAGTCGTGCAGGTAATGCGTAATAATAGTTTGTTACGTGCGGTGTGATCGGTCTATCTACCTATCTCTCTCTCTCTCACTCTTTTTCCATCGTAGATAAACTATCGATCAACGCCTTTATGCGAACAGTCAGAGCTTGCTTCGCTCGCTGACGCGAAGAGACAATCGATAGCCGCGATATAAATATATCGAGGCAGTAGAGACCACGTAGTAACAATTATTTTTACGCCGTAAGGATGCGGCTGTAAAAGTGGCTCGTGGCGCACCTCTCCGATTTTCTTTATATCGAGATATCGATTTCCCCGGCGGCGTGTAAGTGCAAGGAACCATGCAGTTGCACCACGCGTGTTTACGCTCAGTTCGCGGCCGCTCGCCGGATTTCGCAATAAATTCAAGGATACGATTCGTCAAGGCTTCGTCTGCCTGATGTCTGGCCGCCGCTGCGCGGAGTGTGTCGCGCGATCTGCGAGAAAAGACAATCACACAGAAGCGCGTTTAAATTGATTTGCTGAATAGTCTTCACGAATATAAATAAAAAATGAAATGCGCGAAGAGATCCATCTTGACTTTGTGTTTATTAAAAAAAACAGTGACATTTATATCGTACTTATGTGTGAAACGCGAAAGAAATCGCGAGAACGTTCCGAGAAAACACTGAAGCGCATTTATCGCCAACGTATCGAATACGATACACTGTGCACTTGAGATTTTAATTAACATCGATGTTTACCGCGCCACTCCTCGGCGTCGCGATACTGACGAAACCGGGTGCTCGTGAATTTTCTTGTGATATCTGACACCGTATTATTTCTCCCGAGTCGCAGAGAACTTGCAGTGTGTATCGCCGCACGCAGGATAAAGAAAACGGCGTCGCGTTGGGGACCAGACGTCATCGTCGAAGCATGCACTCGCCTCGGACCACCGCAGCTAGCTATACTTTGCAGGAGTTGAAACTGCGGTCCGCATAGGAAAAATCGTGCATGCACGCGTGCTGATTGCGGTTCTCACGCACTGGCGTGATACAAGCGATTATCTCGAATTAGCAATTTTCCTCGGAAGAAAATAAAAGAGTTGTTCTATGAGATTCTTAGATTCAATCATTCTTGGATCTTTGACGATTCTTGAGCATCTATTCGTCGCATATCGCATTTATGTAATTTATACACTATTATTAGCGCGTAACGTGATTTATAATTGTAAGATCTCTCAAAGTTGATAAACGAGCACTTTCACGGATATGTCAATTTCTCATTTGGTTGGGAAGCCCGCGTTTATGGAACGAGGACGGCGCGTCATGTGAGCGGTGAAATGTAGTCAATGTAGTCGAAACATCGACGATTGTACCTACAGTTTCATCGAATTTTTTCAACTCGTCAAATTGTTGGGTCGAGTGGCCGAACGATTTCAGGTAGCATTGAGATTGTGTTTGTTGAGAGACCCCGAGATATCTGGTCGAGCGATCTCTTTTGTCTTCCCCCTCTATTACTTATCCTTTTCTTCAACGAAGCTTGCTGGACAAAATTTGAAGAAATATTTGGAGGAAATGGCTCGTCGTCCGCTTATAACGATTAAAGCGTCCTCCTGAGCATTTACAAAACGCGTCCGCGCGGGCGAGGCGCTTTCTTTCGGCTTGTTTTTCGTGGCTTTGAGCCTACATCGGCCATGCGATTTTCTTCTTTAGGAAGCATAAACGGTGTGCGGATTGGTCCGAACTATCCCAGACAGGTCTCTATCCCTGAATAAGTTCCCATGGAAACCATTGGCGTAGCCGCTAATTTTTTCTGATGCCATTGGCACACTGAGCATGCACCGCACGTGTACGTATGTATGTGTGTGTGTGTGTATACATATATATATATATATATATATATATATATATCTCGATCGAAGGGTGAGAGAAAACGAGCCCTCCGGAAAAATCTACTCGAGCCAAGAAAGCGCTAAGGTTAGTCAGGGATACGAAATTATTCGAGGCGTGAAATTGTCCGAGAATCTTTCGCGACGGCGACGGCGGCGGCCTCGTAATCAACGGCGTGATGCACTTACTCGCGCAATACCCCGATACACAGTCTCCTCCCGTTGACCTGATCGAAGGGGTGTCATCCCGGTAGATAAAGCAAGCTCCAAGACTCCGCGCACCGTTTTCTGCGATGCTCGCGCAACGGCGTAACGGACTGAATGGGAGGACAATGAAGACGGTGCGTATCGCAGCAGCGCTTATCGCACGTGCGAGATACCGCGACAGCGCGACTCGGCCTCGCCACGCGCACCGCGAGTCGCGCACGGTCTGCGTCGCGGATATATGTATAATTAAATGAATTATTGACCACGGAGAGGCGACGACCGCCGGCCGTTGATCTAATCGGCTGTTTTTAATCGCGCCGGACGACGTGAACGCGACTCGGCACAATTGCCGCGGTGAATAAAGCGAAAAACTCACTTGCGAGCGTCTGTGCCGAGTATTGCATCGTACGTTATATCAAATGTATGTAATATATATATATATATATATATATATATATATATATACATAATGACTACACTGGTGTAGTATGGTCGCGGATGATTCACTGTTAGGTCAATATCTCGGGCTGGAAACACCGGTCGGGCCTGTTACACGAGGGCTGTTTCTGTGAGTGATCGATAAGCCACGCGTGTCTCGTCGGCAGCGTGCGTATGTATGTACATATAACGTTGAATCGTGTATGTGCGCGCGTGCGTTTATGTGCCGTCGTGAGGGATCGTCGGTTAGGGTTAGACGAGGAGGGTTAGGCGACACGGGATGATAACCCCGTTGCGTATACGCGAATAATTAATTCAATTTTCGTACGTTTTCACCGCTCAGGGAAATGCGTTTTCGGGCGTCTGAGAGTCTCGCAAGTTTTCCAATTTGACCGTGCACTGCCGACAATGCGACAATGTAAAAATTGAAGCAGTTTGCGTAACGTATGTCGGACATTCTATTTCCTTCGAAATAATCGACATAAATTCTTTTACTGATAAGTTCGCGGGTTAGCGTTATCGCAGCCGGAATTATCGGACATCCTCGTCCTTAGTACCATAATAATTTCGCAACAAGACCCGAGTGTGGAAAATAAGCGAGCGACGTCGCGTTATCATATCGCTTCGAATAAAAATATATTTTTCCGATACTCTGTTTCTGTCTTTGTCTCTTATATAGGTATATTTTCTACTTTGTAATTTTTTTATTGTTTATTTTCTTGTTTTAATAATAACGAATGTAAATTGTATTTCTTGAATGAATTTGTGGACAGTGACTCTCAACACTTTTGTTTTGAGTTCGACTTGCAGTTGACAACTTTGTTTTCTTATTTTATTGTCAAATCAACAACGTTTCGTTTACACGAATTTAAAGTAGAATTTTTTTACGACAAATTGAACAATGTGAGAAAAAGGCGTTTTATTATCGTGCTGCCTCCGATTGTTTCGATTAGAAAGCCTGTCTCCCCGCTTTAGCGTGAGTCACGATGATAACGCTCGAAAAAGAGGGTAAAGCATCACGAAACTACATATTTATATATGTATAGTACAGTACAGTATAACATAGTATAGTATTCTCTCGACACCCTCTACATTTTGTGTCTTTGCGAGACGTGCGTTCTACGAATGTGTAACGCATCCGTTCGCTCGAATTCCCGGTGACGTAAAATCCAACAAATTAGTCCTGCAATAGTAATATTTCGCAGACTGCAGTATGCCGCGGTTCGTTATATAAAGACGATAATTAATACAGTCTAGCCGTATTGCCCAATATCGATTCTCTCCGTGAACGGGAAGGTCGAGAATGGAAAAAAAAAACGTTTCATGGACGATCGCGTCGCGCCGACGAAACGGAATAAAAAAGCGTCGCGCAGAAGAAACAGAGATATTCATCTAGATAACGATAATTTCATTCACGCTGTATCGTAAACATTGATATTAATATCGCGCGGTATCTAGAAATCTTTTTGACAATGATGGATGGATTAATAAAAATTAATTGTAGAAGAAATTGATATAATTATATTAGTATATTAACTAATTGCGAGATGTCGGAAACGGAGCGTTTGAATATTATCAAACACGAAATGTAGATATCGGACTGCACTGAAGTGTCGCATTCGCGATTTTTTGAAGCCGTAACATTTCAAAATCAGGGGCGTATTCAACGATCTTTGCTATCTTCGAAGTTTCTTTCGAGCCTTGTCTCGGCGCTCGATGAATGGACGTACTATACGCCCGTAACGCATCCGCGTGGCGTGTGTAACGTTCCCGCGGGACGAGAGAAAGATTAAGAGGGGAGGGAAAGATACGCGGCGCGACGGCGTGGGCCGACCGGCGCGCATTTTGACATTAAATTGGTTCACCCACGCGTGACTTTCTAACGTAGCTGCGTTTCCCAATTCGCAGCTCTTATCGTTCGGATTGCACGAACGTGCTTGCTAAATCTCTTTTCGGCTTTATCGTCGTCGAGCGTTTTCAAATAGATTCGACGACCGTGGAAAATAATTGTCGAGATAGTGGAAATTTTATTGCCCGTTTTTAGATAATAGCGTCTAACGAAGAATACCTTCTTTTAAGGATAAAATTGATCGTCAAATTTTATCGCAAGTCATGATTTTCCGAGCGCAAAGTTGCGTTCTGAAAAACATCGCCAAGCTTAATTTTTCCCTTGAAAACTCCTAAACAATTTTTTATATTGCAAAAATTTTGCTCAAATTGTAATATCCGAAAAAAATTTTTCCAAGTTATTAAATTTTAATCTTAAATTATTAATTAAAAATTAAATATTCCATATCCTATTTCTCAAAACTTCGTTGTCTTTGAACGGAGATAAAAATTAATGAACTTTTGTCGTTAATGCCGGAATGCGCACATGCTTTAGAGTTTACTATTGTAAATTCGCCCACAAGCTCTTATTTTCCCTCTTCCTCTCTTCGTCTTTCGATCTCTTTTTCCATCTCTTTTTTTTTCCCGTCCACCGTAACTCGTGCTAATCGTATCGTATCGCGATATTGTATTACGTCAAACGTCTCACTGCGTTCATATAGAAGACGAGTATTAAAAGCGCGAAATTAATTTGCAAAAGTCTCTCCTTTTTTTCCATAGTAACCTTTGTCGCTTCGTGGTATCGCGATTCATCCTCGAGCTCTTTTTCGCGAGAATCCTTTCGCTGCTTCCTCAAAGAGAGCGGTCGATCTCGCGCGCCGTATAAATTGCGTATCGCGACCTTGTTCCTTTAACGAGGTGACCCGACACGTTCTTCGCTTCGCGTTCTCATCGAAATAAATTTCGCATTCGGTCGGACAAAATTGCCGCGTCAATGTCGCCGTCCGACCGAATGAGATGGACCACATTTTATGCATGACCGCGTGTCGCGTCTTTAAACGTGGATCTAGAATATTCCTCAGGCACGGTCGACCTCGCGCGCAATTTTCTCCGGATCGTATATATCCCAGTAAAAGAGTTAAACAAATGTACTGACGATCGCTGCGTAAGATTGCCTCCCCTCCGAGGGATTTCGCAATCGGTTCGCGTGGTGCGCATTATTCACGTTTCTCGAGCGATTTTCTCTCTCCGCGCGCAAACCGGCACACGTCTGTGCACAAACTCGTCGCGGCTTCCACTCGCATTGCTCTAAAAATAAATAGACACGCTAATTAACTCCGACTGTTTTTCAATATTACCCCTTTGGATACTTATATATATCGATCTAAAGTTGAAAGCTCCGAACGAGAGCAACGAGAGAGAGAGAGAGAGAGAGAGAGAGAGAGAGAGAAAGAAAGAGAGGAGGAGAAGGAGGAGGTTTCGCGGAATAACCGGCGTAACCAATGCCCACACAGTTGAATTTATGAAAACGGCACCGAGAGGACATAAATTAGCAAAGCGGCGGGGAAACGCGAGAATAATCTCGCGCTTCTACTCATTGGCGGTTGAAACAGGAAATGCTAGTCGTGCACTGGAAGCCACGGCGATCTCAGCCGCTCGTGGCGTTAAATTATTCTTTTAGCAGGGATTATTTATGGGCCCGGTGTAATGTCGATTCCCTGCGTGGCGCGTTTTTTCGACGCCGGCTCGAGGGAGTCCCTTTTCTTCGTCGCGATTTTACGCGACCGGTAGTCACGGTGGACTCCCTCCTGCGTGTGCGAATATACGCATGTTTGATCGGGGTTGATTTTCACTCGATAAATATAAATCTCGTGGATACGCGGGTTATCGCGGCGCGCAAACGAGAGTCGAGGTCGAGAACGCGGCTCTCCGCTGGAGGCGGGCGAGAGACTGTAATAATCTGGTGGCGTGTTGGCAAGGTGAAGAAAGAGAGAGGACGAGATAAGAAATATGAGGAGGAGATATAGAAAACTAAGAGTGGATAGGAAGCAGAGGTCGCAACAGAAACGACGAGATGCGAATCGGAATGGGAATCGAATTGTACAAAGAGGCATTCGCGTCTTCCCATATCGTCCGGTGAATTTTTTCTGGAAAAATCGACTCTCGATATTCTTTAGAAAATTTACCTTTCTTTCTACCGAAGGGTGAGCGCGCCGAATCTGGAACACCTTTATATATTGTCTCTCATTTTTCGGAACGGTCGATTGGTCACATCTGGTGCTGAATTGCGTAACTGACGAGATCCGAGGCATTTCTTTCCTCGGTGTTTCACGGCTGGAGCTTTTCCCGGGTATTGTCCGTTCTTTCTCTCTCTCTCTCTTTCTCTTTCGCTCGACGAGTTTGAGGTAGGTCGATCGACGAATGACTCACCCTTTGGACTCGGGCAAGAGGGACTCTGGGCGGAGCGGCTTCCACGGTGGGCAGCGCATCCCATTATATCCACACTGCGGCTCGTTAATATCGTGACATCCAATATCGCGTAATTATATACGTACTGCCGGCCGCATAAGTCCCGAACGATGGCGGTTTTCTCGCAAACTAATAATGAATCATCGGGAGTAGAATAAATGCGCTTCGCTGTTGCTCCGCGCAGCGCTTCTTTTCCATAATAATATTCGCGCGGTAATTCTCGCTTATTTCAGCAGGAGCAAAGTTTTATCGTGTAGACTTGTAAAAGATATATCGCTCGATATGCTTCCGGAGACATCGACGATCGTCCCGTATGGCTCGAGGGTGTCCTTACTCTCTCTTCAAAGGATCATCGTCTCCACTACATTTCCATAGAAGATTAACGGCCTGGCACAATCTACATTTTTCATCGTGAGATCTCGACCGGACTCTCATCGAGAATCTTCTCGTACGAACGAACGTATTATTGTGAGAATTGCTGTTCGAGTCCGAAGAAAAAGAATGCATGGCGTGTGATCAGAAAGAGAAGCGGAAGAGAAAGACAGAGAAAGAGAGGGGGAGGGAGACAGTGGGAGAAAGAGTAGGAGAACAAACGCCGTTGGGCCGCGCAGTGTCAGTGGAGTTCAATCTTAATATAGTATGACCTCCACTGCCATTCGAGACAGTGTCGGACGCGACGGCAGTTGCAACTGCGAGCGAGCGAGCGAGTTGCGAGCGAGAGAAAGGGAAATGGGGACCGACTGAGAGGGAAAGATACGGCGACTGAGCGCGAGAGTGATTAAAGAAGAAGAAGGGAGAAGGACGCGAAAAGAAGCGGGGAGGGAGGAGTAGAGAAGAGACGTGCTGGTGAACGCGTGCGTGCGTTGCACCTTATTCCCCAGTCCGATGAGTGAGCCTCGCCTCGGTTATTTCAGAGACATCAGTTTCGAGAGAGAAAGAGGAGAGAAGAGAAGACAAGATACGGAGAGAGAATGCGCGTGGCGAGAGAGACGATGCATGCGTGCGTGCGTGCGTATGCTTAGTCGTCGAGAGTGTCATCGATCTATTTCGAGAGGAGGCTGGAATTTCTGGCCTTCGCGAGGGGTCAGTAGAAGAGATAGAGAGAAGAGTGGAGAATGGAGAGGTTGAAAAAGAGAAAGAGAGAGAGAGAGAGAGAGAGAGGAAATCTCTCTCGCGTAGGGGGAGAGAAAGGCGAGGAAAGAGAAGAAAGAGACGATGCGCGACGATGGACGGATGGATGGGCGAGCGGGTCGTTACCACACCTGCGCGCGCACCCGCCGATCTGGATTGCCCGATGGTCAACGCACGAATGACTGCATGCTCCTACATCTTCCTCGCCCGTGCTACCCAAAGAAGGAGATAGAGAAAGAGGGAACAAGTCGCGCGGCGAGACTCTCGAATTGCGATGCGCTGTTATGCCAAGGGAACATTATTTCATTCACGCAGTGCATCTTCAGCTTGAGCAGTTTTTGGATAACAAAGTTAAAAGTATTGATCCTTTGATGAATATTTCATATATGTACAATATATTATGTATTATTTTTAATCATACATATTTGCCATTGTTAAAAGAAACCACGATCTCGAATAATATGTACATACAACTTTCTGAATAACAACATTTCTACTTTTGGTATTGTTGTTTTCACGAAGAATGGCCTGGAGTTTTGGGAATTTCCCAGGTGCGGTGTGAGAAATGAGGTAAAACGAGAGATGAAGGGATGATTAATCGTTTCCAGCGCGATAAGTCCGCTTTGCGGGAGAATATTTGTACAGAGGCGGCGGCAGCGAGTTATCGGCGAGTTATTGGAGTTTTCTCGGCTGTATAAGCTCGCGCGCGCGTGTCGAGTGGGGTTACGTTAGAAGGGGGCGACGGTGGAAGAGAAAAGGGATGGATGGCATGCGGGAGGAAGAGGCGGCAGATCTAACGATATGGTGGGGGGAGCGGCGGTGGTGCTCGGCCGTTGCATTGTGGGGGTGTTGGCCTTCAACTTGACGGCGCAGTTTCACTGACCTGCCTGAGAAACCCGCCAGCTCCGTGTGCCGAGGACCCACGGGCGCATCCACGACGCCAAAGGGTACCGCTACTTAAGAGTCCATCGAGCCCTAAACAAACCCTGCTGTCGCCGAACGGTCGGGGAAGCCACGCATTCGAGATGTTAACTTTGTAGCTTCTCGATGCGGTTGACGGTCGGCACGTGAAAAGCTAGTGTTTCTAAAGAAATTCTTACCGGTACGAATTTTCCAAGAGAGATCAAATACAAAGGACGATTCTTCTTAGCTGCCACTCAGTTAAAATATTATTCTCTAATAAAAGGAAAACTAAAAAAACATAAGTAAAATTAGGAATAATTATAGTATATTTCTCTTTCTCGTTTATACATATATTATTAAACAATTTAGTAGCTCGATTAGTTGGCCTATTATTCTTATTGTATCTTTTTATACGGTAATTTAAAGATGATATTCAAAATTAACATCTCGATGATTAAAATACGAAAAGATTTCGTTTTTCCGCTCTAATTCTCCGTTGAATTTCTCAAGTAGATCTCCAAGGAATAGTATCTCTCGGTTGGGATATTCGGTGGGCGTAATTAAAGCAAAGATGAGCAGATGGCCCATGAATGTCTCAGTCGGATCTTTCCTCCGCCGAAACATGTCACTTTGACCTTTCTAAGAAGTACAGTAAGCAATAAGAATTAAACTTTCGAAAAATTCGCTCAAACGTCTATAATATTAAAATATTTTTCGATCATTGCTTTCGATATATAAACTTATTTTGAATTTATCCAAATGAGGATTATCAAAAAGGAAAGAACATCGATATAGAAGGCAGCACAAGGACAAATTTAGAAACGTCGACGCAGCCTATATATTTGACGCCCTATGCACTCGAGTTACACAGAGCGTTTATAATGCAGCCATGAGGCGCGTGGAAGCCTGTAACTATTGATCCTGCAGCCTTTGGGGAGCCGCTGCTGCTGCTGCTGCTGCTGCCGCCGTCGCCGCCGCCGCCGCCGCCGCCGCCGCGCCGGCCGCTGCTGCTGCCGTTGTCGTTGCCGTTGCTGCTGCAGATTTTAGCAACGTCATTCAGCCGCGTGACGTATCGTGGGAATGGAGAGACACGGCTCCATCGAATAGCATTTGTTCGCATGATTGTACTCACACCCGGGGACCAAGGTGTCTCGCGTGCATCAGTCATGAATGATAAGCCTTCTTTAACGGACGGAAAAAATGAATTTGCCGTCATCTCGTTAAAATTATTTCTTAACAATGACGAAAATCTTGCCGAATCCTCGTGGATCTTCGTCGCGATTACGTTCGAACAAACTGCAGTGTCTAATTGTGCGCACTCGAGTTGACTTGAGGTCGAGTTCAGATTTGAATCCGGATTCGCTGGTCTACGATTCCACGGTACGTACGGCGCGGCGGATCAAGAAAGCCCGACCGAAAGGCCCCGGACTCGTTCCTTTCGATTCTCTCGTCTCGTCCTCTCTCGTCCCTTAGATGAGGCGAACAAAGCAAAGGGTCCCCGAGCAAGCAGCGTTCTCTCTGACGGACGGGGCCTTCTTTCTTTCTCCTCTCTTTTCCCCCCATCTGTTTCTCTCTCTCTCTCTCTCTCTCTCTCTCTCTTTCCCTCTTTCCTTTCCTCTCTCTTTCCCTATCTCTTCGTCTCGCCTCACCTTGGCCGCGGCCCTTCAACTGTCTACGACCCACGCCCCACCTCTTCCTCTTTCTCCGTTTGTGCCACCACCATCGGTACCATCGCCAACCACCATCGCCACCTTCCTCGAGGTTCTACGAGCACGGCAACCTTCCTCTCCTTGGCGGGTCTTCGCTCTCCTGCCGCGCGTATACCTGTGCACAAGTTCGTCTCGCACGCACGTACGCACGCACCGCGCGTGTGCGCGCGCGCGCGCCCGGGTATTCTCCGAGAGAGATCCACCTCGTCCACCTGCCTCTACCTCGACGCGGAGTTATTTAGCCGAACCGAAGCCGCTCCGGTTCGCTCTAGGCGAATTTCCGGAATAAGGGAGAGAGAACCTTCGCGAAGCGGAAACTCGGTTGGCGAACGAGCGAACACGCGGTTTAAATTGCACGCTTTCCTACTTGTATCTAGGGATACAAAAATTTGATCTCTGACTCTGAAATGTCTCCGAATAATCTTAGTCAACATTAAAGAGAAAAATGAAAATTACTATCTTTTTTCCAATATAAAAATATATTTAATAGATATCTAATATATGCACGAATAATATACGAATTCTGTTGAGTTCTCTTACAGCGTCTCGCATGATATGCAATATGAGTAAATTGGGATTCTAACAGCATTCATGACCTCGGGACGACTTTACGCTGTGTTCTCATACCCTCTGACAAGTCAGACAATTCCTTTGCCGTACGTGTTGCCAATTGTTCACCACCACGTACTGCGTTTCGTTTCGTATCGACGTTAAGATTACGCTTTGCGGCGCACGGCGACCCTGAAGAAGCGGAAACACTGTCCATGACATTGCTGCGTGCATGTCGCGCTTACGCAAAGATATCTCTAGGCCTCAGGCGCCCTTCGCCTAACCGGCAGGTGAGTTTCCAAGCGCATTCTATCCGCGCGCGCGCGCGGATAAAATAATTCTGGAGAATTTATTCGTGGCCTTGCTTTCGTCCTCACGCTCTTTTGCCCTGAATTCTGCCTCATCGCGTTTCGCTTTCTTATGCCGCGTAGCGCGCGTTGGAAAACGCAAAATTTGATTGTGAGAGAACGACGAAGGAAAGGGAGCAGAAAGAGAGAAAGGGAGAATCGTATAATGACCTGCTCGGGAGAGAGAAAGAGAGACGAAAAAGCTGCGTGGTATGCGATGCAACAAACGTACGTCGTCTTCTCTCCTTCCATCGCGACGAAAGAGAGAGTGAACTGAATGAAAGGGAGGCCCGAGGGGGGGAGAAAGAGAGAGAGAGGAAGATAGAGCGAGCTCGACAAGGATAGAGAGAGAGAAAGAGAAACGGAAGGTTCCCAGGATGAGCGCGAGAAGGAAACGACGGAGAGCAGCAGCCAGGAGCGAAGGAGGGAGGAGTGGTTCACCTGCATTGCTAGCATTGCGCTGGCTCAAGGCCAAAGAGTCTGCGAGACCGAGGACCAGACCGGGTCGGGACCTCCTTCCTTCCAGTTTCCTGCACCCTGCTCTCTCTCACCGCGCCACGTTGCGCCGCGTTCTCTTGCATCGCGCAGCGTGCCTACTTCGTCGAGATCTTTCTCTCTCTTCTCTCTCCATCGCGTTGTACCCCTCTGTACGCAAACAATTGCATCATGGACGCGCTGCTACTTTTGAAGGTTTATTACACGCGTGTGGGCGACTTCGTGCTCCGGCATGAAACATAAGAAGTAGAAACAATTGGGTGCATAATAGCGTAATAATTGTAATCAATTTCCCCCTAATTGCGCCACAACACGTAATATTTTGTTCAAATGTTTATATTTAAAAATGGAAAGCGTGGACAGATAGCTCTGTTAAATATTTAATCTTTGCACAAAACGAAAAGTATCCATGCAAAATAACGAGTGTTTCTTTCTTGGTTTGATTGCAGGCTGCAAGATCAAAGCCCTTCGAGCAAAGACGAACACCTATATCAAGACGCCGGTGCGCGGTGAAGAACCCGTCTTCGTCGTCACTGGTCGCAAGGAGGACGTGGCCCGTGCGAAGCGTGAGATCCTTTCCGCTGCGGAGCACTTTTCGCAGATTCGCGCGTCGCGCAAGAGCTCGTTGGGCGCTCTCCTAGGTGCGCCGCCCGGACCACCCGCGACGGTGCCCGGTCACATAACGATTCAGGTACGAGTGCCGTACAGAGTAGTGGGTCTGGTCGTGGGCCCTAAAGGCGCGACCATCAAGCGAATTCAGCATCAGACGCATACCTATATCGTTACGCCCAGTCGCGACAAGGAGCCTGTGTTCGAAGTGACGGGACTGCCGGAAAGCGTTGAAGCGGCCAGACGCGAAATACAGGCTCACATCACCCTGCGGACCGGCACTGCACCCGGCGTCGTCGACGATACCGATCTACTGGGCGCCCTCTGCCGTGGCGGACTTGGTTCGGTTCTCGGTATTCAAGGTATCGATCAACCGGGATCCAACAGCTCCAGCAGCTCTAACGGAGCGTTCTCGAGCAGTGCCAGCTGCAGCAGCTCGTCCAGCAGCTCCGCTGGAATGGGGATGAACGACCTCGTCGCTATTTGGAGCGGAATGGAGAGGGACGAGGGACTCGGCGAGTCGCCGTCGTTCGAGTCGCAGCCGACCTCGACGTCGTCGATCTGGTCGTTCCCGAGCGTCGCGCTACCCTCGAGGCCGTCGCCGCCGGCGACGGCGAGCCCGGCGTCGCCCACAGACTCGCTTCTGGGCGGCGCACGACGGGACTGTGTCGTATGTGGCGACAAGGAAGTCACCGCGGCGCTCGTGCCCTGTGGACACAATCTCTTCTGCATGGACTGCGGCAATCGGGTCTGCGAGAGCCCGGATCCAAGCTGCCCGGTGTGCGCCAGACGTGTCCTGCAGGTGCTCCGTATTTTCTCCTAAGAGGGGCCCCGCCGAGCCGCCGCCCGTCAGTCTCCCGTGTCGCGACGCCCGGTGTACACAGCGGCTACACCTCAGCAATTTACTTTCTACCGCTCCTCGAGTATGGCCGGCTAATAACAGTTCCAGCAGGCATGACGACAACAAAGTTGGACAACAACATTGGCGCCCGCGCGACAACGACGCGGCCTGCGCGCGCGAATCCTCTCGGCAGTCCTTAAAGTTGGCCTTTTTTCTTCGCCTGTCATCGCTGTCGTCGTTGTCGCCCATCGTCATCGTCATCACCATCGTCATCACCATCATCATCATCATCATCATCATCGTCATCCTACCATGCCGGTGTGACGCCGTCGTCGTCAGGGGACCGAACGCGCACAAAGTCTCAATTCCACGGCTGCCAATAATCTCTTACGCGGCGGGGATTCGCCTCGACTTCGAATCGGTCTCATTCGAGCCCGATCGTCGAGTCCGTCGAGTTCCCGCTGACCGGATACAACGAAGCCAGCTTTTAAGTTCTACGAGATATATATTTAAAGAGACACACAGAGATAGGGATGGAAACACTCACCCACATCATCGCCATTGCTTCCCTCCCCCTTACCCTCCCTCCTCCTCTCCCCGTCCTTTGACGCTTGCATAGATTGGGCTCGCGGCTCGTCGAGTACTCTAATAAGCCTCGAGGTATGAGAGAGACGGTACGAGGGCACCGAATGAGCAACTCTCATCGTACCGTCCGGACTAACGCGCGAGAAAAAAAAAGCCTCTCTATTGCCCGCAAAAGATCGACGCTGCGATATTCTGCGACTGATATTACTAGTAGCGAGACTGATGGTTACCGAGACGCTACTCTCTTTTCTTTCCACCGCGGAGGCTACGGTCCGCAATGAATCGATCGAGTCGTGGACCGTGGATCCTCATCGCCGAACTTTTTACTAAACTCAACACCGCCGGTGTGTGTTTGTTGTTTTTTTTAAACTCTGCTCGTTCCTGAGATTTCCTCTGGGTCGAACGTTTGCTGGGAACGGAGGCGGCTTGTTTAGCATGGTGGATCTTAGAGCTTTGCCGATTTTCCTTTTCATATATATATATATTTTTTTTAATAACTCTGACTGAATGATAAATCATGTTCAAATCATGTCCAAAGAAATAACTTTCAATTTTCTGACTGCTTCTGACTGCTTCGTACATCATTCGATCAAAGCATGCTTACATTCGTATCTTCGACTGTCAATCTTTTTAATCGGTGATGAGCCAAGGAGAAGATACGTATCTAACGTTTTATTTGTCTAACCTGCGATACTTTATTTGTGCCAAAAGGGCTAGACAAAAGAAAGATTATTGATAATTTCGCAACAATGCGCACTGGTGGACAATCTTGCGATTTTCATAAGCTTACCATATTTTTCCTATTTTTCTTATTTAAAAAAAAAGAAAAGCGTACAATATAGTTTTGATCTCAGCGTTCGCTCAGAACGCGCGTAGAAAGTGTTAAGTTCATCGATCCAGAAAGGGGTTTTCCGTTGCCGAGTGTACAATTACGAACTCGACGAACCTGCGAGCTGCGGTCGCTAGTGCGACAGCGAAGATTACCGAGAATTATCTACACGTACACAAGTCGCATACACGTACACGCATACCCATGCGCATACACATTGGACACACTGATAGATGATCTCGCACAGACATCCTACACGTGAAAAAGAGAGGGAAAAGAAGAGAGGGTCACGGGCCCCTCGATTCGCCACGAAATCACGTAGTGAATATATAGCGGACGGCGCGTTCGTTCCACCCGGCTTCCCTCGCCATTAGAGTATTATCTTAAAATGATATCTCTCTTTATATAAGCGAAATATGGATAAAAATAATAGCTCTAATATATTATAAATATAAATAAATAAATATATATACATATATACACATATATGTATATGTATATGTGTATGTGTGTTTATATGTATATATATGGCGTCAGAAAGTCTGACAGTAGTGCGAAAGCGAGAGAGAGAATGAGATAATGTATGTGTGGATGAAAGAGAGAGAGAGAGAGAGAGAGAAAGAGAAACATAGACGGCGAATGATATTTTGTCGAGGAGATTTAGATTTTGTATTTTTCGCGCATTTCGCCGACGACGGGACGACGGGTGGTTTTGGGCCGCAACGCCATATAGAGAGAGAGAGTGGGAGAAAGAGAGAATTATTGACATGTTACCTAGAAATATGTCAGTGCACGATGCGTAGAGAAAATGGAAAATTGCAGAAAATTATGCGGATAAAAAAAAAGAGGGAGAGAATAGAACGCAGCGCGTAAGTCGAGGGGCCGCGCGTCCGCTCTTGGGCAGGAAGAACGAGCGCAAAAAACGGGGTCGGTCGATGGCGCCGGCAGCTCTTGCGAGTTGTATTTTTCAACTCGTGATAATCGAGCGGATCGCTTAAACTCGATGCTAAACGATACTCGTTTCACGTTAGGGATCGACGATGCATACGTAGTAGTGTCTTTATTTTTTCGTTTGGAAAGACATAATCATATATTATCGCTATATTACCTTGCATTAATATAAATATATATATGTATGTATATCGCATGGATGTATATCGGATCGCGCATCCGTATATACGTTCATAATATTCTATATACATATACCACATATGTCACTGTACCGCTTCCTCTCCGAGATCGCTGGGAGGAAGGACGAGGATTGCCCAAGTGTCTCTCACTTACCTTCAGGGACTATGGAACATGGTCCCGCCTCCCCCGTTCTCGTGGACGAGCATCGTGCTTTCGCAAGGGCGTGCATCTTGAGGGGCCCCCCGTTAGACGCGAGGGTGCAAAACCGCGACGTTCGTCCTTCGTATCCACGAGAGGGAGCTCGGTACGTGTCCCTACGACCCGTTTCTGCATATATAATCTCGTTTCGAAGAAAGACGAAAGAGGGGAAGAAGCTAATCAAACCGGGGGTTTCACAACGGGGCCCTAACGCGCGTGACAGGAGAGACGATACTTCGAATTTTTACTCGAACAGCAAACGCGATAGCTTAAACGTTAACTGCGGGAGGTATACAATTCTTCCGCCTATTTCCGTTTTCCTTCGCTTCGATATCGAGTTTACTCCACGTTCCACATTTCTGTTTAGTCCTCGTCATCGTCCCTCTTCTCCCCCTCCCCCTCCTCACGATTTTCTCCGCCTTCTCCTCTCTCCCCGGCCCTGCCTCCCAAATCTCCTTCGTCGTTGTCTGCATTTCTATTTTTTTATCAAAAGTTCTTGTCAATCGTTGCCATTTTTTAAACGAATATATGCTCAAGTCGCAGCTCCGAATAAGTCGAGATATATAATACATATTACATATATATAAATATATATATTATATATATTTAAATCGCCCATCTTGTGATGGACGTTGGAAGATGAGAGAGAGAGAGAGAGAGAGAGAGAATATTTTTTCGATTTTTCTGAACACGAGAGACTCGGCCTTTTTGTTTATTTTTTATTTTTTAATTTTCGTCGCGCGAAAATGTCTCCGTTCGCCGTGTGCCGCTTCGTTTCGTGTTTCTCCACTCCAGTTCCTTTTATTATTTCCCGTATATATACCGCGCGATCTTCGTTCTGGACTCTTCTTTACACGTACACACATGCACCTACACACTCACGCACGCGTGATACACGAACGAAGAATCGCACTCCACTCACGCACTTACTCCGCACGCGCTAAACGCACGCTAAAAATAAATTCGCGTACGCACGAGCTCCGGAGGGTGCGCGAAAGACATGCGCGAACGATATTTGTATATTATTATTTGTTACTTGTATAATGTCACAAGCAAAACACTACACGGACACAGAGACGAGAATGAACACGTACACGCATATACGTACTACACACTCTCGCGTAATACACGAAAGACACACCACGAACACGTTGATGCATAACAGAAACGTATATTTATATATTATAATAATCGAGAGATGTGAAGAGAGAGAAAGAAGTTTATTTTATATTTAAGTTCAAAGTAAAATAAATTCTATATTTTTTCTATGTTAAGTATAAAGAAAAAAAAGATGTGGTAAAAAAAGTATGGTGATGTGACATACACACATACACAAGCATATATATATATATATATTATACATATATATAAATTATATTATATTATATATATACACATACATAATATAAAATATATTTATAGGTATTCTCTTTAGCATCTACGTTCCGAAAGACGCCGCGCAGCCGCGAGCGCGAAAAAATTGCAGGCAGTTGGCATACATGTGCGTATATATTGTAGATCATGTCAGGTAATCTCTCATTAACTTTGCTACGATAAGTCTGAGAATCCGTTCTGGATCTCGCGGGCGTTGCGCGTGTGCGAGATTCGGGAGGTGATGAAAGGAAGAGAGGGCAATAAAATTGGGCAAAGAAGGGAGAGATGGACAAACGCTAATGAAACGACAGTTTCTAAATCATCTCTAGAGAAACAGAGTGGGGAGGAAATCTCATCAATCCCACGTATATATGCGTGCGTTTATACATTTCGATTAAATCACTGGGCGTATGAAGAGAGAAAGATATTACAATAATATATATATATTTAAATTAGTGGTTTCGAGAAAGAGAGAGAGAGAGAGAGAGAGAAAGAAAACAAGACGCCGATGTTACTTATAATTCCACGGCGAAAAAATACGTTCCCTATGGGCGCGCGAAGAGAGAAACACACGCGGGCGAAGAGAGGAGCGTGAGAATTTTCGGAAACTTGGAGTTTAAGAGTAGAGGATACGTAGAGGGTACATAGCGCAGGAAACGATAGTAGGTTAAACGGAAAAGAGGAGAGGGATGTGTAGGGTGTAGGGTGGTTGCCAGAACTCGGAATGACGCCAAAGTCGAACGGAAGAACGGCGCGTGTGTGGGCAGGCAGCTGGAGAGGGGATACGGAAGACGGATCAAGTTTTTCCTTTTTTTTTTTTTTTGTTTAATCCGATCGCGTCGGATGCTGACCGACGGTGGAGCTTGAAATATCGAGACGCGATACGAGGCGATTCCGACACACATCCTCCGATAGGGAAATGTAGATCGAGCGAAATTTTAGCCCTTTTTAATCATCCGTTATCAAGTGGTGCTTTTAGAGTATGAAAAAAAAAATCGAAATGCGAAGAAATTGAACCATCGCGTGCGTTATGAAAATCAATCGCATGTAATTTGATTGCGTTTCTTTCGACCATTCGAAGTTCGGTATCGAAGTTTGATTTTTATCGCGTGTTGAGAGCTGAAATTCTTCGAGGAACGCGTCGTTACTCAGTCTTCCTTACGGTCAGTCCGCGTTAGGTCGCTCGTGTTTCAGCAACTCTCAAGAGTAATCTCGAGCGGTAACGGCGGGGGAGGAAAGTTCAGACTAAAACTTATGGCAATCCACGAGTGGGGGCGAGTGGAATGGACATCTCGCCGGACGAAAGCCTCGTCGAGAACCTCCGCTAGACTTTGGGACAATCCTGCTGTAATTAACACGTTAACCGGAAAAGAAAAGAATACACATACACACGCGCGCAGGAATGTGCGCGAGCATTTAGGTAGTCTTCACTTTGGCCGAGGTTCCGACATTGCGCAGGGTCGGTGTTATCGTTGTCTCACGATCAGCTTCATCATACGTATACGTGCTCGTCATGTATACGCGTCTCTTTCCCGGCTCGGTCGAGTTGACATCTCGACGCTAAGCGTCGTCGCGATCCACCGTCTTGAATTTCGATCGATTCGGAAAACTTCGCGTGATCCCGTTGAAGCTGCCGTTCACCGCGAAGACGTAGGGCACCTATGATTGTCGCTTCATCGCCGTTCGCTATCGACACCGCAGCAGAGAAACGAGAGAGCAGATGTAATTTTCGCGTAATTTAACATAGTGCCATACGTAAATCAAAAGCTGACCGCGCGCCGATAAGTGATAATAAACGGGCGGTAGTTTAGCTAATCGTCAATGGTAACGAAGCGCGAAATCGGGGAAAAATCGCCATGATCAATTTCGCGGCTATCGGACGTCGGATGGCGAGAAAGAGAAAAAAAAATTGAGAGAATTCTTGACATCGCTCTCGTTTCTTCGAATGAGCGTTCACTCCTCTTCTCGCGTATTTATGTACGTTCATTCGTGCACCCGTACTCGCTCGTCGCGGGGACATTCGTCGCGTATGATGCTGTCGAAACACGCACTCGCGAACGTACTGATAATATGGATAAATTAAACGGGACGTGGCGCGTCTAGTTTTAGAGGCGTTCTATAACGAGTAACTTAACTGATAAGGTGTCGCGTGACGTAAGATTTTAATAATTGTAAAATATTAAACTTTAATGATTATAATATAGCCATTGGCTGTGACCGATAACTGCCATTTTCTTAATCGAGAAATAAAGAAAAAAAAAGAGTAATAAACGCGAAAGCGAAAAAAGTAGTAAGGGGTACCGTACTCGGGCCGCAGACACACGATTATTATGCACACACTTGCGTGAGAAGCGACTGGTATACACTCACATATATACATGATATACACATACATGAAATACGTTGTAAGGAGCACAAGGTGCTCTCGCCCTTACGATCTTCGCGAGAGGAGAGACGCGGAAAACGTTTTGCGAAAACGAACGTGATGAGTATATATCGAGCAGGATAATAAGCAGAGAGAAATCGATAACGAGCATAACGCGAGCATGGTCTGACAACAGTGGAAACGGAAAAGGTCAGTTTATCGACGACGGAGAGGAAAGGAAATGAATGGTTATCGTATATCGAGTACACGAGCAAGCTCCGCGCGAGAAATCGTCTGTCGACCCCTCTCGGCTTCGATCCAGGAGCAACCCCTATTCACCCTCGCAACGTTAAAAAACTCGAGTAAGGTAATAAAGCGTATTGTTAAGGATGTAAAAGAGAGAGAGAGAGAGAGAGAGAAAAAGCGCAGACATACACACATTTTAAACACGACGATACATATCTCCAAGAATAATAATTAAACGTAAGAAAGATTATATAACTTTAGTAGATGGCAGAGTAATAAGGAAATTTATAAAAAAGAGATAATTTAACTATAGGAATATATTGATGGATATAAATAAATATATTATATATATATATATATATATATATATATATATATATATATATATATATACATATAGAAAGAAGAAAGAGAAAAAGAATAATGATCGTTGTTGCTTGATTTAACTCTATTTACTATATGATTATATTCTATTGAATAGGTATATATAGCTGATGATTAATATTATATTAATGCTGATTATATTAACATTATTATTATTATATTATTAATAAGTTTTTATTGCTTCAATGCTTTTTTATTACATGGATATATTAATTATTAATATTATTATTATTATTGGTCGATATATATAGTATATATTTCATGTAGTTTTTGTTTGTGCATAGTACGTCACGCAGTATCAATTCTCTCGCGGGATTCTTCACGGAACAACCAACGATCTTTCAGCGAGATTGTTTTATTCGTTAATTTTCCGCGCTTTCTTCGCGCCCTCATCTCGCCCGTTTCTCGTTCGAGCGCTTCCCAGCACTCCTCGCTGCGAAGGAAAGAATTGACGTTTCTCTCAGCCTCGCGCCCGTTTTGTTCCCCTTTCGATTGCTTCCCCCCCCTCTTCTCTTTTGTTTTATCGTTTTCGTGGCTTGCGCGAGCTATCGGCCGGCGACGATGGATAGTGATTGGACATGAGTGAGAACGTTTCAATATCCCTAATATATATATGCGTATATTATAAAAATATGATATAAACATACACGATATATACACATACACACATCCACATATAAACACAGCGTACATAATTTCTACGCCGCGATTATCTACGTCTAAAAGAGACTGCGCGTTCGAGAGCACAGCTTTTACGATCACTATGGTTAATTGTTATTCCTGCATTATTGGGAGCGTGTCGCGATTCATTTAGACCGACCCGTATACTCGCAGCGTCGGGGCTCCAAAATAATCGCGGATCGTGTGAGTCGCCGGAGATTAGAGATAGGCAACGCTCGTGAACGCGCGCGACCGCGTTTCCTTTTAATTACTTACCACGTATCTACTTAATTATCTTAGCATGTAGCCTGTGGGGTCCGGACGGGGCCACGTCCGCGTCAAGAGCGCGTCTGTTTCTCCCTAGACTGCAAACGTTATTAATTAATCGCGCATATGAAACGCGTGTGTTTCTCGGCCGATATGGAGTCCTGCCGATTCCGCGATCGTTCTTATCGTCGCCGTCACCCGCTGATAACGACGACGATCCGATCGAGAAGGACGTATCGTCAATGCGCGGCTGCGTTTTCAGCTCTCAGCCCACAAACTCGATCTCAGAAATGAAATATGGAATTGCCCCCCTTCAGTTTTTTGAAGCTCTCTCTTTCTCGATTCGCTTGCTTCTTCATGTGATTTCGTGTACGCGGTATCGCGTTAATTGGCGTAAATTCTTTTTTCTTTTTTTTGCGTTCGCGCTAATGCGACGTCTCTTCATTCCTTTTCTCGCGCTTCGTTCGTTGTATGCTTTACTCGGTTCGCGCTTTTCTCGTCGGTTTTACGCCAGTCTTCGTCGTTTTTTTTTTGTTGTTTTACATCTATATAAAGAAATATATAAGTTAATTATCGCGCGAGAAAAAATCAGGGGGTTGCACTCTTTTCTCAGGTTACGCGGGCGTGAGGAGTTTTTTAAAGGCAATAGGCTGTGTGATGCGAAGGGTGACAGTGCGAACTTTGTGACGCGCGACCCGAGGGAGGTAACCGCCCCTGAAACTATAGGAATCAGTATTTCAGAAAAAAAGATATATATGAATACGTATATTGCTATTATTAATATTATTGTAATTGATATATTCTTATTGTCGTATACAACTAAAGATTGAAGACGTCTGAGCCTTGTTCCTCCGACAAGTGGACATAAGCGTGAGGGAGAAATTAAGCTGCACTGAATAGTCGTGCAAAACAAATCAGATTGTCGATTTTATTATAGTGAGATATTAGATTTGATTATAGTGAGATGAGAAGAAAACGACTAATTAAGGCAAATGTTGAGGTACATTCGACTGAGAAACATTTAAAAGGAACAAATGCATTTTAAAAGGAAGGAACAAAAAACTAAGGAAAGAAAGAGCAAGGGAAATTGAGATGGGAAATATAATTTTGACTTAAAAAATGACATTAGGAAAATTTTTATGGCGCTCTTTAATTATCTTTAATTATATAATTATTGTGCATGGAATATATAAACGCATTATTGTAGTTATCGCATTATTATGATTACGATTATTATATTATTATATCATATATCATATATATTGAATGTTGTGCTCAGTGTTTTTTTTTCGTGGCCCCTGCAATGCGACGATGCGGGGGTTCGACGGGAGGGAGAGAGAATGAAGATCTTTTATCAGAGAGATTCTTAATATATGTAACGCGAAGATATTTTATGTTCGATGTTTTAATTTCAGTTCAATTGTGTATCTATGATTTAAGTATGTGTAACTATTACTGTGCTAGTATTCCCCGTTTCGCTTTTTGCCCATGCTTTCAACGGTCCCTTTCTATCTCTCTCTGCTCACTTCTCTTTTCCCTGTGTTCTTTCCTCATATCGCTTCTTTTGCCTCTTCTTTCTCGAACTACCCCTCCTATCGATGAAGGGCCGCTGATGGTGGATCAACGAGCGCGCGTCGATCGATTCATCGCGGCCGGATAATGCAGACGGGAGAGAAACGCACTATCGCAAATTGTCTGGGCATTAGGCGTAAATCGCGAAATTAAGACGTTTCGCTTCTCTTCCCTTCATTATTGCTGGGGTTGTCGAGAAAAAGAGAGACAGAAAGAGAGAGAGAGAGAGAGGAAGAGAGATAGAAAGGAAAAAATGTCACACGTTTCACAGGGGAGCCAGGTATTTCGTCGCGCTGCCATAGTGTTGAGAGACGCCGCCGCTCGCTCCTCGACGATAGCTATAATCAATCTCTCCTTGTAATAATATTAACTAAAGCAGCAATAATCCGCGACGGCGTCAAGTGCACTGTGGCGGCAAGAGTGACCGGTCCTCCCCGACGTTCCACTTCTCCGCGATCGCGTACAGCGTACATACGAAGAAAAGGGCGACCATTTCGTGGCCGATGCCCTTAATCTCCAATTGAGAATCGTCACACTTGATGGACGCAGGAAGCGCGGAATTAGTGACATTCTTCGCTTCTCGCGTGCGCGCGGATGTACACTGTACGCGGAGTAATGATATTAATTAAACGATCCTGAGCCTACACTTTTATCCCGCTCCGCTGTAAACGAAAACGAAACATACACACCCTCGTACACAATCGCAGCAAAACACACGACATATATGTATACTAATTATAATTACGACTACTATTATTATTCCGGATACATTAGGATCCTAAAAGCCACGAGCGCGCGCGCGCGCTCGCAAGGGCGAGAAAAATGACAGAGACACGCGAGAATTATTTTTTAGAGTACTGTACTCAAATCAATACGAGAGAGAAAGAGAGACAGAATGAAAGCGACGAGAGAGCGAGCGAGAGAGAGAGAGAGAGAGAAAGAGAGAAAAGATTAACGAGATAAATTATAGAAGCAGCATTATTATTTTCTATATTTTTTTATGTAATTTTGTGGACGCGCGATAATATATTACAACAATTATTATTATATTATGAATATTTTAATATATAATATGATTTTTATATAATGTGTACTTATGTTTTCTTTCCTGTGTTCTTGTCTGGTTGTTTGGAGCTTTGTGTTTGGTTAATCAGTTGTTGCTTTACGAGCATCAGAATCGCTTGATTACGGGTTCTTCGTTAAGAAAATTGAATGATTAAAACACTGAAGCAATCAAACACACCGCACACAACCGACTGTCCTATATTAATCAACATTACAGATATATGTATATTTCATCATATTACTATTATGTTTCTTATTGTCTTTTACGATATATTATTTTTATTATTATTATTATTATACAATAAATATATTATAGAGGATGTTCCATAGCTATCGCTATTCTGTCAAGAAATTTTTAACCAGTGCAGTCGATTCCTCGTTAATGAGAAAAAAAAAAGGAAACTATCAACATCAGCTCTCAATGACGAAACAATCATAATTTGCCTCATGTTTGTACTTTAATATTTTATGGTTGACAGTAATAGAAGGGTAGCTCTGGGGCAGCTTGTACAAATATGCGATTATCATCGTTCACGAAAACAAATGTCTACAATGAAACAATATCCGATTACTACATCGTAATGCATACTCTATCTGATACATTTCCTTTTTTTTTTCCTTGAATTATAATTTACGTTTATACATATAGACGAACATGATATTGCGACGAGCATTGTTTCTCAATAATATTCGCCGTCTCACGTGTCAGTGGCGCCGGATGTCGTTTCACATTATCGATATACCCATCGACCATCGCTCTATCGTCAAAATACGTTTATTTTTATACGATACGAATTACACACGTTGTTCACTGTAACGACGAGCCGCAATTGTGTAGACTGCATTCTACTTCGTGCCGACATTCGACATGCGAATGGCGGATTCGTGACGACTCGAACGACGAGCAAAATGGAAAAAAAAAGAGATTGCCGTTTAATATACATATATTTAAGGATTCCTACGCAAACCCGTACCAAAAATATTTTATTAAAAAGGAGGAATATATGAGTCTAGGAACGACGCGTACACTTGCATATATACCTACTGGAAACAAATTTAATAAAATGTTACGTGATTTTTATACATTAATATCTAATTTCTCATTATTTTTTCTGCGTCTCGCGTTATCCGTACCTCTGTTATTCGTTACCCCTTTTTTTCTACCTCCCTTATTACGTCTGTTCCAGCCTTTATCACTTTTCGGTATCTATCATTCACGTATGTACAGGCTTGCATTTCTGTAAATTGTAAATCTTTTATTTTTTTTTTATTTTATGCCATTTTGAGTGTCTTTATGCGATTTCGGAGTGTACCGCCGTCAGCTAATCGCGCGTGCATAATTTTAACGTGGCGTCATGAATACGGGATTTTGAGGGTGGAAATATCCGTGGTTCCACCCCGGCTTCTCGATCCCGCTACTGACGGTCGCGTGTCGAAAGGCGACCGGTCGGCGGTACGATACGCAGGAACGTGCCACGAAAATCTGTCTCGCCGGCCCCTTGGGCGTCTCGGCCGCACAAGGGCTGTTGCCCGTTGGGATGGCAACGTCGCATTGCAGCGTTGGGGTTGCGGTCGATGCCGTCCTCGTGATGGTGGCCGAGGTTACCGTTTCACGGCCCGACGCTCTCTCCGATTCTTCGGATATCGAGATTATTACTCGCGGGACGAGAGAGAGCTCTCGCGTTCCTCTTCAGGCACGTTTTCTTCCCCCCCCCCCGGTTTTTCGTGGTTGACACCCCCGCTCTCGATTACAACTCTTTCCGTCTCCACCTCTCGAACCACCTTCCGCTAAAAGCTCACGGCGGCATCGAGATGTATCTTCGGGGTGCGAAAACATCTTCCGGAAAGAGTATAAGACTCGTCAAGCGCCTCCCCTCCATTTACGGCGTAGAAGCGAACGAGTCGCATGCGTTTTAAATCGTCGTGAGTCATATTGCATCAACTCGCGCGATGATGGCAGGGTGCGGGGCGCACTTTGTCCAATATACGACGAGCAGTCGTCGCCGCCGCCGCCGTCTCACGCTTCCTCTTTCTCTCTCTTCGCCGTCCTCAACCCCCGCAACATTTCGCGCGCTCTCTCGTCAGCCTCTATTGCTCTGCAGTAGATCGATAGCTGGAACGGCGCTCGCCTCTCTCGCACGGCTCGCGCCCTGATGTATGTATAGGCCGGCATACGTCGCCGCTGGAAAATCGCAGCGAGCGCTCCGAGCGCGAGGGGTTGAAAGAGAGCGCGCGAGAGGGTGAAACGGCGGAGAGGGAAAGGAAGAGAGCGAGAGAGAGAGAGACAGATAGCGGCCGATTTCAGGCTCGTACCTTATTTTATCTGTGCCACGTTTCTCCGCGTCGATCGTCACGATCTGACCGTAACGCGACATTTCGCTTCTCATTGCGATAGATCTCGATATTAGATTGAGAAAACCGGAATAAAGTTCCAGGAAAAGTCGCCTCGTTGTTATCAATTCGTGTCTTATTGAAATTGAATCGGAGTTCATTTTAATGTTGAAGGGGCGTCCCGGTTAAATTGTGTCTCGCGAATTTAATTTGTCAGCCGAATCGATCTCTCTGTCCGCGAAACGGTCCTCTCGCTTGACATTTCCCTAATTACGACAGTTTCGTCCCGGAACAATTAGAGTTGCGCCCAAGAGAGAAAGCTGCTCCGCGGCGGAGATGGGACCGCGGTATTCGAGAGCGGCTTCAAGTATTCAACGCGGCTCTGCAGGGATCTTCGTCGATCGATATCCCTGGTTTTCTTTCGGAAGTTCCTCGAGGAAAGAGAGCTCCGTGTTATGTATATACATACATAAAGTGCTCTGGGCAACAAGGGCTTAGGAACTGCGCAATAAAATTGTATTCGCTCAAAATTAATTAACGAGAAATTGGATTGTATTAATCTCGAAGGTCTCGCAGCAGCGAGGATTTTTTCCAATTGGAGAAGCGGAAGAAAGTGTCCGAGCTCCGCAATCATATCCCGTAGGACGAAACTTAAAGATGAATAAGGATGAGAACTTCGCTCTCCCTACGCCGTGTCTCGCGCACGAATTTTTCTCAACGTTTCGCGATCCGCGTCCATCGCGATTATCTTGGAAATTTTTCCAAATATTTATTGATACCCAAATTGTTTATCTTCATCTCCGACGGCGCTTTCGCGCCGCTTTTCTGTTTCTTTCCGTTCTTCTCCCTCTTTCTCGCCCTCTCTGTCTGCACTGCGTCGCCTTCGACACTCTTTCTCTCTCCTCTCTCGGTCGATAGCTCGTAGGGGTCGCGGAGACGCGGCGACGCCCTGCCCGTCCATCCCCTTACGACTTTGCCACCAGGGGGTCTCAACCTTGATCAAAATATTTTGTGATCTCATTGCCAGACAGCCGTAACGGTCGCACGACGCTGCAGCTGGCTCGGCACCGCCGTTATTCGCTTATATTATTGATTATCTCGGCGGCTCGAACGCCGAATATCACGCGACGATAAGCGCCGATCGTGGCGCTTTCGAGGCCACGTTCTGATGTTTCATCCGCGTGGAGGTTCGCGAGTATTATGCATCGTCAGAAATTGTACCACTTCCGGTTCCTCCGGTTCCTTCGTCCGACTCGGTTTCACCATCTCGCCGCGTTCCTCACGTCTTGTCGCTGAATTCGTCTTGTATGGCGATATTACGCCAGCACGGATCGATGATACGAATATAAACAGCCCCCCCCTTCCCCCGGTTGGTCTTTTTTTTTTTTCATTACTGCGGAATGCGCAGGAGTAGACCAGTTAGACAGATTCCGATAGTTTTCAAGACGAGCTGTCAATACTTCTTACTTCGTACGTATTTACGATGAGTTTCAAGTCCCTTTTTACCTCGGCGAGACTAATAGATTGCGTCGGCGGCTGGAAACACTAGCGTGTATTTCAAATGCATTTTAAGGGTGAGGCGTGTCGCATGCATATGACGTTCGATAATAGATATCTGTCGCCAGTGATTCTCAGCTGTTACGTGCGACGGGAAGCAATGCGATTGCAAGCGCGACATAATAATGCGATTATCAATATAATGATATAGGCATATTGCACAAACATTATGCCGTGCTCATCACAACGCAATATACCGCGCATCACACAATTAATCTACATTTTCTCCGATTCAAACGGCATGAAAAATGAAACGGCTATATTCTGAAACGTTGATTTATTACGTGCGGCAAAAGCGCATATCTTGTTCGATTAATCATTCCCGAAAATAGAGGATGCGCCATTATACCGATTTATTTTGCACGGCACAAACGACACAAATTGGTGGAAAAATGGCAGATTCGAAGGAACAGGCTTCTCTCATTTAGTTGTACACGGCTGACACGTATATATCTGCGAGCATTATTAGATAAATATGACTTAGTTCCCGAGTACACAATTCATTTCACTCGTACAGAACAATCGCGTGTGGTTTTAGAGCCAAAAGGGAGGACATGAAGGACGTAGAGTCTTTTAGTGGCAGTGCAGCCAGATATATCTCTGAAAAGGTGCGATAAAATTACACACATAGAACTAAGCGAGTATAAAAAATATATAAATATATTATCTATATATATATATATACATATATGATGTATGTACACATTCTAAGGCGCGTATTTGCATAGATATTTATATATTATATATTATATATATATATTATATATATAATACAAAAATATTATATATGATAGCATAGAGCCATGACCTCTGATAAGAGAATGGGGGTTTTTTCTATTTTATTATGATAGCGATTCTTAGGTGGTAGAGCATTTTATCTATACGACACGTTTCGACGAGAGGACGAAAAATGAAAATTATATCCCTTATATCTACGCATATTATTATTGTATCTGTCGAGTATGAGAATACACGCGTACATATATACATGCATATATACATATTCGTATACACACGCGCGTATATATATAATATATATAAATATAATTAAATATATATTATATATATAAAAACATATAGATGTTGGAAGAAATGTCACGTAAAATCTTAAAGGGTGCGGCTGTGATTTTGCAAATCGCGATCGCATCATGATAATTCAAAATAATATATGAAAACGTACAGACGATGTTATTGAGAAAAATATTTAACGAGGGAGAAAGCTTAAAGTCAGAGAGACAGAAAAGAGAGAAAAATATAGATTAAAAGAAAAAACAGCTGAATGGCCAGCACACGCGGAAGCACAAAAACGAGAGAAATGATTATTAAACCAAAACTAGAGGGAAATTTGGAGAGAGAGAGAGAGAGAGAAAGAGAGAGAGAGAGAGAGAGAGAGAGAGAGAGGAGAGAGAAAGAGAAAGAGACACGAAAAATAATGATAAAGAATAATTAATTTTGTACTTTTTTGTGCGCGTTGCGAAATGCTCAAACAAAGAGAAATCTTATCTAACGTAATTAATAAAACTGGCGCGTATATGGCTGATATATATTTGGACGCACGATTCGTGTTGGGGCTCAACGGAGAATGCGATGCTCGGCGTTAGGCGTCTCGATGGACGATAAATAAAGATAGACCGTGAGAGATGCTGCGAGTGTGATGAAATTGTGCGATTATGCGCCGTTGATCAGCGTCTTAACCGTGGTGAAATAGCTTACGGTCGGCGTGCCGCGAATTTGACGATTGCTTTTCGTAATCGCGAAAGGTATGCCGCTTCAGTTTACGATTGTAAAGTATCCGTTACGTGTCTAATTAGTCGCGAAAAAAATCCTGAGAGAGGCGACTAGGCTCGATGGGGATTTGAACAATAGCACAAACAGAGGCAGGGACGAAAAGTTTTCTTTCACTCGATGTTACGAAGATATACGTTTTATCGATGTAACAACGCACAAGCTATTACTAATATTTTTAGAGACAGTATGCTAGAGACCGTCTGAGAACTTCTTTTCGAGCGATACTTTCTGGCACGCTAACCATCGTCTCGCTCTTGCGCCGAAGATCGCGAGAATACGAACGGAATGGAGATCGTTGGAGAACGAGAGGAGATGATGTAAAAAAAAAGAAAGAAATAGAAAAGGCAACGAGAGTAATATGAATTGTGCGACGAATGAGAGAAAGGCGGAGGAGAAGCTGGCGGAAAGGAAAAAAAATTTATTGATACAAAATATTAATACCTAAATGCCCGGTTTATTTTTATATTTATTTTTCGATCTATATGAAACGTTATAAAAGTTTAAAATGATATTTAAATCTAAATATATATGACGATAAATACTATATACTTATGCTCTGTGTATGATACATAAAAAAATATATATATATATATTGTAATAATGGATGATTATATAATTATATTGTCGACGACATGGCGCATCGTATTCGCAGATTGTACGATTGCCATTACAGATTGATATTTATTATTCACACAACGTCTCCGCGCCTCAGCCCCTCCCCCCGCCCCACGTAAGACGAAAAGAAGATGTGCTAAGAAAAATGCCATATAAGTCTACCGCAATTTAATTACCTCCCTCTTAAAACTCCAAGTACGAATTATATAAACATCGACTCGCTCGTGTAACACCCCCGTCATAAAAACTCTCTGTACTACTAGTTTATAAATCCTAGTTTTGACGTAAATACAAGTACCACGTATATATTTATATCAGTGTAGCATACGTTAGCCTTTAATGGCGACAAGTAAGACGGGACACCATAGATTTTTAATTAGCGTTACGAGATTATCGCGGGACGTCTTTCAAATGTGATCGAGACTAGCGTGGCGACGCGTCGTAGCAATATTCACGCAAGAATATACATGAACGAAATTACGTGAAAATGGAACATGATAGATCTGATGGGATCCTAGAACGTGACAAGACGCAACGCAACGATCATCGAAATACACGAAAGGCTAACAGACTGGGAGAGACTATGTGAGTACAAAGAAATGCAAAACGACGATACTCTCGCACCGAATCTTTTGTATCTCATTCGGTACTTCCTCATTGGAATTCGGGATAAGAGAGAGAAGTAATAGGGGAGGAGAGATGCTACGACGGCCACTGCCACGACATTCGACTTGGGCGTCCCGCGAGCGCACCATTTAAGCGAGCAATTGAAGGAAAATAGACGAAGGAAATCTCATACTGCCCAACGCTCCTATAGCCTAGTTACTTAAGTGTGGCTGCGCACACGTGAGAAAGTTGAATCGCCACGAATCGAGAGAATGCGTGCCACGCGGGGGCGCGAGCTTTCGCGTGGCGGAAAAATGGGGTGTACTTGTAACTACAAATCTATTATATTTCATAGTCGACTATAGCCGCCGGAAGATATCTCACTGTCGGCCGTGTTGTGTGTGTTACTGTCTATTATCGGCAATGTGTGTGTGTATGCGTAACACGGGCGAAAAAGGAAAAGAGCGACGGGGAAAAGGGAGAAACACGATAATACGGGATGACGACGGAGAGCGATAGCCAGGATAAAACGTATGCGTCCGTCGCGAGATATAATAATCGGCGCGTTCCATCATTTTCAATCTCATCGGTCTCGTTCATTCGCGAATCACTCGTTCGCTCATTCACTCACTTCGCGTTTGACTACCTAAAGAGAATAACGGCTGAATAACGCGATGGATTCGTGCAGAAGTGATATATACTTGTACACACACACACACATATATATATATAGTATATATTATATATTATACATATTATATATGCAGGATGCTTCAGGTTGCTTGCATTTCTTCCCTTTCGCGGATCCTTTGACAAATCTGCAGTCACTTCCTGCTTAACGAGCAAATATTTCTCTTTGCACGTTTCGATTATTTATTCTTTGAATTAATATCCATATGGAAATGAGGTAAAAGTTAAAATTGATCTTATCTGCTCGCATTTTTGAAAATTTCTAGATTTAATACTCTGAAATGACTTTCCCCGAGATATTAAATAAAAAGAAATTTATGTCGTAAAGTCACTCGGTGAGTCCGCGAACGGAGAACGAGTCGTAGAAACCGAGAGACACCCTGTTTATATACATATATTTATCGTTATCCTGTATATATATATTTATTTACATACGTATTGATATATAATGATATGTACTTTACGAGATACCGCGCATAGCTTTCTGACTGATTATCCGTAACGCGAGTAAACGAAGAATACCGCAGGAGAGATACAATACAGAAAGTAGGTACACTATTATATTTCCACCTTCCCCTCCCCACACATACAGTGCAACGTAAACAAGCAGCAACACCTCCGTGAATATACGACGGCATAGCCGTCGTCGCCGCGCCGCGTTGTGTCGAACTAAATAACGTTGCGTGTATCCGGTCCGCGGTCGTCTCACGGTCGCCGGGATCCGCGAAAACTCTGCAGAATCCCAAGATCCTCCCCAGGGGTGCGCGTAGCGTATACGCGTCAACGTAACGTCGATCCGCGATGACACGCCATCGGCAGTGAGGAAGCGCGTCCTATAAAAGCAGAAATAACTCAAATGCAGTCTTGCGTGCCGTTAAAAAGAAAAAAAAAAGAAAAAGAGGAAAAAAAACGCAGAAAACGGAAAAGAAAAGCTCTGTTCACACTAGCGGGACAATTCGTTGGCATCGTTCGAATCATTTTGACGCGTCCGGACCAATGTCGAAGAAGTATTATTTAACGATAGGTTTCCAATAGCCAAAGTGCTGAAATAATGATATATATATTTTTGTAAAGACACTATAGGATATTATACAAATGTCAGACGATATAAGGATAAATAATGATAATTCAGTGTTAACGGTGATTCGTTCAGCGATTTGTTGAGAGGATGAAACGCGAAGAGGAAAGCAAGAGGGGGCAGAAGAGAGGAAGATGCGAAAGGAAGAGAGAGAGAAAAAGGGGGAAAAATGAGAAAATTAAGCGGGAAAAGAACGAAGGTACGTTACCAGCGTGATCCTCAATGCGGTAGCGATCTCGCGAACGGAGGAGACGGAAAATCGTCGGCACCGTCGAGATTGCCGGTCAGCACGTGGATTCGGGCGGATCCAATTAAAGTATCGGCATTTAATGAACGAGGCTCCGAGGGCTCCGTTATTGACGTGTGCAACGTTGCATAATGCCGAGTATGCTGGGCGGGAATTTTCACGAAACATTCTCGCGGAGCGCAAAGGGGTGCATTGTGCGAGAATTTCGCAAAATATCTGCGACAGAATCGCCCTTATCGCCAAGCGGCGCGATCCGACGTTTCGGAGAGCTCTTGTCCACCCGTCGGCCACGGGGTTCCCGAGCCTGTTCGGACACGCGCGAGTGGATGCGACACTCTCGGGGAATTGTCGCGAGATAACGCCTCCACTTGCGTCTCCGTGTACTCCGCGCAATGAGTAATTAAGGCCTAAGAAAATTGAAAAAGAGACACAATGCGTGCGCACTCACACGCTCCACGCCAGTCGCACGGATGCTCACGTACACACGTATACACATAGCTACGCACACGTTTATACTAAACCCATACAGAAACATAAGTATAGATACGACACACACACAACAGAAATATATATATAAATAGTTATATATAAATATATATATTAATATAGTATTTAATACACTAATAATCTCTATAATTTTTACATATGTTATGTGATGTCATTGTCTACTAGTTATCTAATGAGACCTCCCTCCGCCCCGCCCCGCCCCCCCCCTCTCTCCCGTGTGAATATCCCTTCGAGTTCTAGACGTCCGTAACTACCCCAGCCCCAACTTCCCCCGATTTTCCCGTCCTGAAGAGACCCCGTCACATAATCTCTACCATGTTTTCTCTCGGCTCCTAGATAAAGCCGGTGCGTCTTCAATACGGAATTACAAAGCAATAAAGTAAATGAGACTATTTAAGATGTACGCAAGGCGTGTGAATGGGGAAGAACAAGGAGAAAAAAAAATCGACGTTGATCTCTTTTATGAGAATGAGTGATGCGGCGTGATCGCCGCTCGCTCGACGGCGATCGCGCGCGGAATTTCTCGTATCTTCTTTCTCGCTATCTCGATCTCCGCCATTCTCTCCTCTCTCTCTCTCTCTCTCTCTCTCTCTCTCTCTTTCTCTTCCTCACAACAGTAACTAAAGATTTAACAGAGAGTTTTTGCAATTCCGTATTTGGGATACGATAAACGTTAAAGTGACACAATCGCATCGAAAAACAAAAGTGCGCATGCGAAATTGCAAAAACTCCCTAATTTCTTCCATCGAGCGCCTCTCCTATTTTTGGATTGTACTATTCGTCGTTCCTTCTTGCCGGAAGCAAGAGCGGTCAATGTGGAAGATCGAAAGATCACCTTTGTAAGTTCCTTTATTCTCGTTCTTTGAATTACCGAATTAAATATTTCGTGCAATAAGTTTGCTTTCTTGGTCATCAATTTCTTGATTAGAATCGTATATTTGACTTTCCGTACAGTAGTGCAGAGAGAAATCGTCGCAGATCTCTCATGGAGATCAAAGTTTAATGAAGACTGTAGATCTGAGATTCAGACCGCTCTTGTTATCGCCCGTACACCGCATCTGCCCATTTTTCCCGCTTTAGTTACATTTTCAATTCCCTTTCCGGACGTTTTGGAGACAGAGACGGAGAGCCTTTGCCAAGTGTGGCGTTTCGCGATACGAAAAAAATTGCGCCTGAGAGAGAGAAGTAGATTGCTCGTTCGGCGAAACTTTTCTTACTTGACATCGTTTCAAGCTTCCTCCTTTTTAAGTGTATAATGCGATATATAGACTGGAACAGGACTATGATATATCGCCGCAATATTTTTATAATTTGTCGGAAATTGTATATTAGAGAGTATAACGTAATATATATTATATATACATATGACGTATATATATATTTATGAGATATGCCGTAGGGCGAGCATGGCAACGGATATTTTGTAAAATTTCTTAGTGGTCGCGAGAGATTCGCAACAGATTTAAGAACGAGTCCTTAATAGATATTTCATATAAAGAATTGCATAAAGTTGCATATCCTGCCTGTAATAACGTATATGTGTTATAATTTGAACGATTGTGTCATATATATATCGATGATATATTTATATATTGCTTTATGTATATGTAGGATATATAAATATATATATATATAAAATATATTGAAAGAAAATATATATTATCTTCTACAATACGGTGTAAAGTTATTTTCTTTTTTTTTTCGCCGCACAATAATCAATCGACGCAATCTATTTCTCTCAGCTGACCATTAAATCACTTTTTTCATTTTGATTTATATTTTGATTTACATTTTGTAAAATTGACTATTTAAAAAATGTTCCATTGGCATATCTTATTTCACGCATAATTTTCGATAACGAGGCTCTTCGTATTTTTACTAACGATAAGTAACCTTTCACGAATCTCATGTTATTTAATATCGTTTCTCATAGCATGTATGTCTTTGCGCTGTATCATCGCTTTTGTTTCGCCATTGTTCACTTCCGATCGTTCATGTATCTCGTTCAGCTCTCATACATCAGCGCACGCACATTATACGAAAATCTCGTAGTAGCAACCTGCCATGACTGACAATGAGTCGATTCTTCTAACGCGAGAGATAGGAGATCGAGAGGAAGGCGAGGAATTCTAGTACGTTAAAAAAAAAAGAGGGAAAACTAAGAAAAAGAATATCGCGGAACACGGCAAAGGCATGATAACGGAACTAAGTATTATATACGTATATTTCTCTAAAGATTAATAGGATGTTAACGCAAAAGACTATCTACGTAATGTGAGGACGGACAAAAGGAGGAAGGAAAAAAACGATACAAGAGAGATTTTAAGAAGCTAATTAATATTTAAAGCAAAAGCGAAAAAAAAAGAGAAAAAAAACCAGATTATATCTAGTTTTCGATGATATTTCGTAGCGGGCTCGTGAAACGACGAGAGCGGCGGAATAATGCGCGCCACAGAGAGACCCGGAGATGGAATATCGATGCGCGTTTCGGAAATGTATGAAACCTGACGCTCACGGTTTTCGGCGTCGCGACGCGCCGGCGGGAATAATTCGGCGGGCGCGACGACCGAAACGGCGAGGAGAGAGGCGAGAGAGAATGCGCCAAGATCAATGGGAAGGATGTACGGGAAACCACTCTCGAAAGGTCCCGACCCGCGCCGACCCTCCTTCCCCCGATTCGTTCGTTCCACTCCGTTAAATATATATGCGACTTTAGGGGATTTTATTATCATATATAGACATATGATAATCTGTACGTACATATATATTTTTTTGGATTGCCAGTTCCTGAACACAATTAAAGATCTCTCTCTGGCCTAGTAGGTAGATCTTACTCGACCTATTCCCCTGTCCTCCCCCTCTCCCCTTTTGGTTCCACCTGCCTCCTCCATCCTCGCGTTTTTCGCCCCGTTTTGTTTCATTCATCGCCACTTTACTCGGGATCGCTATCACTTAGGAGTATATTAATCGAGTCCCTGGTATCGGTTGGGATATTCCGGATACGCGCGCCGGAGATTCCAAGCGGAAATTCGTTCGATCGGTGAAAAACTTGGAGTATTTACTTTTTAGACGGATGGAATGGATTTACCGAGGCGCGCGTACGGATCACCGTTATCCTCAGATTGCTTAGACGAACTGGAGCTAAATCGATGGAGATGAACGGATTTCGCAAAAATCGACACGGTACTATTGCTCAGCTCTGCATCGATTAATTCGAGTTTGAGCACCGCTAAGCGCGAACCCCTTCGATTAGCCGAGGGTGCTCAATCGCGAGTTTGAGTTTTCATCTCCCCTTTTTCACGTCGGACTCGTCCTCTCTCGGTTTCTCCCGGCACTTTGGATTTAGAGGCAAAGTGTGAAAAGCGCGCGGTAATAAGAATCAGCGACGAAGCAATCAGCACGGAAGACGGAGGACGGAGAAAGACGTGAAAAAGCCGCGAGAGAGGATCGAGAAAGTGGGACGTCACAAAAAAATCGGTGCCAAACTCTTTTTAACGTTAACGAGAGGCAACTGAAGGGTGTATCCTAAATCACGCTGCGCGCGGTGATGATTTACCATGCTCAAAACGAGGAAAAAAAAATATGTGGAGGCGCACAACGCTCAGGATGTTAATCGTACGTCTGAGAGAAATGGATTTATGAGTAAGACACGTGTATTCGGTGTAAGCGATAACTATAAATATCCCAGTAAGCGAATATATTAATCTCTATGTAATGGGACGTAAGTAAGAAGAGAGAGAGAGAGAGAGAGTGAGAAAACGGGCGTGAAATCCGCGCGGCGGAAAAGGCGTAGGAAGGAACGGAGGGTACCGTTTTGCTAAGAGATTCATAAATTATGTAATAAGGAATAGTGTGGCCCTCCCTCGCGGCTCGGGGCGCTCTTTTATCCTACGGGGATAGACTGATAATCATTAACGAACCGAATCGACGTTCGTTAACGGCAACGAGGTAAAAAATTATTAAAAGGAGAAAAAAATAAGAAACTTCGCCGACGATCGGATAAGTATTTTTATCAAATTTTGTAACGATGAAAGAGAGAGAGATGAGCCTACGCGGCACGAGATGAGGACACGGGTTCCTCCAATTCTCTCCCTCCTCCCCCCAAATCTCATTTCCCTTTTCTCGAACTATCGCATTATCCATTCGCCTCAAATCGATCCTTTTCGATTCTTATTAACGCGAACGTCATCGCCGGTACGTGGTGACCGGCGATGACGCGTTGTCGCGCGAACTCAGCAATATGTATATCCATCCTCTTTCTCCTACCCCATTATCCTCCTTCCTCGTCTTGTAAACTCCTTCGATATCTGTAATCTACGTTTTATCGCGCATTCGTATCATAGTAAGTGAGTATTTTCAACGAGAGTCGCTCACATTCCGAGCGACAGTCTGTTTCTCTCAGCCCTGCGACCGACTAATGTACTTGGGCGCGCGCGGCAGGTCGGCGAACGATCGGCGGCGAACGGAAGGGTACCTCCTCGGCACCGAGTCAGTACCTGGACTGTCACGTTGCTCGCATTTATCGCGAAAATCGTTTTGGCGAATTCCTATAAGCGTGTCCGTTACCGCGTAATTAATGATCGTTTACTTGAAGCGGGAAACGAGATCTATTGTCGGTACAAGGAAACAAAGTCCAATACAAATACAGTATTATAAAGAGAGGAAAGAAAAAAAAAGAATAGCTAAAGTCTCCCTTCCCGTGCACTGTTGAATCTCATAAAATTAAGAAATATATATGAAGAACGCCTCTATAGCCACTTTTATAAATGTTGTGAAATATGTTGTAAAATTTATAAAGAGTCTAAAAATGTAAAAGGAGGATTCCTTTTAGTTTTGCGACTGTCGCGCGTCTCTCTCGTTTCCCCCTTCGAATCAACGATACTCGGAGAACAAATACAAAGATACGTAAGCTTCCCCCCGACAGGGATCACCGATCCCCGTGAGTCACACGCGGCTCCGTCAGGTACGTTCCGTTCTTCCGCAAGTCGATCTCAAGCGCGGTCCGAATCTCTCATCCCGATCGGTGTATCGGTGCATCGGCGATGCGACTACAACGCGGCGGTGATACGACGATTATATTGACCACCCGGTCGAGCCGGCACGTGCCGTGACCTTTGAAACACCGTCGACACGTGGCGGCGGCGTAGTGCGGCCCAATGACGCAGATCTCGTCCAGATGTGAGAGCACTTACCCTTGATACACCTGGCCGACGGCGAGCGCACGTTGCGAGGGTCAGGGATTTTCGCCGCTGCCGTCGTCGCCGTCGCATCCCCCGGTATCGCTGTATGCGCGTAACGAGCGTTCGCGGATCGTCGGACCGAGAGGAGAGATCCTTCCCCCGAATACTGTACGACGTGTGCGTTCAACCTCATCGAGTGTCCATCGTGACTCGTGCTTCCGGTTTAATTAAAACAGATGCTCAAAGCTATTTTTTTCTCGCCGTCGATTTCGGGGGATAAATTGTAGGATAAATCACGGGGCCGTCGAGCGTAACGGCGTTACGCCTCGGCAGCCGGCCAAACATCTCCGCTCGGTCCAGAGGTCGCACACATCCTCATATTCCTTCGGTGTTTTATATATTTGTCTGTTTGTTCGTCTGCCTGTCTGTCTGTTTGTCTGTAAAAGTGTTAAAGACTGTACCGCAAATGTGTTTTAGGCGGTTAAACGTGTTTTTCTTAGTAAGGGCTAAGAGTTTCGTTCTCGAACATGAGCGTGCGTCTCCGCGCATGGACATTTCTCGCCGCTCGAGGACAGGTTGGGGAGTGGACACGGCTGAACTGTACGAAATTCGGGCCGGTTTTCACATCACGAGTTTATATTCACGAGAAATCTATTTTTGCAATATTATCACCATCGTACAAGACATCTTGACTGGAAGGAGCGATCCGTGGTCCACTCGCGCGAGCGTACGCTCGCGCCTTTTTTTTTCTCTCGCAGCCTCGAGCGGTCTAAGCGTGTGTATGTGCGTATTTGCGACAGGCCTAGATTAGTCTTTCCGATGAGAAACGCGATTTTGTACGGACGCTACGGGAAATTCGGCGCAGAAGTTAATTTAGCGGGAAGCGTGGTTTTATTTTCGAGCACGCTTTTAGCGAGATGTTTGAAATTTTGTTCTTTCATCAGGGGAGATGGAAGAGGAGCGGAGATTCTGTGCCAATCATCGCGCGATAACGGACTGCTCTCCCCTTGGCATTCGCGCCGAAAAGAACTGGCGCGATTGCGAGTCGCTCAAACGTGATGGGAAATCCGCGGGAGGTTCGATGCCGCGGATTTCCTTTAATCCGGGCCTGTCCGCAGAGAATGTGTGCTGTGCGAATCGTGCGAGTGTAGGGGCAGGTCAGGATCGGTAAAACGGCAGTGGCCCTCTATCGATCACCTCCACGGGAGTCCTCTTGTACTCTCGGGTACTCGTTAGAGAGACGACCGTCTCTCTTTCCCATCAAAGGACGGCAGTTCCCCTCGCGCCTACAGAAAAGGATGATCAAAGCCGGGATTATGCGCCGAGAAAAAGTACGCTTGAATTAATCTGAATAATTATCTCACGGCGTCGGGGCCGCGACGAGCCGATTTGAATGCTCGCCTTTCTTAACTTTCGATTCCGCCGGCGCATGCGAGCCGCATCGGCGGCGCGTCATCGACCGCGTGCGCTTGTTTTTTTTTTCCATCTTTCCTCTTCTACGCTTCTACTCAAGATTACACCCTGCCCCGCAACTTCGCGCGCTATTCGCATCAGCCACTCGCATCGGCATTGCATTTCTCGAGAGACGATACGTCGAGTCAAACGTGTTCCAGGAGACGGTTAGTCGTTCGACTGTACCGTCGCTAAAAAAAATTGTTATTTAAGCAAAAGTACGCGTGCGTGATTGTGCGTGCGAGAGAGAGAGAAAGAGGGAGAAATAGAAATATGTATATAATACCGAATGGCAGAAGGGATGCGCGACGAGCTTAAGTATAATACGTACGCGAAACACTCGGCACTCGATTTGTGTATGTGCATCCTACGAACATCAGATATACTATTCATGTGCGAATGATAACGGAGAGAAAGGGAAATAACACGGTTAATCCCAATCTATCAGGGTTTCACGTATATATTTAATGATATGAAAGAGGATAAATTAAATAAAAATGAATGAATTATATATATAGATATAAATATATGAAATATATATAAATAAATATGAAAAAATATATATATACATACATACACTCATACATATATATGTATATATATTATAAAATACATTATATTAATAAATAATATCACATTTAACGTCTGTCTGTTCATTGATCTTCGACCTTTCCCCTGAATCTTCCTTTCGTATGTAAGTATTGAATAGTTTTTATACAATTTTCGTTATTGTCTTTTCGTATCTTTTATTTCTTTAATTCACAATCTAGAAATCTTGCGTCTAAACGAGGCAGTTCTTTCTCGGAGTAAAGAAGAAAGTTAGCGTTCGGAAATGTGTCTGATTTAGAATTTCTTTGACTACTAAGAAAATGTCGATTTAATAGAATTGAACGGCTAGGATCGGACAATCTACATTTCGCCGAGCGCTGAAAACACGTAGTCTCGGCGCGATTTTCTTCCTGCGAGCGATTCAATGGAGAATCCCTGGCAGGGGTGCAACAAACTCCGTCGATAGGGGGTCGAAGCACTCGATACTTGGGTTCGTTTCCCGGCAGGGTTGAGAGTCGCTGGCCCGGCGTTCTCGGTGCAACAAACGGCGGACGGCCAGACGGCGGGGGTTGCGGAACGATTGGCGGGCACGGCACGATTGGAGGAACCGCGTGCGCGCGCGGGGGTGGTTTTCGGATGGAGACGGAAACTCCGTTTCGCTCGCTCTCCGCGCCGTCTCTCTCGCCGTCTGCGCGTCCGTACCCCCGGCTTTTTCCTTCCTTCTGCATCTTTCCGCCCTTCCTTCCTCCCTCCCACTCCCTCCCGCGACGTGTGCGTTTGTGTATGCGTTCCCGTCGGTGGTGGCGCGAATCTCTGTCTGGTCTGGCAGCGGAGGTTTCGTCGTCATGACGACGAACCCAGGAAACCCAGCCGCACTCTCACACTCCCTTTGGCTCTCTCGCGGTTCTCTTTCCATCCGCTCTCCTCCCTCTCTTTCTCTCTCGTGTTTATTACTGTCTTTCTTTATCCACATTGACGATTCTCTGGCCCATTCGCAGAAACATTCTTTCTCCTCCTCGTTTCACACAGGTATATTCTCTCTCTTTTTCTCTCTCTTTTTCTGCTCTGCAGCCACGCCAATTTCTGCCACCCGCCTGTGGCTTCTACGCGCGCTTTTGTGCGCGCGTGTTCGCGCTCCATACATCTATCACGCGCACACCGCGTGTGTATGTACGTGCGACTCTGCAGACTGCCGCCCGGTTCATCCACCTCCTCGGTTCTGTCCCTGGCTGCTGCACCCTGCCATCCCTGTCTGCGAGGGTGGTGGCCCCCGGCCCTACGCTATGCCCGATCCCCGAGCCGGCCCGAGCCCGAGGAAACTACGGAAACGAGGAGAAGGACGGAGGAAGAGGACTCGACGACTTCGAGCACGAGGAAATTGGAAGCACAAAGGTGATGAAATGCAACAAGAATGTATCATTTCGCGAAAATTCCTTTTCGCTATGGGGTGCGTCGATTAATTCTACTCGACCCTCAAAGAATCTACATCGACCAATGGGAGTTTCCACGTGCGCCCACGCCGACGATAAATGCCGAGCGAGATAGCCGCGTAAACTTTACTTTTGCGTACAAACGTCTTTTTCATGCGCGTACAAACGCGAAGGAATATCTGATCTGATCTGATTGCGCAGCGCGTGTATCTCGTTTCGATCGTTCTATTATCATGAATGAACATGGAAATTATTTTGTCTGTTTGCAGCAGGAGCCCAAATCACGTCGGGATTATGTCGGTTTCAATTTCTGGCTTGCGGTTTCAGCAACCTGTTTACGTCGATTGATTTCGCCGGTAACAACAGAGAGAGAGAGAGAGAGAGAGAGAGAGAGAGAGAGAGAGAGAGAGAGAGAGAGAGAGAGAGAGAGCGACGTGTGTCCTCGATTCTCCCTTGTCGTTTATCGCGAAAAACTTGGGCATTGTTCGCTCATAACTGTCCTACGATAACTCAACTCTTTTCGAGCCTCTCGTATTTTTTGTCCCTCCTCTCCTCGGTCGGCGACGGTTCGGCGACGGTTAATTCGCCCGCTTTTCCCACCGTTCGTTTCAGACCTCTCTATTTTTCGCGTCTCTTTCCCTCCGGCGCGGCACACGTATCGGGAAGAGGGTGGCCGCTCCATTTTGCGGATCCGCACCGAAAACCGCAGTCGTTCCGTAGGGATGGAAAAGGGCGAGCGAGGGGCCTCGCCCTTCTGCATGGGCCCTGCGGGGCCGAAATTGCTCAGGTACAAAGTTGATTACGCGGGAGTGGCAATTTTGACTCGTAAATGGCTAGGCCTTTTAGGGGATGTATCCTGGAATAACGTGTTTCTTTGCTACCTACATCTTGATAACTAGATTATAGATAATGATAATTATAATTGATGCATTTATGAAAAATTTGGCTAACTCTAAATTAAATCTAGATAAATCTCTAGATAAAAATGAGATATAAAATATAAATAATAAGAAAATTTCAATTTATATTGACCGTATACTTATATGAACAAACTAAAATCTCCATAATTAAAAAATGGTAGATAATAATTTTAAATATAATAACTGCTTAAAAAGTTATATTCAGTTATAAATAAATAAAGCAATTAAATGGAGTTCAGGCATCGCGTCTTCATTTGCAGCGAAATTCTTTTAGGACTGTCTGTTTCTTTGTAACAACTCGTGATATCGATTAGCGAATTACTGGTAATTTCTATGCGAACGACCGGACGGTTTGCTCGTAAATATCACGGGCGTCCACCGGAGAGGGAGCTCCGACGAGAGAGGCTGAGGAAGAGGGGAAAGTGGTAGGGGGTGGTAATAGAGGGTGCGGAGACCGAGAGGAGAGAGAGAGAGAGAGAGAGAGAGAGAGAGAGAGAGAGAGAGAGAGAGAGAAAGAGAGAGAAAGAGACCGCCGCGTCGTTTCGAACCCTTCGCTACGGGGCCTCGTGAATTATTTCACCTCTCTCCTATGCCCCTTCCTTTTACCCCACGTCGGCAGTTCAGGTATATTCGGGATTAATTAGTGCATACATGCACGCGCGAGGTCCGAACTCGAGGTAGGCATTAAAACAAACGCTAATTGCATTAAGATACGACACTTTTAACGCGGCCGTTCAAGATAATCGTTACTTTTCGCCTCGTTTTCCATAATTAATTGCACACACGCAAGGAAACTTTCTTCCCTCTTCTCTCACCTTCCCCTCGTTAAGAATTCGCCACTGAGTCCAAGATCGGCAGCCTTTTTTTGAGAATGCTGAACACGCAAAATTGTTTTTCTCACAATGTAAATGTTAGTTAGACTTAGACTTAAGTTTAAGACTTAAACAGAAATGTCTGTTTTGACAACTGTGCGACTGGCGGCATCAGGAAGTTCCTGAAAATTGGCTAATTGGTAATTATATGATTTATCTTGATTCCTGAATAAAATTCGCGGATTTGGCTTTTTTCGAAAATTATTCCTCATAGTTTAAAGCCGTAATATTTTCAGCATCACAATTATTCGCTCGCCATTTAAATTACATGCGTAACCTCTCCCTTCGGAAATCTACACCGTTCGCAAATATCATATAACACAATTCGCGTATAGTCGCCGTATGAGAGACAGAAATACGCGGTGTAGTTGCCGATATTACGCGTCAGAATGAGAAGCAGGAAGAGACACATTTGAGCGAGAGAATAGAAACAGAGAGAAAGAGGGAGAGGAGAAACGCACGAAAGAGAAACAGAAAGAAGAGAGAGAAGGATAAAGAAGATATGCTGCTGGATGAAACGATGGGGGTCTCGCCATCGTCGGTCTCAGTATCAGCATCCAGGCATTCGCTACCATCATCCCTCGTTCCTTCTTTCCAACCCCAGCACTGTGTGAGCACCGGCGCTTTTTTACCATAACATTATCCATCAGCAATTTTTTTTCTTCAGCCATCGAAGCCAAAATGGATGGATGCTTTTGTGGCAACATTTCCTGTTTTTGCAGTACGTCTCGTGTGGCATGTAAAATATGTATTTCATTTTAAAAAAACCACATTATTATTAATGTAATGAGTATTATTTTTCCTCATTACTCACGTACATGAAGAGTTGATCATCAACAGTACATTATATTTTGTGAGTATGAATTAAAACCGAGTTTTTAGTAATTGCGAATCGAGAGAGAAAGAGAGAGGAAATATGTGCTGAGTTTCCTTCAAATCGTTCTTCTTCCAAGGTCTCTTGCTCGTGGAACACGGATCGGCACTACCCCTATATATTTCTAACCCTCGGCCGTCGTAACGCCCCTCTCATTCTTGTGTGTCCAAGGCTAGACTGCTAAATATTTCAAGCAGCAATTCCGACTCCCAGATACAAATGCGCCATCCGACAAGGACAGTGAAATTAATAGACATTGTAAATAATATTCTTGTATTTAATCCCCTCATTGTGATGGCATATTTTCGAGACCTAGGATGTTTTTAATTAAAAAATTTATCATGTTTTATCGTGTATATAGTATATTCCTTCCCGTAATAAACCTCCGAGGAGAAGAGAAAAATATTTTCTTCGGAAGGAATAAAAATTATAAAGAATAAACATATCTCTTAAGAAATGTGAGGAGAAACAAAATTGTAAAATATTTTATACTTTAAGTAATTGATATAACTGTAATTAATTCTCATTAACTATAACTAACTGTAATTAAGTTTGCTATCAATGTTGCTCGCGTTCAGAGCATTTGGTCTAAATTATTCGCAATAATTTTTCTTTTTGTCTGAACTGTATAAGCCCGTGGAACGAGAAAATTCCATGGTGGATTTTATTCGGCGTCTCTTTTATCCGGCGGCGACAGCAAAGGCGCCGAAGAAAATAACACAGGTCTCCCGAGCGGGCGAGCGCACTAGCGAGGGTTGCAGGGTGCTCCTTCTGCAGCGTGGGGTAGGGATAATAAGGAGCAGGTGGTGGCGCGTGCTCGTTTATGTAGTCGGCACTCGTGCCACGTGGGATCGCTGGTGGGGATCATTGGAAGAGACTAGTGCACGTCGTGGAAGAGAACGATGACCAAAGGATGGTGCCGTAAGAAACAATGCGTTGGTCCACGGTCTCCCTGTGCCTCTGTATGAATAAAATTTTTTTACTGCGGCAAGATCGAATTGTGCGTGTGCATAAGAAAAACGCAGCGGCGAGTTTTTACAATAATTTTGTGGAAAGTTTCGTCGTCAAGTTACTCCTTTCTTATATATTTTAGACATTACGTGAAAATAGTTATTTTTTATCGCTTGCATCTTTATTTCTTTTATTTTAATCGTTAATCTTCAATATTTAATACATTGCATGTTATGATTCGATTATTTCGTGGATACGATGTTTGGAAAACTAAATGGATGAAGGAAATTATTCTACATCCATTGATATTTTTATTGAAATGAAATTACTGATGTAAAAATAAATTATTATTTTTCTTCCGTCATATCGCGCAATTTTGTAAATACTTTTCTGTCATTTTTTAATAATGTTTTCAAATTACGCTCTGACGAAACACTACAGATACCAACTGCACTCACGCACGGTTACAATACACGTAGACGTATTTCTCCTTCGTTGCGCGTACGCTTAAGCGTGTAATTGCTTCTCGTACGACACGGCGCTCTTGTACAAATAACGCGAGCGCAGTCGTCATCGGCCGGAGCGGTCGCCACGTGTCGACCGGCATATCCCGTGCTGGATCGCGACGGGCCAACACACTAATTATAATAATGAGAGGTAGGGAGATACAGGAGAAATGCAGCACCTGCTACGTACCGGCACCCGCATGTGGCCGAGAAGGCGATGACCATCGCAACAACCACGTGACGTGCGTCTTCCAGCTTCGGCGTAGCGAGCCGGACGAGGAAGAAGAGAAGAAAGGAGAGAAGAGAGGAAATAAGGAGAACGGACGACGAGCTCTTCGACCCTCGAAACGGGTCGGCCGGATGAAGGAGGAAGGGCAGGGCAGGGCAGGTGTCTTGCCGTCTGGCAGCTGCCTCCCACCTGGGATGAGTTGGACGCGTGAGCGGTTGTTATTCATTCTCGCTCACGCGGTTACGTATGGGTACGAGTGCATGGTGCGCGAGTACGATGTCACGACGGTATTTCGACGGCAGGTACGTGCACACGTACCCAAGTACGTACGCGCGTACGCGCGTATTCGTGAGCGAGCACGGTATAATTCGGAGCGCACCACCTGGCTGATGCCGCTAGCCGACTCCGGTCCGCTCTGAACCCTCTCTCTCTCTCTCTTTCTCTCATGCACGAATCCTGGACATTTTTCGCCGTATGGTGCGGTAAAGAGGAAAAGGGACATCGGACCGAAGAGAGAGAGACGAGGACGCGAGCGACGCGAGGAGCAAGGAGGTCGTGGAGATCGAGGAGCCGGCCTCTGATGGTTAAGTCCCCGGCCGAACGAAATAATGCCCATGTACTTAATACCATAGATGATGGTAATCGTAATTTCATTGTCGAGGGGTGACGGGGAGGGAACAGTAATAAAGTTACACGCAGTTTATTGGATATAATGCACGAAGGAAGCGAGAGTGGCGGAGGATTTCATTAGCGCGCGAGAAAGGTGCGCGATCGTCGCGGTAATTTACAGCTCGCGGCTTCTTTTCCCTTCTCCTTTTTTTTTTCCTTCTTCGCGTGAGCCCGCGATCGCGATCGCACAACTGAGATTGTTATTAATAGAGTATGCAAAAATGCATAGAACAGCGATTAAATTTGATTCGCCCTAACAACTGGTCTCTCGTTTAATCGCTTAACTTTAAGCGTACTTTAATTGAACCTCCGTCCCTGATCTTCGCTTCTTCCTCTCCGTCGATGTTTATAGCGGCGACCACGTCGCGGCATTAATTTCGATATCGCGCGATGCGGAGTTCATCGGGAAGCCCGGTGAATTCGAGGCCGATGTCAATTTAACGGGCATTGCGTGACAGCCCTTCCGCTTTTCACTACCGCCGTGGTGCCCCCTGATCGATTCTCCAAATTCTCCACTACGCTGGATTTGCCGAATGCGCGCGGACCGCAAAACCAATCGTGTTTCGAACAACCGCCGTCGAAAGGTGGCCCTCTCCCTTTCTCTCGGAACTAGCCGGCCCGTTACGCGCTGCTCCGATTTCACGGTTTTCAATTTTAAGTTTCCCGAAAAAAAAAAACTTTTTAATTTGCAGTCCCCGATGCCTTACGGGCCGCGATTTAACGAGCGCGCGCGCCGCGTTTCGATCGATGTCGCGGGACGCACGCGTCGCGTCGCCGGCCGACGCATCCGCGCATCCGCATTTCCATTTTGATCGTTCCTCCTTCGAACTGTCCGCTCGAAAGTTCGTTGATTTACACACGCGGGTCCCGCGCGCGCACCGCGGAATTGTGCATGCTAAATACGTACGCCGCACATGTCGTCGCCCGCCTCCGCTTTCACGAGGGATGAAATCGATACGAATCCTGACGCGCGTATTGGCGAATCGACGCGCCATCGCCGTCGAGCGTTGACGCTTGATTTCTTCTTTAATGTACGTTAATTCGTCTCTGCTATTTTTTTTTCCGCAAAAATATTGGGCGCGATCGACCTCGGATTTATTTAATTTCCGCGCAACGGGTACTTTTTACAAAAGGCACCACCTCATTAAACCATGACGACAGTAATCGGGAAATTTAATAAGCTATTGTGTAAAACTTTCTATGCATGACTATTATTATATTCCGTAACGAGGAAAACCTAGACTCTAGTCTAAAGTAAGGATCGCTGTCTAAGCTCCCGCTCGTGAAATGAATCGAGTACTCCGGGCGCTTTTTACGCTCGCGCGATACGCGACGCCGCGCCGTCCCGTCGCGTTGTCACGTCGCCGTCACCGTCATGCCGTCCTTATCATCGTTTACGTCGGCGTACGCTTACGCGCCGGGCGGAGATGTGAGTGCGACATTCTTGTTACTCTTTTGCAGCGTGAATATGACGCGGGATCTCCCCGCGTGTACGTCGAGGTCGGCGCACGATTAAGCCGGTGCACTTAGGTGGATGGAAATTTTTGCGCGCCGATGCTGCCTCCGCCGGATTTCTATAATTCTCGAGAATAGGAGAGGGAAAAAAGAGTGAAAGAAAAAAAGTTCACAAATGCGTCTTTTCCTCGTGCGCATTGGAAGAAAAATATAATTACTTTTGATCTGAACCATTTTATAATATTTCTAACACGAAATATGATTAACTTAATTATATGCATCATTATGTTAACAATAATTATCCAAATATTATAAAATTGTGGTTGAGGTCAAAAGTAACTATATTTTTCTCTCAGTGCCCATTTTGATATGCCAGATATTATAAATACAGGCGCATAAAATCGATTTTTCAGAAATATTATTACGATAGATTTGCAACACCGAAATGTAAGGTAAAAGTACAAAAAATACTCGTCTACTTGTTGTATCTAAATCTGGACATTATTATTTTGGTCTTTAAATACAAATATTTAATAAATTTTCGATTAATTTAATAAATATATAGCATAAATCTGACACGTAATTGCATTCTATGTTAAAAGTTTAAATATTCGTATTTAAGGACCGAAATAATAAGAATGTCCAGGTTTAGATGCATGTGCGCATTGGTACCTTAACCCTCGCCTTAATCTTTCTCGGTAACGCTCGGTAAAACCGAGGAGGAAAGTGCGCGGCAACAAACACTCTCGTTATACGCTCTTAGTGCGAAGGAGTCGTACCGTGTCGGACACGCAACGTTTGACCGCGCGTTACTTCTCCGCACCGCGCACGTCGCGCCGGGGCTCTCGCGCAAATGCGAAATCGGTAATGAAATTAAAATATTCACGACGCGCACGTCACGTGGATGTATCTGAACGCACCGGGGGTTGGCTCCGAGAGTATCAATCGGAGGATAGTGGTCATCTATTATTGACTTGCGTGGCCGGTAAAACTCCTTAGCCGGAGTAGCCCGATCACGAGCTATCAGTTTCTACGAATTCTTTATTTCTATCGTCAGTCGCGTTTCGTCGGATCGAAGAAAGTTCCGTTAAAGCGAAACTCATTCGCGGCTGTGGCGTCTAGCTCGAACGCGACCTCTCGATTTGCGAGAATACAATGGAAGGACACCTTGTGCCACGTGTGTATGCGTGCATGAGTAAAAACGGCGCGATAGCAATGCACAGCACGGATTCGTTTTCCGTCATCTTCTCGGGTTGCGTTCCGCGAATTACGGCGGATGAGTAACGGCTAATGATAATATAATAATTATCATCGCTTCTGTAGCCGCGCGCGCGGCGAACCGGGGAGGGGAGCTCATCCTCGACACCCAGAAAGTCACGGGCGGCCGGCGGGCGGCCGGGTGTGGCCGTAATAATCATTTCACTGCGAGCGAGCAAATCACAGTGCGTGCATCGACTTACTTGACGTTTAAAATGCAAAATGGATGACTTAAGTGGCACCCTTCCACGGCGTTCTAATCAGTCATGAATTAATTAAAGTTAACTCTCGGCATTTCTTCGCAGCATTTGAGGAATACAATTTTATGACGTTAAGATCAGGTTCGCCGCTAATTGCTATCTTATAAGGCCGGAGATATGCTAATGAATCTGAGCGACCGACTCGTGGTTCATCGTCCCGCCGCCTACGAGCGACGTGAATTTTAGACCTCACACTTTTTTAAGTGATGAACCCGTCTCCTACTTCGGGGAGAGAAGCACCGAACAAAGAGATCAGATGAAAACGGTACCCGCAGCGAAATTGTGGACTTCTTGTTGCTCGACGCTCGCGGTGCACGGACTCGCCGCCGCCGCCGCCACGGGAATTCTGATCGGCCTCCCGGCTATAGAGTTTTGCGGATAACGCGAGTTGGAGAATCTCCCGAGAACTCGGTCCCGTCAAACTTCACTTTCGTGCATGGATTATAACGTGGCTTATCGGAGGAAGAGAGTTACGCAGAATGATGTCACGTGCGAAAGAGGAATGAAAATTGATTTTTATCATTGAGAGGAGAAATGAAGAAGATAAAATTTCCGCTTATAATCCTAATATCGATTGAAAATACTCTTTTCCGAATTAGAATTATAAAATAGCCGTCCAACTGACTCGAGATTAAATTAATTCACGTTCGAATGGATGCAAAAATATGCGCGATCTCCTCGCAGTCGGCTCGTGGACCATGGACTGATACGCGAAAAAGTAAGGCGCCACGGCCGGCTTGTCCTTGAAAAGTCGACGCAGTTGCAAGGTGGGCAAAAGTCTACCGGGCTACCGACATGGATTGTATTTCTTTCGGTGCGGCGATGCAGGCGCGCGAAATCGACGATACGCGCGTGCATGTATGCGCCGTGCATCCGCACGCAGACACGGGCGCTTCGCGTATGCCGGTCTACGCTGCGAGAAAAAGCGCATATTCATCCATACCGGCCGGTGCCCGGTGACTTCACCTGTACCACATAGACGCTAGCTGCGTATCGATGCTGATGCGTGTGTAGATTGAGCATGCAGGCAGAAACATAGATCGGCCATGTGAGAGGAAGAAGGATGGAGATGTATAGAAAGAGACAAAGTGTGTGTGTATGTGTGTGCGAGAGAGAGAGAAAGAGACAGAGAGGGAGGGAGGGAGGGAGGAGAAAGCGTGAAAGAGAACGACAGACAGACAGGGAGAGAGAAATAGAGACAGACAGGCTGAATGAGGAAGGAGGCGAAAGAGAGAAGGAGAATGCCTGGAAGGTTGGATCGTTCGCTGCCGGTAGCAACGACCCTGGATGCATCGACTCCTGGGGTTGTTCGGTGGTAAGGGTAGCGGATAGACGGAGAGAATGAGATGACAAGAGACGAAGGGAGACAGGTATAATCGGCGAGAGGGTGTGTTGAGAAGCAAGGCGTGAGAGAGAGAAAGAGAGAGAGAAGGGAGGAGGGCGAAAAGGGAGCAAATGAGGGAAAGCGGGAGCGATAAAGGTGCTGGAAACTGGGGGAATCGCCCTTCGTCTCCTATCCTTCTCGCTCTCGTAAGCGTCCCGCGCACAGTGTCTCTCTTTCTCCGCCACCCAGTCGTTTTCCTTTCTCTCTTTCTCCTTCTTCCTCCGCCCTTCCCTCCACACATCCCTTTCAGTTAGACTCCCCTCTTCCGCCTCGATCTCTCTCCGTCTCGCTCACCCTGTCGGCTCTTCGGCTCTTCACGCTATTGATCCCGCAGCATCCACCGCGAAATAACGACGTAGGCCCCTGTTTCTCTTGTTTCCCTCTCTCGCGTTTCTCCCTGTCTTTTTAAGCATCTTTCTCTATCGGCCTATTTGTTTCTTCCTCTTTTTCAATCTCTTTCACGTTATTTCTGTCTTCTTTTGCCACTGAAACGTTCCGATATATCACGCAGGGATGGCGAAGTAGATGCAGCGTACCTTCGCCCGAACCCCCGTCGCGATTTTCCCTCAACAACGAGGAATTTGTCTGCGCGCATATTTTTCCGCATGGCGCTCGGAAAATGTTCAGACGAAGGCCGCTCTAATCTGGACCGATCATCCACGGATTTGTCCAGGACGGGAAAATAAAATTTCGTGTGCACAATAATGCTACAGAAAGTTTCACTGACCACTTCATCTTCCTAACGCGATTAAAATGTTTTTAGCAAGAGAACGGCGCGTTTCTTTCCTTGAGGAGAAATTGAAAAATTTATCTGTTTCAAGAAAGTTGACATTTCCCGCGAATTCTCTACGACGAAATTACACTCTATAATTCACGAAGGAATTCATAACGAGAGACTTGCTAGAAGTGAAATGTAAGTCTGATATCTAGATTGCAGAAAATTCGACGTATTTGTACCAAGATGTTCGAATTCCGACAAATCGGATTATTAAAATCGACAGTTATTGAAGAATAAATTTCGCCGTTGACGTCGATATCTTAGTGTCGTGTGTATTTTGCGAAGTTATCTAGAAAACTGTTCGAATTTTCAAGAAAATCCAGCAACATTTCGACATCTTTTAAGTACTTACACTTGGCGTTATGGAATCAAGACGGCATGAAATTAGGACGTCGCGCAATAGCTATCGTATGTAAATGCCTGGCCTCCTAATTGGAGGCCCAGAGAATCCGTAAATGTCGCGCCTGGTCCATAACCGGCCACGAGGCCTCGTTTATGGAGCTTATTATCTTCTCATCACCGCGGCATGAGGAAGCCGATAATATTTCTCGCCGATCTTCTTTGCGTCGACGATAATCGGCGGTAATTTCTTTCCGGCGATGCCGCGTTCACCTCTCTCCTTCCCCCAGCTTTTCCAGCTCCGGTTCCAGCCGATGGTTCCTCGGAAGACGGATGGCGAAGCGTATTTCTCGTGCGAGGCGGTTCCTGCTAGAGGAAGACGAATGCGAGAGGCGACGTTTCGCTCCCCGACACGCGAAACGCCGCCCGAGAGAAAAGAAATTACTTTCCGGAACGAATGCCCGGCGTACGTACGCGCGCGAGGATTTTCGGAGGGCCAGGTGGTGGAGATTCGGAGGTGAGAGGAGGGGGAGAGAGGGTGGGAAAAGGAGCAGCAGGGTGAGAAGGGGCAGAGGCTTGGCCGGTCTTGCCGAATTATTCTCATGATGGGTACGGTTATCCTGGTTTCGCCCGTTAACAAATTAGCATAACAGGGAATCGGGCCGACTCGACTCGACTCGATTCTCCGAGTCAACCCCATCGGGGAAACCCCCCGCTAAGACCGTCTCGAGTGCCCGTGGAGAATAGGCATCGACGTTGAATGTCGCGTAGTTTGTGACGACGATTGGATTCTGCAGGATATTGACTTACTATTAGCTTAGATCTTAAACGGTGTATCGAATTGTCCAGTTAATTATCACAGTTTGATCGAAAATGATTGCTATGTGCGTTAACTGATGTAAAATCTGTTTCAGTTATCGTGCCGTGTCTTTTTCTTTTGGCTAAGTGTAATGATACCTTCGTAATTTAAAGAAAGTTAAGTTATAAGTTTCTTAAAAGAGAGTTAAGAAATCTTATTTAAATATTACTACCATTTTTATCCCGCCACTTTCGTGATTTTTGTGTACAACTTATTACTTTCACCGGCTTATTACGTTCCTTTGATTATATTTCGCAATGGGGTTTTCAAGTTGTTCCTTCAATTTTAACGTCTCGAGAATGATTCCTATCGCGAGCTACACTTCTCATTCAATGAATGTGAAACCGATAGCATTTATTCGACGGCTTGCAACGCTTTATTCTTGTCTTTTCACGTTCGTAAATACATGTAGACAGGCCTACTTTTTAATTTGTAACGTGACATCACGCGGTTTTACTTTCGAGTTTTTTGACCAACAAAAACCGACCCCTTCTCGGGGTCGAGGAGGGATTTGTTCTCTTGAAGTAGCGACTCGAAGGGTTGAATAATTTCGACTATGGAATTGCGACGCGGTAGCGCTATGTGCATATCCGTGATCAAATCTCTTGATCTCTGAATAAAAATGTTCTTCCATATTGTTATCGTTTTCCATAATAAATAGTGTTTTAATTAGTATGACTAAAACTGTTAAAAGTTTATACAATTAGATTTAATATGAAACTGAGATTATTGCAGAAGCAATAGATATTGATGTATAAAACTGATAGTGGATGAATTGGCGAGATGAATGTATACATAAATACGTATATTGGTACTATAATAGTACACGTAATAAGCTAATTTTCCCGGAAAGAATTCTCCATTGAGAGAACATTTAACAGTGTTGCCCATTCACCAGTGCTGATTGTAATATGATAGCATTACAGTCGTAATCCACGAATGATCGAGCATAAATGTGCTCTTTGCACTTGGCGCGAGTTGCAAATGTCCAATCTGCCTTCGAATCCCATCAGCGACAACGCCGGTAGAGATTCTCTCGCCGGAATCCCGGCTGCTCGCACAAGACACTCCGCGATGCGTAAACGGTTGGTCCAGGTGATTTGTGAGAGGTGGATAATGGGTATCCCGGGCTCTGGTGCTGCTGCTCTGCTGCTGTTGCTGCTGCACCCTCATCGGCAATGCCGGGGTGGTGGTCGCGGGCGGCAGCGGCGCGGCGGCGGAAAGATAGACAGAGAGAACGACCAAGTGGCGAGACAAGGATAACGCGGGAGAGGGCGGTGAACGCTCGCCGACGGGGGTGGCGGACGTCGAGGGTAGATCATCGCAGGGCTGGTTGCAGGGACCGGCGGCGGCGGTGTCGGCGGCGGGCTTCTACGGTATAACCAGGGGTGTACCCACCACGGTGCACCGAGGGGTGGTTTCCTCTCTGCTCGCTCGGGTCAGTGCCCTCCCGTAACATTGAACCGCCCCGCGGTGCAGTCAGGGCCGAGCGAAGGGCGCGTGCGTCGCCGTACAACCCCCTCTGACGCGCACCAACGTCCCGGCCAGCCAACAACCCTTCTCTCTTTCTCTCTCTCTCTCTCTCTTCTCCTCTTCCTCGCATCCACCCTCATCGTGGTGCGACACGGCGTACGCCCCTGTCTCTCGGCGTCTCGATGCTTTAATTTTTTCCACCCCTTCTTGCCTTCTTTCACCGCCGGTTTCCGCTTTGGATCTCTGCCGCCAAAACATTGTCTCTCTTTCCCCGTTCTTCCCTCCGATCGGTAAGCATGATTATCTTTAAAATTGAGTCGCGGGACACCACGCCGAGTTCGCTACTTCATCGCACCAACTCGGCGAGACGCGAGAGATGCTACGCCCGGACGTTGCACCTTGCTCCGCGAAGGATAATGCATCCACTTCCACGAGAGAGGAGTGTGAGGAATCAACTAGAGATTTCTCTCTCTCTCTCTCTCTCTCTTTGTCTCTCTTTATTTTTAACATAGTCTAATCACAGAGATAAATATAACATTTTTGTTGGCATTTGGATTAATGCAAATAATTGTTTAAATATTTCTTCATTTATTTAATTGTATTTATTCTACTCAATTTATCGATTTCAACTGTAATTATTTTTACCCGATAAAAATCAGATAAAAATTTACAGACACAATACGCAATGTAGGACTTTAAAGCTTTAGGTCTGCGAGTAAGTCTATGTATAACGTTTTAAAGCTCTAGAAAACTCTAAGACTGCCAGCCGTTGCAGGTGAAATTAAACTTACGGCCTCAATGATTGAATATTCTATTAATTAAATGAGCGTCTGAGTTTTTTTTTTGGATAAACGTAGTATGACGAGTTTGAAACTTCGGTAAAAGCCTTGGTCGATGTCCTTTCCTGTGGGAAATCCGTGCTCGACGCTATCCGACGAGTCGAATTTGAGATTTCAAGGTGCAACGAACTCGGGCCCGACCATTTCGGGCGCCGGATACGAAGTAGAAAAAGAGGCGACATATTTTCAGCGAGCGTTATCGATGACAAACTGAACTATAAGTAGACATGTTAGCATAGAACGACTGTAATTTCAATCCCTATGTAATTAAATTGAATTTAAATACGTAATGACGTACAAACTGACATCCCGAATTAGGAGATGTAACGAAAGAATACAAGTTCAGACGAGTGATTATAGAACAATCAAATCATACTGTCCATCTGCCTGTCGTTCGCTTTTTTAATTCTCTTTTCTTTACGGAAAAAAAGATTGATGCAAAATCGAGCTTGAAAGCGGTGCGGCAAATTGCACGCTAATTGGCTAATGCACACATGACCGGCGGTGGCGCAGCGGAGACCGCAAAAATTAAATGAGATTGTTGTCGCGGGGAAAGTTTAATTGGAAACTGTGCCATCCCCGCACGCGAGTCATTTCACCGCGGTTGTCGGTGCATCGAAATCATCTCGAATAAACAGAGCGTCTGTCGGCTACGCGGTACACTTGGGACCGTGGTTTGGCTCGAAAAGTTTGAAACTTCATTAGAATCAGGCGTTGTTCTCACAACGCGGTGGATCCACATTACCGTGAGAGGAAGGCCAGAGGGAGAAAGCAGAGAGAGAAAGAGAGAGACGGAGAGAAAGGGCGAGATGGGAGAGAACGAGAGCGAGAGAGAGAGACTCATGCAACCTCGACGACGACGGTGCGCTGAACTCTCCCTCGATTGTTCCGTTGACGTATCTTGAAGTGGAAAAAGGGGACGCACCACACGGGGAATACACGAGGGGCGTGAAATGGCCTCATTTCGCAGCCCGGAGAGCCGCCGATGTAGCATGTGTATCGCTTCTTCTCGCTCGCGAGTGTTAGATACGTGCGTTCTACGCGAGGCATATTTACTGCTGGAGACTTTTGCCCACTACGTCTTTTGACCCCGAGGAGAGCCTCCGCCGGCATTACATGAAATCTTCTAAAACAATTATTTTCGATATTTGCCAATTATCCGCATTAATCTAGAAGTTGACGAAAATATATTATAACGTGCGACATTTTTAGCAAATGAGAGAAGTATAATTGACTCAATTAAATCTATCCGTTTTAGCTTAATAAAGAAGAGATGTTAAAGCGTATCCTTTTCATGTGTAAGTAATTAATAATTGAATTACAGTGCAACTCCAGATTTAGACAATAATTATTGAATTTTACATCTGTGACCTAGCTCTTCAAGAGAGCTCTGCTGTGCAAAATAGAGAATCATACGAGATTATCTACATATTTTGTAGAGTTTACTTAAATCGATACGGTGGAATGAGGTGAGTGTTTCAGAAAAATGACTCACGACGGATACTAGAGGTGTGTAGGGCACTACTGCAGAGAAAGCTGAGGTCTGGAATAGTACCCCATAAAGCATTCATGCGCGTTCGAGTCCTGGAATAGACAGCGTGCCGTCAACGGGCATTCGAATTCTTCGCGTTATAACGCGATCTGTACGCAGCGCGTGTCGCAGTCTCGTCTCTCCGAGTCTCCGCGAATTTTATTTCGGCTATGAGCAATTGCGCCTTCCGACCTCGTTAACGTGTCCGGTTCATCCTATTCCCGTTCGCGAGAATTCGGAAAACTTCTCAGTCGCGCAGAACGCGGCGCGCACGCGGGAGCGCGAAATCGCATTCCCTTCAATCTTCCCGATCCGGATATCCCGTAAACAAATCGGCTTCCGAGCTTTTCCGGTGATGGTCGGAATATGAATAAAAGAGTGCACTCGCGCTTTTACTTTGAGCATCGGTAAATACGTGACGCGCACGTTCTCCATACGTAAAATCTTTTTAACCTGGTCCGTCTGTCGCGTTCGCGAGCGTTTTACGCCGCGATAACGCGCGCAAGAAACGGCTGCCCGGCGACTTCCGTCGGCCTGCCGACATGTGTCACACAGTTTTTCCTCATCTCTCCCCGGCCGGAAGCATCACGCCACGTTCATTATGTATTTCGCGCGAGTCGCGTGCAAAATGCATCCGCGCTCATTCTCGGCCCGCTCCTTCGCCGTACATTTTCAATTCCGTGCCGGGACTCGTCCGGCATATTTTTCTTAAGGTTACGACGGCGCGATTTCGCGGAAAATCCGCGAATGCGACGAGAGGGTAGCGTCGCGCTCTCGTGTGCGTGGGGAGTGTCGACGGCGGCGGTGGCGGCAGCGGCGGCGACGGCCCGCGCGAACGGGGGTGGATGGGACGTCGAGAGGGTTTGCCAACACACCGTGCAACGATGGAGATCGATTCCGAGTCTGGGTCAGGCGAGGGCGTTCACCCCCCGGTGCAGCCCGGGAGACACGGAATCCAGGATCGTAGCTAGGCTATCACGGCAGGCGGGGTACTGGCCGGGGGTCGGGGCCTGGGGAGGGCTGCAAGGGAGGAGGGTGCACCGGCTCGGGACACTCCCTTCTGTTGGGTGCAATGTACGCTCGCTCTCCTCTATGTCCAAAATCGCGGCTCCGGACTGCCGCAGCTCCTGCAGCCCCGCGACGCGAGTCTCGACCGGCCGCGAGAACGCTCTCTCTCTTTCTCTCCTCTCTCGCTCTCTCGCCGCAACCCCCGTTGATTCTTCCGAGTGATTTAACGGAGACACCTCCGTCCGCCGAAAGAGGACTCGGGCCCGATCGAGGCTTCCGCACTCGGATGATCGTATATCTTCCGCTTATCTGAGATTACCTTCCGTTGAAATTACGTTTCTTCGGTTAGTCGCTGAGTAAAAATTTTAATTTCGCTTTTGATTTAATACGATGCCGCAACAGATTATAATAAATTTGTGTAATTGATACGCTGTAATGATATATAATATACTTGTACGTGATATTATACGATAAGATATGATCACTATAATTATCAGACTGATAAAATTGCCGGATGTAATAGTAATCGTCGAGCGATATTACTTGATTTGTATCTTGTTTATTAAATTTATAGTTCATCGCGTTATTTAAAGACGCGCTATGAGATCCGAGAAATTAAATTTTTACCACCAACTATTTGAAGTCACTGTAACGACATTTCGCGATGTCGTTTAACTAGTCTTGACTCGATATTCCAGCTTCGATCGCGATGCAGCGAGTTACGCGAATAATCTGTCAAGTTTGGTCTATTCGCGGGATCAGCGCGGCGCGTGTAAGCGGTATCCTTCGTACCTTCCGCTTTAACCTGGCTACCAGGAGCGAGTCCCAGGACGAGGTGAACGATCGACAGGGTGGTGGTACGTGACCTTTTGCGCGAAGGATAACGGCGGGGACGGGGTGGGGGACGGGGCGGTTTGCACTATGGTAACACGGGGGTGAATGCACGTACTCCAGGGGGCTTATCCTGCAACTTTTCGACGCATGCGTTTCGTATACCAGAAATTTTCGCAATGTGTGACGTCACTGCTGTCGCGTCGGACTTGCGTTCTCTCTCTCTCTCGCTCTTTCTATCCATCTCTCTCTCTCTCTCTCTCTTTCTCTCTTTAATTTTATATAATTGTTTTACTATATATAGTATAATATTATATCGATATAATATTATATCTTATTTTTTGTGTAGCATATATTTAGTATAATTTAATATTATATTATATAGTTGCGAGAATACGTTGGTTTTTGTATGATTCTGTTTACGCATGAACTGAAGTGATATGTACCTTATTATTTAATTTCTGCGCAAATAAATTGAGAGAATTTATTCCAAAGCGCATAATAAATAACGCTTCCTTTCTCTTTCTCTCTTTTTGACTGTCCTCGGTAAAAAAGCGTATTTCGTAGATAATCGATGCAACTTTTGATATGCATTAAAATAGCAATTGCGCCACGCTCACATGTTGCAACGCGATCGTCAAGCCGTGTGAATCTTGCAACGGGTTATTATACGTTAACCATAATAGATTATGAACCGAAATCGTTGAGGTTGCGTCGCGGCTTTAGTAGCGTAATGAATTCTGGCTGCATTGATTACTGGCGCTTGTGGATACACGCGGTCACGCATGTACATATATAAATATACGCATATTACACGTGGAAATCGCTTTTGTTTTCGCGAGGGCGGCTTTCTCATCGATTTTACGGGGATAACAAATATTTGAAAATTTTCGTCCCTCACGCACAACAAACGCGCGCACGTATTTTTCCAATTCCCAATTCACAAATGCAGATGCTTGGCAAGACGACGTTATTCTGCCATTAGGTCGGTAACGGAGAGGCAAGAAAAGGCACCACGGGTAACGCAAGGGGTAGTTTCGTGGAGGTCGTCCCTCGGTGCCTATTCGTATGCAACCAGAATAGCACCGGGCGTGTGGGATCGATGCGCGCAATATGTATCGGATTCTCGCCCGGAGTATTCCCGCTCTTCCTTCGTTTTTATACTTCGCATAAGTATCACGAGAGGAAAACAAAAATAAAGTTTCGCTGGGAGAAAAATAAAATCTTCGATAATTTCCTCGGCGAATCGTTCTCGCGTGCATTTCCCGGAGGGAATTTTAGTCTACGAGCCCCGAGAAACGGCCGATAACGCAGTCGGTCGCGATATCAGTCCGATATCCGCGGCGGTAAACTCGGCGGAATCTAGTCTCGAGTTTACGCGCTTAGTTTTTACTTCAACGCGATGAAATACGCGAGTGATGAAAAAAAAAAAAACACGCTATCTGTCCGCGCGCGCTACCGTCGACGAAGAATTTTATTCGTCCATTAACGAGCGAGAAAAATAAAATCTGTGCTGCCAAATGAAGATCGATATGAAAACGAAAGAGCAGAAATATGCGATGAAATGTAAAAATCGCGCGGGAAAATTCATACGTTGTTAAATTACATGAAATTTTTAATCGATTAATTGTTGAAAACAGTCGATCGTATGTGTGGGAGAGACCCCGACTTATTTTTACCGACTATCTGGCTTGACTTGAAAAATTCAACGCCCGTTAACGTCCTCTCAGCTGCAGGCTAGAGAACCAGTATGAAATAAGAAAAGAAATAGTAACGCGATAAATATTATTGCAAGAGTCCAAATTTGGTTCCAAATTTGATTGAATTTTAATTGAGTTTACCTCATTTCACCAAATCACTATTTCATTATCGACAATTTTTATCTGCAATAAATGCGCAGTGAAAATAGAATAAACAATTGAACAGTATACTATGTATTATAAAGTGAATTTTTAATCGAAAAAATAATTGATAAATTACATGTATAATTCGTCAAAATTTACGTTAAATAGAAAACAGAATACTAACATTAAGATAAAAAATTAATTAATTAATATATAACAGTTAAATATATAACAATATATGTATTTAATTTTTAGATTACTTTAACGTAACGAAGGATGATTTAAATATTCAAAAGATATAAAACGTTCTCTCATTTCTGTTTTGTTTCTCGCAATTTTTGTCGGAGCTTCGTTTAAGAGATCTATACATTTTCAATGACAATAAAACTGACTGAACGAATAAAAACACCTATTGTTTTCTTATCTTTGATGCAGGCAAAATGGCCTTCTACTAATAAAAGGCAGAAAAACTTACCTAGTGTTGATAGTTTTTAATTTCCATGATAACAACCTTCCATGCGCCTGATATAAATTAGTCTAGAGATCAAAGAGCGCTGGTTTGACGATCGCAGATGGCGTGGACTGTACTTGCCGTAGGTATAAGAGAGAAGGGCAAAGGTGAAGGCTCCTTCTGTTGATATTCACGTCGCTCAGAAATTAGAGCGTGTTTACGTGCCGTGTGAGACGGATTTTTTGCTCGAATTTTAATAGTAGTAATAGTTTTGATAAACATAATGATTGTGCTTTCTTGGTTCAACACGTTGATTGTCGTGTTCTGCGTTGCTGTCTTGATTACGATATACGATTTCTGCCGGTCGAAAAAAATAAGGGATATCAGGAACAAGCATGTTGTCGTAAGTGCCATCTAATTTCGAAGAAATGTATTGTTCAAATACAATGACGTGGAATCTAAGACGATTCTCCGAAAGTTGAATGTCAAGTCTCTCTTAACTCATCTTGTGTTATAAATATTGTTTTGTAGGTGACCGGCGGCTCCAGCGGCATTGGAAAATGTATGGCGATTCTCGCCGCAAAGAAGGGAGCAAATGTCACGATAATCGCAAGGAATACGCAGAATTTGGAGAAAGCCAAGCAGGAAATATTGCAAGCGTGCGTGAACAAAGATGCACAAAGGGTGGAGTATCTATCTTTAAATATTGCAGCAGATTATAAAACTATCGAGAAAGCACTGATCGATCTGGAGAGTGTTATGGGACCAATTTATATGCTCGTTAATTGCGCTGGCCTCTCAATCGCTAACAAGATAGAAGACACCACCATAGAGGATCTCGATACAATGATTCGCACAAATTTCCTAGGCACGTATTACTGCATTAAGGCAGTGACGCCGAGAATGAAAGCATCTAAGGAAGGGGTGATTGTACTTGTGTCGTCTCAAGCTGGTCTCCTAGGTATTTGCGTGATAAATTATTTACCATCATTTACCATGTATATCACAATTATAGTTTAGCTTTTCTTTATATAACAAGAGAAAATGCATTGCACAGGTATCTTTGGATACACCGCTTACAGCAGCACGAAATTCGCACTCCGTGGCTTGGCGGAGAGCTTAGCGATGGAACTGCAGCCATACGGCATTTCTGTTACTCTGTCCTTGCCGCCGGATACGGACACACCTGGTTACGCCGTCGAAGAGCTGTCAAAGCCAACAGAAACGAAAGCCATATCGCAAATGGCGAATTTGGTCCAGCCCGAGGCAGTTGCTGAGAAAACTCTCGAGGACGCGCTGGTTAGTGCTTGAAGCCTAATGAATTTAACATTGTTTCTCTTTGACTTTCTTTGTTTAACGATAATGTGCTTTAGGCAAGAAATTTCTTCTCTACCGTTGGTCTGGACAGTTTTATGGTGAAGACGGTGTGCGCGGGGATGTCGCCAGTCGACTCGTTTCACCAGCTGTTTGTGAAAGTGTTGCTGATGGGACCATTGAGACTCATCGGTGCAGGCTATCTCTTCGTCTTCCAGAGAATCATCGCAAGATCATCGTCCTGTACGAATCCTGAAGCTTTAAAAAAGGTTAAGTGAGAAATAAAACTTATAATATTCTGTGATCCTGAACTAAGAGGTCAACGCGACAATTCCAAGCTAAACATTTAATAAATATTTTTAATAAATATTTTCGCTCTGTACAATGCTAATATCGTAAGACAATTTATTTGCATCTACATGACTTCCATTTTATTTCTTTTTTTTTTTTTTTTTTGACAAACTATTACGCGATGAAAACGACTTGCTGCATAATGACGTGTACCAAATATATTAATATATAATGATATACATGTGTATGATGGACAGTATTTTTATCTGTGACATACATGTGTTTACTACAATGATAAATATATGGTAAGTGTCGTAAAAGAAGATAAATAAGTATATAAGACAGATTATTTTAATACATAATGCAGCGATACATAATTAATATGTAATCCGATATACATAGGAGCGAAAGAAATAAAAGACGTTCTTAACGGTTTGGCTTACTTTTATTAGGTATTCCGTAAGTTCATAGTATAATGTTTTTTTTTTTCTTTTATTAAGCTTTTATGGTTCTTACACACATAGAACGGGACTGCTCGCTTCCCTTCGTCCCGTTTCTCGCCACAATAAGTTAAAAACAGAAACGCTGAAACTGGTATGTAAAGAGTTACTCCCGAGACGTGGACGGGGCTCCGTTCGACGTCGATCGCGTTCGCGCGTCTCTCCCGCCTCTGGTAAAAGCTCGAGCACGTGCTCGATGCAAGTAACGAATGAATTTCTCTTCACCTGCGTCTAAAATCCGGTAAATAGTACCGTGCAGCCGCGATCGGGCGTCGAAAGGGCGTGTCCAGCTTCCGAAAAACGAGACTAAACTTATGCGTAGAAACGGCGGTCAATGAAGATTTGTCTCCCGAAATTGCGAATCCGGTAATGATGGGTTTAACATTGATTTATTATCTCGCTTTCGCTCCCTTTCTCTCTCTCTCTCTCTCTTTCTCTCTCTCTCTCTCCTACTCACTCACACATTCTCGCTCATGCACTTCACGCGCATATTTTAAACTTTCGCTCCGCTTATCCTCCCATTCGCACTAACATCCTTCGCTTTCCTCGGCATCATCTCGTAGATTCGTTAAAGTCTATTTTCCTCCGATTTAAAGCGTTTAAAAGGTGTATAGACGCGAATCCATGAGACGAGGCTTGCCTCGAGGAATATTTCCAGTGTCTTGCTGTTTATTTTTCTTTTAACTTACGCTTACTTTTTTTTTTTTTAATCGATCGTCCGCTTATCCGCGCGCTCGACAAATTTCCTTTTCTCCTTTCGCGGTTTCCCGGTTTATCTCTCGTAGTCCACCCCCCTCTACGGCGGGGACTGCCGTAAATCACCTTCGTCGAACGTTCGAATCGGCAGACGTGTTGCGTTAGTGATTAATTAGACCCCTTACTATAGTGTGATCTGTCGCGTGCCGTCAACGAAACGCCCGTAACGTAGGATCTCGCTTTCAACATTAATAGGACGTTGTCGAACTCAGTCGCTCGCAAAATGGACTTATCGAAGCTCCTGATTTACGATGTCGATCGCATGCACTCGTCCGACAATGCATTATAAATAATTGCCCCGATTGCATATCTCGTATATGGGATCGAGCGTAATAGTCCGTTGCTCGATAATATAATTTCGCGATAATTCGTCCGAGCCACTTGAGTCGTAACGTTCGGGAGCTTCAATATTCGCGTGCAACAATCGCGTGATTGCACGGTGCATTTCTCGCGAATGTCATCAGTGATCCGCGTGGTTAACGAGGTACCCGCCGTCCCGAGGGCGTCGATCGACGACAAATGGGTTTTCCGATTCGCCCTTCTAACCCTCCACGGCTGGGAAAGAAAAAAAAAAAGAAACGAAATGCCCCGCACGGACGTAGAAAGCGAGACCACTTGTTTCTCTGCAATCTCGCGCTCGTGCGCGTGCATTATCGAATAATAGAAAATTTCTCGCTACGAGATGAAAGCGCGGTGGAGGGTTACAATCACAACAATCATGCACAGCCTCCGCGCGCGGGAGCACTTCCACGATCTTCTTCTTCTCGTCTAGCTTCTCGTCTAAAAAGTTTCTCGATAACACTTCGTTTGCCGCGCTCGTCTCGAAATTCCTTTCCGGGTGACCCGCGTTCTCAATCTTTCCCTCTCTTCTCGGAGGGCCGCGATAATCGATTTCCGGGATGTTCTCCCGCCTTCACAAAGAATTTTCCGAGACCGTTCGACGGCGTGGCAACACGGATAGATCACGTCGGAATTGGAATCCCCGCGAACTCGATAGAGATCTATTTCTGGGTCACCGCGTCTCACTCGTCTTTCATCTCTCCGATGACGGCGAAAACGACGACGACGGCTCGTCGTATCGCGCTCGTATCTCTCTCTCTCATACATATAGCCTACTATCTCGGAAAGAACACCTAACTTGTGTTATCTACGCGTAAGAGCACATCGACGTACTGTCAGGACGGTCACAAGCATCACTCTCGAAACAAAGTGTTCATTCACTTCTCACGGGATTCGTTACCACGATTCTCGGCGCGGAATTGGCGCGCGTTCTTGCGTTCGGCTGAGCGCGAATCGGGTCGATCGCTCATTATATTAATCGAGGAGGTTTTCTTAAGACTCCCGGACCGCGATTAGTAATCGTATCATCTCGCGCTCCACTTCACGAGCTCGCCTTATGAGACGCGAAGCGGAGGCACGCGAGGGGCTGATTTATTTCAACGTGCCGGAACGCGAGGAACGCGTACGGTCGCCGGAATTGACGGTCCGGAAATTTTAACGTAGCGATCGAGAAACTTGCGAGAGGGTATTTTCCGACAAGTTTCGCTCGCTCCGTTCACCCCGCGACGTATTTCGACAAGGGACAAAAAAAAAACGGAATAAGGAGAGTAAGCCCGCGTCGGCAACGTCAAACGGAAACGGAAGAGTAAGTGTACGTCGACACGTTAAGGACTACAAGATAGATTTTGGTACAAAAATTTTAATGCTGCTCTACGACGTTAGAATTAGAATCGTAAGACGACGTTTCTTCGACTGGGTTTTTCGCCGTCCCGCCGTCTCTCCTGCTATCTTCTCTTTAAATTACTTCCCCTTTCTCGCGATGAGGCAAAAGGGCGACGGGGACGAGGGCGCGGCGTTCCTCCTTCCACCCCGCGAGGGGGAGGCCCGCGTTAAAGAAGAACAGAGAAGAAGGTGGTTGAAGTTTTAATCGCGGCCTCGCAAGACTCTGTTTTCGGTCCTTAAGAGCGGCCTCGCGAGGCGCGGGAAGAAGAAAAGCCGGAAGCGATATAAAGAAGATAACTACGTCCCCGATCGACCTTTTTGTTTTATCTTAAAATGTGTCATTCGACCAACGTCTTGGAGCACGTCAGTCCAACGAACTTCTCTCTGTATATGCGCGTGTGCGTGTTGTATGTATCGTGTGTACGTATGCGTGTGTGGCTTCGTTTCTCTCGCTTTCTCATTCCCTTTCACGCCGACCTTCGTTCTCAGCATCTCTCTCTCTCTCTTTCTCTCCCTTTGTGCTCTCTTTCTCTCTTTCTTTCGCGCGCAAAACAGGCTCACACTACGGTTTAAAGCACCAACCGTAACAACCGCTCGCACTCGCGGTCGCGCAGCATGCACGCACCACAGCCGCTCGCGCATTCGTCCCGCCTGGCTATTATGTCCGACGATATATTTGCATTTATAACCGATAGTTCGCTTACTGCTAGGCGTTAATTAGTGTTACATCTAATCGCGTGTGTGGCCGGCCCGTGCTATCCACGAGCGCGCTCATCACGGGGAAACGTGCGCGCTCTCTGCTTCTTCCCTCAAAACTCGGACGCACCGGCGCGCCACGGAAAAGCGTGCGCGCCGGTACCTGGCGTGTTCTCCATCTCCGCTTCTCCTCGTGGTCTTCGCACCGATTCTCCACGATAAGTCCGCCAGCGAGCTAGATACGACGGACGCGTTAAAGGTCTCGTCAGAGACCGCGACTCCGCGATAAATGCTCCGCGAAACGGAAATTCGTCGGACGATTTCGATTTCTGGGAACATCGTATACGTATGCTCTCTCTCTCTTTCTCTCTCTCTCTTATCGGTAATTCCCCTTTTGCCTCCCGATACCGTGCATGATTCCCGAGCCGGTTAGCACGGGCGGCCAGACCCATTTCCAATGCGCGTTTTTACGATCCGAAAAATTACACAGTAACGTTATTTAGTTTATTTTTTTTCTTGTTTCTTTAGCGTAACACGTACGGCATATCATTAATTAACGTTACGGTATTTATACGCTATGTTACGTTATTTACAATCACATGAATCGTAGATATTCTAACGAATCGTTCGTCTCCTGCCGCTGTCCTCGTGTTTCTACGGTATATTTTCCTCTGTCTCTTTCTTTCTCTCTTTCCCTCCCCTTCTTCCTCTCCTCTCTTTCCTCCCTTTCCTCTCGTATCTCTTCAAGACATTTCCCCAAGAATTTTCTCAACGAGAACATACTCTCTATTCGCTTTTTATGCGCCCCTCGTTCGTGCGAGCTGAAACTTGTTCAATATTCAACACCCATGTGCAACGTATTTGCGCGCGTACACATATACATATATATATTTCTGTTCGTTTGTATATATATATATTTATATATATATTTATATATATAATATTATAAAAAACAGTATTCCCTCCCCATCCCTCTAGTATTTGCGAGAAGAAAGCAAATTCGCGGGGGGCGCGCGGGCGCCCGCCGGAAAGCCGTACGTTCATCCGCTAAATTATACAACCGATCATGCTCAGAGGCGGCACGCCGCGGGCCAAGACCACCGCTCCGTGGAGATACGCGTTATCAAAAAGTATATGTCGAAACCGTACTTGCCTATATTGTTACGATGAAACGTTTGACAACTCGTAAGAAAAAGAAATCTATCAAAGGAGGAATGGGATTTAGAATCCGCGTGAAATTTGGCGTGTTATATTACGTATAACGTAATATAAGTTTGTAAATTTTATATAAAAAACAAATGCTCCCTTTTCTTTAACGTCGTCCAACGTGAATAAATGTTGAATAGAAATAGTTGTGACATATGCGGAGAACTTGTCGAGGAAGGAATGAAAATTATGGCTTTATCGGCAGTATTTAAATCCTCGAGCAAAAGGAACGTACAAATTTCCTCTACGTTTCTAAAGGATTTTTCAATTTTCTATAAAAAACGCGATATTTCCGAAATCGCGGGACGATGCGTAAAAGAGTAGACAGTGGAAGGTACATGCGTACGGTCTGTACGGCCCGCGTCGCGGTGAGTCAGCCTGTGCATGGGCGGACGTATGATATATTTTGATCGACGTGTGTATACTCAATGCGCTTTAATTACCAAAATTTTTTTATCGCGGATCGTCTCGAGACACCTGTCGCCTTTGACAAAGCGGTCAAGTATTTATAGAGGCAGTGATAATTTCCATCGCGATATCCCGTCTCATCTTACTCGCGCAATCGATGAGCTTCCCGGATAAAAATTATCTATAAATTTAAAATGGATTTATTCCGACTACTCGTGTCAAATTCGACTTCGGTGCTGGGACTATCAGAATATCGTGACTATGGGTTTGATATGGGTTAAAATTGTCACTTGATATGAATTTTTTTTCTCCGATCGAAATTCTATCGTCGTATTAATATAGCAATAACATTTCTCATTGGAGTCGCTTCGCTTCTGATTTCTTTCCCCATCTGGTTAAGCTTGTTTCTTGTACAATCTTGGAATAGACTCGCTGACTGACGAATAAAAGAAAAATTCTAATTGCTTCTGGCGCGTATCGACGTATCGTCTAAGAGACGATGGCCGAGATCGCTCGGTCTCAGGACGATCCCAGATCACGCGGTAGACGTCAAGTATAGACACGCTTTGTTGTAATCGGTCGCTATCGAATATAATTAATTACATCGCATTTCGAAAATTCATCGAACAAGTTTCAATTCTATTCGAGCGGCGCGGACGAAGTGTTTTCTGCTTTTTCCCAGTCTCGTGACGGTTCTTTTTCCACGTCGACGCTCATCGACGTTTCTCTGTCACTCTTGCTCTTTCTCTCTCCTTTCTCCTGCCGTCGTTTCTCTCCTTTCTATATTTCTCGTCACGTTATCGCTTTCTTGTTCCTGTAACGGGTGCTACGAAACCACCCAACGCCCTCGCGATAAGATCTCGCGATCGCGATCGTTTTTTGGGCGCCACTTTTTTGAGATTTCGTAACTTTTTACCTTGTCGGGCTAAACATACGGGAAATGCGTGAAACATTTCTGCAAATGTAGAACGTATTTTTAGAAAAGCAGAGCAAATTCAAAAATATCTGCTGCAATTATCAACAGTTATATAAACGACACGTTATTTTATTTAAATACAATTTTTAATAGACACAAGTCAGTGAGAATAGTCCTGATATATATATATATATATATATATATATATATATATATATAAATAAAATTGTCAGTTTACCTTGGATGTTGAATTTCACGGACTACCCGTTGTTCAAGCTCGACATAATTTATATTTTCGATAACGTTAAAAATTTCGTAGCTTCTCCAGCACGTATAGCTCTCGCAGCAATTTAACAAGAATTCATATAATAAACTAATTCCTAATTTCTAACGGCCGGATCACTGTCTCGATAATCGAGATGAACCTCTAACTCTTACTTCACGCATACAGAGAAAAAACATACTACCTCTGGGATCGTTATTCTCTTCTCCGATCTTTTTCTCTATCGTATTACCCTCTATCTTCCTAATCCTCTCATCCTCGCCCTTTTTGTCCTTGATCTCTGAAAATCGGTCCGCAACGTCGAGGATCTCTTCTCTCGAGGTAGTCGGGGTCTCGTAGCAGGAGATAATCGATTATACGCGTATACCATCCTTGCGGTCTTGCCTGATTATCGTTCCGTCGCAAAGTAAGATGGATTTTTCGAGTAGAGAACCATAAGGATCAAAAGTACGAGGACGAACATTCGGCTGCCGTGACTCGAGTATAGTGTCACCACTCCTGCCAGCCACCATAGAGTCGGACAACCGCCCGGCGCCGAACTGATGCCTCTCTGTATCGCCGCGGGGTGTTCCCCTAGAAAATCATCGAATATATTTGCATCTAATGAAACAGCGATAAGCAGGATTGGATACGTCGCAACGAAAGCTGTAATCTCGCGCTTTTCGAGTCGTGTTATTACGTCTATACAAGTTATTTATCAAGTGGTTTTTGCAAAAGTCCGCATGAAAAAAAGTCTCATCTCGCAAAACAGTGAATCACATGTAACGAAAGTTTATGTTCGTGGAAAAAGAGAAAAAGTTTCCCGTGAAACTGTTTCCCGTTTTAATTTTAATTTTTTACAAACTTTTTTCCTCCAAAGTGATAAAATGTTCCACTCACCGTTTAGCACATGCAGCTGCACGCTCGCGCTATCCAAGTTACTCGGGCTGCAAGTATAGTTACCCGAGTCCTCCCGTTTCGCGTTGTGAATCACGAGGCTGCTCACCGTATCCTGCTCGATCCTCTTCGTCTGAATGTCGATCTTGCCCAGCTGATAATTTAGAACGCGGTCGCCCTCGTGGTACCAGAAGACGTAGAACGGTCCCTCGAGGGACTGCTTTATCACGCATCGTATTGCGACTGTACTTCCGGTCTTCACGTACATGTCACGGTCCCCCAAGATCTCGATCTTTGGCACTGTAACACGTTATGTCGGACGTTCACGTTATTGTTTGCCCGGTCGTCTGGGCGATTAAACGGCTTAACGTAATTGCCTGCCGCGACGCTCACCGACGATGTTGAGCTTGATGATGTGACTCTTCTTCGGGTCGGTCGAGATTTGGCACTCGTACTCTCCTTCGTCGCGCGCCTGGACGTATTTCACCTGCAGCGTCCACGTGTCCGCCTCCCCGAAAATCGCTTGGAACCTTTCGTCCGGGATGAACATGGTTCTATCCACCGAGAGGATATGCGAGTCTCTTCTTCTGATCCAGGAAACCTTTAGATTAAGCAGAATAAATTGTTTTTGTCCGACTTAAACGAATCATTAAATTCACCTCATACGTGAGATCTTTTTATACAGCTTCTATAGACAGCCGGTTTTTAATTTTATTAATTTGCATAGAGATTTCATTACCCACTCTTTCTCTCTATTCTTATTACGAAACGGCTAACGTTTCTAACGAATTCTCTTCTTAATATATATCCGAGAGATTCATTCCTCGCCATTTACCGTCCTTTTTAATCGCATTAACTCAATGCCAAAATTACCGGGATTCCCGCGAGCCCATTATTTGCAACTAAGTGGACACCGAGAGAGACGGATGAAATTGGGGTGCGCGAAGAAGAGGAGCTCGTCGAGTGTAAGAAACAAGGAGCGAGATACAGCGGATGAGGAGAAAAACCGAAGAAAAAAACACAAGAAAGGGTACATTCGGTTCGTTCCGATTCCGGACGATCAATCTTCCGTTCCCGTCGCGCAGTTATTTTATCGTTCATCGACCGGACGGCTCGCGCGCGCCCAACGGAAATCTAGATGGTGCCGCGAACCACGTTGGCGGCGGTGGTGGTCCCGTGTGCTGCGTCGAAAGAAGGCGAGGTACGAATACATTTAATTCGCCGGCCGATAAGGATCGAGCCGGCGACGCCGGACGGCCGTGGGCCCCTCAAGTACGCGCCGTGATTATACGCGCCGGTCGCGTGTTGCCGGATACTTAGTCCTCGACCGCGTGCCAACGGCGACAGGCATATACCCTGTACAGCCCGGGGTACGACGAGTACGCCTGCGTACACGTTGGTGAAGTTCGTTAACGAGTGACATGGGGACCAGGTTTGAGTTCCGCGCGCGCGTGCCGACGGTAATTTTATTACGCGCCGGACGATGACAGCGTTCCGCGAAGCTACCCCTGCGTTGCATACCGGTTTTAGATTACCGATTTCACGAATGGAGGGAAAGAGAGAGAGAGAGAGAGAGAAAGAGAGAGGGGGGAGGAACAAAGTAAAACGCGGATCATTAGCTGGCGTTTTATTAGTGGAGTAAATTGATCCGATGAAAAGGGAACGCCGATCGTTGGAGAACGAGTTAACAGCTCGTGACCCGTGGACGGTTATCTGTTGCCGACAGCTATCCAACGCGGAGGAAATGGCACGGGTTTCGCGATAACGATTGAAATATATTACTTACGACATTTTATTATCTGCGGACCTTTGATAGAGGTAATCGCGGGATATCCAAGGTCGGCAATGTCACCAGGACGTTAGTGAAAAGAATGATTGATGACGGAAATAGCCCTCTACTTCGCTTTGATGTGTTCGATCGTAATCCGAACTATCGTTTGCCGTTAATAATAAAATAGAGAGGATCGAACGTTTGCGTGTAAATAAAATTTATCTTGTCCGCACATGGACAATGGAATAGCCATTCAGGAGGGAGATTGGGAACGAGGCAGAGAGAAAAAGCGTGCGGTCTCCCGGATTCGCGCTCGACTCGGTTATAACAATTTTTTTCCCCTGTTTTTTAATGTCGTCGTTATACCGAAATGGAGTCCTACTGTCATAACTGTCAGGCAGAAGTTTGGCCATTATGTGTTATCTGACAAATAAGCTTGTTAATAAATCATTGCTGTCAATACACGTAACGCGTAAGGCAACACACTTCTATCTAAAGATGCGCGAGACGATATGACAAAGACAAATTAGATTTCAAATCGACGGCACGACGACAGTTGTATTGATATGTATGAAATCACAATACCCTTATGTAAGACTCGAGGATGAATGGTAATAGGAAACACGTAGGGTATAAAAATTGCTGTGAGGAGAAACGCTCTCCTATAGTAAGAAATTAATTTTTTTTTCACACCGCTCATCCTCTCTTCTCATTCTTGGCTCACAGTTCTTTTTATACTTTAGTATAAAAGAAATATACTTAGTATAAATACTTTAGTATATATACAACTAAATGTATAATAATTTAGTATATAATAATTAATAACTTACTGATTTGTTACCAAGCTGCCGCACTTTGCACGGTAGGTAAGCATGAGTGCCCAACTGCGCTGTGATATTCGTTGGAGTGTTCGAGTCGAAGTAAGGCCCCGTGTAAATCCCGTCGAATCTCTTCACCAGCGAATGAGGTCTCGTACTTACCCCTGAAAGAACGTGTTGAGAAAAGTGTCTCGCGTGTAGTCAGCGGTGGTGCCGTTACGTGCGATCGCGGAAACGGCGCAATGCGGAGAACACGGAGACGGGAGATGCATATTCTTTAGTCGAAATACATCGCGAATGCGTGAAACGCGCGAATTACTGCGCCAGGATGCGTCCTTAAGATGTCCGTATAACATGCTTAGCGTCGCCGCATCGTCGGCACGTTATGCGGCGAATTAACATGGAGGTAGCAACGTTAGCCATCGCAATGGAATAATAAGGCAAGCCAGATCTCGAGAAGGGACTATTTCGCATTCGTATGCCGTATTCGTCCGTACGCGCGCGCGCGTACGATGCTATTCGGAATAAATCCTATTGCGGAGGAGACCCCGCTGAGGTGCCGTGCCCGGGGGAAATGGATACTAATCCCGGGGATTCCGATCCGGGAAATCTAAAGGCGGATCAGCATTCAACGAAAAAGAAGGAGAGGGGGAGAGAGAGAGAGAGAGAGAGAGAGAGAGAGAGAGAGAGAGAGAGAGAGAGAGAGTGTGTGTGTGTGTGTAACGTGGGCGTTCCAACGACCTTGACGATATCACATCCGATCTCATGTTCGATCGGTAGAGAACGAAATCCCACGGTTGCTCGTCGGGATTTGCACGGCCATTGCCGGTGACCATAATTTGAAGAATGGTTGTCGGCTAAGTGTGAAAAATGAAATCCTTAATTAGGACGGAAGAATATTTCACGTGTAGAGGAGTTAGGTTGACGTTTTAACGTTCAAGGCGCTAAATTAATAAATTGCTTCCGTAAAGATCCTGAGATGTCTTCTTCGAGCTACAACTCGGAGTATATTTTCTAGTAGTTATCTTATCTCGCTTCAATCCTTCACTTCGATCTGCTGTTTAAATACGGCTGATTATTTTACTAATTAGCAGAGTCGCGGGTTTATAGCTGACGGTGTTAATTCCTCGAAGGTGCTCGAGTTACATAAGAAGCGAGCATATGTCGTCGTCCTATCAAGATTCACCGAAACTTTGACAAACGACAAAGCTAGTGATAATTACGCTTAATTAAGATCAACGGCATGATAACCGCGCGACGTGATAAGGAGTAAATATGAAATCGCCTGTACACGATGCAAACCTCGCTCCACACAGCTCGGGTTATCGCGCATCGATTGTTCTACTTATGCACAAGAAAATCACAGCCGCTGCAACGGTACTAATTATTGTTTCAGTCAAGCTAAATGCGGGGTAATGAATCATAAATTAATCTCGACAGCTAATCGACGAGCTAAAGTAAACAATAAAAATAGTGGCAGGAATTTTTATCGATCTCCTTCCCGTTGGATTTCAAGCGAAAATGAAAACCGCCATTTTCCCTTTGCAAGCGGCAATTCAAATGGAAGGATCGCGAAATCAAGTTCTAAAATTAAATCTTCGGGTTTATCGTTTTTCTTACATTTTTATCGCGATAATCCGTGCAACGCTAAAGAGCGATTGGCGATTTCGATCATCATTTGCGGCTGGCCGTGATAAAAACTTCCTCTATCCCAGATTCGAAATCACGTCGTCCCAGAAACGTCGTAACTGTATCTCCGTGATTCCGTGGCCGACAAATCCATCCGGCCGACACGTTTCCGTGCGGCAACCAAGAGAGAGGGAGAGAGAGAAAGCTAGATTGGCAATCAAGCGCGCGGCTACGAGCGGTGTATTGTCAAATGTGCCGAAGATACGTGAATTCGTGTCTGGGGACTGCTCTACCGATCTTGCTCCCGCACAGTCGATCCTCTTGATCTTGAGGGACTGTAAAATCTGCGCAGCTGCGCGCACGCGCCCCTGTCGGTCGCCGTGAGGTTGTACCCTCGCCACCGAGTTGGGATCATTTGCCTACCGCGAAAGGGGGCACAAATAGGCGCCTGCTAGATGCTGCCTACGCCGCCCCAAACCTATTTTTCATGTCGACGTGCGGCGAGTTGCGCAAAGGTCGCACGATCGTTCCTTAGGGGTGCGTAATACAGTCACATTTATCTCGAGATTAAATCAAGGCAAAAGAGCACACGGGCAAAAAGGGGGAGAATGACGCGTTTTATCGCGTCGGCGAGACGTAGTACGTTGTCGCGATAGCGTGTATTTCGCAATGTAACGCACCACTGAGGTAAGACTCATTTATGAATAACCGAAAGAGTTTGTGTTTATCGCGGAGGCGCCGGACATAAATACGACGACGAGCGGACGAGTGGCGGCTGCATTATTCATGTCGACGTTTTGTAAGTCGGTTTGCGCCGCCCCCGTAACTCCCGAGGGGCGCGCAGAAATCACGTTCGTCCCGGAGATTCCGATAAAAGCTGCAAAGCCGGACGACGACACGATATTCTTCGTTGTGTATTATTTAAGACAGCGTTGAAGAGGAAATAGACCGTTCGCCATTCCGAAGACATAAATTGTTACGAGGGGGATGAAGCAGAGTCGCTTCGATCATCGTTTCCACCGAGGCACGACTCCACTCGAGGCACTCTGAGCCTCGAAGAAGAATGTTGGAGTAAAAAAGAAATATAGGAGCGACATCTTCGCGAAGAGATTCCTCTGCCAAGGTGTGAAAACTATTATAAAAATCCAAAGAGGTAGAGAGTATTGCTTTATAAATCTATTCCGCTTCACGCAGCAGTAAGTCGCGATAAGGTGTCTCCCCGCTGCGTAATCGAGCGTGATGGAACGTGATCGCGCGGGCGGCGGAGGGAGCAGGAAGAAGTAAATTTCTCGGAAACAGAAGGCGGATCTAAAATCGTATATTTCCCGAGAGACAATGCCGTCCGATGTGTGGAGGAGACTCGAGCTGCGTCCGGCAGAGCTGCTGTTTCCTTTCCCACTTTGTCAGAACAACACGTACGCATGCCCGTGCAGTTTTACGACGTCATCGTGTGCTAAACTGCTACATAAATCTCAGTTTTTCAGCTTCTAAAGGATTATTTCCCTTGCCGGCGAGATATGATTTTATAATAATCCTTGCACGACTGTCTTACGTCGAAATAGACCCGCACTGATTCTTTTCCTCTACAGTGAAATTTATTTAAAGGCATGAAAAGACGTGAAGTATTTATACTAACCTTTTTGTGTCTATGTTTAATTTAGTAAAATATCGATATGAGGTATGTAATTAAATGGAAAACGCTATTTTCTAGTCCGTTTCGTTATTTTTTGAGAAACGCAATTTCCTGAACGCTTCCTGTGAACTCCGTTGAAATCGCCCCACATTCCTCAAATTCATTTTATATGTCCGAAAATCTTCATAAGCGTCACGAACATGATTTAGCGTAAGGAGCCGCACGTAGAGTCTCGAGGCAGTAGTTACGCCCTGAGTTGCGCCAGCCGCTTTGATAGTTGATCGCGAACTTCTCCGTTTCTGAGGGAAGGAACAGAGCGGGCCCGCGGGTTAATCACCGCGGCGAAGTATAATCAGCGGTTGTGTAGCGCATCTCTGCACTCGTCTCGCGCGTGTGTGCGAGTGCTATACGGATCGAAAGTGCATAATGTATCGGCGAGAGTGATGTCGGGATAAACCCGCCATTACCGGGCCTGAAACTGCGAACTTCTCTAGTAGCAGGCTCTCGTAGTCGAGAGCAGTTAGCGTACTTTCCAAGTGGTTTACCTAGCTAGGCGGGAGAGAAACTACGTGCGTGAGATGGCGAATGAAACTACACCGCGATTCTTAGGCAAGATTCCGTTGAGCAATTTAGTCGACGAACGGCCGCGCGCGTCACCGCGTGCATCGACCGACAGTCGCAATCGGCGGTCTTTCCGCGCGGTTACGAACGCGAACAGAGTTCGACGGTGATAATCCGATTTTATCGGCGCTTCGGATTTTCCCCTCGCGCTTCGCTGCTCCCAGAATTGATCACGCCTCGCCGAAGAGACAGGCTCTCGCGAGCGAGCGAGATCGTCCTTTAAGCGATTCGAAACGCATTAGATATTTCTTTGCGAATGATCGCGTCACCGCGGTTAATCGCTGATACGCTTAGCGGAATCGTATATTCGCGCCGTCTATTCAATCGAAACGGGAAATCGCTTTCAGAAGATAATCCTGCGAGTTGGCCTCTCGTTTCTTTTCCCTATCAGGATGAAAGCGCTCTCGCACTCTGCTGGAAAGGAGAGCTTATCTCCCGTGGTTCATAATAGAATGAATTCTACAATCAAGTTACATTCGACGAGGAACAATTCTTCTGGGAACTGGTGTTTCTTGCAAGCTATTCAAGAAAGAGCCTTCTCCTTCCGAAAGATTGGATCAAACTCATGTTTAAAGAAGAGATGCAAAAATCGTTGAGTTTCTCCTTGCGAGATGTCTCTGATGGTAGCGAGGCTATCTCGCAAATAGCACGTACTCGTAGAATGCATGAATGCACCCTCCAGAATGACGCCGTGACGCTCCTGTTTCACAAGCGGGCTTTAAAGCACGACCGCATCGCGGTGATGCAGCCGCGCGAGATGAAATCGATAGACACGTCCCTGAACGACGCCACGGCGGAGGAAAGGGGGACGCGGTGTTCGTCTCCCTTCTCGTCTTCGTCCCGTGATGACGGAATCATCGAGACGACACGTCCGCAGGGACGCAGGGCGCAAGAGAGGCAGACAAAGAGAAGGACGTCGTGGAGAGCGTGAAGAGGAGAAAGAGAGACAGAAAGGGGGACAGAGAGAAAGAAAGAGAGAGTGAGCCAGAGAGAGAGAGAGAGAGAGAGAGAGAGAGAGAGAGAGAGAGAGCGCAAGTGGAGGGAGGCACAATGCTGCGGCGCGACAAACAAGGGTGGCGCTAGATACGGCCCTGGACCGGGACCGGAGGTTGCGTCCCCCCCTCGGTCGTCTCTGTCCTTTTTAGTCCTTATCTATTCTCGCGTATCCTCGATCCTCCTCCTCCCGCACCATCACCACACTCGCATATCCGCCGGTATTCGCGACAACGAGAGAAACGCGCACGAGTGCGCGGTACGTATGTAGGTACGTAAGTGCATGCGGGGCGCGAGGGAGACGTATGCAATGTACTGCTACACCCCAAAATCTGATCGATCCGCGGCACGAGTCCCACGGAGCCCCGCCTCCCCGCAAACGGTGCGATGATGTCGACAGCTCGATCTCACCACCCGCCTGTCTATGTATCGCGCGTGAATCGGGTAACCGCTAGTTACAGTATCCCCCTCCCCTAAGAGAGCGTCTTCCTGTCGGAGCTTCGAGATCTGGCATCTCGACGCCGCCATCTGTTTCGTAGATCCGCGGCGCGGTAGAAGCGTAGCCGCGCGATCTCGCCACGAATGAGGCTTACCGGTAATGCCTAGTAGGATCCAGCACACGAGGCACAGGACGTAGTAGTTGACGTAGGAGGATCTCCTCATGGTGATCACGACGACAACAACGACGACGACGACGACGACGGCGTAACTGTCCCCGACGATGGGTCCACTGACATCTCATGGACACACCGCGATGCACCTCTTTCTCTCGCTGCTCCTCCACTTAATAATCCTCCGTCGTCGTCCCGTTCATCCTCCAGCAGCAGCCGGTGCTACCAGGACCCGCGCATACTCTCCCGCGTTACTCGCCGTTGCAACCCTCTCGTTGCAACCCCCCCGTCGCGCTCTTATCGCGCATCCACCGCGATTCTCCCTTATTCTCTTTCCCGTTTCCCGTTTCTTCCTTCTTCCAGCACTGTGTGTGATGTCACATTATCTCGCAGTTGGATACTCGCGAACGTAAGCGGCGGAGGAATGAGGCCGAGTCACGGTCTAATCTGAGTGGGCGGTCTCGCGCGCGGGGTTCACCGTACCCGACCCTGATCGGAAGGGGGATACCGATTAAATTCTTCTTTATTACTCCCGAAGAAGACGCCAAGTGTCGCGCGCACCAAGGTCACGAAGCGGTCTGTCTGCGTTCAATCGGGCCACCCCACCCCACCTCCCTTTCTTTTTACCCCGCGATTGTGCCTCCTCGTTGTTATACGGTATACTCGGTGTGGATCGGTCGGTCGTACTGTGAAACGCGACCGGGTTTCCCGCACTCGGCTCGTCCGCGGTTCGTCGTCCCGGGCGAAGCTCTGAAACCGCCGGGCCTCCGGTGGCACTGCCCGCGCCCGCCCGGGGATTCCGCGCAGGCGTGCTCTCTCTCCTCTACTCCGGCGGCGATCAGTCAGCCTCCTCCTTCCTCGAGGCCTTCTGCCTTTTCCGCCGCGCGCCTTCCGTCCCCGCGCTACGGCTTTGCGCGCTCCGCTCCGGTCCGCTCCGCTTCGCTTTGCGTCGCGTCACGCAGTTCTGCCGTTCCAAATTTTTCTTTCCGCATTCCTCGTCTCCTTCGCATTTCTCGCTCTCTTTCTCTCTTTCTCTCTCTTTCCTACTGTCGCTTCTGCGTGTCCTATGCGGCGACAAGACTCCGCAATTGCCCCTACGTCTCGCAAGCACGGACAAATTTCACGCTTCTTACACGACATCGTCATCTCCCGTACCACTCCGCCGAGAGTTGAATGGCACGCGACCCCGGACTCGCGTCCTGTCTCCTGCCAGCCGTCTAGAGAAACTTTAAATATCGCGTTTTGTTCGTAACCGCGTGTCAGGTCGTGCATCGGAGCGTTTCTCAACCCGCCTCGAATCCGCACGCGTTCGTTAATAATCGTTAAACATCTTTGGTGTCCCGTAATCGCTTCCGTCGCTTTATTTTCATATGCTCTATTTTCTCTTTCCTGAATTCTCCGTACTTCAATTTCAAATATTAGAGACATTTTATCCTCGCTGTTTCCTTCAACGCAGATTTCAACCGCGGCACAACCTCATGTAAATAAATTCTTCAAGTCTCTTTCGGATTCTCGGTTTCCTTAATTTCTCGCGTATATCTAACGTTTAACCCTTAGACGCGCTCGAGTTTCCGTCTCACATTTATGCGACTGAAAAGTCTCTCGGGTTGAAGTAGCTTCCCCACAAAACACGAAAGAGTAATGAGAAAGAGATCTCTTTATACCGAACGAGATATAAATTATGTTTGCGCATTCTCGAGGATGTAATTACTTTTGTGGAAAATTAAATTTTTCAAAACCATTACAACATTGTACAATTGGATATATATTCATAAAATACGTTAAACAATGTTTCGCGGGTATCATAGCTCAGGTACCTATGCAATATGCAACGTTGAAATTGAGGTAGACCGCCTGGAACGAAATGGCGGAAATGTATTTGGAGTCCCTCGTCCCAACCGTGGAGATCCAGCACGCTTCATCGTGGACAAATGTTAAGCCGCTTACGGTATGAATCTTATCCCCGGAGACTGATGTGGCAGTGGGCTCGGTTATTTAATAGGAAAAAAGAAAAAAAATACCGCCGTCGCGCTTTTGTTCGTGCTCTCCTTCAACACAACGGATCCCTTTCGTATCAGTACCGTTCTCGCTCTTCGAGACGTTTAGACAATACTACGTGTCCCTGATCTTGTTCTACTTTAATTCAACTGACAAAGTTTAATAATACTGAAAACCTTCCATCTGCTATTTTATTCTTTATATTGCAATTGCTATTATATATTCGTATCGCGTCCGATATTTTTATACATTCTGCTTGTGTTATCAGCAAATAATTGTTCTCGTTAACAGATAGATAAATAAATAAATAAATAAATAAATATCCGGTTCACCGAGTCTGCGGGTTTTTATTTCGACCGGCGTCCATCGTTTACGACAAAGGGGTTTTCTGCCCGACGTTATCTATAGACGAATATCGCTACCAACTTTCATGTTCGCTCGCCGAAATTAACCGCCGTCGTCTTCGAAAGTAAGTTTTCGTATCACGCCGAGTTTACGGGACACCGACGTAATTTGCATGAACTACGGTATTTGGTAAATTATATAACTTTTCTTCCCGATGATCGACTGATCCCATTCGTGTCTTTACTTTGAGACTTTCTTATCTCCTCATCTTCGCCTTTACTCACGTACATTTAGAAAATTAACATTTCTGGTCTTCGTTTTTTTTGTTCCTTTATCTGGAACAAACGTTATTTTACCGTTATTATTTTAAAAGAGATAAATATGCAGGAATTATCTCGTCAACACGGTAAAATACAATTATTTATATATCAATGCAAGTACAGATTTATTATCTCTCTATTGTCATTAAACAAGCCGCAGTACGTCAAAGAAATGATAACAGCGTGTCAACTTTTTCGATGAGGTCAAACCCCGCCGTGGAATTACCTGGTTGCCGATCGAAGCAGACGAAAGCTGATTGGCTGTCCGTTCATCTTTTATGGCTCTTCACTTCATTTTCAGGCAACGCGAAGGGTCGTGTCACCGATAGAAAGTCCTACGCTTTTCACGGCGCATCGACCTGGCTGGGTTCAACGTTAATGCTGATCGGCTTCGGAACTGTGCATCTCCCGACCGTTGGGTTATGCCGATAAACTTTACACGCGACAAACCGTCGCAGAATCGACAAAAAGCGCGGCAGCTCGCTCTCGCGCGCGCCAGCCGATTATTCATTTTTTATCAGCACATCCGTTCCTATCCTCACTTTTTCTCGATCTCCTCTCTCGGACATCCCGCTTTTGTGTCGCTTTTGCCGCACTGAAACTTTTAGACGCGCGGCGCGCTAAACTCGTCCCTCTTGCGAGAGAGGGAGAGAGAGAGAGCTAACGGGCGCGACGTTATGAGCCAGCGTAAGGGGACCCGAGGGGGCCATTAATAAAACGTCATTTACTCTTAAACGATTTTCCGGGTCTCCCGGTGCTCGCCGACAATTCCGCAGAGGAGATAGGCCATGTGCCACGATTCAAATTTCTGGTACTCGAAAGTTAGCGGGGAGGAAATATCCCAGTTTCGCTTCTGCGTCCCCCCTCCTGCACTTGGCTGGATTATAGGTACTTTCGTTCGCACGCGGGATAACACACGGAGCAAGGGTTCTTAGGTGTATGTGTGCACGGAGGGGAGGGAAAGGGGGGGACTATGCAGCGCAAGGTAACAAGAGGAGAAAAAAGTTTTATAAAATATGTGAGCGTAAGCGTCACACGCAGCGGCAGGTGCATCGGAGTGCATACTGTCGCGCTCTACCCGGCGGAGACTACTCACCCTCTCTTTTATTCTCGCGCGACGGTGAGCCTGAATTTTCTTTCCGCCGCGGTTCATCGCCCGACGTGGGCGAAGTTTATCTTTTATCGGAATAATCCGCGAAGAGAAGCGCGCGACTGTCGCGTATTCGCGGACGTGGATTGATAACGGCGTCGATACTGCGGTAGAAACTTTTCTCGACACCTCCTCTGTCTCTCTCTCTTCTCTCTTCTCCGTGCACCGAACGCTGTCTCCGTGCCAAACAAAAACACTATTGACAAGCAACGTCGCGACGGATGAAAATACATCGCGAGACTCTGGAAATATCGCGTTGCGTTCGGACGCGCGCGCACGTGAGATTTTCTAATTTGCGAGAGGGAGCATTACGGCCGTTTCGCAGTAATAGTAATGAAACGCCGGCCATCATCAGCGGCGGTGTCGTTCCGCTATGCATTTAAAACGCATTCGGCGCGTTCGGGGTAAACGAACCTCGCCGTCGACTTTAATAATGAGTCGGGGCGTTTTGTAAATAAATATTTCCTCACATACTCATTAATGCCGCCACGTGTCTGTGGAATTTTCACCGAGGCTTTTTATGCGATGCGAGGTCGGATAATTGGGGGCATTACGAGACGCGCGTGATTCCGGGGATAATTGGATAACGTGTGGCGAGACGCAAAACTTTTGATGCACTTTGGGCGCTTCCGTCTCCGCTTTCGCCGCCCCGTCGACCTCCCGCGGCTCCTTTCTTCTTCTTCGTCTATCCATTTTCGCGGAAAGTTAATTTGTAGAAAGCTCGGTGAAACACGTAGAATAAATACATTCTTCCCGTTTTAACGGCGCGACGGCTCGTGCAGGCACGCCATATCGGTGTCGTTTGTCATGCACGAAGCACGAGCAACGACGTTATCGCGTTTGCGATTAATACCCCTGACAAATCGAGGCGCAAAAAGGGAAAGAAACGGGCGGAAGCGCGGCGGACTCGCGGAGAAAGACAGAGAAGGGGGGCTGGAGAGATGAGGACAGTGCGGAACTGTGTGTGTCCTGTCCTCGTTTCGCGAGAAATTATCGACGCGCGACCCACGCCTTGAAATTACACCGCGTTTATAGGACGGTGGCTTCACTGTGAACCTTTTGCCACAATTTTACGCCCGAGAAGTGGGACCAAGTTTGCGCGGATAAAATTGTATGTAGGGTAGAGCGCTGTAAAAGTCGTACCGCCGCCTACTTTCGCGCAGCCGAGGGAACCCGATAATAACAGCGGGTAAAACCTGGCTGATGGCTGATGGCGTCAACGAGTCCCGGACAAGATGTTCTTCGCGTTAGTAATGTACCATTCTTCTTCTTTCCGCGGTCGAGTCATTGTCGGAGGCACGCTGGAGGCACGCTCCATTTGACTCCGGCTATCCGGTTTTACCCTACTTTCTCCCATTATCCTCAAACACGCCGCATCCATTTTCCGCAATTTTCCCGAAACGCGCGTGTGTCGCGCCGCACCGCCACACCGGCTAAATTGTGCGCCGGTGGCGACGGGAAAACCGGGTCACTGTTACGCGGACGTTTATTCATCGGGGAAAACAAGTAGCAGGAAGGAGCTCGCCGCGAGCGCGATAAGATGAGGGAAGCACGGAAAGCGCGACTGCGGCGTGCATAAAAGGTTCGACGGGGGGAAAGTCAAGGCGGAATCTTTTGGGGCAGCGCCATTCTAATTGGGGCAGCCGTTAATTAAGATGCGCGCGTTCGCGCTTAGGCGAAGACGACGACGACGGTAGACTACCGTAGACGACCGTCGTCATGGTCGTCGACACTGCGCGACGACTCGACTGGACTTTGTTCGCGAAAATAATGATCTTTCCATTATCCGGCGCTGCGCTGTCCGTCCTTTTCCAACCATTGTCCTCTTCATCGTCCACGTTATCGTCTTTATTGTCCCACCGCTCCCCCCAAAGTCCGTGCGCCTTCCTTTTTTTTTCTGCCTTGCCATCGCGGCCGTATTCCAGAACAAGCGGTAGGGCGCGCGATGAAAAATGCTCCGAAGATTACGGATAAAAGGGCGACCAGGATTATTTTTGGCCGCGCGCCGCCGCTACTTTTCGCCGTCATTAATTCACCGCTCATCCGCGAATCTCGCGCACGTCCGTAACGTTCGAGTAGTTTGATATCGCGGACGCGGTGTAATTACCGTGGCGATCGGCGTGACATTTACGTCTATTTACGGAGTTGGCTACACGTGTTTGACACCGCCGCGCCGGCGACGAGGTGCTGTCATTGAAAAAATTAACTGGATATAATTAACGCCACGCGGCGAGGCAGGCGCGATAACACGCGCCGAGTTACAATTGTTTGCGAGGTAAATCCAGCGGTACGATTCTTAAAGTAGCTGCCGTTTATAGTGTTGTGCCGTTATTGACATGGCAACGCGGCGACGACTCCGAAGCTCGTCAAAATAGCAATAAAGCTTCCGGAGCAACGGCTGGCGCCGGAGGATACGGGGCCAGAGGTGTAATTCTCGTAATGAGCCGCTCCAAAATGGCTGGACTTGACATTATATTGACGTGCCGGACGCGAGCTGTCGGGCCTAATTTTCCTCGCTTTACAGCTCATTTATCGCCATATTGTGTCGGCGCCGCAACACGGTTCAATATATTTCGCGAGCGCAAATAGGAAAGAAAAGAGAGAGTGAAGCTTACCTCGACGTACGCTGCTTCCCCTTTAAAACGCAACGTGCGAACGCGTCCATGCTGAAAATTAATCACACGTTAAAATACCGCGATCCATCAAGGTCAACCGTGCTGCTCCTGAAAATGAGCGAGAGATTATTAAAGTGTCTGAAAAGCGTGAGAGGAAGGGTTCACGATTGCATCTAAACGCAAGATGTCACGATGACATCTCGTTATATTAACGAAAAAAAAAGAGAAGAAGAAATTGTATCGCCCGTAGTCCCAGCGGAACTACGCCGTTGGTCGTCGATCCGTCATCAGATAATACGATTCGATTGGAAATATTACACTAATGAGACACGAGGAGACGCGCGCGTCCGAAAGATGATTAATGAAACCCGCCATCCCGATGAAACTTCCCGGCGAGCGCCGTACAAAAAGGGTTTCATATTACTGTCGTCGAACGACAGTAACGAGGTAAAACATGTGCTTCGCAGTTAAGCCGCGTTGTCATGATCATTAGGTGATTGAACCCATTCTCACAGCGAGACTGTTAATTAGAGAAGTGCACTTATATTTTTTTTTCGTCCGGTCGACGCGGTGGGAATCGCGACGCGCGCTTTATAAAAAAATTATGCGAGAATTTTAGATTGAATTGCACGAGAGAGAGAGAGAGAGAGGGTTCGTGGAGGCTCGCACGTTGCGCGGATAAGGGTTAAAAATGCCCTGGATCGACTTGCCGACTTTCCGGATTCGTTTGTTGTTCCGCCACCACCAGCCGGCACGCGGTGACTCGATGTGAAGCTTAATTATCGCGTCTCACGCGAACTTCTCATTATCGCGCGCCGCGTTTCTCGAGTGTGTCGACGGGTGTGCAATTCGAAGACAACGATACAGCGCATCGGGATACATCGAGACTCATTAGTTTGGATAGGGTTGAGCCTTACGGGAAATTAAGGGGACCCCAGACTCTGGGTTAACAAAGCGAACCGGCTCCGGCGAACTAGATATCGCTAATCGCTGAACTCTGATAATCTCGTCTTGCTCTCTCGCAAAATTGCAACCACCTCGGAGGTGCACGAAAATTCCGCTTGCACTCGTTTAAAAGTTACGAAGATTTAATCCGGAAGCTTTGAACTTTGCCGGCTACTTTCTATACAATTTGCATAGTGAGTTTACGATAGATTAGTTTCAATGTCGTCCACAAAGTCACGCCCTTCGTCCTTCCGACACGTGGAACACCCCATACGGTCCGGCTTCCGACGTCCGGCGTCGCAAAAACTCGTGTCATTTTTCTTTGCGGCACAACCGACCGTATACCGCGGATCGCCGTGAGTTCCGCGCAGATAAGCCTCGGATCGATGAAGTCGTTAACGGCATCGGCATCGACGGCCGGACCCATCCTTTAACGCGTCATTAGGATTAGGATCACTCTTGTTATCCTGTTTCCGCCATGGTTGGTAACACGATACTTCTCCGAGATCATGTTCTCAAGGGATATCTGCCGGAGAATCTCTGCTCAATTGCTATCCCCGTAGTCACAGGTCACGATGGTTAAATGTCAGCTATGAAACAGGAATCTTTTGAAATCGTGCATCATTTTTATACAATGTTTTAGAAATACTCTCTTGTATTTCGTGGATTTTATTTAGAGTCTATTTTTATTTTTCTGGTGAACTTTAAAATATGCGCAAAAAAAAATCAGTAAACATCCGCTCGTTCTCTTCCATGTACATTTACTTATTTTAATAAATATTTTAATTATAATATTATAGCAATATTATAAATTAATATTCGTTAACTTAGAGGATTGCCGAGAGGTCTGTTAGATTTTAGAGTGCGTTTAATACCGTGTAAAAAAGCGAGTTTTCTCGCTTTTTTGTAGGATTAAAGGGATTCCTCTATTTGCCTTTTGTTAACGATTATTGGATTATTGGAACAGAGCGATAAATGGAGTAATAGTACGACAAGGTTGCGCAGTAGATTGTCAATACGTCGTGCATTCGGGAGTAAGATTAGCGTGCTTCGTTGGCGTTGCACAACTGCGCTAATCGTACGGCATCATAAAGCCGGATGTATAATTGGCATACAGTCCGCGGAATTCCGCATCGTTATGCCGTGTTAATTCTATTGTGAGCAATCCTTCGGCATTATCCTCTCCGTAGTAATCCCCTCGCAATCGTATTCCAAGTGTGTCCGTGATGCATCAGACGAAGCCTGCAGTCGATTACAAGTCCATTTGGGATCTGGAGCACTTCTCATTCAGCGATATGCGTCTAATCAAGTATTCGTGTGCCGCGTACGCGTTATCGCGCGCGAGATGATGCAATCGCGAATAATGCGGATAATGCAAATAGCTTTTCGTATCTCGTTCAAATATCATAGAAATTTTGCCGCGTGCGGAGAGAAATTTCAGGCACGAGGAAATTAAATCCGGCAAGGTTCTGGCCCGAAGGATTATGGTAATAAATTCCATTTTGCCGGCAACATCGATCACGCCGATTTCTTACGAGCCGCCCGCTTCGAGTGTTACTCGATGCTCCGTTTGAACGGAATTGCGACGTATCCAAAGTCATTTCAACTCGACCGATTTCCACGTCCGCACGCAGGTACACACGTCTGTTTATACGCAAGTGCAAACACCTCAGTGCTCACACAAAGCGGTGTGTACATAAGTTCTGCGTTTCCACGTGCACAGTGCTTTATACGTGCCAGTGCAAATCAGGTCGCGTTTAGGCGGGATCAAAATTAAAGCGCCGGAGGAGACGCCGGTTATACGTCGCGATTAGGATTAACAGAGCAATTTGCACATCTTTCGAAGTAACTTACGCGCGGGAGAGGAACGATTTCACAACAAACTCACTTCATGTCCAACTCTGTACTCTCTCCCTCCCTTTTTTTTCATAAAAATAAAGAGACGCGGCCAGATATTTTTATTTACCGAGAAAAAAATTTGGCAGGAGTTTCCGTTGAATTTCCGGGACGCCTGTTTCGGTATTTTTAACGTATGCTTAAAGCGGAACAAGCGGTGGCTACGTTAGCACTTTAGCAGATAAGATACACACAGGATTAAACGATTTCCACGGTAAGCTCGCCATTTCGCAAGCAGATGTTCCGTTCGCACGGCCCAATCATTAATCGCCCTTCCGCTAATAGCAGAAGGCACTTCAACCCTACTTTCAACCCCTGACCATTAAAATGAGTCCAAAAAGTATTTCTCGATCTCCGACGCGCGCAAGGCTCACACGCGAAATCCGACAAGCAAGAGAAACACTCTGTGGCTTATTCTTACGTGGCACATCGTGTTTGCTTGTCTAAACTTATCCCTGTCTCTTTTTCAGGATAATTACACCGCTCCAGAAATATAAACATCTGTTGTTTTTAAAAGTGTACGCTTACATTCTAAATAATCAAATTAAAAAAAATAATATAGTTTATTTTACAAAAGTGAAAAAGAGACTATATTTATCATAATATACGATACTTTAGCTACGCGAGATTACGCGAGAATGATAATACTACGTAATATTAGCTGCAACTCTCGTAGAGGATCTAGTTTATACACTGAGGACTATTTTAGTCGGATTACGTCACCTTATTACAAAGTCTACTTACACTAAATATGTATTAATAGACGTTAATTAAAATAGCGTCAAGATAAGCGGCGGAGAAGCTAGGGAGTAGGAATAATTCAGATGCATCTCTCACATCTGTGTTTCGAGCGACACAATACAATTCCGGTCCGTTTACATGAAGTTATTGCGCGCCGTCTTCGATTCATTGTGCATAAAGTGGGAGATTAAATTTTCAACAATTTCGCGATAACGTCGCGAGACACTGGCGAACCGTGCGCGTGAAGTGAAACAGAGTGAAATATAACGGGGGGAGATGACTCGTGCGCTTGCAGGTACTCGAACTCTACAGATGTAGCGAGTCGCACGTATGAGGCCGAATGGATCTCGTGGCAATTTTTCTATTTCCGACTTTTTCGTCGTGAGCGAGCGACCGAACGATCGGATTTACAAGGGTCCGATATCGATCGCGCGGGATGTCCTAGCACTTCGATAAACCATTTTTCTCCGACGGTCGCTACCGAGACAGAATAAAGTTACCATGGATATCTTTCCTCCTACGGTATACGGATATACGTTTCTCCCGATGCGTCTCGTACTAACGAAAGTAGGTACTGATTTTTATTTGACTGCTTTTAGCATCGCTGCGAAATAACACGCTGCTTCTCGGATTCTCGGCCACAAAATGAAAGAGGAAAAAAAAGGGGTAAGATAAGAAGCGAACACTCCCAAAAGGCGGACTATATCGCTGAATTGTCCCTTATCGTTCCGCGAATAGCCACGTGATCGAATTTAACTGAGATTGGACCGGAACGGGACGGTCGTACTGGGACTTCCGGTAATCCACTTTCCCTTAAACCGCGGACCCCCCTTAAAGCAGGATAAATGGTTAGCGTGGAGAAACCAGAACCCGAAGTAAATTCTCGAGTGTGCGCCGTGGATTAACTTTCTACTAACTACTTGCATTACGGGAAACAGTCCTGGCGAAATTGGAATATATTTCGCTTCGTGATGTCGTTTAGCGCGCTCAAAACTGTCATCGGGAAATTGATACTGAACAGGAAGATCCGATTCTTGGAATAAAACGTTGGGAAACTTTGTCAAACTTCAGCGGATTATAATTTTCTCTCTCGAAAAGATCAGTTGGATTAAAATCATCTTATCTATTTTCACGAGTTTCCTTACAGCTGTAAATTCGCACAAATAAATTATAATCTCGGAGTAACCATACAAATAGAAGTAAACATTAACTTCAATTTCCTGCGTTGAAAGCATTTATTTTCGTATAAATCAGAGGTTGATAAATCAAAGGTAAATGAATAAAGGGCGATTTGATTAACGTCGATCAATACACCTGAATTCTTTACGTGTTTGGCGCATCGTTCAAGTACATATTTCATGGTGATCGATTTGGAAGGTATCACGACGGGAAATGAATCGTAACAATAGCGTTTTATATGCGAAATGCAACATGTGCACGAATTCTGCCAACCTGACGCGTCGATTTCGCCTCGAAAATTATTTAAATAAAGAGAGAGGAAGAGAGAGAGAGAGAGAGAGAGAGAGAGAGAGAGAGAGAGAGAGAAATAGAATTGGATGGAACTTCACATTTGCCTCGATAGTGCGAATATATATGCAGTCTTCGACGCGTCGAGAAAGGCGCCCGTGATTGCTCACTTCCCGTGGTTTTGAGATAGTCGTTTTATCGAATGCGCGCAATCGAGTACCTTTACGATGCTCTTATTTTTTATGTGAGGATCAAACCCGAGTAAATGTCTTCGACAGATTGATAATATTACGGCTGCGTGTGCTGCGGATGACAGATGACACGCTTTGACGGCATCAATTTGAACTCTCCTCTCCGTGCAGTCGCAAATTATTCGAGTCAATGGTAAAATTTGTTAGCTAATTAAATATTTCCCCAAGTAAGCTTGGAAGCTTTTTCGTATAAGGATAAACAGTTTCCTAGAGCCACGGAAATTATAAACTCCAATTTTTCTCTGCTCCGTAAGTTAAGGAGCTACGGGATAAGAAGTAAATTTGATTTATACAACTTATTTACAGTTTCTGAATAAAGGATCAAAGTTCTTCGGGCAGGTTCTCAAGGTAAATTATAACATTCATTTTTTTTAGGCCTGCCGGAGGCGCGATACGCCCAGAAGTAGGGACGCATTTGACTTACCGATCTCGGATGAGTACTCGCGAATGTCGCAAGCATATTTACATTTCGGTAAGAATGTATCCTGAGTATCTAGGATGAGGTAGAGCATAATGTGACATTTAAAGTGGTGTTCACTTAACTGCGTCGCTTTCATTAACCAACTTGTGACGAGCCTGAGGGATTCAGAAGAGACTCAGTGGATCCAGCTGCTAAGGTACACAAAGTACGTAACGCACTTTCTGTGTACGTATGCGGTTGCGGTGTTGTCCTCGCGTTAACAATACGTACGTACTACGCTTCGTGCAGCCGGGAATTAGATCGTTCCACGGCTACACCACATCCGCACCGCGCATCCGCGCTGTGAGCGTACGGGGATATTAAATCCGACTGTGAGAAGGTCGCGACACGGTGAGCATGATTAACACTAATCAATATCGTAACTACATTGCAGGCAGTCAATTGTGGCTTCAACGCGAAATGACGTTGGACAAAGATGAATTAACCCGCCAAAAGTGCGGCTCTAAATGAAATTTAAACTAATTTTTGACTTTCCTACGACGTTTTATCGATTCTTTTGTGTCTAGCCTACTGTTAAAAATTTTACGTGTTAATTTATCTTTATGTCATTATTATTCTGTGACAATAGTGTCTGGTCGCGAAAGCGACTGCTTTTATAAATTCGAGTCTGTAGAATAAATGTTAGATATGTGAGATTTTTAAATCATATATCGAAAGCATCGAATTTCTGCGTTCAAAATAAAGTTTTAAATTGAATTTAAAATATTTAATTTTTTTACTTATATATCGACTTTATGTGTCATTTATGTGTCTGATTTATGATTTTTATATTTACAAACTATTTACATAAAATAGAGGTGTAAAATTTAGAAAAAATAAAGCATTTTATTTTGGGATTGACTTTTAACATTCTTAGAATATATTCTTATTTATTTTTCAATATAATCACTATGGATCTTAACGCATTTGATGAATCTAAGAACATATTTCTTGACTCTAATATTACAGGAATCTCCCGTCGGCTCTTTTAATTATGTTATTCTCTCTTAACTATTCATGAAATTTATTGATTATTAAATGCCTAACAATACGAATTTTTCTTTCAATTTTTTTGACCGAGTTCATCACAGTGACAACGTATTTCATTGGATATGACAATAGGATAGTAATGATTACAATAAGAAATTCACATAAAAGTTTTTAGAAGATATTACAAAGGTATCAGAATTACAAATGCAATTAAAGCGGCTGCTTCCATAAATTCTGCAGTGCAAATACTATGTACGCGATTTTTAAATCGCACGGTGAGAACATCGTGTTGGAGTCTTCGCGGCAGGATCGGGCAAGGAAAAAGAAAGATAAACCATCGGCACGGGATACGGTATCAGACCGAGTGCATCGTGGCGGGAAAGCGGCGGAAAATAGAAACGCCGTTATCGCGCCCGGCACCACCGCGTAATGTTTTAGTGGCCGATATGTTTCAGCAGCGATTTCCACGGGTCGATAGAACGACCGCGTTCTATCGGGCGTTTGCCGCGACGGCCGCGTTCCTCTAATGATATTCCTCCGAGGCTTTACGATGATGCCTCCGTCGACGATGCAAATGCGGCGACGATGACGACGCGCATCGAACGCGTAAATAGCGATTCCTTGCTTTCAGCGCGGAGACAATTATCGGTCGAATTGTGACGCAAACGTGCGAGGCTTTATCGCACTATCGGACGACCGTGAAAAGTTTCCTCTCTCTTTTTGCAAAGACGAAGACGAGACTGTCTCTCATTTCGCCCTCTCTCCTTTCGCTCGCGCGATCTCATTCCAAATTCCTCGCAGAGACGAAGGACACGAGGTGTGGCACCCTCGCGTATTGAATCGCGTTGGAGAGAGGCCGATCACGCGGAATTTTGAAAGACCCTTCTCGCTTTCTCCCTCGAGATAAAATCACGATAACTTATCGAAATAATCGAGGTAAGTCGTTCGAGTTAAGTTGCGAGAACGCTCTTTTTATTTTATTTTTAGGGCGTGAGTAATGCATAAAAATTTCACGGCGCACCGAGGCGAGGTTCTCGCGAAAATCCAGATAGAATAAAAAAAACTCCGCCGATGTAAACTCGCAGGGTTGTAAGTTCCGCGCGTTCCGCGTTAACTTCATGGCGCCGTAGCCCGGGATACAAAAATTCAAGTTATGCAATATACTCCGGGCTCGTAGTTTAAGGAACTTTTTTGCGAGGCACCATACAGAAAGTCCACGTTCGATGAGTTACGGTCCATTTAGCAAAACTGTTTACGCTAACTTCCACCGAAACTAAGAACATAAGCGGAATTCTACGAGGTAAAGAAGTCACCCCACGACCTCCCTCCCCCCCTCCTTTACCGAGGGACCACTGCAAAATTTTTCCCTTTGCCTTTTCTTAAGTCCTCCGCGGTGATCAGAAGCGAGATCGCGAAGTTGGGCGAATTGAAAGCGCCGGGGCCCATTCATTTCCAGGCTCAAAGGAAAATTATTCACTCTCGCGTGTATATGTATGCATAAACGCGCGCGCACGGGATTTTGCCCGGATACGCTCGAACAAACAGGCGGAATAAAAATATCTATTCCGACCGTCAGAGTTGTTCGAAATAAATGCCGCGGATATGGGGAATGAAAGGCTCGTAAATTTCGCGAGTGTCTCTCGCGCGCTCGCGCGTGGGACTTAAGCTTTCTTCGAGGCGGTCGGGAGACGCGTCCGTGCGCGTCGTAGTAGTTGAGAACTCGAATCCATCGATCAGAGCTACTCTTCGCGGGGGTTACCTGGATCAAGGTGAAGCGTCCTCGAAACGGAAAAAGTGGCAGCCCCTTTTCTACTGAGAATTTCTCGATGGGGTGAGAAGTGGAATGCGTAAAACTTGACGAGGCTCGAGGAGGAAGAGGAACGGTCGCTGACTCCGGCGGAAGTGAAGGCGCATCTTCCGTGTTCCTCTCTTCGGATTCTTCACTAACAAAGTACATTCTGAAGCTGATCCGTCCCCAGATGTGGACGGATGTGACAGGAAAGAAATAAAATAAAATTAAGTGGTATTAAAGAAAAATTTACATTTATATTTGCCTGTCGCAGAAAGATCGCCATTGCGTATCCGCGAATATGATACGTTGTACGCCATGTAACATGTGGAATATGTTACTCAGTTTAATCACATACTGGTGCGCTATCAGCAGTCACGCGAGCTATTCCCCGTTGTGAATATGTATGTATAGGTCATATGTAAATATGTAACGCGCGAGGAATGCATCGACGCCAGAAAGCCGGCGGATTAAGTAAATATTCGCGAGTATCGTCGGATGAAGTTCGAGGCACAAGCATCGTCGACAGATAGCGAACAACGGCTACGTATAAACTTGGCGGAGTCCATAAACTCGGATAGAAACTGCCAAACGTATTCTCACCGGCACGCCGCGCGCCAGCTAGTCCTCCTCTCTATCTTCGCCAAGCCTCTCCGCCTCTGCTCTGGCTTTAATAAAAGACGAAACACTATACGCGCGCGCGCGTGCAAGAAAAATTCCCGGGGTCGTTAGCACGTACTACACGTGTACGCGAGAAGGAGCCCGCGGAAACTTTCTCCGCGACATAATCCCCGTGACGCGGGAGTCCACGGAACTCATTATAATGTCAGATTTTTCACCAAGGGGTCGGAAAACCACCGTCTCAACCGCCAGCGGCCGTCCAACCGAGAATTACGCCCTTGTACTTTACAACCAATCTGCATTTTTCGTCGCGTCAGTCGCGACAATAAAGAGAGAGGGGAAGGAGAGATTCATCAGAAGCACTGCAATGATATAAGAACGCGTAAGTAAAAAAAAAAAAGAAGAAATTAATTTCTTAAATGGTCGGAGCCTGTCCTCCATTTACTCTCGTTAAATTTTATTATGTAAAGCAGCCAGCTCGTAACTACTCGGATACCGTTCCGGCGTGAAATATTTCGCGAATGAAGTACGGGAGAAGCCGCGGAACTTCTTTATGCGTCCGACGTGGTCCTTTAAATTCAGCTGCGAGAAACGGTAGGACGATGAGAGAATTACGAGGAGAGGTCGGGAAGCTTTCTCACAATTGGCAGGCGGACCGATGCTGGCGGTCCTTCGCGAGTTCTTTGGCCTGGATGCCGTTTATATCGTTGGATCAATGGGATCGAAATAAGATGGATACAGACCGAGCACTCGAGCGCTCTTCCACCTCATCCTCCATTTCCCTTGACTACAGGGGGGGGGGAGGGCTACAGGGGAAGAGAATGAGCCCTCTTATCTTTCTCTCCTCATGAGAACAGATGTAGGGCAGGCGGTCAGCCAACCAGAATCCCTATCGAATACATAAAACATACGACGGTACGGAGCGTTGACGTGCACGCGCTCGTTTCGTTACGTATGAATGTACTTAAGTAAATGCAGTAGGCGCGCAAGTATGGGTTTTAGTCGTGACACTCGAACGCAAACAGATATAAGCCTCTTCAGCTTCGTTGTACAAAAAAAGTTAATTTGCGACATTGTAAGATATTATCAAATAGATATCGATTATTAAAGAAACTGTTCTCTTCGAATCGCGTAATCATTAGAAATCATGGTGGATTATTGATCAACGGTTAAAACAATAAACCGGCGCACCATAGCAAATTAGCATTGGTCTGGCCGTGGAAATTTGGAGAGTGATTTTGCCTCATGAATTTCAATGCGCGACCGGCAGTGCTAGATTAAGATCAGTCGAAATCGGTAGTCGGAATCAACCAAATTGCTGGACTTCGAACAATTTGCTTATTTATGTAGCCTGATAGAATTGCAATGTAATGATATCTGCAATGCGTTAGATATTTGCAGCTGCAAGACGCGATTTATTTCTCCACGTTACATGTTAATCGATATTATATACACGTAAATGCGAGTATAGATATTAGACTAACGCATTAACATCGAAAAGAGCTCAGATACAAAGCAAATATTGGAATAAATAAAATAATTGTTTGAAAAGACACTCGGGAAGAAGGGTCTCTTCATGTAGATAACGCCGAGATCTGTTACGATCGCTAAAACAATGATAGATCGTTTCAAGCCGGCATTTTTCCACGTAGGCACGTTGCAGACATTAATTACGGAATATTCTCCTCGGAAAATCGAAGGTGCACGAGTGCCCGTTGGATGTTGTATAAACAACGGCATGAGCGAGCACTTGGCTGCATCCCCGAGAGAACTTTCTGTGCGTCGCGCTGTAATAGCTCTATTTATTGCAGTAATAACTGCTACCACCTACGTACGAGTACCTTCTTGCTAGCGTGCAGACATGAGAGGGGGGTAAGAGGCGGGTGGAGTATCGGAACAATCCTCTTATCTGCACAAACGCGTGCGCTCGCGCGCGTTATTCGGCCCCGTTAGTAATACGACCGAAATACGAGAAAGGTTGATGATACTCCGCGCTACTGTATCTGTATTTGTACGTACTTGGTAATTGCGCGATCGATCGCGATCCTAAGCCTTATAGAGGCCCGGCGTAATAGCGATCTCGCGTTGCGCCCATATATCAACGGTACGTGTCTAAGTAAGCAGTCGAGGATCACCGAGGTTGACCGACGCGGCGGTCGCGGCGGGATATCCTACCTGCACGAAAGGTAACTCGAGACAACGTTTGAGGATAATTTGATTGATTGGCGACGCGCACGCACGGAGACGGACACCAGGTGGGTACGACGGCAAAGGGAACGGGAGTGGCGTTTCGTGTACGAACACAGCCCTCGCCGTTTATTTCAGTGGAGCTAAGTAGCGCTCCGTTTTCCTCGCGTCACGTAGCGATTCTCCTCCACTCGTCAATTTCATTTTTTCGATTCAGACGTTCCCCGGCCAACGCGAAAAATATCGAGAGAGACGAGGAGTGCGCTCGAGCCCTCCCCTCCTTCCCCGTAATTGAATGCACGTTGATTGATGGCCGTTTTAAACAAAAACAAAACGTTATAACTATCACATCTCGCGGGAGAGCGGACAGGTGAAAAAAAAGAGAAGACTCGCTGTACATACACAAGCGAACGATCGACTTGCGCTTCGAATTGAAGGGGCGGCGATCGGTCCGAGTGAGGAAAAAAAAAGCAAGTAAATGTCGACACGAGTACCTTCTTATATTGCGATGAACTTTTGAGTCAAGGTGTAAGAATAGCGCAAAATTATTTATGGCCGTATAAATAATTGCTGAGTAATAATGCTCCAGTTGCGGGTTTAATCTTTCATGAAACATCTTGGGAGACCGTAATATTTTTATACTTTTGGGGCTCGCCCTCACTCACTTTAGAAAGAAAAGATTATAAGAAGTAGATAAAAATGTATTAGGCAAACCTTATTTTCGAGCGACAATAGCATCATATAATTATCGCATAATTAATTCGATAATTTAAAGACCTTTAATAAGCTTTCACAATCAATTATCCAACCTGATTGAACGCAAAAGCGGCATCTTTTCTAATTGATTGTAAGATTCATATCGGTTCGGTTTGACTCATTATCGTTTAATAAGCTTTTAATAATAATCTGTATCGATCGTTATTATGCAACGTCGTCTCGTTACTTTGCCTTCAAAACATTACGCGATTCACTGATCGGCCACAAATATACATAGCGCACCTCGTCTGACTGTTTCGTTCTTACCTTTCGCATCGATACGACTCTCGACGTCAGACCTCCTAGAACTTCCCTCTCTCCTTCCGGGAAATTGCCGATTCTTATCCGAATGAAGGTGGATTATGGCTACCATTTCCTTGTGTAGTAGCCATAAGGCATCGGCGAGCTATCTTGTGACATTTATTAAAGCATTACGACGCGCTTTATTGCGTCACCGCGATCGTCTCTGATTTTTATTGTCAATTTATATTGTCCATTGTATGCAAATGATATGCTGATCCGATGTCGACATGTTGTCTGTAAAACTTCTCGATTCAAGATTACCATAGCGAGAAGCACCACAGTTGCTACTGCAAAAATTGTCCCCGATAGAAATTAATACGCCAATTAACTGCGCTCTCTCATTATTTTGTTACCAAATGCCGGACCGATGAAAAACTCACGCCGGCCAAGTATCGTTAAAGACGAAGTACAGTGCCGTTATCCACAAATTACATGAACATCGTACGCGGTGCACGCTCTCTCCACGAGACTACTAAAGTGATATTAAAACTTTTTTATTTATGGATTTTCAGTAAATCGCTCTCCTACTCGCCCACCTACGTGCTCAAATTAACATTTTACAACTTTGGAGAGGCAGTTTTGATCTTCAAACTTGAAAAACGTAAGTGAAAATAAGAAAAAAGCGCCTGAGAATTGTTTTTCTACGTTTCACGAATCTGTTAAGTTCCCTGTGAGAATCGACGAATAAGAGCTTTACGGAGAATTCTTCGCGAATAGTATATTTCGGAACTACGAACGCGCCTTGTCGGTGCATTGTCGTCCGCTCATCGATCTCTTCGGGAGAAATTGGGCTAACCGGCCAGTCGTGACGTCATCCCACCCCGGCAACCTTGATTATTCCTCGTTCTCGTGCAATTATTCGTTCAACGACTTCTCTCCCTTCATCCCTCGGTCATTTCCACGCCCCTTCTCGCCGTTGTTTCGTCTTATTATACGCGGCGCAACCGCGATTCAGGTAACGACCACGTGCTGTGCTCTCGTTATTCCCTGCCCGTCGTGACACGTGAATCGTTAACGACGGAGAGAGTCGTGGACAGTCTGCGATATTCATTTGTCACCATTACTGTAAACAAGGCGCACGTGCTTTTTGCGAAGGCGGACTCGTCATATTACGAGCGAGTCCTTGCGGCAATTTCAGACACGGAACGCGAGGTAACGATATCTCTTCCGTGTCAAATTGTCGCCATAATACTGTACGTGAGTCACAATAATTACGCGTAACTAATTGCTTTTTTCTTTCGTATTTATTCTTATCAAATATTATTTATATAATACGTACTTCTGTATCCGATCGATGTCGCGTAATGAAAAATAGAGCTCGAGATATTAACAACTGATTTTCTGCGGATAACCAGGCGCGCGTACAATTTGGTCTCTACTTATCTATTCATAGATATAAATTCTATGAATAGATGAATAGAGTCGTTTGGGAGAGATAATATATCGTTAATCGATCGACTACACAAATTTACAAACATATAAATAATTTAGTTATCTATTTGTCTATCCGAAGGACCAAATTGACCTTACATAGATAAATAGAAGCTAATTTGTGTGATCACGATACGTGTACGTGTTTAAATTTAATATTGGAACGCGCGGCGGGTTCCCTTACACGCGGATGATATTGTTTTACTTTCGCATATTACATCCGGCCACGATGTACCCAACGTGGTCGGTTGTGTAACGAGCGAAAATAATATTCGCCAAGCCGTTTAGACCTTCTGTAACGTCCTTATTTCACGCAATTTCGGTCTTGGTGAGATTTTCGTATTCTAAATCGCCTCGACAATTACGTCGTTAGGCCCATACAGTTCAATTAAACCTAGTCCGCGACGACGAGACGGCCAATTAGGCGCTTGAGGATTTAATTGCGTCGGCATCACACCACTTGAATCGGACACTAGCAGAAGCAGCAGCAGCAGCAGCAGCAGCAGCAGCAGCCACGACGAATGAGACGCGGCATTTTCGTGGATGTATGTGTGTGTATGTACACGTGCCCGAGATAGAACGCGACGCTCGTTATTGTCAAACAATATCTCGACGGCTATCAATGTGCGTGCGAACGCGTCCTACATCGCAAAGCCGCCGTAGGACCTCGTGTAGCCTCTTATCACTCGCGCTTGAACATATCCGTCGTCGCGAGGAACATAATTTCCTCGCGACTCTCTCCTTCGAACTATCTCAACAATATGGAAAAAGAAATTTAATCTAAATTACTTTGCGAGGCATGAGGTGAGGTCGAAGTTTTTGGTTTGCTCCGTATATACGCCGAATACTAATGATACCGTCTCCCGCACAGCCGTTTATCCCCCTTCAGACTGCTCCTCTGCTCGTGGCCCCGTGCAACCACCGGCGCGTCTATTCTCAACGGCGCCCCAGGTCGTAATTAGTTTGTGGCTTCGCTCGGGTCCGTCATCCCCCTTGCATTCGTCCAGCAGGGGATGACGCAGGCTGGTTCACTAGCTGACAAGTCTGGCTAGTTGGCTGGCTGCCTGACCGAGAGAGACAGAGAGCCCAAGCGGTTCAGTACGTGGGGAAGATTGCGAACGAGCTCGGGGACGAGGAGCGTAAGTTTAACGTCGTTTCGCTTAAATTTTACGTCCGCGGGAATCGCCGTTAGAAATTAATTAATGGGCCAGGCACGTATGCCGGCCGCCGATGGAGGAACGATGCCATAAATATCAACGGAACGAATTTCTTTTTCGGTGGAATAAACACCGCTCGACGATCTCGTAAAAATCGTATACGCGCGATGATCTGAACAAGCGGGGAACGTGGCGATATAAATGTCTCGCCCCGAAATTCCGAGCGCGAACTGCTATATCGAGATCGCGATGATACAGAAGCAAACAGCCCGCGATGATCGAAACGAATATTCACCGTTACGCGAGCGTGGAAGATTAAAAACGGCAGGCGAGCGGGAGTCAGAGATGGGCGAGGTTCGGCGTGTAAAAGAACGCTGACAAGACGAATGGCCCGTACCATGGAGCAGGACGTGACGTTTAGACGCCGCTTTTCGGCGTTTCACGCGTATATAAACTTACAACGGATGATAATTTTCCTCGGGAAAATAAATCTTGCCCTGAGTATAAAATTACCTTCTCGCGCGAGAAAGATAAGTACTATCTGTAACGCTCCCCCATTCAGCTGTGAAAAAAGATAAATGATGCGGGATGATATATTAGAGGGGATATTCGAGCGCGATTTCGTCTTCGGGCCGTGATACATCTCTATATTTTTCAGGGGAATGAATATTAGAAACTTCTCTAAACCTATCCCGCCTGCTTCCCGGCTGCCGGATTCCGGTGTCGCGGGAGGCTGCCAACCCCTGGCGCGCTCCAACGTCGGCGAATCGAACAAAAGTATTCCCGGATATTGGCGGTATCCCCTGGAGAACGCGCTAAATTGATTCCGAAATGCAACGACATTCCGTTATCCTGTGCGCCCTTCTTCTTTCGTCGCCCCGCGATCACATCCTGTCGACCCTTCCGCTCCGACTCGCTCCCCGCGCGGAACAAGTCGACCCTGGAACTTGGCGGATCCTCGCGGGGAAACACCGCGCGCAGATCTAACGATTACATCCTACACCACTTATCTCTACCTATCTCCATCTATTTCTGCACACGGAGAGACCGGCTCGCGTGGATCGTGATGCAGCGACACACAGCCATCTCCGGCGGCGATCTAGCGGGTGTTTCCTCCTCCTCCTTCTCCCTTTTCCCTTCTCCCTTCCCAGTGCAAAACAGGATGAAACTTTCCCGTCCTGGGAACAAGACCAAGAGCGACGCAGAGGGAGTAGACGAGAGAGAGAGAGAGAGAGAGAGAGAGAGAGAGAGAGAGAGAGAGAGGAGAAGAGAAAGCGAGAGAAGTCGAAGGTGTGGTGGTTAAAGGGTAAAGGGAGGCAACGGCGGAGTTTGGCGGCGAACGAAGGAAAGTGCCGGGGGTGGAGCCGGCTCCGGTACGGGGTTATATTCATAGCGACAGCGCCAGATGTGCAGTAACGGGGCGCCTGGACGTTGAACGTCTCGCTGTTCCTCCAGAAGGACGATATTTATCGTACCTTCGGACCACGTTACTCGTACCTCGATTCGCTTCTCTGCAGCTGCACGAGGCACCTGCAATCACATCGCGTTCATCTCGTACGATCCGTCTCTTGACGGGGGTTCCGCGAAATTCTCCGGCGATGATTATTCGCACTGATTTTCGATATTGAACGGTATCGGAAGAACGTTCTCGCTCTTTCTCTTTCTTTCTCTCTCTCTCTTTCCTCTGTGTATTTCTATAGTAGCGGCGCAAATGTCGCTACAACGATGTTACAGCAGCAGCAGCAACAGCAATAGCAGGAACTTCGGCTCTCTTCGGCAAATGGACGACTATTGTTCCCGGTATTATCGTTGTCGGAGCGATCTTTTTAGAGAGAGACACGCGGAGCGGCGAGTCTCAGGTCTCGGTTTTGAAAAGCTCCCAAACGGAATAAGATACTAACCACCCCTTTTCTAACCCTTCTCTCCCCTACAAGAAGGATAAAACTTGTCACCGAAATAGTCGCTCAAAACATCTTCCACAGAAGGAAAGTTGCAGTTGTATGCAGTTTCGGCTTTTGTGCGCGTACTCTTTTTCCACTGAAAACTGTTTCGGGGCAAAATGCTAGGGAGGGAGAGAGAGAGAGAGAGAAAGCGAGAGCTTTAAAAGCTTTCGGAAAAGAAGTACATTTTTTCGAGACACGTGTTTATATCAACTATTTTTGTTTGATTTAAGGAGATAAAAGTATTTAGTCTCAAATCCGTTCCGATTCGCCATGTAAAATGCACACGCAGCGATGCGTAAAGACGTGGAAAACATTTGTCTCATAATGAGATAGTTATGAAAGAATAATTAGGGGAGAGCGCGTCTCTTTCTCTCTCTCTCTCTCTCTTGATCGCGCATTGTGTATATCGTGACGCATTATTATTGAATATATGCGTCCCGGCTCATGTAGGTCAATTTGTTATGCATGTCGAGAAATTAACTCAAATAAATTAACGGTACCTATTTATCGCTGTGTAGCGTCGATGTAATGACATGAAATGAAACGGCTATTAATGGGTAAGTATTGACACACAATTGAGCGATCAATTTGCCGTATTATTATATACGAGAGAAATCTTTAACAAAAAGCTCGGTGCAATTTTGTCCGTTGGCACGGTCAGGAGATAACGATGTCGAAAATACATAGGTCGTTAATAAATCGCGATCGCGTTTATTTTCCGTCATGCATAACGATCGATATTGCACGCCCGCTTGATTTTGCCGCACACGGAGAGAAGACGCGAGTGAATCGCGAACAGCGACAAATTCGGGAACGTGCACGATTACCCGCATACGTGCCTGACTCAAAATTTCCGAATGCCTATCGAGAGAGAGAGAGAGAGAGAGAGAGAGAGAGAGAGAGAGAGAGAGAGAGTGTGTGAGATTCAATATTAAATTTCCCCAGAATTAGTTCTCGGAAGGGATAATCCTCCGACTGGAGAGATCCGCCGATCTTGAGCGTTAACCCTCGGTATTCGCGGAATAGTACTAATGGGGAGATAATCATCCTGAATAGTGCGAAGCCGACGGCGATGCGGATATTATATTAATATCGATAGCGGCGTTCGCGAACGATTGAACACATTTGGCATGTCGCGATTACGCGAGTGTTCCGTTTCCGTTCCCGTTCTAGACAATATACTCTCCGCTCTCCGGGTATCCGCCTGAGAGTTCGCATTGAGGAGACGCGCAGAACGGATTTGCCTCGCGGCGTAGAATTCATTACAGACCGAGCGAGATAATTAAAAGAATATCTCGGAAAAATGTTGAACGACGTATTCCGTTTACCGATACGACGTAGAGGGAAGAGGGGAAACATCGTTCGCGTTTGAGAGAGATATAATTAATAAGTTATCCGCGTGCTTTTTCAACTTTCCCTCAAGCATGCCAAATGCGCGGGTGCGCACTCGGCTTACGCATAGATATGCGAGTCGCGTGCAGTCGCGCGTGAAACGCCGTAATTGGCACGATCCGCGGCGCGATAGCAAGTTTGCATCTCTGCCAATGAGATTATTATTAAATCGAGTTCTCCTCAGTCGTCCGGGGCGCTCGCAGGCGTTAGTCGTTCTCGCTGGCGTAGCAGCCAGCCCCGCAAAGGACGCAATGATGCCACACGCACGCGTGTTACACGCTTACGCGTACAGAGTTCTGCGGGCACCCGGGGAGAACGAGAAGAAAGTTAGCTTCCCGGGACCGCCATCTGACTCGGTGCGGCGAGGTGCCGTTGGCTGCTTCGCAGTTGCGCGACGCAACTGCTGCGAGAGATCTCTGTTCTCTCCCGTACACGTTAGGAAAACGTAGCGTCGAGCGCTTGCATTGGCCGGAGTTATATCGGATTTCCCATCCCCCGCCCCGGGCGAAGTTCGCTTCGATGCCCGCGTCGTAAACAAGCCGGACAGACCGCACGAACACACGTCGCGGCGAAGGGAGGAGCACCTGCCTGGGGGATGGTCGGAGGAAACGGAAGGAAGCCGACGGGGGGGGAGATCGAGAGGGTGAGGCGATCGGCGAGCAGAACCGTTTTCACCGGATTCTCTTTTCTCGGATTCTCTCCTCCTCCTCCATCTCCTCCTCCACCTCCTCCACCACTCCTTCTTCCTCTTCCGACTCGACTCGCCGCGCGCCTCTCGGCCTTACCTCCTTCGTGCGACGACGATCTTGATTGCGACCCGCGCGCGGTCACGGTGGTTATTGGGTAATTTTCGAGGGGATATTTTCCACGAACTCGACCTGCCCCTTTTTACGCGCAACCTCGCGTCCCGAACGACCGCGAAAGTTATGAGGCGCAATGACGACGGACGTGAAAAAGAAAGCTTAATTGCTAAATGGGGCTGTATTTGAAATGTTTAAGGACAAATTAGAGGCGAGCATAATAAGAGATTCACTCGACTGATAATTATCCTGTAATACGGTGATTCGCGTTAATATCAGGACATTATGATAATCGAAAAGCTCTCTATTCTGATTAATTATTTGAATAATAAATTCATTATGGGTACGACGTTGTGTTATACCTGTATAAAAAATGCATCGAGTTACTCCACGTCTCTCTTCGTCGACGACGAGGCTTATCGTCGGATCGGCCACGACAGCGATGACAAATGCGAATGTGTTTTTGCGAGGGCAAGGAGGGAGAGGGCGCGTCTATACACGGAGCAGTTATGTAAAGTGGAGCGGCGGAAGTGGGAAAATATTGCGAGGGGTGCCGGTCACGATGAGAGAGGAATTATTGTCGGACGGACGTAAACGGGACCAAGAGAGAGAGAGAGAGAGAGAGAGAGAGAGAGAGAGAGAGAGAGAGAGAGAGAGAGAGAGAGAGAGAGAGAGAGAGAACGGAGAGGGAGAGATCGCGGCGGTAACGCGCGGTCAGCGATCATTATTTAATTCGTTCCGCTGTATCGGAGATGGAACCATTAATTAACATTATTTATGACGTTAATTCTGCGGCGAGATATCGTTTCCGCGAGGTATCGTCATAATGATATTATTGCTTTTTGCGAGTCCGAGAGTTTTGCGTTTTTATTTCAACGCAGCGGAAATTACACGGGACAGAGGAAAAATCGTCGGGATGAGCTCTCTTTCGTGCTCTCTGGTCTCTTTTTCGCGATAGCTTTAAAATCTTGCTTCCGAATTCTGCACGTTATTTCGTCGTCGTCGTCGACAAAGGTTTCCCGGACGACAAAGAAGAAAGAGAGAGAGAGAGAGAGAGAGAGAAAGAGGAAGGGGCTTTTCATGTGGCGTATGTCATTCACCGCGTTTGTTATTTAATAACCGCGTTCGCTCCGCATTTGGCCGAGCCCTCGTCGAATGACCGGGCACAATAGCGGTATAGACATTTTTAAGAGCGGCGAGGGAATTCGCTCGTTTCCTCTCTCGCGTGACGTATCCAGCAAAGTTTTAATAATTTCCCGCATACGTCCTCTATCGCGTCACGGCGAGTTCGCGGTCGGTTTTCCTCTCTTTTATTTTCTCTACTCCCTCTTTTTCTTTTTCCTTCCTTTCTTTTTTCTTTTATTAAACGGCACAACTTCGGTACGCGCGCGTGTACCGTAAGATAACGCGTTTTTACCTACGATATCTCCACCGGATTGCTAAATTTCACATTCCGCTCCGCAGGACATGTGCGGGTAGTTAAATATTATTTCGCGACCAGGTATTGAATGCCGATGAAATATTTTTCTTCGCATCGCTTCGCGAGATGTCGAGCTGCTCGTTCCTGAAGGCCGATTACGCGTCTCGGGGTCTTTCCTTTTTTTCTTCCTATCGTGTCGTAGATCTAATAAAATACTATATCGCGCGTCGATTGTAGTACCGGGCGAAAAAAAAAGCAATTTTTGGCCAATGCACGGGAAATTGAATTAAAAACTGTTTTTTCTCTTTCAGATGGGCAAATGGGGATTCAGACGCATGTGGAGCACGCGTGTCTACGCTTCTCTAAAAGGTTCGCTCAATTGCAAACTATATTTCAGATCGATGTTCGCAATTGCGCTGAACTTGGATTGAGATTACATTTTTGTCTTTGTCTGTGATTGACGAAAATCTCTATCGCTTCGGAAACGTCTTATTATATCACGCGCTACGCCACCTTCGATCTCTGCGAAGTTTTAACGAGAGAATAGCGGTATATTTTCCAAAGTGCCGGCCGTAAATCGGAGAAGCGCTGTAGCCAGGTGGGAGAAATTGCAGTACTAGCAATTTGCGAATATTATGCGAACAAGGGACCCCGAGGACGTTTACCAACGAGAGAAGGAATAAGATGTTCGCTTTCGAATCGCCGCCGCGACGTTTGCTCGGGGCGAAATTACGTTATCTGAAGAATCGGCCGCGATCACGACGAGATCACGTCTCGCAATTGTTACATTATATGTTCGTTATGTATATAAGTATGTACATTTATGTATGTATATGTATCGCTGGAATCAGCCACGCGCACGAGACTGTTACGACGTGCGAAAGAAATGTACTACATATTTTTGAGAAAATGTGACGCCTAAACGTCGCGCCGGGCCGTAGCGGCGCGGTGAAGGGTCGATATGACAGAGGTGAATCACGTCTGATCGAAATGGTATTACAGCATGCGCCGCGCGTGTATGTACGCGTCTTGTCTTCGACAGCTGTCAGGGCGGAAGCCGACTATGGAATGGAATTGACTTTGGTTGGCGAGAACTCTTTCACGGGGAAATTCTTAAGCCTGACATTAAGCGGCGCGGCCGACCTCGTTTCGACGGCGCGACGCAACGCGGCGATGGACCATCCGCTATTAAGGGGGAAAACTCGTCGTCGCGCGAAACTTGCGCAATTTTCGAAAAAGGAAAAACGTGTTCTTAGACCACTCGACTTGGCTGCTCAACGAGCCAAGCGTAATGAGTGCGAATTATGCCGTCAAACAGCTGTTGACGCATAGACACACGCGTTTATACGAATTGAGAAAATCTCTTTTGTCGCTTTTTCCTTTATTATATGTTCTAATTTCGGACCCTTATAATTATCGGATTTTAATTAGCTTAATTTAGCTCAGTTGTATAACTCAAATTGTTACGCGAATTGTTGTTTTAAAATAAAACAATCATCTTTCATTTTCTATTTTTCTTACTGTCCACGTATAGATTCATATTATTGTATATAAATATAATTTACGTTGCATAAATTGTCTAATTGTCTCTATAAAAGATATTTATATGTCAATTTTCTTCTCAGCTGGAATAAATCTCTAAATGTGGGACGGGAGTCTATAACGATCTTTAAGCATATTTAATAGTATCGATATGTAAAAATAATTTCGCAGCCACAAGTACTACGAGGACTACACCGCCCGTTCGTCCAGGGGACGAATTTATTTAGCGACGTTTGTCACTGCGCTCGATCGATCCTAGCTTAAGGTAAAGCCCTGCCGTGCGCGCGGAGGAGAGCGTTGCTCGCACTCGCTCGAGATTTATAGTGTTATCGAGCAGAGGTTTCACGGATTTCGGAACTCTTCCGAGGCGTCTTGCCGAGCGTAGTGGGTAGTCCTAGGCAAGATCCTGATACTTTTTTACCACTTCGCTTTACCGTGACAGGGCGCGTTCGAATTCGACACCGATTTCCCCACGAGAATCGGAACAAATCGTGCCCCGAGTCGTGTTTCGATTTCTCGAAGATCTCGAAACGAGTCAGATTAAGGGAACCCTCGCGGTCCGATCGAGTCCACTTTGGTGTATATTGTCTCACTATATCTTACTGCGAATTGATTCAACTTGGAGACATTCGATAAACTGTATTTTAAACAAAACTGTGATTTGATATTCTGTCTTATTTACATATATATATTTACATATATACGCTAACTTGACTCGGACACTCTTGCTCCTAGCTTGATTATTAATTTTTGCTCCCATTTGATTCTAAAATCAGATGTGTTTCATTGCAGATTAATTCTGTCTATTTGACCACGATATATCCAGATACAATATCGTTCGATGCACTTAATTAGAATTGCGAGAGCGATTGTCTATTTCACGAAAGAGCGATATAATAAAAAATTTATGCAATTCTATTTTCAGACGTCTGCAATATCGATCTTGCATACATACATCATAATTGTTACATCAGGAATTATACTAGGGCAAAATTGTGCATCTCTTGCAGCAAAATACACCGGCGTAACTCTCTTAAATTGGTCAATTAAAAATTTTCCAACGTGACGCGAATATATAACATTTTGCTAACATTGAAAATCCCATTATATATAGGCGCTGGGTATATATTTCGCACGCTATAAAAAATTTATCTTTCGGCAAAACGGGTTTCTATAACATTTAGGATGCAGCGTAACTTTTATTTCTCTCCCGTATAAGAGACCCGTATGCAGACGTAAAGCGAGATCGATCTCGCTCGACCTAAACTTTCATCCTACTTTTCGGTTTATTTCTCGAAATCCATCGTAACTTGACACAAAACGGAACGCTGCCTCGGCGGCGGCATCGCGCACTCGGCCAAGGCAGGAAATAAATAATCGGATCTCTCTTCTCTTTGACATGAGACCGACATTCGATAATCGGATATCGCGGTGAAAGAGAGAGATGGGTAGATTAGAGAAGAGAGAAAGATGAGAAGGACAGAGAAAGAGGGAATGAAGGAGATCGGTTCGACCCGATTTCGATGGGGATAGAAGACGAAATTAAATGAAAGTCTAAGCTTCGCGTATCCGTAATTAATTCGTCGACGCAATGCCGACGGTCCTAGGGAAAGAGCAGAGCCCAGAAGAGCAAGAATCTCCTCTTCTTCCGACTCTCTCTCTCTCTCTTTCCCCTCTCTCGAAACCACTCATTCCGTACTTCTCTCCGCCCCTCCTTCCTCACCTCGTTCTACGGACCGGGGCTCTTTTCCTCACGGACCATCGGCGAAGTTCGTTCGTGGAGTTTAACCAGAACTCGGCGCTATCGACCTGACGAGCAACCTCGGCGTCTGCGTCGACATCTGCGTCGCGCAGACGCCCCGCCGACACGGGCCGGGTTCACCAATCGATTTCAGATTTTCCAGCATAACGAGGCCGACTGCTGCCCAAAAATTCCGCCACATGCATACACGCTGTCTTCCTCAAACGAGCTGTTCATCGCCGCTTGCTCCACGCCGCTTATGTCTCTATTTTGCCTCTCTATGTCGCCTCTGTCGTACAACCGATAAGGAAATGTGTGACTTTTTTTTAAACAGATGTTGCTAATAGAAAGAGAAACTTAATCTACCGCTTACTTCCAAAAGATTCGATTTATTCGATTACTGATTAAATGCCTCAATTGCAATACTTACATTCTATTCAATCTTATTCATAAATGGTCAATGTTATAAATGGTTTTAAATTTCCAATAATCCTATTTTTAGCTCATTTTTTCAAAATTGACTTTGCATATTTCATCACGCGCATTTAGTATTCATTCCGTTACCCAATTTGAAATGATTATTTCGTTGAAATCAAGTTTTGAAATTCTTCCGAAATTACCGTCGTGTTATTCTTCAGAGATATTTAATCATCGCTTTTCCTCTTTCTCTTGCGCGCTTTCAGGCGAGACCTCATATGATAGTAACTATTTGATTGCTGCCAACGAGATGGCTAACCTTTGATCAATTTTTAACAAGTTTGCCTGGAAGCCGACCGGCCAAAAGTTTCCGCACACAGAGGTCACTCGCCCCCTGGTTTCCATACTATTCCCTCTATCATTCTTTATTACCCGTTGTCTCGATATAACCGAAAAATTTGCGAGTGAAAATATTTTACCGAAATACCTCGGAAAGATCGCGTCGTATACGTAATCATGTGTATGCAGCTGTAATATTTCTCGAGAATAATTTGAGCTTTTGCGTAGCCACTTTGTTCAGTTCTATTTCTCAAAATACAGTAGAGATGATCCGATTATGAATCAGACGTATCTCGTATACGATCCCGCGGGCTTTAATGCCGAAATAAGCACCGCGCTTTCATTCAATTCTCTGCGAGTTGCATTTTAAAATAAAATATACATCGTCCATTGAATGCTCATTGAGATTCATCGATCTAATTGGGCTGCCGGGAATGATACAGAGAGCAGTGAATTTGAAGCGGCGGCGTTTCGATCCGCCTCGCCGTCGGATGCAAATTTCGCGGAATGAAAAATCATCGGAACGACAATCCGATAGACGATAGACGGATACGTAAACAACGGACGCCGACCGCTCCTCGTAAATACTGACAATTCGTTCTGCTTATTTTCCCTCGGCGAATATCGACGTGAAGGTTCCGATTTGCGATCCATCAGGATACTAGACTCTTCCGTTCTACATTCGAGATTTTGCAAGCGTGATGTAGCCGACGTCAATCGAAGCTTTTCTAGAGTACGTAGTTCTCTCCCTCTCTTCTTTTTGTCCTTTTATTATTATTCTTCCGCGGAGAGACTCGTTCTTTCTTATACAAATACCTAGAGTGCGCGCTAATATTACTACCAAAAACCTTATAGGTTCCATTATTCAGGAGACACCTGGGCGCAATCGTCTCTCTTTCTATCCGATGGACGTCGAGAGTCCTAATTTCCCAAATCAATCGTTAATTTTTATTGACTCTCCGGGGGCAGCGGCCGAAGAATTCAAGAGTTTTCCCGCATCATGGGGAGGAAGAAAATTCAATTCGATTCGATTAGCGGAACCGGGGAGAACAATCGTGACCGTGCCGCGAATTCTCAAGCGGTCGGATGCTACTCTCGATAATCGTCGTTCACGCGATCGAGCAGGATCGTCCGATAGCTATTTTTGTTCCCGCGGTGTAAAACGGAGCTTCGGGCAAAAACCTCTCGATACGTCAAGAGAGGAAGTAGTTAGTATTAATTTACCGTTTCAGCTCGTAACAAGCGAGAAGCAAAGCCGTCATCCAGTCTGGGGGCTTCGATTATAAAAGCGCCCGGCATTGAGACCATCGCGCCCGGAGACTGTCGATATTTCCAATATCACGTTCACGTCGAGTCGATCTGTATTTACACGTTCGCCGCGGTACAATTTGTAAGGCGTAAATTCGCTTAGATCTGCTGGTGACGTGGCACGTCATCAGGTGCGCGCGCGCGTCACGCGCCTCCGAGGCTAATCGGTGGAAGAGATTCGAGCATGCTCGTTTAGCAAATTGGGTTGAATCTAAATCTGCTTTGTAGATCTCATACCCCGTCTTTCTCTCTCAGATATTTCTCGCAATCAATTAATTCGTGCGTATTCTCCGCGCCTGGGAAAAAGAGGGAAAGGGAGGAAATGAAAGTAGCATGTATCTAATTGTCTGGCAAGCAGCAACTGTTTAAATCCTTGAGAGGAGAACGGCAAGGGAATGGCCGGAAAAACCAAAAGTCTCGTCTGTCGCTAATAAAAAGGGATCAACCTCACGAACAGGGAGTCGATCGGGGGAGAAAGGGACGAAAAGGATGGCGCACGTACCGGAGAAAGAAGGTGGCGCGAACCATTTTTCGGGAGGATTTACCGCTCTCGGATTGTATATGTGTGTATGTGTGTGCGCGAGCGCCCGTGAATTCGAACAGCTAAATCACTGGAATTTCATTTCTGTCCGCCGACCGGGGAACATTACCGTTCGTTCTGTCGTCGTTGCGAGGGATTTTGGTTCTAGCGCGGCGCTGAGAATTTCTTCCATTCCTCGGCCGCAAACCACCCTCAGGAATCTGAGAGAAGCGGCGTCCTTAATTGGGCGGGAGGAATCGTCGATAGATATAAATAGCGCCATTGGGGGAGAAAAAAAAAAGATTCCAGAGCTTATTAGTTAATTTCAATAAACGCTTAATTGGCCTGCCTCGTATCTCGCCCCGAGATGCGACGTGACTCAGAGCGCGTTATTTTTCTAAAAATTATATCAATTTATTCGCGGTAATGAGATAAATGTAGATTCTCCTGAGGCTGTTTACCGGAGTCAATTAAGCGAGCACAACACACATTGTTTTGTGCCGTGACAGATACACCGTTGTCAATTATTGCTTTGGCTTAAAATTGTCGATTACATGAATAGTACGGATTTCAATAGGCGCAAACGAACGTGCGCAAACGGCATCTAATTAGGCAATGAATATCATCGGGGGGGAAGCGATCACAGTAGGCAATCTATCCGTGCTAATTCACAATCGCTATTTGATGGAAATCCTAATTAGATCATACGATATGCGTTAGCTTAATAGCGGGCTTGATAATAACGAGTTCGGCGTGTCGAATGTTCGGTGACCTCTCTCTCCCCGAGCGCGAATTATGAGTGCTTTCACATCGTATTTAATAATAAAGATTAACGACAATGAGCGTGACGGGACGTGAAGCGCGACGTATCGATTCGCCAATTTATTCATCCCAATTATCTAGGTGTCCCTGCAAAAAGAAAATGACAGACATATATTTTTAGAGATATAAGGTAGATACTTATTATTTACTGTCAGGTATGCTGTACATAATATTTAATTTGTCTTACAAATATTATATAAAATTACAATCGATCACGAAGAAGTAGATCTCGCGCACCGTCATTCCCACGCCAGTAATACATGACCTCACACGCCACTGGCGCAAATCGCACACTCGGGGACACACTTACACACCGACAGGCATACCAGTAAAACGAGACAGACTCGTGACAACTAAATCGGTAAATCTTTGAACGCAGAAAGAAAAAAAAGAGAAAAAAAGAAAGTACGCGCGCGCGTATACGTGATTGGCGCAATTAACGGGGCCCGCATTCGCACGTCGCGTCGAAGGAAAGTGTCCGCTCTCGACACCTCCCTAATCTCCGTCTAGTTTTGATCTGTGGACGCTTGTCGCTACGTCGAATCGAAGACGATCGATACATCTCTCTATCGTGAGACCGGAGATCGATTGTCCTCTCTTCGTCGCGCGAAAAAGAAAGCGAAGAAGCGCAGAGATCAACTCTTATCCGCCTTTTCTTCTTTCTTCTTTCTACCTTCTCTCTCTCTTTCTCTCAACAATCGGTTATAAAGCTTTCCATCGCGAAAACGGTCGATTCGATGGTCTTGCCATCGCCGCCGCGATCCGACCCTCATCTTCGGCGTGTCCAAGGCACTCCAATCCTCCGCGCGGATTCTTTGACGATCAACGAAGGAGGAAGCCTCGGAGGGAGCGTTCTTTGTCCCTCGCGGAAATTATTACTCTCGGAAACACACAGAGAGATGAATATGCTCGTGCGTATCACCGATTGATCCTGAAATATCGATTTCCGAACAATTACGCGCGATCGCGTACGCGTGGACTCCACGGGGTCACCACACTCTGTGTCGACGCCGCGTCGATACTTCGGGATGAAAAAAAAAGAGGTAAGCGTTGCGCTTCGTAAATCGCCTCTATCATCCCCGTCGAGGTTCTCATTGAATCGCGTCCCTCCCTGCGCACAATCTATTTCACGGTATCTCACCCACCGGTGATTCTCTCGGTTATTAGGGTGAGGGCAAACGATTATTAGCAGTCGAACGTGAAAAAAATAGAAGACGAGCGAAAGATGGGTTAAAAGAGGAAAAGTTTTAAGGGTCATACGAACCGCGTGGAGAACATTGCCGCCCGCTTGGGGTTCTATCTTCGACGGATCAAGGAGAAGCCGAACGGTTCACCACGTGTGAATCGCAATGTAGACTGGCAAAACGAAGAAAGGAATATAGGGTGAAAATCATAAGGGATGAAGGAGGGGGAGGGGGGAGAGAAAGAGACAGAAATCTATTTGAGTTACAACGAGTCGAGAAGATATATTCCGCTTTCCCTCTCCTAGAGCGCGTTTTGTTGTTGCGCATCACACACGTGTATCTCTCTCGAAATTGTGTTTCGTCGCTGTATAAATAAAAGTCTATAATCTCCATCGTGTGCACGTAATTTGCGTCGTTCCTCGTTCGAGCCTGCCGTCGTGCGAGAAATGACGCTTGACGTTCATCGAGCATTTTTACGAATGCCTACGATACACAAACACACACGCATGCAACACGTACAACATATATATAAATATATATATTAGTAATTATATATATATATTTATGTATATATATAATTATATGTATATATATATAAATATATAATGTATATATATATATATATATATATATATATATATGCATTATTCACACAGGGTATGATATATATGTATATCTCACGCATACACGCTCGTTCGAAGAAAAATAAATGGTATGTATACACATTAGTCCAAGAGGAGTGCGTAGATCTTATTTTGCAAGCAAATCGTATTCGATGTTTTCCTTAGCGGAAATTAGAATCCGAGATCGCGCCGAAATATCCAACATTGAGAATTTATTAATAATTGTAACGAACAATTACAACAGATTATAGCGAAACCCGGTAAAAATTTTCGCCAAGGAAGATTCGTTCGTTCAAGATTAATGTACTACTGTTAGTGTACACTCTGGCTACACACATATATGTATAAATATATAACGAGCAGGATGTGTGTATATATATGTGTATGGGTGTCTACAACTCGTCGCTATGCCCCTAAATAATTTTGATTTAATTTTAATTTAGCTTTAGACGGATTATAATCAAAAATACACTTTAAGCTTTAGTAAAGTTGATCTTTTATAAGCACAAAGTATACAAGAAAATATATATTTTCCGATATAAAACATCCTATATAGCGATATTCGTGATTCGAGTACTCGGCAGACGTCCTGCTCACTGTCGTCCTTAGATTTATGTCAAGATACAAACAGGGAAGAGCATTACATCCTCTCCAGTTGCCTCTCTTGCCTCTCTCTCTCTCTTGTCTGAGTGGGTTTTTTTTTCCTTTAAGAAACCTGCGTTAACTGTATAACGTATTTACTTTAGTGCTCGTGATTTCGAGCACAAGAATATTCTCTATTGATGCTTTTGCGCGGGGAAAGAATCGATGCAGCTTCGAACGATTGGCGAACGGGAATCGAACACGAGATGCACGCACGCACGCACGTGGGCAGCGAGCGTATATTTTTACCTATATTTATAATAAGCGTATTTCGAAAATTCGGCCGAGTAGCGCAGCACTGATCTCGGGTTCGGTTTCCCATATTTGCAACGCACATACACGCTCACTGCTGCCTCGATTCCCGATGGCCGCCGAGAAGATCGGGATCGCGGACCGCGATTCGCGACGAGACACTCGGCGAAGCAGATAAAGAGAGATGACACGAGGGCGTGAAAAAGGGGGAGGGAGAGAAAAGAGAATCGCCGTCGTCATTGCAGCAGCTGCGGGATGTATCGGAAATTGCGACTTTCTGCGGAACGATATTGTCATGAAGAGTTGTTGCGTGCTGCCCTTATCAAAATTACGACTGATGTATCTTTACGTCTCGGATATAAGATACGGTTGCGAAAATCCCGAGCGAGAATTCGCGACGAGTATATATTTGGTGTAGGCTCTTAATTAGACATTTAATTAGACACGCTGGTAGAAACTTTGAGCCTCCCCTGCGGAGAGAAAGAGGCGCGGATTTTTATTGCAGTTTTTCATTATTCGAAACGGCCGTTCGAGATTTTCGCTTCGTAAATGAGGAACGTCGAGGAAGTCTCGTGATCGGCATCGGGGCTCTCGCTCGCCTCGCGCGAGCGAATCACAAGAGCGAAGCACTTTCCACAGTAAAGAAGCGTATGTGCTTGTGTAGATGATACTTTACATTTATAACGATAATTAGTTTCTTTTTTTTTTCTTTTATCTTACGCGACTAATCCAGTTCTGTTACATCGAAGTAATCTGCAGATTTACAATATCTATTTATTATAAACGTTCTGTCCACTGTCTAATAAAATTCTCGAAGAATATAGATTGTTCAGTTATTATTCACAGGACAGAAACGAGAAATAAATCAACAATCCGATATATCTCGATGTCGTAACAACGGACTAGCCAAAAAACGGAGTGAAATCAAACTTGGAGTCAACCGCGTGTGTCGGGGAACACTTCAACGAAACAACATTTACATGTAAAAAAAAAATTCTCTTAACATATCGCATACCGGATGAAACCAGCGCGTTAACACTCGCACGATTAATATACATTAACGCAGGACGACACACAGTAGAATTCTTATTCGGTGGACGTAACAAAAATATATATATGTATATATAGGTATTTTCTATAGTATATGAAAATTTTTTTTCCGTTAAGATCGTTCCGCTTCGCTTAAAGTCATTTGTGCACTAGCTAGCACACAATGTCATGGCTTTACAGATGAGAAAGGTAACGTTACATTTACATAACACTACAGTTTATCCCCCCACGCAAAGTGAAGACGATTTCATAACGATTTACCTTAGCTACACTTCGTAAAACTTATCGATTGTAAAAAGGCAATTTAAAGTCGTCCCGTTTACCGAGACCGTTTAAAACGATCGAGGATCGATTTGACGTGACGATAATCGCTTGGATACTCATAATCGCCGAGTCGATTATTCTTAAAACGAACGCAAACGCGGAGAGATGAGTCTTTGCGAGTTGAGGGAAAAAAAAGATGCTTTGGAAGAACGATTCTCTTTCTTGCTTTTCTTTTCTTTTTTTTTTAATTATTCGACTTAATCCTAAAAGTTATCCGGATAAAAGTCGCGCGTGGTCCAGTACTCAAAGACGGGATTTAATTGAACGGAAAAAGAAGTTTTTACCACGTCATCGATTGCCGATATGGGAAACTTAAAATATTCACCTACTGCACAAACGTAACTGTCGATCTAGTCGAGAGAGGACGGAAATATAAGTTTTATTCTTTTAAAGTATCACGCGAAGGCAATTAAAAATATAGGACGCTTCAGTATTAAAAAGTGGACGATGCACGCAAAGTAAAAAAAAAAAACCTATTGGAGATTGACGTAAATACAAGAATGAAAAAATAACTGCGCGTACAAGTCTTTGGTGATTGGATGCAACAGAATGTATGATGTATGCGATCAGAAATAATGAATAAAAAATTTATATAGGTCACTCTCGCGGACGTAATGATAAATTTTCTATCCATCCACTGTATCCATTATAATTGAAAATATCGTTATATTCGATTGCTAACCGTAACCGAGGAAAGAAATAAAAAGAAGAACTCAATTCACTGACCAATTCTATCCGGGATCATCATCAAGCGTAACTATTAATTCGCAAGGGAATTCAATTAAGTTCGTGGTACGTAAGTGGGGACTTGATCTGATTATCCTTATTGGATAGAGACTTCTATTACGCGAGATCGAAATCTCTTTCACCCCTTTTCTTTCACATTGTCGATTTTCTCCAATCGTCAGGCTATTGCGCACGAAGTGGCACGAGTTACGAATTCGTACGAATGGACGAAGGAGACGGCGTGGCCAAAGTAGTGAAAAAAGAATCGATAAAGATCTAAGACACACTGAGTAACATACATATATGTATATGTATATATATATATATATATATATATATATATTATAATTATTATATAAATTAAAAACGAAATTTAAAAAATGCAATAAATCCCGAGCGAAGAAGTTTGATTAGTCTCGCGCATGAATTTGTTATGTACATAAGTACTTGTATATAACGTGTGCGTTTATTTACATACGCCACATATGCCTCTGGGACGCATCTGAGCATGAGAAAAAAACGCGTTAAGTAAAAATCGATCCAGAGAAGAAACTAAAACCGGTGGAGACCCGATAACGACGTGGTTACCCCTACAACGAATATCGACAGTAGAAATATAATCTTGTTAAACGTCTCTCGCGTAAATTCAACAATACATAACAGATTATTACGAAATTGTTATATTGCATAATATGTACAAACTATGTTTTGGTTTCTTCTTTCTCTCTCTTGATCGTCCCTTAAATTCCTGTTGTCTAAACCTAACATTTTAAATTGGCTATCATCGTCAGACATCATAACGAAATACAGTAAAAACATCTCGCAGGAATTCAAAGCGATCGATTATCGATTCTACTCGAACGTGACAAGTAGATCCTTTGGGAAGAGACGGTTTTTTTCAAGTGGCAGATCTACTAATGCTAAATAATTAGTTATAAAGGAACAGCGCATCTATACACCACATATCAGAAAGATTCTTTGTAAAAAAAAAAAAAATGTTTACTGAGAATTGCAACACGATGCAATAATAAATTACATTTTTATGAACGTAAATTTGTAAAAACAAGTAATTCGATATGACTCCCTCATCACTTTGATAAGCGGAAATTTCTTAATATATATATATATATTTTAAGAGCAGCTTTTTTCTTTAAATACTTTCTAGTTTTTCTGTGCTTTCATCTCTTACATTTAAAATGTGTAAAGCGGCGCTTTAATAGTGTTTCTTTTAGAATCTACAGAGACGAACGGAACGTTGCGCCTAAATACTTTGACAGTCTTTAAAGAAAGGAATGCATTGCGAATAAAATTATGCTACTAAGTTAAAATTTGTGCAGTTTTTTCCCCTAATACATTGTACGAAAAGTTTTAGATATTTCTACTGACTTGATATAATAAGAAAATGGAATTATTTCAGTCGCATTTATTTTTTTTTATGGAGTCAACAAATTACGAGAACTATTTATAATGTGTTTACTAATGCATTTCAACACATTAATAATCGGTTGAAAGGATCAGCAATTAAAGTGGTTGATTCTCTGCCCTAATACGATATTTCATATCACTTATTAGATTGCTATGATCATTCAGAATGCGCGTTAACATTATTCGCGGACGCAATTCATACCATTACCATGTCGTCGTCCATATTGATAATCGTCGGAAATGAATTGTCTGCTGAACTTTGCCTTTGAACGGGCTTCTTCCTTACGAGTCCGTCTGTGATTAATAAAAGTAAAAGGTCTTAAACCTAGAAACCTATCTATATCTACCTATCTTAAGCATCTTTGGTCATTTGACAATAAAAAAAGCCTTAGAAATCAACCACTCAGTAAAACAATAAAGTAATTAAATGCACATTTTCTTAGAAATTTTTGACAATATAATTATTGATCTAATTCTTAGAAAGTACTTACCAGCAGAAGATGGGAGAAGGTCGTCAAGGGATCCATCGTCTAGATCCGTGGCTGACAAGAGGAGATCATCGTCTGAAGAAGCTCTCGTTAAACTGGGTAAAGTAGACGTTAAGAGTGCCTTTTCCTTCTGGATTTCTTGTATATGACCGACGAGTATCGCTTCCTCTTCATCCCCTCGATCCCTGTCGCGATCCATCGCAACTGCCCGTCCTGCAGCGCTCGAGGCGGCCACGTTCAACTCTTCTGGGCTGAAAATCTTGGACGATCGTAAACTAGAGAGTCGATGAGTCGCGGTGTGACAGGCTGATTCGAGAGTATTTATATCCGCTAATGTTGCTCTAACTACTCTCAATTTTTCCTGCACAATCGTTTCGACGCAACGCGTTTGCCTGCCCACATCTTGAAGAGAATCTTGCGCGGGTAATGTCCTGTTCGTTCTGAGAATGCACGGTGCGAAAACAATGGCCAAAGCCGACGGTGACATCCTATTGTCCACCTCATGTCGCGCTACTCGCGCCAGATGGACAATCAACCGTTCCATCAGATCGTAATTGGGTTTCGGCAATTTCTTCAGTATGGCGAAGAGCGTGCTGATTCGATCGTGCGGATCTGTCAAATTTGCCGCATGTAGAAAGTCGTCGTAATACTCGTAAGTCAAGAGCGGCTCCGGCATATCTCTGAAGAAACTCTTCAGAACCGCAGCTAGGACGTGCACTTGATAGTTCTCGAAATCCACCTTCTCTAAATCGCCCTCGTCCATTTTCATTTTGAGTTCTCTCACTTTGGAACTGACACCGCTCTTTCTGTATATACCTTCGGTATAGAGACCGTGCATCTCGATAGTTGTGATCAATCGATCTACCACGAGTGGTACTTTGCCATCACCGCAGTCCAACTTGTATAATGGTACACCAAATACTTTACGTGAATTCATTTCAGATAGAGAACCGTCTTTGCCGCATTCTGACGACGCCTTCATGTAGCACTTTTTGTGGCACGTCAATTTACAATCTAAAAATGAAATATATTCATTACAATTAATCATAATCGTTAAAAAGGAGAAATAGAAAAATAGATTTATTATACGAATGGATTACTTACTCTGGCAAACGAGTCCTCGTTCGATGGGCCACATGAAGAAAGACGTGCAGACTTCGCAAGCGGTGGGTATGTTGATAATGGTCAACTGGAACATGTGACTGCCGTGTCGTATGGGCTCTTCTTGCTTCCGTTTCTTCTCCTTTTTCCGTTTGCTCTTGCTTTGCTTTTCGGGTGCTTCAGTTTTAACCATCGCCATGAATTCGTTCATGAAACCTCTGAACGCATTCACGCCCATCGTTACTGGAAAATCTTCCCTCGTGTTCTCTTGCTTGCAGACAGTTTCCATAACGTGAAGAAAGTTGGCGATCAAATCGGTGTATTTGATATTGCCCTCTACGCCTTGTTGTATAGCAACGCTATACGTGATCACCAAATCGTCCTTGAATTTCCTTAGAGCATGCTTGAAAACGCGATCCACCTCGCTCGGTTTCCGTCCCTCTTCTTGACTCTCCATTTTGTAGATCTTCTTGGTGATAAAGTCTTGCATCAGCGCCAATTCCTTCGCATCGGAAATGATTTTGTCCGTACTATCAGAGAAGGCTGAAGTACCGGTTAGACTGAATTTGGACGCGACCGTTTGTTTCGTAGTATCGTATGGTGTGCGCGGTGGTTTTCTATTTTTCCGTCTATTCGGCGTGTTGGCCAATAAGCAGGGCATCTTTAGTACTCCGCCGTTTTGAATACATTTGACGTGATAAAGCTGCTTACAGTCGACACATTTGTAGCCTTGCGTCACAAATGCGTCCATCTTCTCATGGCAACACACGCATACGTCGTCCTTTGCAAATCTCGCCACTTTTCGGAAACGATGGCCGGCCAAAGTAAACAGATTACCTTTCCATTCAGGAAAATTCATACCAGGCGCGAGTTTCAGATCGTTCGAACTGGTGTCCTGTCCCATTTTATCTTCACTTAGACCCGAAATTTTCGTGGCTGGATCAGAGTTTCTCCTTCGCAGCTCTAGAGTCGTTATCGCGTTGGACCTCATGCGTTTACCGGGCTGCTGTACCTTGTATGTAGCTTCATTCTTGTTCATGGGCCAATCCGTAACGGAGCGTGAAGTAGTCTCGTGCGGATAATCTTTCCGAGTCCATACGTTTGTCGTTTTATTCAAGTCGCTTTCCTTAATTGTGCCAAGAAGTAGATTTCGTGTTTCCGGGTTAGCTTCGACTACGCTCTCGCCCATAGATCGACACTGAACTTCTCTCGAAGGTCTATTTCGTCTTGCGTTTCTCACCGGCACGTCTGGTTCGTATTTCTCCTTCGAACGCGCGTTCTTGTCTCTTGGAGATGATCCTCTTAATAAAGTGCTCTTCAAAGCACTGTCATCGTTGACATCCACGACTTTCATCGCAGTATCTCCCTCCGAGTTTTGTCGCCGCAAGTAGCTGAGATCTTTGAGATTCTTGGTAGATCCATGCTTGATTTGATCTCGCTTTGCTGGCGATATCGGAACGTTTTCCATTCGCTCATTAGCTACATTGTTGTCATTGAGTCCACGTTGTTGCTTGCAGCTCAAGCTTTCCATCTGAACGAAGCGATCGCTCGTGTCAAGTTTGACATTATAGTTTGCTGCTTCGTTGGGCTTCTCCTGTCGCGCTTGTTCGAAAACGCTATCCGCCACATTCTTGTAGTGGGCAACGTTCGGACAACGGGTAACAGTTGCTTTCTGAGGTACTGACATGTATTCGTTGTAATTGGCGGGCGAGTAATCTACTCTACGACGCCAGATATCCGAATCCGGACTGTGCGTCAGGTTCACGTTGGCTGGGTGATACTTCATGTCGCGCGAACTGATGAACGGCGGACTCGTGTTGAAAACAGGTGGAGCACTTTGCACGGCGCTCGGTGTCTCATTCTCGGTCTCACCGTCGCTATATCCCGTTGAGGAGCTATCAGTTCTTCTACTCACTGAGGAGAGTCGACTGGACGCGTTCATTAGATTTACATTAGATGCTACTGCCGGCGAATGATCACCGCGTTTCGTCCTCGTGCTCGGCACGGGTCTCGAGCTAGAATTCTCTTGTGATTCAGAACTGTTGATGCTAGCTTGAGATTCGTAACTCCTCAAACTGGTCAAACTCTCGAGACTACTTTTACGCTCTGTGATCTCGTCAAAATAATAGGTTTCCGTATTTTTCAATGGTGCGTCGTGCAAAATTCGCTTGTTCGGAGTGAGTTTTCGTTTGGAATATGAGATATTTGTATCCAAAGTGTTATCTCGATAAGCGTTATCGCTCCTATAAAAAAATCAATAAGCTTTTGCGAACGCTCTGTAGAATTTAAATTTTGATACATACCTTGACATGAGCCGATTTTGAGATTCTATTTTTCGAGGTGACTCACCATATTCCGTCAGACTTCGATCTTCCGCAAATCTGCACATTAAAATAAAATGATATAAAGTCGTTATTCATTAATGTATTATAATATGTACACGTTATACTTACTCTTCGCTATCTTTGGCGCATACTTTATCATATACAAATTCCTTATATTCTGGAATTTTTCTGACTTCTTGAACTTTATCCGGTAAAGATCTTTTTTGTTTTTTCAATTCAATAAATCTCTTTCTGGCATTATTTCCTCTAACGTATGCTTGGAAGGTAATTACGCATGATTTCAGTTTTTTGAACCAGCTATGTTGTTTGTACGCTCTCCAGGCAGTTTGTATATGTAATACGGCTTCGGTTCTTGCACGAAGAACTTGAGCTAATCGTTGTGCTGACACCATCCTCCAGAAAGATTGTATTTGTACAATGGCATTCTTTAATCTAAGGAATTTTCTCCTTTCCAAACAAGCGCGGAACCATTTTTGTATGGTGGTAATGCTCGTTATGATTTGTTGATGGAGTTCAATGTCTAGTTTGATCTTTTCAGACTCTCTGAGGAAGACTTTGGTAGTACCCAACTGATAATTATCTCTGTTGAGATTGAGAGTCAGTAGGAAGTCTCTAACGTCGGATTGCGAGCTCAGAAGACCCTTAGGAAGTAGCATTCGGTAGAGTTGTATGAATTCCTCATATGTCAGTCGCACATTGAAACCGGCTTGCCTTATTCTGACAGTTTCCAACATGCCTGTATAGCGCAACTGCCGTTGTACCGTTTCCTCATCAAATTCATTCGGTACTTTATTAGCGTTGCTCTTGATACATCTGATGAAGAAAGGATTTGCTTGATTCAGGGTATCCATCAAACTGTGCAAACTCTGCTGGAATTGTGCGGAAACAGTCATAGGCTGTTTTCTGGCTTTTCCCGGCCCAGTACCGTAACTCTGAGTTCTCCCTGCAAGTGTCTTGACAGTTTGGAGATTTTTCAGACCTTTCTTGCCTCGTTCCCTTGGCCGAAATGATTTATTTTTCCTGTAAACATTTCCATGCTGATATTTGTAATATTTGAAATTATATAATGTACATTCGTTCTCCTGTTATTGTGAGTTTCCATATTATCATATATATACAAATAGTATATTATACTTGACAATAATTTTATACATACACAGGAGAAGGAATTACGATCTAGTCACATTCTACCAATATACGTATTGAAATGTCTATCTAATACATAAAGTATCTAATATACGGAATATGAAATAAGGAATAGTAGAAAATTGATGTGATACAGTATAGATAGTAAGAAACATAGCAAGCTTAATATTTAGAAATATTTGACAGATGAATATTATGATGATAGTAAAATGAAATAATGTAGAATTACATTATTTTTAATATTTGTAGTTATAATTAAACTAATTCATACTGTTCTATATCACATTTGTATCGTATGTTGTAAATTATTCATGGTTATTCTTTTAAAGAATTTGTTGTAAAACACTCAGCATGCAACAATCATCATTAAATATATCGAGAATAACTGCAAGATTGGCGATAAACTAGATATAATGAGAAATGGTTCTATGATGATACATGTTTTTTAATTATCAAAAGATGCAGCAGTATGTCGTTGAGAAGTTAAGATAAATGGATAAAGCCACGGTACAATTTTGACTATTAATGGCTTACGAAAATGCTATTACCTACAAGAAAGAAACCCATCACCACCCGGAATTGCTACAGAGCATGTACTAATCTTGAGTTATGTGCATCGGTATTTTTTTCTGTACCTTAAATTACATTATTAAGAGAGTATCGAATAGATACGTTTTACATACATGACAATTTGATTAGCGCGTTCCATGACGTTTGCTTCGTCTTTTGGAAGCACCCTCTCTAGCGGTGTGTGAATATCTCGTCTGAATTTATTATTACTATGGGACTGGTCTTCCCTGCCCCGTAATATGTAACCACCCTTCGTTGACGTAATGTTTGACGGGTTTTGCGTCTGATTAATGTTTCTAAATTGTGGCCATGATAGACGATTGTTGTTTATATTGTCGTTGTTTTCGGTTTGTATAGAAGATAATGTAGCAGAAGGAGTAGTAGCCGATGGTAAACATACACTGCGTTGCTTCTGATAACTTGGTGGGCGAGTATGTTTGTGTGAACTGAAAAATTTTCTAGTTCTTAATTATTTCGTCAACCGACGATATTCCTTATAATTACCTAATTATCGTTTATAACTGTTCATTTTTAATATGTTTTTTCCGATCGCGTGTACCGAGATTTGTATATAAATGTCCTCAGGGAATGTTTCATCGATTGATGAATGATTCGAAAAGTAGAAAAAATGAGATGATTGACATGAACTGTATAAAAGGAAATTCAGTTTTGCGTCATAACTCATGCCTAGATACAATAACAAGAACATTGTACAATGATAGAATGTAATTATATAAAAAAGTCAAAGTGGAAATTGCATTCTAATTATAGCTAGGGGTGCAAACATAAATTGAAATAAAATCTGTAGACACACATAATTGGAGCAAAATATATGGATTTACAAATTTACTTAGAATGAATATTGTACATCTTCCAAATTATTTAAGACTGAGGTTGAACGTCACACATATGCTAATATATTTTAATTTGTTGTAAATCCATGGGATGTATCAACAAAATACAACATTTGCAAAAATTACACATACAGTGGATCAAAAGACCACTTACGCAATTCGGTTAATAGTTAGATTGACTGTCGACAACGTCACAAGATGGCTACAAAGGGATAAAAAACATGGCCAATAAATATAATAGAGATTTGTCTTAATTTATAAATACTAAAACTTTGTCAGAGCGTGATGCATGTATTATTGACGCACAACGTAAACTCATACTAGATGAGACAATATACAGATCAAACATGTCCAAAAAAACAAGCGCAACAAGCACTTTCTTCTCACACAATTTTCAATTTAATACTATATCTTGCTTTGTTATATATAAATTACAGGTAGAAGCATTTGATACTCTTTTATTATCGTTCATATATAAAAACGTTATTTAATTAGAAAGTTAAAAAGATTTAAACGTTACCTTATTAAGTTCTCGTTGGGTGTTCTGTATCTGTTTTGTACAGACGTCTTGTTTCCATCGACTGAAAGAAAAGGCACATAGTTTTTAATTAATTTCTTATATCAATCGACGCATAAAAAACGTTTAAACAACGAGTCATTTATAATGTGTCGTATAATTTAACCTACCTCTACCATGTCTGTGTGCTCGACCGGCTTCTTGAAATGCAAAGTGAGCGCGAAAGAAAGCCCGTAGTATAGCCCATCTGAATACGGCGACCGGATCAGCGCCGACTAACTCCCGCACGAAAGCAAGGGAGGAATTTTTCAATACTCCAACTACGCCATCGGGTCGCATCAAGTCTAGATTCTTTTCTCTCATATTGGCAGCTTGGTACTTGACCGAACCAGCATAATGACGTACAACAAACGCCGCTTCTCGGCGTTGCGGTGCCTCATAGAACGGATTTTCTTTATGCACAGTATTAAATTTCTGTAGCAACGTCTCATTCGTCGCACCAGGAAAGCTGCAAATATTAGTCAATAAAGACAAATATTCAAAACACATCTCACAAATTTAGGGGGGAAAAAACAATGTATTCAACCACTAACTTGCACTGGTCATCAAGAAGACATAAAAGACCATTCGGTTTCGCTTCGATGAGATTGAGACATCCAGAGTTGTCGCTGTACCCTATGTCTGTCCATCTAATTCCCTGCTTTCTATATTCTCGTTGTTCGTATTGGAAAACATGTTGATTAAAATAATGTTGTAATTGTTCATTTGCATAATTGATACACAATTGCTCGAAACTGTTGCACATTTTGAAGTCTTCGAAGCCAAATATATCTAATACACCTATACTATTGCCTTGATGATCTCTCAGAGTATCTTTTTTGGAAAGCAGAGCATGATTCACCTGACATAAGTGGTATGAATTATTTCAAGTGTGCAGTTAATAATCATATAGTTGTTTATACAAACAAAGGCACTTTTATTACCTGCAATACAATCCAATCAAATAAAGCTCCATACAAACACTTTGCCATAGCATCACGTGCCGCAATCGCTTCGGGAAGTCTATAGTTAATAACCAAAGTCTCTCCGGAAGCTCTTGCACGTTTGGCAGTGAGTGCAGCCAACAGAGTTTCTTGTTTCACTCGGAGAAGTTCTGATATCAATGCAACTACTTCTGGATTTTTAACGCCTACAGCTTCATCGTGATGGTGATATGATTTTCTCGGATGAAATTCAACATTACCTAAATTGAGAATGCAGTGTTATTTCAATTATGCATGTGGTACGGGTAATTTGGCTAATCACCTAGCAAAAGGACTGCCGACAGAACTGCGAAGAGTCGCCTTTGCTTCTCCGCTGTAAAGCCCACCATTTCCATAGACTGTTTTAATCTCGAGAATTCATGTCGTTCGTCGATATTTTCCAGTCCATAGCAACCGCTTTTATTTAAGTAATTGTACCGATCACAGCTCTCCAAATGCAATAGCTGTTTCTCTTGCTCATTTGCACCAGCCAAAAGGTAATAAAACACGTGATAATTCCTTTCATTTCGTCCTTGGGAAACAATCCTTGATTTCTCCAGAAGATATTTTTGAACCACAGCACTATAATACACTTAAGTTATTTATGTTTCGCAATTTATATTTAGAATGTTTACTACTGTAGAACATACCCGTGGACCATTCCATTTTCCTTGTAATTTACTTGGATAAATTTTCCAAAACGACTGCTGTTGTTATTATGAGCTGTTTTCGCATTGCCAAATGCTTCTAGAACAGGTCCAGCGCTGAGTATTGTCTGTTCCACACCGCTGCCATGTGAACCCTTTTGACTCAGTGCTGTCAAATGATGCAACAAAAAATTCGTTGATTCTGTTTTACCAGAACCGCTTTCACCACTAATAACGATACACTGATTCTTCTTCTCCTTAAGCATACAGTGATAAGCTGCATCGGCTATGGCAAATATATGAGGAGGTATGTCTGGACCCAATCTTCTGTTTTGATATAATTTTACATATTTCGGATTGTAGATGGGGTAGAATTTGAATGGATTCAAGGCAATCAGTATGCTACCAACGTAGGTATATATGTTGCCAGCCAAAAACCTTGCCCTCAGATTATCCAGTAGTGTCTGCTCATTCAGATCCGGGAGCTGACACAGATCTGGATATTCCTTGTCACGCGGTTGATAAAGGAATCTATTAAAATAGTCCTTTAGGAGTTGAGGATCCATAGGAAATCTACTGTCAGACCATAAGTAATCTGGCTGTTTTTTTCGTAGGTAAAATCTGAAAAACCAAAGATAAAAATGATTTCGTGAGAAATCACTTTAAATCAAGCGATCAATAATAAAATGTAACTATTATATTCAAACACAATAGACCTGTAATATTCTTGCTGAGTATCATTTTTTGGCCACAGTAACATGAGTGCTACGGGGCACTCGGCGGGGCCAAGTCTTCTTTCCTTACATTCCTGTCCAACAGAATTCCCTACCACTTCTGCTAACTCGTAGCCGTTCGAAACAGAAGCGTCAAGCAGTCCGAGTCTTTCAATAATACATTCTACTATCTCAGCTGACGAAGTTTGTTTCGTGGCTTTAATGGAGAGCGCCTCGTATTCAGGGCTCCATTCACCCACAAATACTTGCACTACTCCAGACCCACTGTTGTCCATTTTTAACCCTGAGATGATGATATTCGAAAGATAAATAAATAATCTATTGTATAAATTAAGTCATTCTAACAGCATACCTTGTAGTGAAGAGGGTTAGCAAGTATGTCCTCTGTCATCTATATAATATTTCAAATACGTTTTTTCCCCTTCTTCTTGTTTACTCGTTATGTACAACCACTGATTTAAGCGTTTAAAATAAT